>OY728152.1:962978027-964178027 GCA_963277665.1 Viscum album | reverse complement strand
TACCTCCATAGGCCAGGGGCTGGAGACCAGTGCTAAAGGCGTAACAATATTGGGGAGAACTTTTCATAAGTACCTAAACACACACACACACACAACCCACTCAATCCAAAAGTGCAGAGTAAAAATGAAACCAAAGGAAAAACAACTATAACCCAACCACAGTCATGCATCAAACTCTAAATAAGAAAAGTAAAGTGCTGAAAAGTACTGACAGATACTGAACAGTAAAAGGGGAAAAACAAGCGCCCAACTAGAAAAGTGCCACAACCTAGAAACAGGTAAAAAAAGTAAACAACTGGTGAGTCTCACACCTAAAAGATCTACTATGACCACTGAACGCAGCCCAAGCTCCTGTGTCCTCTATGCTCCTCCGTAGTCTCGATCGACCTGTCCGTCTTCTGTAAGGGCACACCAAGTGTGGGCAAAGCCCAAGCAGAGGTGAGTATAAGGATACTCATTAGGATACCCCGAAAGCTAGAGGGAGCAACAAAGGAGGTACTAAATGGTAAAAAAAAGACAAAACAAAGTAAGAGTACAATAGAGAGGATGTAGCTCAACCCAGCAAAAGAAAGTAAGTAGATTCATCCCAACTAAGAGGAGCTCGACACAGAAAGCATGTGGCATACCCCGCGTGTCTTCGCCCCTCCAAGAAGGAGAGTAACTGGTCCCAAGGAGTGGGAACAAAGTTAGGGTATGTATATATATGCTCAACAAGAAACCCGGACGAGTGCGTAAGGGGATCTCCATCTCCAAGCTCAGCCTAGGATAAGTCGGCAACAGTTCTAAGGGTAGCCATCACTGATGCCCAATAGTCCTGCACGTCGAAACTGCCTCAACGCTAAGTTGTACCACCAAAAGTCCTGATTTGGTAATCACAGAGAAAAACCACTAACTAGCCTCATCAAAAGGGGCAAAGTCTGAAAGAAGGTGACGGGTAACCCACTGCCCATCCCAACTGGAGGGTAAACCCCAAAGTGTCATCGATTGACCCACTGCCCAGCCCCACTGGAGGGTAAACCCTAAAAGTCAATGGGTAACTCACTGACCATCCCCGTTGGAGGGTAAACCCTAAGGTCAATGGGTAACCCACTACCCGACCCACCTAGAGGGTAAACCCTAAGGTCAACGGGTAACCCACTTCCCACCCCACCCGAAGGGTAAACCCTAAGGTCCACGGGTAACCCACTGCCCGACCCACCTAGAGGGTAAACCCCAAAGTCAACGAGTAACCCACTGCCTGACCAGCCTAGAGGGTAAACCCTGATATGGGTCCAATAACTCCGCGCTGCCCAAGCCATCACTGGGTGTCGCTAACATCGTGACCGTGCGTTGGGTCGGAGTGCATCAAATAAATCCCCGACCAACATCCTTTCATACTTCCACATTTAATAAGATCACTTAAGAGGATTTTCTCTCCCGAACAGATTACACCGTTGTAATCCTCATGAAAAAACATGCGAGATAGACCACTTACTTGCTGGAAATGGGCTCCCGATGAAAAAGTTTTTCAACGCCACTTTACACCCACACGACGTCTCATGGGGCCCACAACTCAATCCCGAAAGAGGTTGGGCGAACTGCGCCACCGTTATGCCCTTGAAAAAACATGCCAAAATGACTACTCATTCGCCCCGAACGGACATCTGATGAAAAAGTTGCAAAACTCTGCTCACAGCTTAAAAGGAGGCCCGTGGGGCCCACACCTTAATTCTGGATTCAATGCCTGAAACCACCCTGTAACCCTTCGTCTCGATTCTAGGGTTACAATGCCACTGACGGTGCCTTAAACGGACACCGGATGTGTCCACACCATCCAAAAGAAGAAACCCGACGTAGTACTTAACGAGCGTGACACACCACCGATCCCCCGTTTTGGGAATTTAAAATTTCCCGAGACCATCTCAAAAGATTCTTCACGAGACGAGGATTTCAATTCCATAGACATAATGAAAAACAGACACCTGTAGTGAAAGTTACGAGTGTCTGAAGTCAGAGGGTACGAACCCCTTGGGCTGGACCAGCCTGGACCGGCCGGTCCGCTCGGTCTGGGCCATCCCGGATCGCAGCGCCGGCCCGTGGCTTAGCCGCGCGGCCGAGCCGTGAACCCCAGGTCCACCCCGTGCCAAACAGAACTCATGTCTGGTCATGGTCTCGCGCAGAGACCCACCGAGGGTGGGTCTCATTCCCCGCACGGGGTTGCGCGCCGCGACCCCGCCTCGTCGCGCCCCGGCGTCGTCGACCTCGCCTGCCGCTTGGAGCCGCCACCTGGAACCGCCTGGAGCCACCGTCTAGAGCCCCCTCCTGGATCCCTCTCCATGCTTCCTAGGTCCACCACCATGCCGCCATCCCGGAACCGTGCCACCGCCACCTGGAAGCCTCCAGACCGCCTCGCTGACTGCCGGAAAAAAGAAGAAACGGCCGAAAAACTTCTTGGGGCCACCCCGGACACCGCGGGACTCGAAAATTCAATCCTAAAGGACCGTTTGGAAGCTCAAATTGGTATCTACACAAATATGGGATTCACTTGATGATAGGACAACATTTTTACGCGAATAATTTTATTTATAGGGGAGTGCGAGAATTAAAACTATAAAAACACAAGCCTACCTCGATGGGTGTAGCCCGACGCTTCACCAATGATCCACCAGAGTTTCCACTTCTTGCTAGAGAGGTGGAGGATAAGGGAGGATCTCGTTGAGAGGGAAACTCCAAGGAGAGGAGATAAGGAGGAGAAGAGGGTGGGGGGTGGTGTTAAAATAAAAAAACACTTAAACCCCCCGCCCGTAGACCCCGTACCCGAACTCTCAGCAGGGTCGGGGTTAAACCGCCCCTAGGGTAAAAACCACATTCTGAGCACAACAGTGGTCTCAGAATTTTAATCCGAGCCTCTGTTCAAAAGTTGTAAAGTACACTCCTGAGGCTGCTAAATTAAAAAAACTCCCCTGGTGGCGTTTTTCACATAAGGGCCACGCCCACGAAAGTTATACCCCTCCTAGGGTAAACGACACATTTTGGACTCAATGGTGCCCTCTTTTTTCCCATCCGAGCAGTCGTTTAGGGGTTATTATTTTTATTTGGTGTGTCTAGTGTGAACGCAATTAAAATTTAATTCCGGCCACACCGGGGCTTGGAATCACACGCCGTCTGAACACCCTGCTCTGGAATAACATTAAGAAAATTTCAAAGTCTTACAGGCTCTAAACTCAGGTTCTTACATCATTTCCTCCTTCAAGTTTGTCATCCCTGAAAAACAAAACTACAAAAAAAAACTCGGGATACTGAGCCCGCATCTGGCTCTACCATTCCCAGGTTCTCTCCTAATCCCTCCCATGCTGGCACAACACATGAACCAAAGGAATGGTCCTTCCACGCAGTGTCAGCTCCTACCGATCCTCAATCGCTACCGGGTGCTCTGAAAAGGTGGGTCTATCCTCAATGTCAAACTCTCCCTAGTAGATAACGTGCATGGGGTCATGCACATATTTCCTCAACTGTGACACGTGGAAGATGTCATGCACCCTCTCCAGCTGTGGGGGTAGGGAAAGACGGTAGGCCACCTCACTGACCCTGCACACGATCTCAAAGGGATCGATGAACCTCACTGACAACTTTCCTCCCTGACTGAACTTCTGAGTACCACGCTGCGGGGAGACCCTAAAAAATACATTGTCCCCCTGCTCGAACTACAAAGGCCTGCGGTGACGATCTGCATAGGACTTATTTCTGCTCTGAGCCGTCCTCATCCGCTCACAGAAGACCTGCACCTTCTCCATCGTCGCTTGCACCAACTCTGGGCCCACGAGGGAGGTCTCCCCAACCTATGTCCAGCATAATGGTGACCTATAGGGTCTTCTGTAGAGGGCATAAAAAGGTTCTATGCCGATAATAGAGTGGTAACTGTTGTTGTACGTGAACTCCACCAAGGGTAGGTGATCCTACCAGCTCAGGCCAAAGTCTAAAATGCACGCCCTGAGCATATCCTCCAACACCTGGATAGTGCGCTCAGTCTTCCCATCCGTCTGGGGGTGAAAAGCTATACTCATCCACAGCCAAGTCCCAAATGCCTCCTGCAGGCCTCGCCATAATCATGACATAAACTGCACGTCACAGTCAGAGACGATCATCGAGGGTACTCCGTGAAGGCGGACGATCCCCCGAATGTACAGCTGCCCCAGAATCTCCACCGAGCTCTGCTCTCTGATGGCAAGGAAGTGCACCGACTTTTTGAGTTGGTCCACTATAACCCAAATGGAATCATGGCCCTTCGCTATGTACAGGAGCCCTGTGACGAAGTCCATAGATATTCCATCCCACTTCCACTCTGGGATATCAAGGGGCTGAAACAACCCTGCCAGAACCTGGTGCTCTGCCTTCACCTGCTGACAGGTAAGACACCGAGAAATGAACTCAGCTACGCTCCGCTTCATGCCAGACCACCAAAACTGTCGCTGAAGGTCACTGTACATCTTCCCCACACCGGGATGTATAGCCAAGGGAGAAGTTTGGAACTCCCACATCACCTCCTCCTGCATCTCCACTGGTACTACAGCTCGCCCCTAGAACAAGATCTCGTGATTACCTCCTCCAGAATACCCATCGGGTGCGTCACCCGTGGATATCTGATAATGAAATACCTTGCTATCGATATCCCCCATATGAGACTCTCTAACATGCTCAAGGAGCAAAGGAGTCATCACCATCGACTGCAGAAAAACCATTCCCTCCTGCTCCACTAAGGTCATCCATAGGGAAGCCAACTGCTCTGAAGCTTCCCGCACTAACCGAGCCTGAGACTTCTTGCTAAGAGCATCTGCTAATACGTTGCCCTTCCTTGGAGTGTAGACTATCTCAAAATCATAGTCCTGTAGAAACTCCAGCCAGTGTCTCTACCTTAGATTCAAATCCCTCTGAGTGAAGATATACTTGAGGCTCTGGTGATCTGAGTAGACCACAAAATTCTCACCCAGAAGGTAGTGTCTCCATAGCCTCATGGTGAAGACCACTGCTTCCAGATCTAAATCGCGAGTCGCATAATTCTTCTCATGGGGCCTTAACTGCCTCGACCCATATGCAATCACTACTCGCTACTACATCAGCACTCACCCAAGCCCAACTCATGAAGTGTCGTAGTATACTATGAACTCAACTCCCTCCTCTGGAAGCCTCAACACTGGAGCACTAGTTAGCCTCTGTCTCAACTCCTCGAAGGCCTTCTGGAACTGATCAATCCAGGTGAATGGTCATCCCTTCCGTGTCAATGTGGTAAAAGGGGTGGAAATCCTGGAGAAATCTTCCACAAACCTCCTGTAGTACCCTGCCAAACCATGGAAGCTCCACACCTCTGAAAGATTCTTGGGTGGCTCCCAACCAAGAACAACCTCTATCTTTGCGGGATCTACGACCAATCCCTGATCCATAATGACATTCCCCAGAAATTGAACCTCATGAATCAAGAACTGACACTTTGAGAGCTTCCCATACATCTGGTGATCTTGGAGTAGGTCTAGGACCATCCTCAAATGCTCTGTGTGCTCCTCGTCTGTCGCAGAGTAGATGAGTATATCGTCAATAAAGACAACCACAAACTGGTCCAAGTACGGCTGGAAGATCTGGTTCATCAAAGCCATGAAAACAGCAGGGGAATTCGTCATGTCAAAGGGAATCACCAGAAACTCATAATGCTCATATTGACAATGGAAAGCCAACTTCGGGATATAAACCTCATGAACCTGCAACTGGTGGTATCCGGATCGAAGATCAATCTTGGAGAACCACTTCACACCTCTCAACTGGTTGAAGAGATCGTTGATCCTCAGCAAGGGGTACTTGTTCTTTATCGTGGCCTGATTCAGGCGACGATAATCCACACAAAGCCATAGACTCCCATATGCCTTTTTCACAAACAAAACTAGAGCTACCCAGGGGGACACACTAGGCCTGATGAATCCCTTCTCACGAAGGTCATCCAGCTAAAGTCATAGACCCCAAAGCTCTATGGGTGCCATCCGATAAGCTGCACATGATATCGGGGTAGTCCCTAGCTGTAAGTCAATGCAGAACTCCATCTCTCGCCTCAGAGGTAGTCCCAAAACATCATCAGGAAAGACATCCATGTAGTCCTCTACAATGGTAGGGATCTAGGTTCCTGTAGCATCTGCTGCTCCGAGATCCATGCTCACCAACTGGTGTGAAAAAGGTCGGTGTCTCCTACTCAGAGTACCCATCTACTCTGCCACGAGGTATCGTTCACCAAGGATGGTGAACCTTGTCCCATCAGAAAACACACCTCTGACTCGTCTGTGATGACATTTGATCTGGGATTGAACCATAAAAAGCCCATCCATGCCCCAGATGATGTCGTAAGGTTCCATCATGATGATGAGTAGGTCCCACGTGAAACTCCCTCCTCCGAACGATAGTTCTCACTGTCTGCAGATAAAGGTCACTAACGAGGCACTTCCCGTAGGAACCTCGAGTCTAAGTGTAGGTGTCAGCACTTCCAATAGAAGCTCCAACTCCCATACCAACAACAATGATATAAAATAGTGGCTGGTGCCTGTGTCTACTAGTACCAAATCAATCATAGAGTAAACACAAAGCGTACCTCGAACAATCTTGTGTGCTGGGGGGGTCACAAACACCCATAGCCTGAAGCTGCCCGTGGCCCCTACCACCAGCTCCCCGAGCCTGGTGTGGGCCACCCGATGATGGTGGTGGAAGGACCTTGAAATGCTGTTCCAGACCTCTAGGTCCTAGCGATCTGCCTGCACCACCTCCCTGAGGACCACCCTGTCCCCACCTGGGGGATCCTTGGTTACGACGCTACCTCTGCCGCTACGGTGCGCCCACTACCTGCCATGACTGCTCGGTACATTTGGTCGGGTATTCCCATGCTAGTTGGCCCCGTCCGTCATAGGCATAGCACCGAATCTCTCCTGCCTGCCCCAGTGCTCCATGGCGCCACTGCAGTGTACGAACCTGCCCCTGTGTCTTCTCATGGAAGGGCCTCCTCAACCGAGGCTCTACTCTCTGCCGTGTGCCTGTCACAGAAGACTCTCCTCTAAAGCGGCCACTGCTAGGCCCTGTCTGTTGGATCCCCTTAGATAAGAATCTCTCTATCACGAGCGCCCACTCTAGCACCCCAGCATAAGTAGGGATGCACAGGGGTACTACCCTAGCATATATCTCCCTACGAAGACCCTGCTCAAACTTCCACGCCCAGAAGTAACTGTCGTGGATCATATCCTACAAGTAGCGTGTTAGATCGGTAAACCGGGCCGAGTAATGCGCCACGATCATCCCACTACTTCAGCTCCAGAATATTCTGAATCCGAACGGATCATAAGAAAGAGGGGGAGTACTCCTCTCGGAATAGATTCTAGAAGCTATCCCACATGAGAGACGACTAGTCGTGGGTCTGCGTAACCAACCCCCACCAACGCCCAGCCGTCCCGTGGAAAAGGCTGGTAGCTAAGGCTTCCATCTGGTTCGCTGGTGTCTATACCAGCATGAAAAGTTAGTCTAAAGACTCTAGATAGTCTTCCGCTGCCTAGGGATCCGGGTCTCCATGAAACTTCTGCGGTCACTGACGCTGAAAGTCATGGAGCGCACTCAGCCTGCGCTCAACCTCGGACTATGCTACCGGTACTAACTGCCGCTCCTTAGGTGGAGGGGCTACTACTGAAGCACTTGGAGGAAGGGGATCACGTGAGGGTCCCTAAACTGACGCCTTTTCGCTCGCCAGGTCGTCGTCAAGAACTGGAGAGGTTAACCTAGCTGGATACTGTCATGGGGGAATCCTAAAAATTATCAAGGATTACCACGATCAGATGAGCATATATATATATAATAGTAATAACAAAGGGGAGATGACTCAAAAAGGATAGTCAAAGACTCAATCCTATTAGATGTATGTTCCACAGTTCCCTGCAACAAATGTCTCAGCATGCCAAGTTGAAAAGAGGGTTATCATGGTCCTGGTGAATGGATACGTTGGCCGCCTGTACCATCACTGGACTCCCTGGCTTGAGAGCTGCTCTCGAGACATGTCAACACTATTTCCCTAAATCCCAACCAATTCCTTTTCAGGGACGTCCGAACAATTCCCCAAGGAACGAAACACCTCTGATACCACTTTGTCAAGACCCGACCCCACCGGTCTCGAGCCGCAACTACCCCAAGCCCGCCTCCATAGGCCAGGGCCTGGCGACAATCACCGAAGGCGTAACAATCTCAGGGAGGCCTTTTCCTAAGTACCTGTACACACACACACAACCCAATCAATGCAGAAGTGTAGAGTAAAAAGGAAACCAAAGGAAAAACAACTATAACCCAACCACAGTCATGCATCAACCTCTAAATAAGAAAAGTAAAGTGCTGAAAAGTACTGACAAATACTGAATAGGAAAAGGGGTAAAACACCCACCCAACTAGAAAAGTGCCACAACCCAGCAACAGGTAACAGAAGTAAATAGCTGGTGAGTCTCACACCTAAAAGACCTACTATGACCACCGAACGCAGCCCAAGCTCTTGTGTCCTCTACCCTCCTCCGTATTCTCGATTGGCCTGTCCTTCTTCTGCAAGGGCACACCAAGTGTGGGCAAAGCCCAAGCAGGGGTGAGTATAAGGATACTCAGTAGGATGCTCCGAAAGCTCGAGGGAGCAAGAAAAGAGGTACTAAATGGTAAATGATAGACAAAACAAAGTAAGAGTACAATAGAGAGGATGCAGCTCAAACCAGCAAAAGAAAGGAAGTAGACTCATCCCAACCAAGAGGAGCTGGACACGGAAAGCACGTGGCATACCCCGCATGTCTTCACCCGTCCTAGAAGGAGAGTAACTAGTCCCAAGGAGTGGGAACAAAGGTAGGGTATGTATATATATTATCAACAAGAAACTCGAACGAGTGCATAAGGGGATATCCATCTCCAAGATCAGCCTAGGATAAGTCGCCAACAGTTCTAAGGGTATCCATAATTGATGCCCAATAGTCCCACACGTTGAAACCGACTGAACACTAAGCCGTACCACCAAAAGTCCTGCTCCAGTAATCACGGAGAAAAACTGCTGACTAGCCTCATCGAAAGGGGTGGAGTATGAAAGAAGTATACGGGTAACCCACTACCCAGCCCAACTGGATGGTAAACCCCAAAAGGTCATCGGGTGACCCACTGCCCAGACCCGCTGGAGGGTAAACCCTAAAAGTCAATGGGTAACTCACTGCCTAGCCCCGTTGGAGGGTAAACCCTAAGGTCAATGGGTAACCCACTGCCCGGCCCACCCAGAGGGTAAACACTAAGGTCTACGGGTAACCCACTGCCCGACCCACCTAGAGGGTAAACCCCAAAGTCAATGGGTAACCCACTGCCTGACCCACTTGGAGGGTAAACCCTAATATGGGTCCAATAACTCCACGCTGCCTGTGCCATCACTGGGTGTCGCTAACATCGCGACCGTGCGTTGGGTCAGAGTACATCAAAGAAATCCCCGAACAACATCCTTTCATACACCCACATTTAATAAGATCATGTAAGAGGATTCATTTGCCTGAATAGATTACACCTTTGTAATCCTCGCGGAAAAACATGCGAGATAGACCACTTACTCGCTGGAAACGGGCTCCCGATGAAAAAGTTGCTCAACACCGCTTTATTCCCACACGACGTCTCATGGGAACCACACCTTAATTCTAGATTCAATGATTGGAACTACCCTAGACCCCTTAGCCTCGATACGAGGGTCACAATGCCGCTGACGATGCCTTAAACGAACACTGGATGTGTCCGCGCCACTCGAAAGAAGAAACCCGGCGTAGTACTTAACGAGTGTGACGCGCCGCTGAGCCCCCGTTTCAGGAATTTAAATTTTTTTGAGACCATATCAAAAGCTTCATCATGAGCTGAGAATTTCACTTCCGTAGACAGCATGAAAAATGGACACCCTTAGTGAAAGTTATGGGTGTCCAAAGTCAGAGAGGACGAACCGCTATGGCTAGACCGGCCTGGACCGGCCGGTCCGCTCGGTCTGGGCCGACCCACGCCGGTTGGCCCGGCTCACAACACCAGCCCACAACTCAGCCGTGCGGCACAGCCGTGGACCCCTGGTCCACCCCCGTGCCGACCGGCCCCCGTGGCTGGTCGTGGTCTTGTGTGGAGACCCACCGAGGGTGGGTCTCAGTCCCCGCATGGGGTCACGCGCCACGACCCCGCCTCGTCGCGCCCCATCACCGTCGACCTCGCCCGCCGCCTGGAGCCGTCGCCTGGAGCCTCCTAGAGCCTCCACCTGGAGCGGCCGCCTGGAGACCCCGCCATGCTGCCTGGGTCCGCCGCCACTCCTCCGTCCCGGAACCGCGCCACCGCCTCTTGGAAACTGCCAGACCGCTGCGTCGACCACTAGAAAAAGAAGAAATGGCCGAAAAACTTCCCAGGCCGCCCCAGACGCCCTAGGACTCAAATATTCGATTAGAAAGGACCATTGGGAAGATCAAATCGGTATCTACACAAATATGGGCTTCACTTGACGATCAGACATAATTGAAATGTGAAAAATTGCATTTAAAGGTGATTACATGAATTAAAACGATAAAAACACAAGCCTACCTCGATGGGCGTAGCCTGAAGCTTCACCAACGATCCTCCGGAGTTGCTGCTTCTTTCCAAAGAGGTGGAGGAGAAGGGAGGATTTTGTTGAGAGGGAACTACCAAGGAGAGGAGATAAGGGGGAGAAGAGTGTGGTGGGTGGTGTTTAAATAGAAAAACACTTAAACCCCCCTCCCGTAGACCCCATACATGAACTCTCAGCGGGGTCAGGGTTATGCCACCCCTAGGGTAAAAACCATGTTCTGAGTGCAACGGAGAACTCAAAATTTTAATTCGAGCCTCCGTTCAAAAGTTTTAAAGTCCACACCCGAGGTTGCTAAATTATGAAAACGCCCCTGGTGGTGTTTTTTACAGAAGGGCCGTGCCCGCGAAAGTTATACCCCTCCTAGGGTAAACAACACGTTCCAGACTCAACGGTGCCATCAGTTTTCCCATACGATCAACCGTTTAAGAGTTATTATTTTTATTTGGCATGTCTAGTGTGAACGCACTTAAAATTTAATTCCGACCACACCGGGGCTCGCAATCACACGCCGTCTGAACGCCCTACTATGGAATAACATTAAGAAAATTTCAAAGTCTTACAGGCTCAAAACCCAGGTTTGTACATCATGCATCATCTAATATTATTCCCCACTTTCATATATTGAATATGGAAAACTTGACTTTTTACTAGGTTATAAATAATTCTCTAAGTGTTGAAGTTTTATGCTCAACCTGTTGGTGAATTCTCATCATATGACTTTAAATTCATATGATCTCAAAGTATTAAAATGTTCAAAACCTGAAAATGAAGTATTACACTAAAGGATTATGTTCAACCTTTGGAAAATTTCATCCAAATCTACAAGATTTAGAAATAAAGACTTATGTTCAACACAAGGACTTATGTTTAGCTCATAAGAATTATGTTCAATAGAATTAATTATGTTTAGATCAAAAGACTTAAAATTGGTACTTCATTATAGCTTACTTGAAAAGACTTACGATCAAAGATTTATGCTTAGGGAATTTTACAAAAATCCAACTGCTGCTAAAAACATATTTTCTAGAATTATTCAAATAGCTCCAAGGTTGTTCCAAACCTCTTTTAACTTTCATTGACTATCCCTTGAAATCCTAAAAACTTTATAAAAAACTCCACACACCCATAACTTTTACTTTCTGACATATCCAATACATAAAACAATCAAGATTCCTGACAACATCTATTTGACCCATCTCTATATTATCACAAACCATACTTTTTTACTTATTCTATTCACATTGTTAATAAATACAATAAAACATTATAGGGGTGAACAACCCCCCCTTTATATATTTTTTGAAAATATGACACCTTTTCCTCTCCAAAATATCACATCCCCTTATTGAAAATGAAATACAAAGGGACTATAAGAAAGTAGGTTTACCCTTGTTTTCTCTACCCCTATCTGGGTAACTCCAGGCTTCCCTCTCTCTTCATTATTGGGAGATTCTTTTTTAGCTCACCTTCCCCTTTGAATGGGGACAAATATTCAACTCCACCTTTAGCTTTAGAGTATATGAGGGTCTTCTTCACAGGATTCCACCCTACTCCATGATAATTTTCTTTCCCCCCTTTGTGAATGGGATAGATTTCTCAACTTGTCAGGTAACCATCACTTGTTGTCTAACCTTTGATTTTATAACCAATTTTTACCAATTTTTGGTTGGATTTAACTAATCTAGAATACCTCCTAGACATTTCCAACTCAATTCCTTAACTTTATCAATATAATCTTAAAATGTCCAAGTAAGTGAATTTTCCACTTAACATTTGAGTAGTCAACAAAGCCTCTAAGACCACTAAACCTCGGCTCAGTGTAAGAAATACAAGTTTTGAAAACATTAAAAAAGTTTTCCATGTCAATAAATTATTTTACATTAAACTATTTTTTTCTAGAAACCCATTATTTTTAAAATACAAATCAACTTTTGATCTCATCACACTCTCACACCAAACTTTTGGTAGATAAAATTTAAAACACCAAGTGTGAAAATATACCAATTTAAGAAACAATTAATACCACTTGTTATAACTCACCTAGTGATACCACTTGAACCCCATGATTTTCAGATCTTCACAGGCTTCACCAATCATAGATAAGGTTGAAAATCCTTGAAAAAATAATGCTAAATCCTCCTGAGTTATAAACTCTTAACACTAAGTATTTATTTTCAATTTGGGGACACCATTTTTTGGGAAACCACTTTAATCTTACCAAATTTTAGTATCCTATATATAGTAGACAATCGATTCTAAATGTTAAGTACATAAGACAAATAAGCATGTGATTTTTAATACTGCTACTGCATCTCCCAAACTATCTACTTATTTAGTGGACTAATTATACCAATTCCATAGTTTGATTTCACTAGTTTCATATCAAATTCTTTAAATCTATCCCCCTTTTCTAGCATATTTATATCACTGCATCTTGGTATGATAAAACTTGTTTCCATCTAGATTTCTCACGATATCATTGGCTGCTTTAGATCAGAATTTAAAACCTCTTTTATCCTTAATTAAATCTCCACATTCAGTAATAAATTTAATTCTATTATACAAAATTCTATATCTAGTTTTGAGAATCAAACTGGTTTCTTAACACCACTTAATGAGTCAAGTTCAGCCTTGTTGCTCTTTTATTGGCCCGATTCTAAATGAGACTTTAGACACTCCTAACTTAACTTTTTTCATGCATATTTTCATCTTCAAAATATATGATTTTTAGATCATCATAATGTTCTTTTCTAGCTCACTTACCCCATTAATCATGTCTCTCCCAAAATTCCACATCTCTTAAAAATAGTTAGCAAACATTTAAGTATATGGAGAGAGGGGTACCTTTGGACTTCTCAAATAGAATAGTGGGGCTAGTCATGTTGGACTAACCCATTACTCTCCACATTTCCTTTTCTCTTTTATAGATTTAGGGAAAGGAACTATATCACTTCTTCAACCTTATCCTCTTTATTTTGATCATATTTTATATCCAAATTCTTCATCACTTTTCTAATGAAACTTATTTGTATGAAATCACATACACACATTTCTTCTTGGATAATATAACTCTTGTTTTTTCCTTGTCTTAGGAATTTCCATAGTTGTGGAATATATTCCACTTGTACAAATATCTTATTATTTTGGAATTTTAGTGGACCTTCCTTTTGGATTTATTATCCATTCGAGGATACTTCCACCAGCATTCACTTCTTTCCCTTTAGTGATTTTTGTGAGACCATATAGTCATGTCTATTCCAAGATGACCATAAGTTCCATCTCAGGTTTATCCTTCCTTGGTGGACCATTATTTTCATTATTTTTCACAGCTGGGGAATCCATTTGTTTTTATTTCCAAATATATTTTCTTTTTTTCCATGAGGGTTATTGTGAGTATCTAAATTTTAGTTCTTGATACACCCTTTGTTGGACTCTTTATTTTTCCACCAAAACAGTGAACCTATTTTCTAGCTTAATATGATTCTTTCTTGAGCATACCCTTAACTTATATGTAACAGGAGAGAAGAATATCCTTATAACTTTCCTTACTTCTATCCTAATATAATGTCTTTCCAAATGATTGGTATTAGAATAGATATTTTTTTTCCATGGAAACCATACCTTGTGGGGTCTCTTTTTGAGTGAGATGATGATATAGTAGGCTTTACCTCACACTTATTCCTTTGTGATTTGAAGCACAAGCTCATAATATTCCCAAATCTTTCATAATAGTAGCACTTCATTTCTACTTTTTTCTAGACCCTATTTATTCCAAATTTTCAAGATCCTTATGTTTATTCCTAGATTACATATTCATTTTATTTCTAGATTTTAGATTTTTAAGTCTCATTTTATGTCTATATTTAAGACCTGGATTCATTTTTACCATGCATGTTTAGGCCTCATTTAAGGGGATCTTCACCTTCTCATTTGAGGTGTTAATTCTCTCCTCAAGTTCCCTAATTTTTTCATATTTTTTCACTTATCTAGGAATCAAACTTCTTCAATCTGTCCCAAGATTCCACACTAGAATACCTCCTTTATTCAATCTGATTATTGACAGGGATACAACTTTCTTTGAACTCATTTTTTGTGGCCATTTTCCTCCTAATTTCTTAGCACATATATTTAATAAAAATTATTCTAATCATTCATTTTTTCACCCATCTTCTTGATGCCAATTATAAAGGCCAATTCATCTTTATTTAACATTTTTTTTTCTAATTCCATAACTTATATAAAGGTAAGTTCCAACTCATACATGATTTCCTATTTATTCACCTCATCATGATGGCTCCATGAACACTACCTAGGTTGGAAACATAATGTTGTTTCCATGTATTCACCAGAGTTACATCTCATTTTCAAATCCATTAGAGGGTTTAAAATTTATAATTCACATTAGTTTTTCAATGATGAGTTAGAATAAGAAATAACCACAGATTTATAATTAGTCACCTCAACTAGAGAGTTTAAACTCTTGGTGGTTTACTTATTCTTCCTTCCTTTTAACATGATTCACTTCTCACCATATTTTCTTACTGGTTTCTATTCCTGAACAACTTTACAAACTTCATTTATCATTATTTCCTTTTCATGTAGTTCCTAAAAATCCATCCATATATCCTTGGATAACATTAATTATGAAACTTTTGTTAAAATGTATTCACGGAGAGCACACCTTAATGACTTCTTGACATAAGCATCAATTTCCATATTTCTTATATCTTTCTTAAATATAACTCCATATCTAATCAACAAAAGAATTATTTCCTACAATACTTCTTAGGATACTTCCAAAATCACTTCCATGTATTCCATTAACTACTTTTTCCACCTCCAAAACTTGGTAACATTAAAAAATGGAAACTTAATCTTTACCTTGATTTGTGAAAGACCTCCAAAATAACTCCTTTAGTTGAAAACATCATTAAAACTATTATAGGTTAAGTTTATGTGAGTCCCACATCAGACTTGGGTATCATTCCATCTTTATTATTCATTATAAATACACTAAGGACTCCCTTAGAGAGGAATATTGGGTAATGGGTCCACTCTATATCATTATACATGGAATCAAAGGAGGTATAACCCAAAACCCTCCCTCCCAATTTTTCTCTCTTGCCCTAGGTTTTCGAGAAATTTCCCCCATTGGGGGAAGCAGCCCTAGGCATCTTGGACATCGTCACAACAACACTGCCCCTTACATCTCCTGATGTTCCCCTCCATCATTACACCCTCCCATGTAATAGAATATCCATCACACTATTATCCCATCACTCCTCTTCATTCATGGTCCACCTTGTGGAAAAAACCCCATCGGAGCACCTCTTGCAATGTCCACCCTACGCGTGACGTCCCCCTATACTGATGGCTTCTATATGTGTGATATACCCTCCCTACTAAATGGGCCCCTTGCATGCTACTCCTTCCAACCAAACGAGATCACCCTCATCCTATTACTTTAACAAACCAGGTGATCCACCCCTCGAGATGACCCAGGATCCTATGTGACGGATGACCTCTTCCTAGCACGATATCTCCTGCACAGTCTCACCCCTCCTTTTCTAATCTGATCTCTAGATCTGAACCCTTCACCCTCAAAGTCTTAGAATCCACTAATAATGCCATCCTAGGCTGGGATTTGATGTCTCTACTGATACCCTCTCCTTTCAAGACTCCCCTGATGAGGCTACTCACTACCTTACAACTTAGGTTGATGGAAGCAGTGCTGCAGCCCCTGACAGGATCAAGGATTGAACCAAGATCATGATTCAGTTATCTATGGCATGGATGGAGGAGGAATTTTGGACCACCTTGGCATCTCCCACTCCCATGACTAAAATATGCTCCTTGGTCGCATACATCCTACTAAAAAATGCCTTCTTTGCATCTATTAGGTTCTCCAGTACTCCTTGTTGTTCCTCATACATTTTTTTTCAAAAAATTTAGGGTCTACAAAGTTATATTCCACTTCACCTCGATATTTTAGTGTCTAAAAATTAAGATTTTGTTTCACCTTGGAAATTTGGGTCCGCAAATTCAGACGCCATTTCACCTCAACAATTTGGGTCTACAAAATCAGACATCATTTCACCCTTCCATTTTGAGACTATTTGTTGGTCTCTGTTTCATTTAGAATCTTGAAGCAAGGGTCTTCCTCATCAAGGGAGAATGAGAGTTCTATGATGATCATATTTCTTTTAGCATCCATGGATGGGAGAATAGAAGGTGGAACACAACCAGCGAGTAGTGTATAAGGGCATTATTCCTTGGCTGGAATAATATTTTTTAGCGACATAATCCATAAAATTATTAAGGGAGAGTATCCATGATAGTTTATATTTTCTTATGTTTTGTATTGTCATGTAATCAAGCTGGGTATGTCTAGATTGAGGGGGAGTGTTTATAGTGTTTGTTGATTGCTTTGTTTTCTTTGCTTTAGTTTATTTAATTATGTGTCTAATCTAGGTACACCTAGCTTGAGGGGGAGTGTTAGAGGTTAAGTTGATGTGTTCCCCACATAAAACTTGGGTATCATTCCATATTTATTATTCATTATAAATAAACACCAAGGCCTCCCTTAGATATGCATCTTGGGTATTGGGTCCACTCTCTATCATTCTACAACAACCTATAGCTCTGATTCCACTTGTTAGGAACTCAAAGAACCCTAAGGGGAGAGAGGGGGGGTGAATCATGTGCAGCTATTTTAAACATTTTAGTCTGTTTTTCGCATTTAGATATTTTTCCCACTTGGGTAGGAGCCTTTTTCAACAAATTATTTTTTTATTTACTCAAAATATCACTAAATTACTTTAAGAAGATGCAGTAAAGTAAATAATATAGGGACATAGTGATTTTTACTTAGTTTACCCATACTAGGTTAGTCTAAGAAGTATGATATCAGGGATATGTTGATGGAAAAAAACATATTAATCTCATTGTTGTTCAATTGATACAATGGATTTGGTCATTCCATGATTGGTCTCACTACCCTTACAACATTCTAGGATGAGGTTAATCATCTCCCAAGGTGCACTGAGCTCACTCCTCCATCACTCACTATTCCAGGGTATGACACCCATAACTAACTGCTACTTATTCTCCTTCACCTACTAATCTAGGGAAGACCACACACAATTTATAAACATGTATGTATTTACTTCAACATCACTTTCTTGGATGAATATATCCTATGTTTTGGGTGGATGCATTGTTAAACATCTTGGATGCACTTTCACAGTGAAACTTTTCAACTCCTCCTTGTACAGCTCCTTACTATTTCTAGAAAAAATTTGGAATGATTTCTTTCAAGTGTGATGATTGAACTTATCTTCTTCACTTTTATGCAAAAAAAAAAATAACCTTTTCTTCGAGCTACTCCCCTTAGGACTCAATTCCTTATTTATCTTTCACTTACTAGCCATTGTAGTGAACACTTGATCCTCCTGATTTATATTTAGTGATATTTTTCAACAGGATCACTATACTCTTCTCCTCTCTTTAGATATATTTATCATCACATATGAGATTCAATCATCTACTTCTCTTTAACATGCATATGTTTATGGTATAATTTTTGAGACCCACACTCCTTCCTCTCTATGATATCTCATTTATTACTATAGAGAGTCAATTATTTTTCTTATTATTTTCTTATAGAATAAAAAATCTCCTTGTGAGAAAACCTATCCATATTTATAAAAATATGGAAACCACTTTTCTTCTTCTCTCCCCACTTCTGGGTTTGAGATAACTATTTATAGACAGAAGATATGATGATATATCTTGGGTTCCATCGCATATTCCAAACTCTTTTATAAGGAGTTAAGGTTAACTCCTTGAACCTCTCACTACTTTTTATTTTCCCGATATATGTGAAATACCATTCTTCTCAACTTGCCACAAAACCATGATTTAAAATACACACATGCTATGTGTCGTATCAGCTTCCATATAACCACCTTCCTTAAACTATTCTGGAGTATATCATGGACAAAAAAAAACCACTAAACTTGAGATATCCCACAAATCATGATGTCTTATTGAATATTATTAGCAACTCACTGTGCACATGATACTACTTCATGGTTCCATATTTCTTATTGGAACCAATCCTTTTAGAGGTTTGTTGTGATTTCTTGATGAAAATTACATCTAGGAGTTTTAGTTGATGAATGTTATGGGAAAAAGGTGATTATTTTAGTATTTTTATGGATGCATTAAATCCATAGGGTGCGTTGACATTGGAGAAATAAAATGTGTCTAGAAGATAGTCACCATAGTGAAACCCATTAGGACAAGCCATAATATTTTCCAAATTCAAGGTTCATGTATTATGGATAGAGGCCTACGCCACATCCTTGTTGAATAGGATATGACCACATCACAAGTTATATTTGCACCATGGAGGGAGTGTATCTAATAGGCTGGTGTTTTTTGGAGTTTCTCCATGTCTATAGAAAGTTATACTGTAACATGTCAGGCTGCCCCATGAGGAGGCCCATAGGGGTGAACGGTTGTTTTTCAACATCTCTGGAGTTTTAAGGATGCCGATTCCATGATGATAGGATACACCATAGAGTTTTGAAGAGCAGGAGACCACCACACTATAAATACACCTTTCAACACGGAGAGTATGAATTTAGAAACATGAATTGTTTTGTCTTCGTATAATCCTACAAGAGTTCACACTAGAGGAAATGGGAACATAAAAATGATTTTTATGAGTCAAGAGGTCATAGGAGATTATGGTGTGATCATGGGTAATCCTTTAAGGAACCTTATTCATGATATAAAGTGGACCTGCACTACTGGAAAAGTAGGCTATACCAACGGTTTTAAACCGTTGGTATAGGTTGGAAAACCGTTGGCTAGTAAGACGTGAGGAAATCCCTATACCAACGGTTTCACTTAAACCATTGGTATAGGTGTTCCAGAATTCTGGAAAAGTCTATACCAACGGTTAAGAACCGTTGGTATAAGCTTTCCAGAATTCTGGAAAAACTTATACCAATGGTTCAAAACCGTTGGTATATCTTTTTCTAGAATTCTGGAAAAGGATATACCAACGGTTCTGAACCATTGGTATAAGATTTTCCAGAAAAAAGATATCCCAACGGTTTATAACTGTTGGTATAAGATTTCCAGAATTTTAGAAAAATCTATACCAACGGTTCTGAACCGTTGGTATAAGCTTTCCAGAATTATGGAAAAGGATATACCAACGGTTCTAAACCATTGGGATAGCTTTTTTCTGGAAAATCTTATACCAACGGTTCAGAACCGTTGGTATAGCCTTTTCCAGAATTCTGGAAAACGATATACCAACGGTTCTGAACCGTTGGTATAACCTTTGCCAGAGCTGCTGCACAGCAACCCCCCAGAAGCCCTCCAGTAGCCCTACCATCCACCTGCATAAAAAAACATTGCACAACAGCCCTCAATATACCCTCCACTATACACCTGTATAAACAATATCACAAAAACCACATACATATTTCAAACAGTATAAAAAACACAAAAAATAGCCCAAAAAACACATATGAAAACAATCATCCGGTGGTAATTCACCTCACCCATGCACAACCCCCCAACCAGCACACCTCCCCATCAAATTCTAATAGGCAGAATAGTTTGATAAATATCTATTAGAGTTGAATAATAATTTAAAATTGGCTAAAATCCCTTTTTTTGTGATCCTATGTTTGGGTATGTAATGATTTGTGATGAATTTTTCATTGATGTTGTATTGTTTATAATATATGGTGAAAAGGTATTTTCTTAGGAGTCTCGTCACTTATGACCCTATTAGTGAAACTACCCAACTCATGAAAAATAGTTTGCGACTATCGTTGATGAGTGTAAATTTCAGTTGTATTCACTTAAAATGATTTCCTTTTGAAATAAAAGAGAGACTTTGAGTGGTTTCATCCACACCGCACCTCGGATTGAGGCGGAGTTGAATCGTACACGTCACAAATGACCCATGGATCGTTTTCCTAAAGTATCAACACAATCCGAATGCGTTTGGTTGGTTTCCCGTATACCGGTTGTTTTTACATAAAAGCGTATCCATTTTAAACAAAAGAAATACACTTTGAGTGATACCGACCACACCATGCCTCAGATTGAGGCAGGGTTGACTTTTACACGTCACAAATGACCCATAGATCCTTGTCCTAAAGTATCAACAGTATCTGAATGTTTTTGGTCCATTTTCCGTATGTCAGTTGTTGTTTTTACTTAAACTGTTGTCCATTTCAAAAAATAGTTAGACACTTTGAGTGGTGCCGCCCACACCTCGCCTCGGATTGAGGCGGGGTTGATTCCTACACGTCACAAATGACCCATGGATCGTTGTCCTAAAGTTTCAACAGAATACAAATGCGTTTGTTCGGTTTTCCGTATGTGGTTTTTTTTACTTAAAAGCGCATCCATTTTAAACAAAAGAAAGACATTTTGAGTGGTACCGGTCACACCGGCCCTCAGATTGAGGCGGGGTTGACTCCTATACGTCACAAATGACCAATGGATACATTTCCTTAAGTATCAACAGTATCTGAATGCCTTTGGTATGTTTTCCATATGGCAGTTGTTTTTTTAACTTAAACTGTTGTCCATTTCAAAGAAAAGTGACACACTTTGAGTGGTGCCGGCCACACTAGCCCTTAGATTGAGGCAATATTGACTCATACACATCACATATGATGCATGGATCGTTTTCCTAAAGTTTCAACAGAATATGAATGCCTTTGTTTGGTTTTCCGTATGTTAGTTGTTGTTTTTACTTAAACTGTTGTCCATTTCAAAGAAAAGTTCGACACTTTGAGTGGTGTCGGCCACACCGCGCCTCGGATTGTGGAGGGGTTGACTCGTACAAGTCAAAAATGACACATGGATCATTTTCCTACAGTTTCAACAGAATCTGAATGGGTTTGGTCGGTTTTCCGTATGTCAGTTGTTGTTTTTACTTAAACTGTTGTCCATTTCAAAGAAAAGTTAGACACTTTGAGTGGTGTCGGCCACACCGCACCTCGGATTGAGGCGGGGTTGACTCGTACACGTCACAAATGACCCATGGATACAGTTCCTAATGTATCAATAGTATCTGAATGCCTTTGGTCCGTTTTCTATATGTGCTTTTTTTTACTTAAAAGCGCATCCATTTTAAACAAAAGAAAGACACTTTGAGTGGTACCGGCCACACCAGACCTCAGATTGGGGCGGGGTTGACTCGTACACGGCAAATATTACACTTGGATCCTTATCCTATAGTTTAAACAGAATCCGAATGCGTTTGATCTATTTTCCGTATGCCAGTTTTTGTTTTCACTTAAAATCATGTCCATTTCAAATAAAAGTTAGACACTTTGAGTGGTGCCGGCCACACCGTGCCTCGGATTGAGGTGGGGTTGACTCCTACATGCCACAAATGACCCATGGATACATGTACTGAAGTATCAACAGTATCTGAATGCCTTTGGTCTATTTTCCGTATGTGGTTTTTTACTTAAAAGCGCATCCATTTTAAACAAAATAAAGACACTTTGAGTGGTACCGGCCACACCGGACCTCGGATTGATGCGGGGTTGACTCGTACACGTCACATATGACCCATGGATCGTTTTCCTAAAGTATTAATAGTATCTGAATGTGTTTGCTCTGTTTTTCGTATGCCAGTTGTTGTTTTCACTTAAAATCCTGTCCATTTCAAATAAAAGTTAGACACTTTGAGTGGTGCTGGCCACACCGCGCCTCAGATTGAGGAAGGGTTGATTCCTACACGTCACAAATGACCCATGGATCGTTTTCTTAAAGTTTCAACAGAATCCAAATGCGTTTGTTCGGTTTTCCCTATGTGGTTTTTTTTACTTAAAAGCGCATCCATTTTAAACAAAAGAAAGACATTTTGAGTGGTACCGGCCGCACCGGCCCTCGGATTGAGGCGAGGTTGACTCCTACACATCACAAATGACCCATGGATACATGTCCTTAAGTATAAACAGCATCTGAATGCCTTTGGTCTGTTTTCCGTATGGAAGTTGTTTTTTTAACTTAAACTGTTGTCCATTTCAAAGAAAAGCGACACACTTTGAGTGGTGCCGGCCACACTAGCCCTCGGATTGAGGCAGGATTGACTCGTACCCATCAAATATGATGCATGGATCGTTTTCCTAAAGTTTAAACAGAATATGAATGCCTTTGGTCAGTTTTCCGTATGTTAGTTGTTGTTTTTACTTAAACTGTTGTCCATTTCAAAGAAAAGTTAGACACTTTGAGTGGTTTCGGCCACACCACGCCTTAGATTATGGCGGGGTTGACTCGTACAATTCAAAAATGACACATGGATCATTTTCCTACAGTTTAAACAGAATCCGAATGGGTTTGGTCGGTTTTCTGTATGTCAGTTGTTGTGTTTACTTAAACTGTTGTCCATTTCAAAGACAAGTTAGACACTTTGAGTGGTGTCGGCCACACTGCGCCTCAGATTAAGGCGTAGTTGACTCGTACACGTCACAAATGAACCATGGATACATGTACTAATGTATCAATAGTATCCGAATGCCTTTGGTCCGTTTTCCGTATGTGCTTTTTTTACTTAAAAGCGCATCCATTTTAAACAAAAGAAAGACACTTTGAGTGGTACCGGCCACACCGACCCTCGGATTGAGGCAGGGTTGACTCTTACATGTCAAATATGACCCATGGATCCTTATCCTATAGTTTAAACATAATCCTAATGCATTTGATCTATTTTCTGTATGCCAGTTGTTGTTTTCACTTAAAATCCTGTCCATTTCAAATAAAAGTTAGACACTTTGAGTGGTACCGGCCACACCGCGCCTCGGATTGAGGCGGGGTTGACTCCTACATGCCAAAAATGACCCGTGGGTACATGTCCTAAAGTATTAACAGTATCTGAATGCCTTTGGTCTGTTTTCGGTATGTGGTTTTTTTTACTTAAAAGCGCATCCATTTTAAACAAAAGAAATACACTTTGAGTGGTACTAGCCACACCGGCCCTCAGATTGAGGTGGGGTTGACTCGTACACGTCACATATGACCCATAGATCGTTGTCCTATAGTTTAAATAGAATCTGAATGCGTTTGTTCTGTTTTCCGTATGCCAGTTGTTGTTTTCACTTAAAATCTTGTCCATTCAAATAAAAGTTAGACACTTTGAGTGGTACCGGCCACACCGTGCCTCAGATTGAAGCGGGGTTGACTCATACACGTCACATATGACCCATGGATACATGTACTAAAGTATTAATAGTATCCAAATGCGTTTGGTCCATTTTCCGTATGTGGTTTTTTTTACTTAGAAGCGCATCCATTTTAAACAAAAGAAAGACACTTTGAGTGGTATCGGCCACACCGGCCCTCGGATTGAGGCGGGGTTGACTCGTACACGTCACATATGACCCATGGATAGTTATCCTATAGTTTAAACAGAATCCGAATGCGTTTGATCTATTTTCCGTATTCCAGTTGTTGTTTTCACTTAAAATCCTATCCATTTCAAATAAAAGTTAGACACTTTGAGTGGTGCCGGCCACACCGCGCCTCAGATTGAGGCGGGGTTGACTCGTACACATCACATATGACCCATGGATACATTTATTAAAGTATCAACATTATCCTAATGCGTTTGGTCCATTTTCCATATGTGGTTTTTTTTATATAAAGGCGCATCCATTTTAAACAAAATAAAGACACTTTGAGTGGTACCGGCCACACCGGCCCTCAGATTGAGGCGGGGTTGACTCGTACACATCACATATGACCCATGGATCGTTTTCCTATAGTTTAAACAGAATTCGAATGTGTTTGGTCTGTTTTCCGTATGCGAGTTGTTATTTTCACTTAAAATCCTGTCCATTTCAAATAAAAGTTAACACTTTGAGTGGTGCCGACCACTACTTCAAAGAACATTTTCCATATCATTTACACATGCATAAACATGAAATACATGGCTAACTAAGAAATCTAAGTAAAAAAAAATATAAAAATGAGTATCACAGTACCAAGGAATACTAAAGGTCTAGGTAGTAGACTAATCATACAATAAGAATCAAGTGCAAAAAACAGAATCTGAATGCAACGTCCCTATGAAGTAGAGGAAAACCCCAAAGTGGAAAACCATGTTCAAAAATAAAGAGTTATAGAGAATTCAAAAATGTAACGGATCAATCTGCCTCTGATCACCATCACCATCACCACTATCATCATCAGCCTCATCCTCGCCGCCATCTCTGTCCTCGTCTTCGTCCTCGTCCATTTAAAATAAAAGTTAACACTGTATGATTCTATATATTTCCCACCACAACTTCGGGTTCACAATAAACTCTAACAATTGAGCTGTTGGGGTCATCATAAGTAATAAACAGATTTCTTCCAATTTCAGTAGGGATAGTGTCAACTTCATCATCACCATCATCAAAAACATGTCTGGGATTTACTTCAATAATTACACCGAATTTAGGATGACGATGATCTTTGACATAAAAAACTTGTTTCACCATTGATGCCAATACATATGGTTCATCGGTGGCAAGAGTGCGAGTCATGTTAATAACTCAAAATCCACAATCATCAATAAAGGTGCCTTGCCTCGTCATTGAATCAAACCATTGACATTTCATCGTCGTGACTCGACCATGCGAGTAATAATCCAAAATTATTATTTTCTCCACGACTCGATAATAAGCAACATTTTCAGAACGAGGTCTAGTGTCCGATGAACTGGCATAACAGTCTGTTGTGGCAGTTAGCATAACACCATTATGCTGTGTTCTCATGTTTCTTGCTCGTTCATTGATAATAAATTTGTATCCATTGATCACAAGTGATTTACAAGCACGGACCATGGTATTAGGACCAAAATCCAAAGCTCTTATTTCCTCAGAAATAGAGTCTGTAGGCAAACTCGATACTTGAAATATAAACAAATAGTAAACTTAATTAAATATTTTTTTTGTTTAGTTATTACAGAAATATTTTTACCTTCAATTTCAACCAAGCAGAAAACCCTTTGCTATGCAAAGTCTCCTTCTTTCTCAAAGATAAAGAACGATGCTTTCTATATATCAATTCTTTATGTTCCCTGTAGATAAAAATAATAATAGTTTAACAAATATTTAAAATTACAAGAGATAAGATAAGAGATACATGTACAATTAACTTACTTGATATACTCATCGAACAAATCACAATTGAACAACACTGTGCGATGTGCCATCTCTCGCTCTTCAAGGCTTAATGTTGTCAATGTATATGATCCCGGAATTCCTCCTGTCTGAGGAAGTGATGGAAAACTGGGTTCAATTTTCCCATACTGTTCTTCTTCATTTCTCATTGGTCTGTTTATTCTCGTAGTATGATCAGACAAATACATTGAGAAGAAATCCATACATTCTTGAGCCAAGTAACCGTTCACAATGGAACTTTCAGGATAATTCCTGTTCCGAACATATGATTTCAATGTGTACATGTTTCTTTCAGTTGGATACATCCAATGGAAAGAAACGGGTCCTCCAAGAAGTATTTCGGTCGGAAGATGGACAGTCAGATGCAACATGCATGTACAAAATGATGGAGGGAATATTTTCTCTAACTCACAAAAAATTAATGGTGTCTCTGCCAACAATTTCTGCACGAGGGATTTGGACAACCTCTTAGCACAAAGATCTCTAAACAAATAGCACAACCGAATAACTGAGACTCTAACATTATTAGACAAGAGATGACAGATTGCTATTGGAATCAACTCATGCAAAAGGACGTGATAATCATGAGTCTTCAAATATTTCAACTTCAACTCTTTTCTATTGACCCGTTTTGATATATTGCTTGAATAGCCATCAGGAACTTTAATAGTCTCTACCACTTCCAGAAATTGATTTTTTTCAGCAGGAGTCATCACATAAGAAGCACATGGAACTTGCCATTTATTTTTTCACTAATACAGACAGGATGCAATTCTGGTCTGATCCCCCAATCTACCAAGTCGCGCTGAGATCATAAATCATCTTTTGTCTTCCCCTTGACATTTAGAAGAATCGAAAGCAACATTTCACATATATTCTTTTCAATGTGAATTACGTCTAAGCAATGACGTAACAATTTGGTTGACCAATATGACAACTCAAAGAATATACTCTTCTTCTTCCAATTGTAACAGGTATCATTGGAAACATTTTTCCTCTTTCTAGATTTCATTACACTCTTCCCAAATGAATAACTGAAATCTTTTAATTCATTAAGCACATCAGTTCCAGACATACGCTGAGGTGGATCGTCATTCTCCATGGTATTGTCAGATCTTCGATGATTGTTTCTATATGGATGGTTCATTGGCAAGAATCGTCGATGTCCCATAAAACTAAAACTAAGACGATATTTCAGTCTTCTCGATCGAGTATTATTCATACAAACAGGACATGACAATTTTCCTTTTGTGCTCTATCCAGACATCATTTCATAAGCAGGAAAATCATTGATAGTCCACATAAGTGCAGCACACATCTGAAATATGTCTTTCGAACATGCATCATATATGGGCACACCCACATCCCAAATAAGTTTCAACTCTTTTATTAAAGGTTGCATGTATACATCTATATCTTTGCTGGGATCAGAAGGGCTAGATATCAGTATACTCAAGAAAGTGTAAGGATTTTTCATACACAACCAAGGGGGAAGGTTATAAATGTGTATGAAAACCGACCATGTGCTGTGCGAAGTAAGCATCTGCCCAAATGGATTAAAATCGTCACATGAAAGACCCAGTCTCACATTACGCACATTGGCTGCAAATTCAGGATATCGAGCATCAAATCTCTGCCATGAAAATCCATCTGTAGGGTGAACCAACTCTTTATTATTCTTTTTTCTCTCGGTGTCATTCCATCACATTTTTACGGATATTTCATCAGACATGAAAAGGTTCTGTAATCTGGGGATCAATGTAAAGTGCCACATTACTTTTTGTGGCACACGAGATGGTGTTCCATCATCTTTTGGCTTCCATCGGGAGGTTCCGCATTTTATACAATCATTTCTTTTAGTAGTTTCCTCCCAAAATAAGCTGCAATCATTCGGGCAAGCATGATTTTTTTTTGAGAATCCAAGTTCATCAACCAACTTCCATGCCATATAGTGGTTTGAGGGAATATCTGCATCATCTGGAAGTAAGTCCTTCAAGAAGGTAAGAATGTAATCAATTGCAGTATTTGAAATCCCATACATAGTTTTCCCATGAAACAATCGGATTAAAAATTCCAACTTTTTCATTTTATCACATTGCTGATATACTGGAGTCGTCGCAGCATCATTCAATTTTTTCACCCTATCAACATCATCATTTTCATTGGACGCATCATGTGTGCTTGTATCGAAATCTTGTTGGATGGACATCCTTTCCTTCTCATGATGTCGAATAAATGGAAACCGATCATATATCAAACTCTCCAATTAAGTCCTATCATTTGGATCATCAACATTTTGAGATTCCATTTTCTCTCCATTGTGATACCACACATAATAGTTTGTTTGGAAACCATATTTGGTTATATGATAGCTAACTGCTTCATGGCTCAACCAAGGTCTTCCAACACAATTAAAACATGGGCAGTGTATGCGACCACTATCTGAAGCCTTGTCAAATGAAAAATCTAGAAATCTGTTCAAATTATTTTGAAAATCGGTTGAAATCCGATCCGTTTCATACATCCAACTTCTATCCATTCTGTAAAAAAATCGCAATAAGTCATTTCAAAGCAATTCAATAATATTAAAGTTTAATCAAAAAAATATTTACGTAAATGAAAATTTTTTACTCTATATAAAAGCATAACTGACACATTACTCTATATGAGAATCATATTAAGAAATACAACAAAATACAGTGTATATAAGAAAATAAGATACAAAATTTCTAATGCCTATATTAAAGGATTGACTAGTAAGATATTGGAAGTGGATCAAGGAATACATAATCCTTAAGGGTCCTGTTGGGAGTATACGAGTTTTATACTTTAACTTCTTCAAGTATATTAGGATGAGGTGTAGGATGAGGATCATGGGAGTAGCGGGACTGTCCAAGGGGGGTGTGGCATGTCCAGGGGGGGTGCGGGGTGTCTAGGGGGTGGTGGGGCCGTCCGGGGGGTCGGAGGTGTCCAGGGGGTGGGGGGCTGTCTAGGGTGGTCAGGGTGTCCAGGTGGGCGGGCTGTCTGTGGGGGTGGTCAGGTTGTCCAAGGGGGTCGGGGTGTATAGGTATATTTATATGAAAAGAATACCCATACAATAATCATGCAGCCGTGTCATTAGTCTAAACCCCTAGAACACATAAAAGAAGCTAGTATGGACATTTACTAAAATATTTAACACCATACGAATGAAAATACACTCTAAATATAGTTTGAGAGGATATAATGGTGTGTGTGAAAAAAATGATATTAAATCAATTTAAATGAATATGGAACAAATGAGGGTTTATAATACACTAAGAGTACCTCAAACAATCCAAAACCACTATAGCACCACATATTCAACTTCATGAAACAGGACTTGGAAATCTTACCTACGACTTTACTGATGACCACCTAATTGGAACACTCTAATTATGGTTCTTGAACACAAGGAACAAACAATGTTTGGTCTCTACCAACTCAATCACCCCCTTGTAGATCATAATCTCATTTCCCCTTATACTATAATGGTCTCACTGGAAGCTACTATTAATACCGGACCTAAACCATTCATTCTCCATAAAACAATGATCAAAGAACCATCGGAGGTATCTCTCATATAACCACAACCATTTTATCTATGATGTAACGAAATTCACAATAATAACTTTTATTCAATAACCTTTTGGTATATAATTTGCATCAACAATGGTTCATCACATTCCAATTTATTAATCACCCATACATGATAAAAATTGAACATGGAATTTCATTTAATTACAACCATCATATTTCATTTAATTCTTAACAAGCATAAAAGCATGGAAATTGGAATCTAATAACTTTAATTAGTCCCAAAAACTTTTTAATAAATTTAACATGAAAAATAAAACACTTTGAAATCTAAATAATCACTATGAAGTAACATGAGCTTGGAATTCTATTGCACAAGTAAAAACACTCAACGATGGAATATATGAAAAAATTATTAATATAAATTATTGACACAAGATAATAAAGTAACTATGAATGTTAAAACTAAACATGTGATTGAATTTTATAACATATAATAAAAATTTCTTGGTAATGAAACATGAAAGGCACATCAAAAAATTAGACAACCGTCTAATGCAATCTATATGGGATGGATTATGCATGGAATTTAATAAATAACCGAAACATAAATAGGGCTGGAACATAAATTGGGTGGGAATATGAGAATAGAAATTGGTCTCATCCTAAAGAGAAACATATACACATAAAAATCGAAAATAAAAACTGAAAGTTAAAGAAAATAACTCACCTTGGATGGGATGGAGGAAGAGAACCGGAATCACCCCCAAAATTGCCGATAGCTCCCGTTTAGGGCTCTGGATCGCGAATGAGGGAGAGGACGGGCTACTGCCAATTTGGGGGAAATTTTTACCAACGGTTTTTAAAAACCGTTGGTATATACATTCAGCCCAAACCTTTACCAACGGTTCAATGAGAACCGTTGGTAAAGGTCACCGAAATCCAACTTTTACCAACGTTTCTCATTGAACCGTTGGTAAAAACTCCTCTATACCAACAGTTCCTTAAAACCGTTGGTAAAAGTGTCTATAAAACCATCTATACCAACATTTTCTAAGAACCATTGGTATAGATGGATATTCCCAATGGTTTAGTAAACCGTTGGGATATAACCGTTGGTAAAACTAGGATTTCCAGTAGTGCTGGTCATATGAATCCATGATATAAAACAAGAAAGCATGACCATAAAAACCGATTGAAGCCCTCTTTTGAACCGTAGTGTAGGAGGACACACCCCGATGATTATCTATAAGGAATTACCTACGTCATAGAAGGATTGGTCAAGATTCATCTAAACAGTTATAGTTAAAAACCAAAAGTTGTTTAGGGAAGTTATGCTCGAGTTTTGAGGCCTTTAATGTGAATTTAATGGTCCTTAATCACCACATTTAAGTGGGAAGTACACATGGCATGATCCTATGATGGAAGAGGAATCATTAATTAATTCAAAACCTTGAATTAAATCAGATAGGTTGTATTGTACACAAATAAACAGAATAGTTTGAGAGATTTGGGGATATAGGATTCTAGATATACTTCTAAGATGCTATAATAGGTAGAATAGAGAAGAGTTTTCTCACACATACTATGAAATTAAAAAGTGAAGGAGGAGGAGGGTTAAATTAGATAGGTTGTTTTTCCACAATGATACAAAATAGTTCAAGAGAGTTGGGGATATAGGATTCCAGAGTGACTTTTGAGATGCTCTAATAGGAAGAACACAAAAGAGTTTTCCCACAAATACTGTGAAATTTAAAAGTAAAGAAGGTGGATATTTTGAGATATTTATCTCAAAGGAATGTTATCGTATTTGGAAGAAGTGACACACTATTTCAAGTGTATATCCACATTCTCATCTCATGAATAAGATCAAGGTTATTATAGAAGGAGAAATGAGTTCCTCCTTGTGATGAGAGTCAGTGAGATTTTCAATTTGTGTGAACAGTGAGTTATAAGAGTCAGTGATACCACTCTTGTAAACCAAACATCAACAATGTGGTATAGTTTTTTCAGTGAATAGGCACATCACCTTTACATACTCTTTGGACTAGCTTAGTTAGGGTGAACTAAGTAAAAGTATTTGTGTGATTTACTAATTTTAGTCACTTTTTAATAGAAAATAAGGGAGAGAAAGGATCATTCCTCCCATTGAGATAACAAGATCACAATCAAGGGATTTATGTTTTACAATCAGTATTACCATGATTAACACCCTCTTAGGTAATCTACTTGATAAGGGACTAACATTTCCCCATTTATAGAGTGAATATATTTTCATTTTGTTCCACTAAAAATCCAACACAACCCCCTTATTCATATTTATCTTGAATCATGGATCCCATTTGAAGTTCCATGATGTTTGAATCACTTTTGAATTGGTCTTTCATCTTTTGATATAATTATCCACCTTCAAATATTGAATCTAAAAAACATGATATTTCACCCAACATATTCTGAAAAATTCTCTAAGTGTTAAATTCTTATGCTCAACCTATGGGTGAATTCTCATCCTATGTCTTTAAATTCATACAGTCTCCAATTATTATGATGTGTGAAGCCTTATGATGAAGTCTTACATTCAACCTTTATTGAATTTTATCCCACTCCATAAGATTTATGATCAAATCCTTATGTTTTTTGCAAAGACTTAAATTCATCTTAAAAGACACACATTTGGAAAAAAGACTTACATTCGGCTAAAAAGAATTATATTCGACACTTCAGTGGATTTCCAGTTAACCCCAAAACACTTACAATCAAACCTTTATGCTCGAGGAATTTTCCAAAAATCTAATATCCACTTAGAACACATTTTCCAAAAATATTTCAAATCACTAGAGAGCAATTCCAGACCTCTTACAACATTTATGGATCATCTTATAAACTCCTAAAACCTTCACACCAAGATATATATGACCATACCTTTTCATTTTCAACATATCCAACACATCAAACAATCAAGCTCCATTTCAACACCTATTCATACATCTCCATATTATCACCATCTATACACCTGAACTTATTGAAATCACATTGTAAACAAATCCAACACAACCTTATCAGGGTCAACACTTCCAATCCTCATCCCCGAGATTTTCTTATCATGTCTGAGATCCTTCATCTCAAATATCCAAGACAACTTACACTTCAGGTCTTGAATCTATGAAATCTATGAACCCAATAAAAATATATAATTCAAATATAAGATAAGTATTATGAATTACCCTATAATGACCTGGCCCTAGACCACTAATTGATATCCTAGATGGAGAGCTATTGATACCTCAGGCATGCCTCCCCATACACTATAGGCTATTGATTAGCCGTGAGAGTCTAGAGTGTTACTATAAAGAGACTATATCCCGTATCAGAGTGTGAAATAACAAAGAGATAACCAAACATCATCCATAATAAATAATTTAGAGTGTGTAGAAGTAATAAAACAAGATATGAAATATCAAATAAAATTTGGAATAAATAAGTCATATAGACTCATGGTCATGCCAACACACATAGACATATTTCTCACCGATCAGATCAAAAATAAAAGATAAATAAAAGAATAAAATACTAGAAAGTTTCTACTACCATACCCGAGCCTTACTTAATCCCCTATCCAAATCCTATCTAAGCTATCCTTATCGATCATGTAACTATGGGCCACTGGACAACGTAATCCTATGATTAGTGAAGTATGTTTGAGTACCTAAATCCCATGACCACCCAAGTAGGGTGTGTGTACAACTTAGTGGGGAACGACCAATGTGGTCCCAAAAAAACTAGTAAAGCAGTGTATGAACTTGTCATATGCTCAACTAAATAATAAATATATTGTTTAAGTGTAAATAAATAATCCCCATCAATCCTTAGGTTCTATTAAACACCTAAGATTGATTATTCCTACTTAATCCAGTACTAAAGTGTCTTTGAGTGTGTGAAATATCGCGCCAACTAGTATTAAGCCCCTGATCGATTCCTAGGATCAAGTCCTAGGAAATATAGTATTATCAAGATCAAATGATGATTCTTGGAAGAATATCCTAGGAAATATAGTATCATCACGATCAATAATCAATTCCTAGGAGCATTTCATAGGTAATCTATTAGCATCGATAATATAATAGATTCTTAGGGGGATTAACCTAAGAAATATAGTGTCCAAAATACAACTGATTCCACAGATAAAGTCTAAGGTAATCATATTGACCTAAAGGTTGAATCCTAGTATCCTAGGCATCCCATATAGACTTGAAGGCTAAATAAAAGGGGATTTTACAGTGTATTCTAAATTAATAGGATTCACAATTGAACCCAGGGGGATTTACCATGGTATTCTATATAAATAAGAATCATCTCTGAATCTAAGGGGGTTTCCCAAGGCATTCTATATTAATAGGCATGATCCAATTCCTAGGGGGATGACCCTATTAAATCCATATAGAAGTAGGATTAAGGCCAGATGAATCCCATGGATGATTCCTAAGAGAAATTACAAGGAAATCCAAATTGATAACACTTCAAAATCCAAGGAGCATGTCCAAGGCATTCCAAATTGATAGCACATCTAAATCCAATGAGTATATCTAAGGCATTCTAGAATCCATCACATCTAAATCTAAAGATCATGTCCAATGTATTCTAAACCATAACACATATGAATACAAGGAGAATGTCCAAGGCATTCCAAATTTTAGTATATCCAAATCCAAGGATCATGTAAAAAGCATTCCAAACGATAACACATCTAAATACAAGGAGCATTCCAAGGTATTCCAAACCGATATCACATCTTAATCCTACGGGATTACCCAAGGTAATCATCTATACCCACATACCAATTATAAGGAGCGAGTCCAAGGAATTCCAATAGACCCATAGACTTATTACAAAGAGTGAGTCTAAGAAAATCTTGTATACCCATAGGAAAAATCCCAACTAACCACCTAATAATTCCACACATCAAAAAGCATTTTCAATAAAAAAACAAGGCATGCAATCCATATCACAACTCACCAACTTATAGCTAGGGCATTGGTCACTCAGGACCATGCCCACATCTTAACACATCCCAAAACTCATCACAACCCACTAAGGGTTCTTTTATATCCATTCAAACCAATTCATCACTTTGATACCAAAATCAGATTTATTATATGGATTTTTACACAACAAATATAACCATAGAAAAAGTACACACTAGTAAAACATAACCAAGAAGCCCAATAAGAAAATAAGCTTAGGAAAACATCCCACCAACCACATAAGGTCAAATGGACCAAAAAATATCAACCAAGACCTTCTATATTTTATATGGAAACCAATTCAAAATCATTTTTTGAATAATTTCATAAAGGAATCACTTGTCATTTTACTCATGCTAAACCCTTGGCTAAACCTCATCAAAACATTATTTGGAAAACCTCATTCCCATTTTTAAATATTATTTCAAAAACTCATTTATCAATTTAACCATTTCTCTTGAAATTCCCATTTAAATCAAAACCCCTTTTCAAAACACATTTTAAAAAGTGAAATCCCTCTCCCCATTAAAATCCAACACACACCACCAAGAAAACCATAAAGAGGTCAACCGAAACTCACTTGACCATAGCACCACCATCAAACCATTTAGAAAGATATGTGGTCCATGTTGACTATTAGGCCAATTTGAGTCTGTACCAATCCATGGAGGAATCACACCAGTCATTCAATATATTGATAGATATAATAATGATGGAACATGAAAATAAAATCACCAACCAAGCAAGATAATAAAATAAAGTTAAGGGAACCTAACTCCCATGAGCACTTATCTCATTAATAAAAATTATAAAATTAATCTATTAAACATTTAAAACCAAATTCAAAAATTGGAATAATCGACGTTAAACTCACTAGTCAACCTCATAATGCTGAATCCCTGTGCAATAGGGTGAATTCCACTAATGACACACACCCAGACCTATGTAACATAAAATCCTCCAATTAAATACCCAATTAAATGTCCAATTTCTCCCAAATTCACTAAAACCTCTAAATAAATCCATCAGGAAACATACCTCAAGGAAATAAATGAGAAAAAACTTGAATAACTTCTTCTGGGACATCCACTTTAAGCTACACGTGAAAAACCCAAGAAGTGGGATGATTTACACCATGATTTGGTGGAAATCATCATAAAAAATTTATATGTAGAAGCTTACAATCAATGAAAAATAAATAAGGATAGGAACAAAGGGTAATGGAGAAAGGAACATACCTTGAATCACTGAAGAATGACACCAAAATCACTACATTCAAAGTGGTATTGAGGGAAAATAGAGGGAGAGAGGCCCATGGTATGTGCCTGAAATAGGGATGAATATAAAGTAAACATGTGTTAAAATATTGAAGGGTAATTTTGGTAATTCCACCCTTTTAGTGAAATTTATTAGGCCACATTTTTTCCACAAGGTTTTACAAACCGTGCACTGACCATATAGATGACACTATCAGAGAGAAACTCAATCACATGATTTGGTCACATAGTTTAACAAAGAAAGAAACAACTATGAAAAATATCTCTATGATAAAAATCTATACTTCGTATGGTTTTCCTACAACCATGAAAAAATAATGCAACATACCTCTAAAAAAAGATGCATGGTTTATCCTAACCATGCGCTATTCATGTATAGAGACAAACACTTTAATTTTTTTTGAAATTCATCCCAAAAATCTTGAGACTCACACAAAAACCTAAGGTACATATCAGGACTCAATCCATATAAAAAAATATCACCTTCAGATTCTACAACTCTTAAAATTTTGATATGAATCCCAATTCTCAAAATGAACCTCATCCTGAAAATAAAAAAAATAAAATTCACACTAGATTTCATTAATTATAAAGGATTTTAGTTTTACATACCCCTCTATAATAACACTTCTAATACCCAAGAAGCATCATTATTCTCTTAGTCAATAAAATTGACCAACCATTGTCATCAATTCATGATTGAATTTCTGTGTTCTATCCTTGAATGTGAAATGTTCTTCACTGTGAATCTCAAAAAACTAAGCCCAAACACACCATATTTCATCTAAAAGATTGGTCTAGTCCTCAAAACACCTCAAAAAGGTGTTAAAAAATGTTTCTGATGAGTTTTACACCTCACCACATCCATTCATAAGAAAAAACATTGTCCAGACCTCCCCCACTGACCTTTCTTAAAAATGCTTGGCCATAACTGTTGACTTTCTATCAAATCACCAAGACATGATGCCTTATTCCTCAAATGAATCATGAGATCATCAAAATAATCAGACTAAGGTCTGAACCCAACTCTTGGTGAATCTCCATGTTTAGATCCTTAACCAACTAAACCATGATGTATGCTCTCATCCCAAGCACTGACACAACATCAATATGACACATGATCAGATTACATAAAAATAATTCTAAGCTTAATTCCAATGCATGAACTCTATCCAAAATAACATCCGTATCACAAATCCGATGTTCACAAAGTTACCAGATAAAACTGGATTCATTTGTACACCAACATCAAAACACTAGATAGAGTATCCAATAACCGGTATAATCACTTATGAACCTTCTGACATGAGGGTAATCCCTCTGTGACTGATAAAACTCTCCCTACTATATAGTATCCTTATAATATCCCCATTGAATTTATTTAATTGATCTCTACCACCCACATCTTATCTATTATTGAGCATAATGACTGGGCATGATCACCTCACTCATACATGAGTGCTAAAATGAAATATACTTCACAAAGTGCTAGATGGTTCCCAACCACACTCATTGATCTCAAAAACACCGAAGCATAAATGATTGATTCACCCCAAGGTTATGGTGCTTCTCACCATAAGACCCCACTAACAACCAATTCAAACTAATGGCACTCCCTACCATAAAATCCTCCCATCGGAACTTAAAACTGAATGATCCAATAAATATATCCAATGAAAAAAATGTAACCAGAAACACGAGCTCATCATAAAATATAAATATCAAAATATTTCTACACATGACTATCTCAAAACATCCACAAAATACCTGTCAAATACATAAGAAAACACTTTGGGGTCACTCCCAGTCCATCACTGCAAATCTAATAGGATGAAATACACTGATGTCAACCAATCTATACACACCACACCCATAAAACCAAACACACCCACCAAACACTCTTGTTAGTTCCCTAGAAAATATGGCATACAATACAGGAAAAAAATTTAAACATATGGTTTTCCATCAGTCTAGAAAAAAGAAAACCAAGAATCCGGTCTACACAGTTATCAGTCTCTTATATCACAACCAATTATAGAACATTTTAAACACACTAAATATCATATTATTTTTTAAAAAATCCATTAGAATCCAAGTGTTTTTAATAAAAATTTAAATCTCCCAAAAACCAAAATTTTAAAATCCCTATCCTAATAGGCCTCTTACCCAAAAACCAATCCCACTTTCTGAAACTATTTGAAATCAAACCTTCTATAACCATTTCGAAATCCAGTTTCCAAACCCATTTTCTTTATTCTTCATCAAACCCAAAAAATTACAAAAAAATTTCAAAATCAATGGATCCATGATCCATTTCATATATAACCAACTTTAAAAATAATTTTACACACACCTCATGCCATATCATAAGTTTTATTTTCAAAACTTGGTTTTCTCAAAATTTTAAAATTATCAAAACCATTTCCCTATGGATTCCAACAATCATAACCATACTCATTATAAATCAATCACCTAGTAAAACAAGCCCATCTAATAAACTATTAATATAATCACCCCTTATAATATATTCTGGAAAAAACTGATTATATTATAAGTTGATTCAATTAATATTGAATTTCAACGAGGCAACATGTCAAACAACACTACTCATAGATGCGTGTATCATGCTTAATCATGCCACTATCATGATTCATGTACAATTAAATGGATCCAAACCAAACCCTATGACCCATACTGAGTTTTATCCATCCTACATTAGGATTCTTGGTCAAATCCAACACATCACTCATCGTAAAGTTCCTAGTCCCAACAGTACAGTTCCCTTGATAACTTGGGTTTTGACTAATGACATACTGGTCAGTTATAAACTCAATCTACCTCCAGAGTCCCAATAATATAACTTCACATCTAAATACACTATCATGTCTCAAAATAGGCTTTTGTACCACTTTTTAATTCCTCAGATCAGAAGACTTGAATTTCACCTAGGTGGGTATGCAACATGACCTCAAGCGCGCATCCTCATATGTTAGAGTCTACCAACTAGTAGCGAGGGACTAAGATAGTCATGGGGATATTATTCCTTTTAATGTAAAGCCTAAGTCTTATGCCCGATTCTGTTGAAAATTTGGAACGACCTGTTCATATAAAAGACATCTGAAAAATCTATTGACATAAAATTTGGAGCCCTAAGGGACCCTATAGTCCAAAATATAAAGCAATAAATCTATATATGGGATGTAGTAATATAGAAAAGAGTATAAAAAATAGATAAACATGAAATAATGGGAATCATATATAATAAATGACACACTAGATAGTACATATACTGAAAAATAACCAAAAAGTAAACCATATAACCTATGACCCAACTCACATAATTAAACCACAAAATCCTTGGCCTCTATAAATTTCCATACCTATACCACATATCCAACTCTAAGAAATACCCATTACCTGAGATAAAATATGAAGGTATACTAACATACATTGAAACCCATGCTGTGTACGTAGGTAGGGGTGAGTCCAATGAGCTACTAGGAATCCACAATGCCTCAAAAATATTGAGTGCTACTGAGATCAAAGGGATACACATTAAATATATGAATAAAGAGTGAAATTTTGTCCGTGAAATGAACCCACCCAAAAAAAAACACACAATACAAATCAACTTACATAAAGGGTTATTGGGTGCCTTCTAGGATACCTCTATCCTAGAATATACCTTCTTCATCCAGTGACGAAGTGTCTTTGAACATATCATACCACATAGGGGGACCAAGTCCTACCATAAAACTAATACTCGATCTCATACCTACTTTATCCAGAGCCTAAGTGTATTTGAGAATAACAAAAGACCACGCTGACTAATATTAACCCCATGGATAATTCCTAAGAGAAAGTCATAAGAAATCTAAACTGATAACACATTTGAATCAAAGGAACATGTCTAAGTAATTCCAAACTGGCAACACATCCAAATCTAAGGATCATGTTCAAGGAATTCCAAATCATAGCACATTAAAAATACAAGGATCATGTCCAAGGTATTATAAACCATATAACATCCCAATCCAAGGATTAATTCCAAGTCATTAAAAATCATAGTACATCTAAATCCAAGGAGAATTTCCAAGGCATTCCAATCTTTAGCACATATGAATCCAAGGATCATGTCCAAGTCATTCCAAAATGCAGCATATAAAAATGTAAGGAAAATGTCCAAGGAATTCTCAACTATAATACATTTTAATCCAATGAGAATTTACAAGGAATCCCAAACTGACATCACATATGAATATAAGTGTATTTCTTAAGTTATTTATGTAGACCTATTGGCCGATTCGAAGGAGAGAGTCTAAGGAAATCCAATAGACCCATAGGAAGAATCCAAGGAGCTAGTCCATGGAAATACAGAAGACCCATATGATGAATCCCAGGTAACCAATTAGGTATTCCACACATTAGTAAGCATTCATAGGTAAAAATAAATAGGTCACACAGACCATTTCACAACTCACTAACTCACAGCTAGGGTGCTAGTCACTTGAGCCCTATCCCACATCTCAACACATCCTAGAACACATAAAAACCATTTAATTATTCTACCATATCTATGTGGACCAATATGCCACTTTTATTCCAAAATTAGAGTTCGCATAGGGATAATAATACAAAATTAATCACCATGAAACAAGTACACATCAATAAATAATAACTAGGAATCACAATGAGAACACATGATTTTGAAAATAGGGTATTTCCCACAAAAGCCTAAACAAACAAAAATAACTCAACCAATACCTTACATATTTCCTTTGTAAACCAATTGAAAATAATTTTTTAAATTATTTTTAAAAGGAATAACTTGTCTTTTTACTCATGTGATAACCTTGGACAAACCTTATCAAAAAGTACTTTTGAAAACCTCATTCCCCTTTTGAAATACCATTTCAAAAACTCATTAATCAAATCATTAATTTCCAAATTCTTATTTAAAAAAAATCCCCTTTTAAAACAAATTTTAAAAAGGGAAATCACTTTCCCCCTTTAAATCCAACAAATTCCACTAAGAAAACCATAAAAGGTCCATGATACTCATTCATCCAAGGCATCACTATCAAAACATTTATCAATATTTTCAGTCCATTTTGACTATTAGGTTGAAACGAGTATATCCAAATCCATAGAAAAATCACACCATTCATGTAATAGTAGATAAATATGATAATTTTGGAACATGAATATAAAATCACCAATTGTCCAAGTGACTCAAATAAAGTCAAGGCCACCAACCTCATCCAATGTTCTGATAATTTATCCCAAGCTCATACTGACCTCCTCTAAGTCCAAATACACCTATATCATCAATAAAAACCCTTAAATTAATCAATTAAATGTTTAAAACTAAATTCAAAAATTGAAATAACTAACAAAAAACTCATCGAGAAACCTCACGATGTCAAATCCATGTGAAATAAGGTGCAATCCAGTCTTGTTGTAACACCCCAAAATTTTGTGTTTTTTTCTGAATTAATTCAATGTTTTCAATATTTTTTTTATTTTTATAAAACAAAAAATTTAGTTTTGGTTGATTTATGCACAACACCATATTATTATTATGTTACACACAACACTTATATTAGCTAGTGGTATATGCAACATTGAGTTAGCTTGTGGTACACACAATATTGAGTTTTAACGACTTTTAATGGCGCACCTATATTTTTAAAATTAAATTTTTACAATTTTATGAATTTTATTTGTAAAAATAAATAACATTTTTAATACAAAATTTAAAAATTATATTAGGTTGAATTTTTGGGATTTTTCTAAGAAACTTCATTTTTTGATAAATAGTGGAAAATACTGTATTTTAATAAAAAACCACCTCTTAGCTTAAATCATTATTAATGTTAAATTATATTTTAAATTGGTTTATAAAGTAAAAATAGATAAATTATACATATATTAATCTAACTTAGTTCATTGGAATCATTTTTATTTTGAAAATAGATATAAAGACTTGTTGAACTTTTGAACGTTTTTACTTTAAAAACCCTCTTTCTTGCAACGTCTGCAGGATTAGTGATAAACTTAATTTTCCCACTTCTATGATTTGAATTTTGAAAAATGAAAATACATGGTTATAATAAGTATAATATTTTGGGTCTAATAATATAAACTTAATTTTTTACCAAAAATATCAGTGAAAGTGATTAAAATTAATTAGAGTGATATTGGTAAAATTAAGCTTAATAAGGGACTAAAACTTAACATTAAGGACCAAAATTACCTAGAAAATTATCCAAAGGACATTGGTTTCCAATAATTCGAACATATACCATATTTATTATAATTTTATGGGTTATTTTGACATTATTAAATGGAAGTTCCCTATATAAAAGGTTAAGTAAACAAAAATACAACAAGGGAACTTTCCTTACCTTTAACATTTATAAAACTTTGAGATATGAAAAAAACATCATATTTAGGTTATAAATATCCCTTTTAAATATAAATGGGTTATTTTTTTCATAATAGTTTATCATTAGTTTTTATAGATTATTTAGTTACTTAAAATGCTTAACAAATGCCAACGTAGTGATTATTTTGTTAATAATTAACTAAAATAAACGATACTATAAATATAAAAAGTGAAGTAAATTTTCTGAATTTTTGTCTATAATTATTTTTTAGATGAATATATCATTTTATACATCTATTAAATTAATATATTTTAATTTAAATATTATTTTGATATTTTAAAAATAAAATTGAATAAATAATTTTAAAATTGACATTAATGTTATTTTACAATAAATGAAATTTTATTAAATGATTTAAAATTAATAAAAAACCTATATTCTTACAAGTGGTTTTTAAGTGTTAAAAATATTAAATATGGTCTATTAATGGACCAATTTATCTTTTTATAATTGATATATTTACCCATAGATTGTAAAAACATTTTAGCACGGTCTGGGTTTAAGTAGTTTTTTACGTGTCACTTGCGCTTGTTTTAAAATTAATTTCCAAAAAACCTGAGATTTTTATTTTGTAAAATATGTAAAATATTTATAATTAAGTGTCTTTATATTTTTAAAAAATATCACTTTAATCCTATTGGTCAAAAATCCCTCAAGTTATCATTGAAGCATTTTTGAGGTGATTGTATTTGTTGACAAAGTGGTCATCTGTGTTGTGATTGTTGACAAAGAAAACCGTGACATAATTTTTTTTTGAAAAAGGGGATTTAATGGAGGTAAATCGAGTTCAAGGGATGTGGTTAATGATCCATGTTTGATTCAAGAATTTCGACAAATGAATGGTCGATCTAGAGGCGGTTCAAAAAGAGCAGATACAAGGTGGCACCGTTTTCTAGTGTTTGCAAATTTTTTGGGCCTGAAAATTGACAAATGGAGAAAAGTGGTTTTGGAAAAGGGACTAGCGTTTCGTGGTATTGAAAGAGGGGAAACTTGTGTGTAATATGTTTTTCAGGATCAGAACATCAAAATATGGCAAAGGGATAAGGGGAACCCATGTTTTAGGGTTGGTCGCGCAAGTGGCTTGCACGGTATAGACTTTTGCACCGAAACTTGCGCGCTGAGAGGATAATTACACGCCGTCGCGCAGGGTGTCCAAATGCCTATAAATAGAGGTCTAACCCTCCTCATTCAGTAGATATTTCAACACTTATAGAAAATTAGAGCTCCCGTCGTGCAGGTGTGGTGGTCGCGCAAGTAGTGGTGTGGTCGCGCAAGTAGAAGTTGCGCGCCAGTTGTTTGTTGTGCACCCAAGGAGGTTTGGTTGAGAAAGGAAGGGAGTTACCCAAGTTTTGAATTGAAGAAGGGGGTGTCGCGTAAGTGGTTTGGTGACACTTGCACACCATGTTTTGAAGAATCATGGTAGTTGGTGGTTGTGCGCCAATATTGGTTTGGGCATAAAAGGGTGTGAGTCGCGCAAGTTTGGAGTTGCAAAAGGTTGTGTCGCGCAATTGGTTGAGGTGGACTTGCGTGCCAGTTATAACTTGCGTGTCGATACTTGTGTTTTGGATTAGAGAAGGGCACCAAGTATCCTTGATGCACGACAGTGATTCAGAGCTGCGTGGAAGATGGAAGATTGCCCGATACCTTCAGTGCAAAGTGAGATTCATCTACGGGTGAAAGTTGGACTTTAATAGAGAATCCAAATACAATAGAGGATGAATTCATTAGTGATAATGAAGATACCTATAGGTCTATGAACTATGAGTGGATCCTTTCTAGAGAAGTGAGAAAAGGAAGAGGAAGAAGGTGATCCTCTCCACCAACAGTGATCCAGAGAGAGAGAAATAGGGAGTGACCCTTGGGAAAGCAGTGAGCAGACCCTAAACATTATAAAGGCAATGATCCTAGATATAGAAGTGATATATCCCGAACCTTGTAAATAGAAGTGTTCTTTAGTGGATTTGGTACATCATCACATCTCCGGTGTATTCTCCATGGACATAACCCAGTGAGGGTGAACCAAGTAAAAATCTTTGTGTCTGCCTGCTTGCTTCCCTACATTGCATTTAAATCATCATCATTAGATAAAGAAGAAAAGAAGTGATCATAATACACACACAAGTTCAAACCAAGTAAACCTTGTAATAAAGAGGTCAAGATTCAGTGGGGAAGAAATAATTTTGAAAAAGAATATCCATACCCTGATTCACCCCCTCTCTCAGGGTATATAGGCCCCTATTGGTCCTAACAAATCCAGTCTTAATAGTTAAACTATATAGGTTAGAAAACTAGTGTCTTTAATAAATAACCAAAATGATAAAATTGGGAAAACTTAGAAGTTAAGGAACCAAATTATTAAAATGCACAAATTCTTCTGTGGTGGAGGTTTTTATAGGACATCAATACCATTTAATCAATTAATTTTCCATTTTTAAGCACATAAGGTAAGGTATATCACCCATTAATGAATACCTTTTGGTATTTACAAGAGTGCGACTTCCCTTCCACTATAAAAATCCAAGCACCCTCCAACTTCCTCACAAATCCAAAGACACTTTGGATCGACCAAGATTTTCCCAAATCGTTCATCAAAATACCTCCTCTAAACCTAGAAGCCTCACTTTTTGAATAAATAAATCCAAGGAAGCCCTTTGGTGCAAACCAAAAGGATATACCCAAAGAAGTGGTAACATCCCTCCTCAAGCTCCTTTATCTTATTTTCATTCTCCACCCCAACTCAACTTATTCCATTATTATAAAAAAATATAATCAATATAATGAGATTTTGTTATTATAAAGGTTATACATACAATTACACTCACTTCCATATAATGGGTAATGAATATACTGTTTATGTGTATGGTGAACTACCGCCTCACAAAATGATGATTATACATTTTTCTTTTACCACCTATCATGGGGGGAATTATGATGAACATTATATTTATATATAATATATAAGATATTTATAATGTATTTAATATTATTTAATTAATTTACAACACATATCATTATACTTTCCATTTTTTTTAAATATGATAATTTCATTTGAGGAAGTGGGGACTACCGTCCCTTCAAAGCACCGTGATTCATTCACACACTACATGGAATGTATTAAGGATGAGTTTAGTGAAATTATATGATATATATAAAATTATAATTATAATATAATGATATTATATACATATATGTCATTTTATTTCTTTCTTTCAATATAATAATTAAAATGGAAACAAAGTTCACGCGTACGTACGACCTGCCGTCTCCATGAATGGTGTTTTCCATTTCATAATTATATATTCTATAGATTATTATAATAAAAAAATACTGAATATACATGATATTTGTATCATGTTTTACATTTTATAAATCATTATGTATGTATATGGACCAAAGATATAACAAATTAAGACACATGTGAAAAACAAAGAGAATATTACCTGAAGCGTAACCTTAACATGAAATTGTTAAAAAGAGGGTAATATAAAGTCATAATAAAACCATATATGGTATTATATATAATAATGTGGTTTTTTGAAATATGTATAATAAAACTATATTTATTATGCTATAGTTTTTAACAAGTATGACAAGAGTCAAGATACAAGGTAAGGGAATTTCATCTCACTTTTTATATCTTTGAGATACATGCCATGTTCACCACTGTTTTATTTTATGTGGTGTATTTAATACACATGAATTTATTATATGATTATTATTATTAAATTTATGGGTATTTAAATATCCATTCTATTATCTTTCTTTCATGGGTTTTATGTTTCAAAAGTTACTAAATCAGTAAGATAGTTTTGTCTCAATTTAGATTCTTTGGGACACAAGTTTTGTTATGCACCTACATTATTTTTCGAGGTGTATTCAACATGTTATAACATGAATATAATTATTTTAATGATATTTTAATCATCATGTAATTTCATTTTCTTACATGGGGAGTTTAATTCAAAGTTATCAAGTGGTAAGTGTTTATTGAAACAATCAGATCATTTATCAATATTTTTTATGATTATGATTCCATTGATGAAATATTATGATCCATATCTAAACAGAACACATTAATTTTATTCTCTTATGTATATTCATGATATCTTCATGAATTGGTACCATTTTCCCACTCTTTGGTACATAATATGATTAATAAAGTATTTTTAATAAAGTATCTCTCTTCGGTTGGAAATATATGTTCATTCAAAACCATGTTTTCTAAAAAGGATTTCAATATATTTTGAAGAATTAATTATAAATTTTAAAAGTGTTTTCAAAGAAATGGTTTTAATTTTTTTTGAATATTTATTTATAAATTTTTTAAGTATTTTTCCAAGAAATGGTTTCAAAACATGTTGAAACTTTCTTAATAAGTTTTCAAGGTGTTTCCAAACAAGTGGTTTTCAAAACGTTTTCAAGCCTTCTTTATAGGTTTTCAAGTTTATTTTTAAAGAAAAGGGTTTTAAAAAGGTTGTTTTCAAAGAAAAGGATTTCAATGATTTAAAATATTATTTTATAAATTTTCAAACTAATTTCCATGGAAAAGGTTTTCAAAATGTTTTCAAGCTTATTTTATAAGTTTTCAAGTAAAAGGGTTTTCAAAATGATTTTCAGATTTATTTATTAGTTTTCAAATATATTTTAAGGGAAAAGGTTTTAAATATGATTTTAAGCTTATTTAAAGTTTACTTTTAAAGAAAATGGTTTAAAAAATTGTTATGTTTTAAAAATAATTTTTCAAAGAATAAAGGATATTTTACTCAAGAAATGTTTTTAAAATACCTTTAAAAATTATTTACCATTTAAGATGACATATGTTGGTGTTAATCATGCCTTTTTTTGGAAACAATTCAATGTTTCTATTCATATTATTTATCTAAATGGTTTACGTTTTATGGAATGATGTTTATGAAACCTATTTCTCTTTCATGGGTTTTATACTTTTGAAACCAGCTTATTTTCACAAGTTATGTTTTTGATGAAATAAGTATGAAACTTGTATCTTTTTCCACAGGTTATGATATGATTTCACATTTATTATACCCATTTCATTTCATGGGTTATGATATCATTTTTAATGATCTTGTGGAACATGTATGTATGATTTCACTATGAGATAGGTGGGACCTATATCTCCCTCTAATGCATTAGGTAAAGATTTATATCTCATGAGATAGAATAAGATGGTCCTGGGAGTGAACCTTGAATAATAATATAGCCATGGGAGTGAACCATGACTACCAAGATGATATGAGGAGTGAACTCATACTACTAAGATAACCATGTGAGTGAACCATGACTACTAAGATGGTATGAGGAGTGAACTCATGCTACTAAGATGACCATGGTAGTGAACCATGACTACCAAGATGGTATGGGGAGTAAAGCCGAAATACTAATATGGCATTTGTAAAAATTCATTGAATACTATAGAAATAATATTATAAGTATATGTGTTTTCCACAATTCCATGTTTTATGCTTATTTGATGATTACATGGCTTATTTTCTTTATTTACTTATGATTCATGTATTATGATCTGCCAATATTTATTCTATGATTCATGTTTATGATATTTTATATGCAGGGTATAATCTTGTAATGTTATTATCACATTCTCATACCCCCATTATAATGTTTATTCTTACATGTCTCCCTTGTTTACCCTTACTGAGCATTTGAGATCACCCATTTTTTATGATTCCTTCCCCAGTTTATGAAGATATGTATTATGTATGATGTGTCTAAAAAGGGTGATAGTCATGAAGAACGTAGTGGGAGATAATGTAGCTCAATAATGTACTAGTGTTTATATTTCCATGTTTCCAAAGGCATTAAACTAAAATGGTATTTAGGTGTCTATTTGTGTAATGTTTTAAGTATTCTACAAAAGTTATGTATTTTCTATACATGTAAAGTGAGGGTCAATATAGTTGGTATCAAAGTGAAGGTTTAATAAACCTTTGGAAACTGGGATGAGAAAACTTTAGTGATATAACTAGGTATATTTATAAGGATATGTCTAGGGATTTCTCTAAGGATAAGTATAAGGATGGGTTAACATTTAGGAAAACGTACTGGAATTTTGGTAAAGGATAGAGTGAGTGGTTTCCTAGAAATACATCCCTTTCTAAATACTATATGTGGATGTGGATCTGGCACAAATGTACCTAGGAGTAATAACTCTAATAAGGTGTTTTGGGCCTAACTCAGCATAACCTTGTACATGACCGTGGGCCTTGCTGCACACTTGGTTTGACATTCCTGGGGAATATGATTTGGAAATTAAAAAACTCTTCACGAACCATCATGAAGGATTTAAATAGAATTTTCATATTAATAACCTACGATAAACCAAGGGTGTTATAGAATAAGGAATGTGTCATTAATTAGACATCCTATAAGTTATTTTTCATGATTATGTTGTTTTATTCTATGATACGTGTTTCTCACCTTGTGATTTCTAGTTTTAGTCAATGTAGAGAACTAAAAGGAAGATGGTTAAAATGGAATGTTTCATATGTGGAAAGTATGGGAATTATGGAAATAGATTTTCCAAGAGAAATCTCATAAAGAGAATCAGGAGGATGGTATGATTATTGGTTATGCTTCTGAAGATAAAGAGACCACAAACTACATGTGAATGATATTTTATGTTATTATAGTGTTGTATACATTAAAAATAAGATGCATGATTAGATTGTGGTTGAGGAAACTTATAACATGATTCATATTTCATATTCTTGGAAAGTGGTATTAAGGAATAAGTTGATGAATTCTAAGTAATGGTTTAAGAATAAAGTTGGATGAATGTAGTATTTATGTTTTTAAATTCAAATATTATGTTATATGAATAATGAAATATATAAGTGTTTTTAGTGTAAATTTTCATTAAGGATTGGAAGGGGTATGTTGAATGGTGATGAAGACTTAGAAAAGTGATATTTTTATTATTTGAAGGTAACCCTTAATGTGATCAAGATATTGAGAAAATTATGTTTATATTGGATAAAGAGATGATTGATTTGGATAAAGTAAAGTGTATAGCATTGATTACCCCAGATGTGATTATTGATTTGTTGATAAAGTGGTCTATGTCATAATGAATTAAGCTTACAACTTCTTGGATTTGAGGAATATATCCAGTAACCTTTGGAATAATGAAGAATGCATGTTTTCAAAAATTATTTATAGTAATTCTGGTTATTACTATATTTCAAGTGAATACTTGATTAAGGTATTGACATGTTTGGAACATGACAACCGAGATATATACTTTATGTTATACAACATATCAATTTTAATCTTATTTTCATCTTTCAGAAGGGTTATAAGGTTAGAATTTATGGAATTTTTAGGTTAAACTTAGGATTAAATTTTTGAAATTAAAGTATTATCTCACTTCATGAGTATTTACACATATTGGATAACCTACTCTAACAACATTGTGTTGATGGTAACTAGTGAGAGAAAGGATGACTTATCGTGGATCTCATGATATATTAGTGATTCAAGAATGAAAAATTCACCTTCATTTTTGGATAAATAAGTGAAGTGGAAATTGGTTAAGACATGACCAATAGGTGATATTTTACTTATGAAAGGAAATGAAATCAAGTAAGTATAACTTCTAATTAAAATTCTTCAAATATAGGGAAAGGATCTTGAAATTGAAAAGGTTATCCTAGTACCTTTGTTTCCAATGAATCAAATGGTCCCTTAGTTAATCACATATTTATGGATTTTTTATTGTAAAATTTCTCCTGAATAAGTTCTCTATCACTCTTCTCCAGAACTTGATAGTTATATTTCTCTTCCATTCCCATGTTTTCACTTGGCACTTATGTTCTCGTATGTGGAAACCCAACTATGTGTTACTCTGGGTAACCGTTATGGATCCAAATTTCTTTTTTAAAGGAAGTTTTAGTGTTAATTTTTACAATATGGGTTTCTATTAAAGGATCTTAAAATTATTAAAACTTTGATAACCCAGAATAATTTTGAGGAAAAAATTCATTTTAAGGGGGTAGAATGTAACACCCTGAGATTTTGTGATTTTTTTGAATTAATTTAATCTTTTTGATTTTTTTCTTTTCTTGAAATAATAAATTTATTTTTTCTTGAGTTATGTGCAACACAATACTAATATTTTACTACATTCTACACTTAGATTAGCTAGTGGTATACACAACACTGAGTTAGCTTACGGTACTCGCAAAAACTAGTTTTACCACCTTTTAATGATGCACTTATATTTTTAAAAATAAATTTTGAAAATTTTATAAATTTTATTTGAAAAAATAAAAATTATTTTTTAATTCATAATGTTTAAATTACCTTAGGGAATTTTTTTGGGTTTTTTATGAGCAACTTCATTTTTTGATGAATAGTGAAAAATACTGTATTTTATTAAAAAACCGCCTCTTCGCTTAAATAATTATTAATGTTAAATTATGTTTTAAATTGGTTTATAAAGTAAATATACATAAATTATACATATATTAATCCAATTTAGGTTATTAGAATCATTTTCATATTGAAATTAGATATAAACACTTATTGAACTTTTGAACATTTTTACTTTAAAACCCCCTTTCTCACCATGTCTGCGGGATTAGCATTAAACTTAATTTTATCTCTTATGTGACTTGAATTTTGAAAAATGTACATAAAAATTTGCATCAATATAATATTTTTTCTCTAATAATATCAACATAATTTTTGACCAAAAATATTAGTGAAAGTGATTAAAATTAATTATGGTGATTCAGGTAAAATTAAGATAAATAAGGGATTATAACTTTATATTAAGGACCAAAATGAACTGGAAACTTTTATAAAGGAAATTTGTTGCTAATAATTAGACCATATACCCTCATGGTTCAAATTTTATGGTTTATTTTAATATTATTAAATGGAAGTACCCTATATAAAAGGTTAAGTAAGGAAAAAGAAAAAAAGGGAACTTTCCTTACATGTAACATTTATTAAACGTTTAGATATGTAAAAAACAACATATGTTAGGTTATAAATATAATTTGGAAATATAAATGGTTTGTTTTTATCATAATAATTTATCATTAATTTTTAGAGATGATTTAGTTACTTAAAATTCTTAAGAAACACCAACGTAGTGCTTATTTAGTTAATAATTAACTAAAATAAATGATACTATAAATATTAAAAGTGAAGTAAATTGAATGAAATTTTATCTATAATTATTTTTAGATGAATATATCATGTTACAAAAATCTGAAATTAATATATCTGAATTAATTTTTTTTTGATATTTTAAAATTAAAATTAAATAAATAATTTCAAAATTGACATTAATGTTATTTTACCATAAATGATATTTTATTAAATGATTTAAAATTAATAAAAATCCTATATTATGAAAAAGTGATTTTTAAGTGTTAATAAATATTAAATATGGTATTTTAATGGACCTATTTATCTTTTATAATTGATATATTGACCCATCGATTGTAAAAACATTTTTAGCATGGTCCGAGTTTAAGTAGTGTTTTTTCACGTCACATGCGCTTGTTTTAAAATTAATTTACAAAACACACAAGTTTTTTATTTTTTAAAATTTGTATCATATTTATAATTAAGATTATCTATATTTTTAAAAAAATCTCACTTTAATATAGTCTTAATGGTTAAACTACATAGGTTAGAATACTAGTGTCTTTAATAAAACACCAAAATGATAAAATTGAGGAAACTTAGAAGTTAAGGAACCAAATTATTAAAATTCACAATTTTTTTTGTGGTGAAGGTTTTTATATACCATTATTACCATTTAATAAATTATGTTTCCATTTTATAGGCACATTAGGTAAGGTATACCTCCATCAATGAATACCTTTTGGTATCTACAATAGTACCACTTCCCTTCCACTATAAAAAGGAAATGAATCTCCCACTTCCTCACACCTCTCAAGACACTTTGGATCAACAAATATCTAACAAAATAGTTCATAAAAATACCTCCCATAAACCTAGAATCCTAAAAATTTTCATAAATTAATCCAGGGAAGCCCTTTGGTGAAAACCAAAAGGAGTTACCCAAAGAAGAGGTAATATCTTTCCTCAAGCTCATTTATGTTATTCTCATTATCCACCCCATAAACTTTACTTATTCCATGAATATAAAATAAAAAATGGATCATAAATATAATTAGATTTTTTATGATATGGTTTATATCTACACTTACACACACTTACATCTAATGGGAAATGAACATACTATTTATGTGTATGGTGAACTACCACCTCACAAAATGGAGATTCTTCATTTTTTACTTTTCCTCCTATCGTGGTGGGAATTATGATAGACAGTATATTTATATTTAATATATATGATATTTATAATGTATTTAATATTATATAATTATTTTACAACACATATCTTTATACTTTTCATTTTGTGTAAATATGATAATTTCGTTTGAGGAAGTGTGGACTACCACCCCCTCAAAGTGTTGTGATTCATTAACACACTAAATAGAATGTATTAGGGATGGGTTTAGTGAAATTATATGATATATATAAAATTATTACGATACTATAATTATATTATATACATATATTTCATTTTAGTTCTTTCTTTCAATAAAAAAATAAAAACAGAAACAACGTTCATGCGTACATACAGCCTACCGTCTCCATGAACGGTGTATTCCATTTCATACTTATATATTATATAGATTATTATAATAAAAATATAATTAATATATATTATATTTTTATCATGGTTTAAATTCTAAAAATCATGATATATTTATAAGGACCAAAGATATAACAAATTAAGACACATACGAAAAACAAAGAGAATATTTCCCAAAGCATAACCTTAACATGAAATTGTTAAAAAGAAGGTAATATAAATTCATAATAAAAACATATGTAGTATTAGATATAAGAATATTGTTCTGTGATATATTTATAATAAAATTATATTTATCATATAGGATTTTTTAATGAGTACTACAAGAGTCAAGACATAAGGTAAGGAAATTTCATCTCACTTTTTATATCTGTGAAATACATGCCATGTTCAACACAATTTTATTTTTCATGGTGTATATAATAACCATGGATTTATTTTATTATGATTATTATTAAATTTATGGGTATTTACATATCCATTCTGTGATATTTATTTCATGGAGTTTATGTTTCAAAATTTACCAAATTGGTAAGATAGTTTTGTCTCAATTTGCCTTCTTGGAGACACAAGTTTTATTATGAACCTAAATATTTTTCCGAGGTTTATTTGATATTTTATATCCTGAATATACTTTTTTTTCAGGATATTTTAAGCTTTATTTAATTTAATTTTGTTACATGGGGATTATAATTCAAAGTTACCAAGTGGTAATAGTTTATTGAAACAATCTCATCGTTTATAGAGATTGTTTATGATTATGATTCCATTGATGAAATATTATGATCCTTATCTAAAGATAACTCATGAATTTTCTTATACTCTATATATTAATGTTATATTATTGTATTGGTTCAATTTTCCCACTCTTTGGTACATAATATGATTAAGAAATTATTTTTAAGAAATTCAAACATTACCTCTCTCTTCAGTTGGTAATGTTTATTCATAAAAAACCATGTTTTATAAAAATGTTTTAAATTTTTTCAAGAATTCCTTATAATTTTTCAAATTATTTTCAAATAAATTGTTTTAAAAATGTTTTTACGTTTTATTTATAATTTTTCAATTTTTTTTCAAATTAATGGGTTTCAAAACATTTTCAATCTTTCTTTATAAATTTTCAAGGTGTTTCAAAAGAATTTGTTTTCAAAACGCTTTCAAGCATTATTTATAAGTTTTAAAGTTTATTTTTAGAGAAAAGAGTTTTCAAAAGGTTGTTTTCAAAGAAAAGGATTTCAATGATTTTGAAGCTTCTTTTATAACTTTTCAAACTATTTTCCAATGAAAATGTTTTCAAAATGTTTTCAAGCTTTTTTTTAAGATTTCAAGGAAAAGGGTTTTAAAAATTATTTTAATATTTATTTATAAATTTTCAAATATATTTTAATGGAAAAGGTTTTAAAAATGTTTTCAATATTATTTTATGATTTTTTCAAGGTTAATTTTAAATAAAATGGTTTTCAAAATGTTTTATATTTTAAAAATAATTTTTCAAATAAGAAAGGATATTTTCCTCATGAAATGTTTTTAAAAGGACTTGAAAAATTATTCCCCATACAAGATGACATCTGTTGGTGTTAATATTTCATTTTTGGGGAAATGATTCAATGTTTCCATTCATATTCTTTCTCTGAATGTTTTATATTTGATGTAATGATGTTTATGAAACCTGTTTCTCTCTCAGAGGGTATATACTTTTGAAATCTGATTATTTTCATGGGTTATGGTTTTGAGGAAATTATTATGAAACCTATATCATTTTCCATAGGTTATGATATAATTACATGTTTATGATACTCATTTCATTTCATTAGTTATGATATGATTTTAATGACCTTGTGGCACAAGTATTTATGATTTCATTATGTGATAGGTGGGACCTATATCTCTATCCAATGCATTGGTTAAATATTTATATCTCATGAGGTAGACTAAGATTATCTTGGGAGTGAACCTTGACTACTAATATGGCCATGGGAGTGAACTATGACTACTAAGATGGTATGATGAGTGAACTCATGCTACTATGATATCCATGGGAGTAAACCATGACTACCAAGATGGTATGAGTATTAAACTCATGCTACTAATATGGACTTGGTATTGAACCATGAATACTAAGATGATATAGGGATTCAAACCATGATACTAAGATTACCTTGGTAGTAATTAATTGACTACTATGGAAATCATATTTTATGCTTATGTGTTTTCCATAATTCCACATTTTATACCTATGTTATGATTTAATGGATTATGTTCTTAATTTAATTATGATTCATGTCTTATAAACATCTAATATTTATGTGATGATTCATATTTATGATCTTTGATATGTAGGGTATGATATTCTAATGTTATGATCAAATTCTCATACCCCTATGCTCATGTTTATTCTCAGATGTCTCCCTTGTTTACCCTTAACGAGATTCCGATATCACCCATTTTTATGTTTCCTTCCCTAGTTTATAAATATATTTATTAAATATGATGTGTCTAAGAATGGTTCTAGTCATAAAGAACCTAGTTGGAGATAATGTATCTTACTCGTGTACCAGTGTTTATGTTTCAATGTTTCTAAAGGTATTAAACTAATATGGTCTTTGGGAATCTATTTGTGTAATGTTTTAAGTATTCCACAAAAGTTATATAATTTATATTTATGTAAATCTTGGGTATCTATACTTGTCACACTCCTAGAATTAATCCACATAAAACAACCAAATTAAAAACCCAATTAAATGGAAAATTTCAACAAAATTTCCCAAAAAACCTAAATAAATCCACCAATGATGAGTGAAAAATTGAATACCTCCTTATAGGATATTCTATAAAAGTATAAAAATAAATACCCAAGAAGTGGTATGATTTACAAAATGATCTGGTGGAAATAATCATAAACCCTATAACATCCCATTACCCACTTTCGGTTATTTATCTTCTGTATTTTCAGTTCCCTCTTTTTTTGGGTGCGTTTTGGGATTCCCGAGGATGGAGAGAATTTTTTGGGGAAAATTATCTAAAGTTCATGGATGTATGTTTATTTGAATTAATGGATTTCTGGTATTAATGTGTTAAAGTCTTTATAGGGTTCTCCATGAGTTCAGAGAACACCAGAGTTGTTTTGGGTTTTTTTTGCTAAAACTGGTCTTTTCACTATCTAAATGAGAAGTACATGCTACGTAAAGTGATTGCATGACATGAATTGGTCACCGATTTTTTTTTTGTGTTTGGTTTAGAGTGTTACAACTTATATACCATAAAATAGGTTTACATGATGTGTAATGGGATTACACATCATGTAATGGATGTTGGGATGATGCTATGAACTGGTATAGGGCATGAAGATTGCTCACAGTTAATGTAAATTACAGACTGTATAATGATAAAATAATATTTTTAATAAAAAGACGATAGGTTTTTTTGGTGTACTTGAGTTTCATGGGTTAAAAGACATGAAATAGAGTTTCACACCATGTAAATATTGAGAGTTGGTCTTTTAGAGCGCTGTACATCTGGTTTGTTTTTTTATTCAGTCGAAGCCTATCCTCTCTTGAACTAGGAGCTCACCTAGCAATTTTGGAGACATTTGATCCTTATGAATCATTTCATTTATTGGTTGATAATTGTTGGGGTTGTAGTGAATTTCTCTAGTTGAGTAATCCTTTCTTATTCCTCATTACCTTTGATCATAGTAGTGCCGTTTCATTGTGGTTATAAATCCTTTGATCTGTCATGTTGATTCTTCTTGTTTCCATCTAGATATTTTGTGAGATCTTCCTCCAGAGGCTAACCCTTGTGTTGGTTGTGTTGTATCATGTAAGTTTATTTGAGGGATGTGTTGTGTCCTCTATCTTACATCTATTCTTTTTTATGGGATGTGATTATAATGTGAGAATCAGTTCTAGGTCCTCTATTGATGTAGTTGTGTTCTTCCTTATTGGTGGATTTCCATTGTGTGCATGTGCAACCTGATTTTTAGGTAGGTTGTTCCGTCTCTAGCCTACTTTGGATGAACAACTTTGCTCTGGTTTCAATTTTTTTTATAAATGAAATTTATTGATTGATTTTGGTGTGTTAAAATGGTTTTTTGATAAAATATGGCTTTTAACTTGTTTTGGGTAAAGAAAAGGGTGTTTTCAAAGAATTATGAAATGGATTTTAGAAATTATTTTCAAATCATGGTTTTGATGAAATGGTTTTGTAAATAGAGCACATGGTAAGCCTTGGGTACTTTGGTAGAAGGTTTAGCTGAGAGAAATCATCCATGTATTATCAAGGGGGTTCACTCATGGGGTGTTCCTTTGTTTCATTAGATCATTGTTCTAGGTAATTGATATTGAAATTGTTAGGAGATTCACTCAAGAGGTGTTTCTCTACTCCGTAGGCCTATGTTCTAAGGACTTAATTATGCACTAGTCATTAATTATGGAATGAGTAGTCTGCTAGCATGACCTATAGTGATACTTGGTATGATGTTATCTATTCTTTTTGATTTTATTATTTTATTTTGTAATTATATTATTTGATATGATACATGATACATGTTTTTTGAGTTTAGATTAATTATTTGATATATATATGAAATTATTTGAAACTATTTTACCAAGTTTTATTTTGAAATGTGAAAAAGGGAAAATTAAATGTTTTTATATTCTTTTTATATAAAAATTATTTAACTATTATCATGATTTTTTTATTTAAATTTGATAATGATCAAATTATTTTATAGATAATTGTTATAGAAAAACTGGCTGGGATAGTACAGAGACTATTAGCTCACACCCTACTCACCCCTTCAATTTGTATTTCAATGTAGGGAAAGGAAAGGCATCATAGTTAGGTAGCGAAGGTTATGTTAGCTTGGTTTGGGTAGCTAGTGGTGAGATGGAGAGAGTTTACCCATACTATCACATGGAGTAGTTAGTTTCTGTTTTAGTTATCCTTTGATGTTAAACTTGTACTTTTGGATGTTCTGAATGATTTGAGTTGTATCATTTATACTATCTTCTTTTAGTTATGAAGTATATTTATCTCGTCCATTATTTATATCTGTTATATATGCATGTCATGTTTTTTTCGTCAGTTTGGGTGAAATCATTCCCTCTATTTATAGTTTGATTCCCGAGTGCTATTCACCAGCCCATGGGGATTGGTAATGCCATTTGGGTATGTGGAAGCTCGGGTTGGATTGCAGTTCAAGAGGGTATCTGAGTTAGGTTCTTTATAGTTTATCATCATAGGAGATATTTCCTCAAGATTCCTTGTCTTAGGACATTTGGTAGACTTGAGATAAGATTTTTGGGACTTGAGAGTATGGTTGTGGTGAGTTCCTGACCGACTCTTTCTATGAAGAGACTCAAGTTACCATGGAATATTAGGATGTGTGCCTACTGTTTAAAGTTCATGATCTTAATCTCAATTTTTGATTATGGTTTTCTAGTTTGAACTGATATTATTCTATTGTCTGATCATTTCTTTTATTTCAGTGTGAAACAATATTCTTTTGATATGTGTTCCATAGGTTCCTCATGAGGGTATAATAGATTCTCCTTAAGGGAGTCCCCCTATAGATTGGAATCTTGTTGAGTTTTTCATGCATGCAGTTTTTTCTATCGAACAAAATGTACCGCAATTCCAAAATTCAGTAGTTGAGGTAAATTCAAGATCTAGAGGAGACATGGATCATACACATGAGTTATTTCATGATAATAAACCATCCTTTAAGGTCATGAATGAAACACAAGAGGCATAAGACTAAATGTACAAGATTGATTTGATCTTTGAATTCCTAGATACACTAGAGAGTATCATGGTGAAGTTCATGGCATTCAGACTCAAGGGTTCTAGCAATATATGGTGGGATTCCATGGTATAGGAGGATAAGAATGTGGTCTTTGACTAGAAGGGTTTCAATACTCTCTTATTCTAGTAGTTTTATCTAGAGTCACTGATGATGAAAAATCCTCTAGAGTTCCTCTCTTTATAGTATGAAGAGAATTCAGTTCCAGAGTACACCAATTAGTTTTTTTGAACTGGTTCATTTTTCTCTAGAGGTAGTAAAGGGTGAAAAGATGAAGGCTTAGAAGTACCTGTAGTGTTTATGACTAAAAAATAGATAGAAGGTATTTATGCTGAATCTTTCAACCTATACAGAGATGGTGGATAGAGCTATGATGAAAGAGATGAATATGGAATGCAAGGTTAGTTATTCCACCCCTTCTCTTCAACTAATTGGTAGCTTTAGTGGCATGTAAGGGAAAACGATAAAGTGAAAGGATCATCATCGGAGTGGCAGATTTGGTTATCTGTGGAATTCCTCGTATTCACCTTCAGTTATAGCTAGTAGTGTGCCTATGACTAGCTATCATCATGTCAAGGTCGTTCACACCAAATATTCTAGTACTGCACCTACAAATATGTGTAATATTTGTGGACAGTATGGAAATATTCAATGGTTTTTTAGGATATGTATACACCTCTATATGGAAAGGGATCTTTGGATCCAAAGGCTACTATGGTGCAATCAGATTATTCAAAGACTATAAGGATCTAGTTATATGCCTCAAGAGTGAAACACCTCCATATAGTAGATGAGTTTCCAGTAGTGGTAAACATGAGTCCAATTATGGTGAAAGTTTAAATCATTATTTCATATTCAGTAGAAATTAATTTATTTGATACTAGTTCTTCTCACTTATTTATATCTAGTTTTTTTATATGCTCAAACTTACAACTGAGCTCATGTACTTTTTCACGAGCTAGCCCAGGATGTTAGCCGACCCAACACTTGACCTAGTCTATGGCTTGGCCCAAAGGGAATTCATGATCCCCACAGGCTTGAAAATAGTGCTGGGAATCAATATAAAACCATTGGGAACAATTCTTCCCATGAAAAAAATACAAAAAAATAAATAAATATTGATGATGAAAATGAAAACTAACAGAAGAAATAAAATAAAACTGCACATACCTCTATGTGACCTCATAGGTCACCACTTAACTCAGAACCATGTTTTCTCCAAGAGAGATCCAACACTAGAGGAAACTAAAACTAAAAAGAAAAAGTAGGCATGAGCACTGAAATGATTAGTAGGAATGGAAAAGATAAACCATGAAATCCATTAATTTTCCCTACCTAAAAACATTCCATTAATGAAAGTTTGTAAATACAATTATAAAAAATAGGGTTTTCACATTTTAGATAAGTGAACACTATTTTCCTTCATTTTTAAATAATTTCACACATAGTTTCCATTTCTAATACAAAATATCATTTTAAAACTAAAACCCCAAACATACTGCACCAGGTTATGTAGAAAAGTAAACAAGCTAACATAGTAATGATAAACACTAAGTGTATAAAAATAAAAACAAGCAAGAAGAAATAAAAAGTAACCTTGGGATATCCTAAACATCCCTATAACACCCCTGTATGTACTAGGTTTATAACCACCTGCCAGCGTATGGTGAATCCCCTAAGTCAATAACCATTCGCCAACCTAAACTTTCCAATCTAGTGGAACATCATACCCATCCTATCTACAATCCAGGTGGTACCAACCCATTTAATCAGGGTTGATCATAAACCATCACTCGATACTCTAAAAGATTAACAGGAACCCATGGTAATAGTAAACTTTGTAAGTGGGAGGTCGTAGCACATGTGACTCACCTTACTTGCTTCCATCACACTTGCCTACCACAAACATAGACATCACCTATAATATAACCTATAAAAGGGAAATCCTAAATAGGGGTTCCCACTATATACATATACATATATCCATCACTTCGTTGAAAGTTCCAACTGAGCCATCATATCACTTGATCATTCAACCCTTTCTTTAAAAACATGAAAACATGCCAAACATGCCTTTAGCTTTATGCACCCAAATGCCCTTTTTCCAAAAACACCTCAGAATCCATTTCCAAAAAATGTGTAACCCCATTTTCATTTAGCATTTCCTAATGTGATTTTAGGTTCCAAGTTCTAATACATTTCCATAAAATACTTTCTAAACTTTAGAGAAATACATATTTTTATAAAAAATTCCAAACGTCCCCTTAAACCAAACATTTACCAAAATGGACTCCAAGTGTCAAACAAGCATACCCTTTAGGATTTCATTTAAAACTATCTTTTAAAATCACACAAGGGAACCAATACCACTTAGAAACCATAAATTTCATTTAAATAACCAAGTTTTAAGGAAGAATTCCATTTTCATGTTCCATATTCATTTGAGGGCACATCCATGTGAACACCTTGTGCACCAATGGATGTTACAACTTCCAATGATACACCTATATCAATCAAGAAAACACTTAGAAACCATTTTTATCAATTCACCATTTAAATTCAACCAACCCCAACAACTTCATTTAATTCCAAAAGCAAACAATTCATTTCAGAACAAAGTGTATCCTTTAAAAAACATAACTACCCCAATCCTTAAGGCTTCAAGTTTATACAATTAAAACATTACTCAATATTCACACATTAAATCTAATTTTTACAAAACATATCAAGGGAAAATGATATAACAAGGCTTAATTTCACTTTTAAAGAAGTCAAAACATTTTATCAATACAATGGGTACATAAACACGTATTCATATTCAAAGAATCTTATAAAATCCTAATTTTAGAAAAAACCAACAATTCAAAAACACCAAACATGGCTAGAAAAATATACCATAGAGGTGAGAAACATATAATAAAATTATTGAAACATAAATGGGCATTTAATAAACACATTTAATAATAACACACATGTGAATAAACCAGTAATCACTTAAAAATCCATTTTTCACAATTTTTTCCATCATAAAAACACTACACAAGGATAAGTAAATACACTACGGGTGTTAGTTAAAAAATACACAAGCATCGAAAGAATGAATTGGATAAGAAAACCATGGAAACACCTACCTCAAACATGCCCCTTTTTAATGACGAATAACTGAACCGACACTTCGCACTTAAATGCACATACATTTATACATATATATATATAAACACCCCTTGTTTCATTGTACATATTCCCCACACCATGAGAGAATATGTAAAAAGTAGGAACACACACACACACACACATAAATATTTCTTACCCTATGCATGTATATGTAGGTACTATCGACACCTGTAGTCCAAAACTACTACAATGAGGTCTAACACACACTATAAATTTTATCGAAAAATCAAAACCCACAAAATTCATAAATTAAAATTAAACTAAAGTGAAAGAATTGAAAACTCTTATTGAGTATAATGGAAGGTGGAATGAAACGGTCCGAAATGCGTTGCCTTCAGGGGAGGTTTCTAGAACACAAACCATCATCACCCTAAAATCCATAGGAAATCACATCACACCCAAACCCTAACCATTAGGGTTCAACCAAAACCCACACACCCCACAAAATCAAGGTAAATTGAAAAATAAGGGAAGGGGGTACTCATCGGAGGAAACCACAAAAACCACCAGAGGGAGAAGGGGATGCACACCAGAGGACCTCAACTGGAGGGGATGTCACACAAGAGGGAGAGAGAAGGGGGGCCATGTGAGAGGGAGAGAGAAGGGGGGAATGTGAGGGGGAGAGATAAGGGGGATTGTTATCATTGGAAGAGGGTGCACCAGAAGGGAGGTGTGACCACTGAAGATTGTTGGAGTAGAGGAAGTACAAGGGAGGTCATGCAGGAGGTGTTAGGAGAGGGGGGTTGTGCATGGGAGGTGAGTGTGAGGGGGAAAACATAAGCAAAACAGATTTTGGGTTAAAAAAGAAAAAGGAAAAACCAATAATAATAATAATAATAATAATTTTTAAAGTCATAATATTAATATTCTCAATAATAATAATAATAATAAACCTAATAATAATTATAATAAACTCTAATGATAATAATATTATTATTCATAATAATAATATTATCATTATTATTATTATAAAAAACATTCCTTTTTATTTTTTTATTTTATTTTATTTCATTTCATTTCTCATTTAATTTCTCATTTAATTTTATCTATTTTGAAAACTAAGCAACTGCACGATTTAGATCGTATGTTGGCAACTACCTAGGCCTGGAACCCTCACACGGTTACTTGCAAGGAGATTCATAGTTGAAAATCTGTGCTCCAACCATGCCAAATGACATTGTCCCGATGGTGGAACCTCACACACAGTTTCCACACAGTTACTCTTAACCTTGCGTAACATGTGCGTAGGACCCCTCTTTACTCGAAAATTTTAAATTTCAACCCAAACCCACCTGAAATAAAAAATGAATATAGAAATAATTAAAATAATTAAAATAATTGAAATAATCAAATTTTTGAGGTCAAGGTCTGACAATTCTCCCCACCACAAAAAATTTTCTACCCCTAGAATTTCACCAAGACAAAATCCAATCAAAACTTAAGTTCATGCCCAATCAAAACTGGGGAAGACCATAAACCCAAGATGAATTTTATCTCCACAGGTCACACTAGACTAATTCAAGAAGAAATTGAAGCCCAAGACTTAGGGGAGAACATGATTGGGTTATCCCCACTACAAATATTACACTAACAAAAAAACTTTAAAATCCAAACACATCACCCCAGGGAGGGTCTAACGTGGGAACTACCAACCCGAACTAAACAAAGAACCGTAAACACCAACCTCCCACCTAAAAAAGCCCAAAAATATCTAAATGAGCACAACTAAAATAAAAACCAAAATAGACCCATCTAAGAGCCAAACACCCCTTAAGGAAAATAACCAATTCAGAAAAACCTCATTTAGAGTAGACACAACTGCTTAGATTTCATCAAATTGAGTTCATCACAACTTTAGAATAAAAAGATGGAATTAAAATAGTGAGAATAATGGAAAGAAGGGAACTTTAAAAATTTCCATCCTAATGCTTAAAAACTAAACTGGGCCAAGGTTTCACACATTCCCCTGGAAATCCTAACTATGCGCAAGCTCCACCCTGAGACCTGTGGCTAGGGCTTTGATGGCTGAAGCCTATTCCATCTCATAGTTAGGTAAGATCATCCCTTGGTCACAACCCCTTCTTCGAGCAATGCTTCCTCCAGAACTTCTCTAGGTGACCCAAATGCCCACAATGATGGTAGGTCTTTAGAGGGATGTGACAATTGATATTTAAATGACCAGACTAGCTACACTTATGGCACACTAGAAAGTGGTCTGATGAAATTGAAGTCAGAACCAATAGAGGACATTCCTTAGAGAGATGTTCCTCCATTATGCACTTCTTGCATGATTGGGAACCATTAAGAATGATAGGAAACACCATATTTCCAACTGCTTGCACTCTGGAAACCCACTCATAGAAGTGATCAACATAGACCTTAATTTTCCACTGGCCCTATTGAACACACATGAGCTCTTCCCACTTCTTCATATTCACCTCCTTGGGTATAAACCATCAGATAAAAATAGACTTAAACACATCCCACATCATCCCAAATTGCATTTATGGTAGGGTGAAAAACTCCCATTCATCCAGAGATCAACCTTCGAACAGACGCAAAATGGCACACACTCTGATAGCTTCAAGAGTTCCCAATACCTTGTAGACACGCTTGACCTATTCAAGCCACTCCACTACCTCTAACGGACCTCAATCACCATAAAGGACATGAAACATTAGAGAAGAACCAAAAAACCATAAGGCAAAAAAATAAAAACATGTCCAAAAATATTACTTTCAAAAGCTACCAATTTCATTTAAACTTCAAAACCGCCTTCTTATAGAGCTATTTTCAAAATACCAAGAACCCTGTTTTTAAAAAAAATTCAATTTACAAAAAACATTTCCTTTTTCAAATTCATTTTGGAAAATCAAGTCCACGTCTTCAACTTAAAACACACACCCTTGGTACCCCATGAATCGTTTCACATGCGTTCATCCATTTCCACCCATGCGTGCCAACATGCACCTTCCACTCACATACCCTCACATGTGAAAACATCCATAAAGAGTACTGAGGGTCACACCCAATCCATTTTCTTAGAAAATAAAAACATTTACCAAATTCTCAAACCAAAAAAATTTCAATTTTTGAACCCATATTAAAAATGTAAATCCATTTAAAATAAAGAATCTTCATTTTAAAAACCCTTTTCATTTTAAAAAACACACTTACACCAACCAGAACCAAAGTAAACCACAACTTGAACCAAAATTCTGGAATGAGGAACTATTAGTTATGATTAACCTGAAGACATGGTAATGAGCCATACCCCAATTAAGAATAAAAAACTAGGAGGTATTTAAACTATGTACTCAGACTCCACATGGGTCACTAATCCATGTGAAATCATGACATAACACCAGATTGCAAATGTTGTCATACATCAATCCCAAAACAATCCAAGACAAGATAAGAACTCAATTCAAGGACTACCCTTGGTAACTCAGGTTTGTCATGATTGGTGGTGATCAGGAACCAACCCATAACCTACCTCCTGAGCCTCGAAAAACTTAACCTCTTACTACCAAACACCCCAAATAATAGGAACCTCCCTATGATACCATTTTTTCACGAACCAGCCTGGGATGTCAGCCAAACCGATACCCGACCTAGTATTTGGCATGGCCCGAAGGGCATTCCCAATCCCCACAAGTTGGAAACTAGTTCCATGAATCAAGATTAAACCTTTGTTAGTGATTTGGCCCATTAAAAAAAGATGAAAAAATAAATAAATACTGATGAAAAAAATGAAAACTATTAGAAAAAAGGAAATAAAACTGAACATACCTCCATGTGACCTAATAGGTCACCACCCAACTCAGAATCATGTTCGCTCTGAGAGTGACCCAACACTAGAGGAACCTGAAACTAAAAAGATAAAATAGGCGTGAACACCAAAATTCTCAGCAGGAATGAAAAAGATAAACCATAAAATCTATGTATTTTCCTTTCCCAAAAACATTCCAATAATGCTAGTTTGAAAATAAAATTATAAAAAATAGGGTTTTCACAGTTTAGATAACTAAACACTATTTTCCTTTATTTTTAAAACATCACACACACAATTTCCATTTCCAATATAAAATAACATTTTAAAACTGAAATCCCAAACATACCGTACTATGTTATGCAAAAAATTAAACAAGATAATAGAGTATCGAGAAAAACTAAGTGCATAAAAATACAAACAAGGAAGGAGAAATAGAAAGTAACCATGGGTGATCTTAAACAACCCTAGAAGACCCATGAACATACTCAGTTCAGAACCACCTTTAGGCATATGGTGAAGCCCCAAATTCAATAACAACTGGATACCCTAAACTAGAAAATCTAGTGGCACATCCCACCTAGCCTATCTGCAATCTAGGGGGTACCAACCCATCTAATCAGGGTTGATTATAAATCATCACGTGATCCTAAAAAAGATACATAGGAACCCATGGTAGTATTAAAATGTGTCATTGGGAGGCCCTCACACGTGTGACTCACCTTACCTGCTGCCACCACAGTTTCTTACCCCAAACACGGACATCACCTATATGATAACCCATAAAAGGGAAATCCTAAATAGGTTTTCCCACTATATACATTTACATATATACATAACTTTATCTAAAGTACCAACTGGGATATCATATCACTTGATCATTCAACCATTTCTTTAAAAACATTAAAAAAAATCCAAATAGGCCTTTAACTTATGCACCCAAATGCCCATTTCCAAAACTACCTCAAAATCTATTTCCGAAAAATGTGAAACCTCATTTCATTAAGAATTTACCAATTGGATTTTATGTTCCAAGTTCCATTATGTTTCCATAAAATCCTTTCTAAACTTTAGATAAATACACATTTTTATAAAACATGCCAAACAATCCCTTTAACCAATCATTTACCAAAACAAACTCCAAGTGACAAATAGACATACCTTTTAGGATTTCATTTAAAACTATCTTTAGAAACCACACAAGGGAAACAATACCCATTAGAAACCAAAAAGTTCATTTAGAGAACCAATTTTTAAGGAGGAATACTATTTTCATGTGCCATCTTCATTTTAGGGAACATCCATGTGTGCACCTTGTGCACCCATGGATGTTCCAACATCCAATGGTACACCTAGATAAATCGAGAAAAAACTTAAAAACCAGTTTCTTAAATTCACCATTTACATTCAACCAACCCCAACAACTCTGTTTAATTCCAAAATCAAACAATTCCTTTAAAAACAAAGAGTATCCTTTCAAAAACTTAACTACCCCAATACTCAAGCCTTAAAGGATATACAATTAACACATTCCTAAATATTCACACATTAAATCTAATTTTACCATACAAATATCAAGTAAAAAAAGCTATAACAGGGCTTAATTTCACTTTTAATGAAGAAAAAAAATTTTATCAATACAATGGGTTCATAAACACATAGGCATATTCAAAGAATCTTATAAAATCCTATTTTTAGAAAAAACTACCACTTCCAAAACCCCACAATAGGATATAAAAAGATACCATAGAGGTGAAAAAAATATAAAAAATTATTGAAACAAAATTGGGAATTTAATCAACACATTTAACAATGACATACATGAGCATGAACCAAGAATCACTTCAAAATCCATTTTTCACAATTTTTTCCGTCATAAAAACACTAAAAAAGGCTAAGTGAATATACTATGGGTATGAGAATCACGTTTTCATATTAATTAAAAAATACACAATCACCAATGGAATGAATTAGAAAGGAAAAATATAGAAACACTTACCTCAAACATGCCTCTTTTTGATGATGACTAGCTGAATCGACACTTTGCACTTACATGCACATGCATTTTTTAATGAACCAAGGTTTTATCAATTGAATTCCCTTCTTATAATTATATCATATAATATAATCACATGAAATCAGATTAGAAAACACAATGTCACATAATTATTAAATGAACTACTTAATATTATGTGACCTTTAAACATAATTTTTCCACTTTTGTGATTTGAATTTAGAAAATTTTACATACACGGCTGCGATCAGTAAGATGTTTGGATTCCGAAAGGACAAAATTAATTTTTGATGAATAGAAACTTACCCTTATCAATAGTAATTTTACCCTTATGAATAGTAATATAAACCTTATGAATAGTAAATTATCCAATTAAATAGTAACATTACTAATGAGAGTATAAATAAAATTTATCCATCTTATAAGTGATAATATGATAGTGTTGGTATTTTTGGTAAGTAATAAATATTTAATTATAATTTTATGATTAAATAAATAATTTAAATGAAAATTTATTTTCATAAAATGTATTCATAAAATAATATTTTGATGTCTTATGATTATATTATAATTTTATGAGACCTTATTAAAATTTTCAAAGTGTTATAAAATCAGTTGTAATTTTATAATTTTTATTTTTCAAGTAAATTATGATTTTAATTAAAAATTAAATTTATAATATTTATAAAATTATTTTCATAAAATTGAGTTCATTTTTGGATTCTACACATCGAGAAATGGTTAGGGTGATTTTTTTGTTTTTTTCTGGAATACTTGAATTTTTGGTGAATAGTGATATTTTGGCTAAAAATTATTTTTTATTAATAAAGACACTTTTGAGGTAAAAGTGAGAAACAATAAGTTTCAACTAACATGCACTATTTACTATGAAATATGCTAAATAAATTAATTTATGCATTATGATTGAGTCATAGATGATTTAAATGGCCATTGGTTACAACTAACATGCACTAGTTACTATTTTTAGTTTCAATAATCATCTCTATTACTTGTCTTGAGAGAAATAATAAACTAATGAATTAAATATTGAGAAAAATCCCCTCTCCTCCACTATAAAAACCACCCATCACAACCTCTTCGCCTCACACCTCTCATACCTTGGGACTTATCCAAATTATACTCAAATATCCTCCCTTTCCCCTTCCCTATGTCCATGATCTTTTTGTATTAAGAAAATACCAAAACCTTCTCCCTAAGGAGGTTATTAAGAGGAAGGAATCAAGAGGTAATCCCCTCTTCCGTTTTATTTTAATTTCTTTTTCAATTCCTTTATTTTATTTTCTCTCCTAACCTACCTTCATCGAAAGTTTATGATAACTCTAGTACCTTACACATAATGGAATGTTATTATTCTAATGGAATAATTCTTTATCATATCTCTTTCCCCCTCCTTTTATACTAAGATTGAAAACACCGTTTGAGATGTATTAATTTATCATATTCAAGGATGAAGAGTTTTCAATTTCTATTACTGTATTAAAATCTTTTCAAGAAATCATTTTTATGGATGAGACAGATTATTATTTATGTAATATATCATATGTATTTCTCTAGAATTGTAACGACCCAAAATTTTATTAATAAAAATTACCTTTGATCTAATTAAATGTCTTATTATGTAAAATGGTTATATAAAACATATGTACTTCCTTGGTTTAATGTTTTTGGATTTTAAAATACCATTAATAATTTTTACCATTTCTAATATATCTGTTGATAAGCGATCACAGGATTAGTATAAATATAGGGCTTTAAAAAATCCTATTTACTCAGACAAAGGAAGTGAAGACCTCATCCAATAGAATTTATCCATATGATTCCCACTTTTCGGAGCTCAGAAAGGATGTAGCATCACTAGGATTCACTTTTTACCAATCCCAATCTGAGCTTCAACATGTTAATCTTGAATGAAGCCTCCTATGGGAGAAGTGGAAGTTAATAGAGATTACCACCCGAGCGATGTTATCCGAGCCGCCCCAAGAGTTTTTCACCATCACACACCTTACCCTTAGGTCTTATGCGGGTACTATAAGGGGTTATGTAACAATACCCCAGCACTATGATTATGAGATTTTTTTTTGTATAAATAATATACATTCATTTTATTATTGTTACTTTGTAAATGGTTGTTAAAGCACAAATAGTATTTTTAGTTAATATTCAATTAATAAATCTATTTTTAAGAATTAATGGATTTTTGAATTAAATAATATTTTAATAAAATATTATTAATAAATTACTTTTTATTAAATATAAATTATTCTATAATTTTTTATGAATATAATTGTAATTTTTATTAAGATTTGAAAGCTGTTTTGTCAAAACTCATGTATTTTTGATAAATGTCGATTTTTTATTTTAAAAGTAAAAATTCAAATATTTAGAAAATCATTTAGATAAAATGAATATCATTTTTTGATTCAGGATGTCGAAATTATCTAACGGTGAATTTTTCATAATTTTTAGAGAGTCAAATTTTAGGATAAAAACTAAATACCATTTAAATATATAATGTGTTTTATGAAATCATAATGACCCAACAGTGTTGTAATAAAATACTTTAAAATGGTTGTTCGACCAATATATTTTTTACCTTTAAAATAATTTTATTTTAGATTTGTTTGATTAATTTTATGGTGGCTTAGTGGACGCTCCAAAACTTGTAAAATATTTTAACTTTTTAAAATGATTTCCTTAAGAGTGTGACTCACCTCCACATAAGCAAGCCTCATATTTCAATAAGTTTGGTCATTGGAATTATAAAATAATTTTTTACACTCCACTTTGGAAAAAACCATGGGCAAAAACCATGTAATGGTTTGTGGATTTGATTAGTTTAATGTGTAGTGTCCAAAACCTAAATAATAAAGAATTACCTCGCCTTTCCTATATAAACCCACTCAATCTCTCATTCCTATTCACTAAAACCATTTAGATCTCACCCAAAACCTGCCCTTATCTATCTATAATCCTCACAAGGCGCCCCAATCTCCTAATAAGCATCTCTCAAGCCTCTCCCAAGCCTTTGGGATCACACTTCCAAGTATGGGATCCTCACTTTCCTTGCTTCCTCACTTATGTCCAAGTTTTTTATACTGTTAAGCCCATTTATTTTCAATTAAAAATGTTGGGGTATAATTTTACACCTCCCCTATACTTCCCTGCTTATTTTTGAATGATGATATAACCCTTTCTCTCTCATTTATTTCTTTTATGTATACCTGTTACCATGCCAAAATTCTGTAAGGGATTTCTCTCTCATTTTCATTCAAGAAATTATTTTATTTTATGCATCTAAAGTCCATTACATATGTTGGGATATTATGTTCCATTACCCCCTTACTGTCCATTTCATGTATAAATGATGATAGACCCCTTTTTCTCTCATCAACCCATTTTACGATTTCTATTTGACGTCGTTATGATGCCGAAGTTGCACCAAAATTTCCCATGCCAAAATCATTGTGTAAGTGAATACCATCCCCATTTCTCCATCAAGGGTATTCACATTTATAAACACGTACTTTTTTATTGGGTAATTAAATTTATGTATTCCACATCTCTAATTCATGGAATAAGTTATGATGTTTAATGAATCCATGTTGTATGATCTATGTGGCACACTTATGCATTAAATGAAATGATTAAGAAGGGTGCACCCTAATATCACTCCAATGCATTGGGTAAAGAATAGTATCATGATATACCATGTGAAATGATGGTTTACTCATTATAATTCAAATGAAATGAGGCTTTACTCATGTTAAATCAAGTGCAATGAGGGTTTACTCATGCTCCATGTGCAATGAGACTTGGCTCATGCTAATATCATGTTAAATGTTTTTTCCACATTTTCCATGTTATGATAATAATACTATATCATGACTTTATTTTCATGTTTATATTATGCTCTATTGATATTACTATTACCTAATATGTATTTTATTCTTCATTTTATTCCTTTTTTATTCCCTTAATGAGATTTATAGCTCACCCTTTTCTTATGTATGTCCTCAAGTTATCCCATGCAATGATAAGTACGAATGAATGTTGTGGTCATGTAAAAGAAGTTTTCAATAAATATGTTGTATTTTTATGTATTAATTTGTCATGTAATATTCCTAATTTCCTAATACACTAGACCTATTGATCCTCAGAGTTGTCTTAAGTGAAATTTTATGTAATAAATAATGTTTTAGTTTGTAATAAAGAGTAGTGTTGTTATAGTTGGTATCAGAGGATATGTTTAGTTATTTTTGGGATTAGGATTAGAAAACCCTAGTGAAGGACTTAGGGATAAGACTATTTATAATAAAATCACACCTGTATTTTAGTGAGTATAGAGTAAGTGGTTTATCAAGAAAATACATCCTTATCTGGATACGAACAAGTAGAGGTGGATCTGATATAGATGTATCTAGGGGTAAAACCTAAAACACTGCTTTAAGCTAGACTCGAATGAGAACTGCTACACAAAAATGGGCCTTGATACACTCTTGGTTCGACACTCCTAGGGGATATTCTTTGGTCAATTCATAAGATTAATATGAACCATTATTAAGGGAATAAAAAAAATTCCCCTAAGAATATATGTTTGTAAGTAGATCATGGATAACTTATATTGAAGCCTATAAATTCATAATTCAAGTAAATAAATGTAATTTATATGTTATCCCTTTTTTTATTGGATTCCCCTTTATATGTTACCCCTAAATTTTCTTTTATTCCAGCCAATGGCTAGTAATAGGAGGACTCAGGCTAACAACCGATGTGAAGATCAATGTGATAACCGTTTTAATGAGATGCCCAATATGATGGGAGTACGAATTGTAAACTTTTTCATGATAATATCTCAGTTAGATAAAGTTTTTAATAGAAACATGGGTCAAGAGGAACATCCAACCCCACAAGAAAGAACAAGCCACAATCAAGAGCTTCATGAGACAAAGGCCTCCCACTTTCAATGGATCATCTAATCCCTCAATCGTTGAACAATGGATCAACTCCATTGAGAAGATATTATCCATTAATCAGTGTTTTGAACAAGATAAGGTTCTTATTTTATGGAGTGTGATGCTGATCATTGGTGGAAATTGATCAAAAATACGATGCTTGAGTAAGAGATCAAGGTATTGTAATGGAAGGATTTCCATAATTTTTTTTTTCAATAAATATTTTCCTCACACCCTCCAACTTAAGATGGAAAGGGACTTATTTTCCCTTAAGAAAAAATATGATGAATCCATAAAAGTGTATGAGGAAAACTTCACAAGGCTTTCATGATAAACCTCCCACTTTTTCGTTACCCTCTAATGTAAGGTTTACTACTTCTTTGGTGGGTTAAAACCTAACCTCCAGAAATCTCTAGTGATCCGTGACTTTGATAGCTATAAATAAATTGTCCTATGTGCCCTCAATGTTGAAATGAATATTGGTGAATCTAAGGGGTATCATGGGGATAAGAATAAGAAAGTGGTATTTAATTCTGGCAGTCTGATGGATAAATCCAAAGGCGCTAAGAAATTCCAACACCTTACTTGCCAAAGGTGCGGAAAAAAGCACCCTGGAAATTGCCTGAAGGGGATGAGGAAATGCTTTAGGTGTATAAGAGAAGGGAACCTGTCCATTAAATTCTGAAAAGAAAAACCCTCTACTGCGATAGAGTAGAGGAATGCTCCGTTCGACCCTCAACGCATTGTTCATTGCTTCAACTACAAAGAACCAGAGCAATTTACAAACTAGTTCCCTAAGCCAAGGGTTTTTGGAAGCAACCAACAATCTTCAAGGAAACATGGGATAGATTTTTCCATCACTACCACCGTAGAGAACCCCAACGATGAATTGGTGATAGGTACGCTAGTTATTAATTCAAGAATAGTGAACATACTTTTTGATTCTGGTGCTATGAATTATTTTATATCACAAAATTTTAGTAAAACAATCCCAACACTACCAAAAATCATGGAAGTATAGATATCGGTAAGAATGAAAAATGGGGAAATCATTGCATCCCATGAATATAACTCCTCGTCTGTTACAATTTATAGATTAAAATTCCCAGAGAACCTCTTCATACTCTCTCTGGTGGAATTTTATGCAATTCTTGGAATGTATTGGATTTACCTATATAGAGCCAACATAAATTGCTGTGAGAGGGAAATCATTCTCCATATGGAAAATCGACCCCTGATTCTGTACTAGTGCAAAGAGGAGGATGAATATTCTTTAGCACCATCATCTCAAGAGTGGATATTACCTCCCTATGAGCATGCATATCTTGCTCAAATTATTGAGTCTTTAGAAGCAACCATCCTTGAATACATGCCTATTATGAGGGAATTTGCTGAAGTGTTTCCTGAGGAATTGCCTAGTCTTCCTCCTAGAAGAGATGTTGAATTCTCAATTGATCTTATACCTAGGTAATTGACAATATCCAAGACTCTGTATAGAATGGATGTTATGAAGCTTGAGGATTTAAAGAAATAATTACAAGAGAATATGGATAAAGGGTTTATACGCCTAAGTGCTTCACCATGGGGTGCACCAGTCTTCTTCGTCAAGAAGAAGGAAGGGTCAATGTGCCTTTGCATTGATTATTGTGATCTTAACAAAATCATGATAAAGAACAAGTATCTTATTCCAAAAATTAAAGACTTGTTTGATTCGATATGTGGATCACAATAATTCTCCAAGGTGGATCTGTGGTTGGGAAGTTACCATGTAAGGGTGAAGAAGGAGGATATCCCCAAGACTACTTTTCGTACAAGGTACGGGTAATAAGAATTCATAGTAATACCTTTCAGACTCACTAATGCTTTATTAATATTCATGGAATCGATTAATAGAGTCTTCAGAGATTACCTTGACAAATTTGTGGTAGTCTTTATAGATGATATTCTAAAATACTTTAAAACCAAGGAGTAGTATGAGGAGTATCTAAGAACTGTACTAGAGACCTTATGAAAGGAGAATCACTATGAAAAGTACATCAAGTGTGAGTTATGGTTGAATAAAGTCTCATTCTTGGGTCATATCATCACAAGAAATGGGATATATGTGGATACCTAAAGACAAATGCAATTGAGGGATGGCTGAGGACAACATCTATGACGGATATCCGTAGCTTCCTTGGGTTAGTTGGTATGTTGGGAAAAAATACCTCAAGGTAACATTGTAGAATTTTTGGGTTGGTTGTATTTGTTGACAAAGAAGGTTTTGATGGTGAATTTTAAAGTTCCAATGATTTCATTGAAAATCCATGTTGAAAGATAACCATGAAAAGGGAATGGAAGATCTGGAGGTGGTACAAAATAACAGATACAAAGTGATGTCATTTTTCAGTGTTTGCCAAATTTTTGGGGTCCAAAATTTGGAGTATGGTTTTCATCACAGAAAGTGGATTTCAAAAAGATATAATCAAAGTATGTCATAGGAATGAATTTCAAGAAGATGGTATTTGTGAGTTTTATTTTACATAGGATAAAATATTTCTGGTGGAAGTCTTCACGAAGGCAAACGAGCTTCACGATTCTGAGAAATGGAGCTTCGCGATCAGTGACAAAGTCTTTTGTGGTTGTTGATGGAAGGATTCGAGATCTGAATGGGGGTCATGAATATGGAGTGATCTATGATTATAATGGGTTTCATGAAAAGAAAATTACAATGGATATTTACAAATGTAGGTGTGCTGTGAACATAGATCCAGAAAACACATTGGAGGCGGTGGATCTTCAAGAAGAGATGAGATTATAAATATGAGGCCACCCCACTTCAAAAGTCTATAAAGAAAAGAGAGACTCAATTTTTTTAATTCTCTGAGTTCTCAAAGGATCTTCACGAAGGTGGTATGTGAAGTCATTCGAAAAGGCTATAAGGTAGCTGAATGTTCCGAGAATCAAAAAAGAAAGGATTTCAAGAAGTCCTTAAAAATCCAACCAAAATATGTGAGATTCACGAAGGCTTGTTTGTGATTTGTAAAAGGTGCTTCTCAAAGGCCAGTTTTTTGCTTTGCGAAAGGTGCTTCATGAAGGCAACAAGCTTTGAAAAAAATGGTGGAGAGGTATTGCCTAGTATTCAATGGAAAAGTGGTATTTATCAGTTGATGAAATTTGGACTTCAAAAAATAATCTACATATTATGGAGGATATATTAATTAGTGATAATGAAAGTACATACAAGTCCTTAAACTATGAGAGCATCTTACGAAGAAGAAGTGAGTACACTTTAGTTAAGAGAGCAGTGAGCTTTCAAATTGTGTTTGGTTGTAAACCAAGAGGGATAATGAGTCTACATAGAACTTGTAAACAGTAGTGCACTTATAGTGGATTTGATAAATTGACACATTACTGGTGTATGCTCCTTGGATGTAGCCTAGTGAGGGTGAACCAAGTAAAATTTCTGTGTCCTATCCATGCTTTAAGGTTTTTTCATACTCTGAAATGGTAAGGATAGAGAGAAGAGAGTTTTTTCTAACAACAAAACAAGATAAAAGGGAATTTGTTTTAATATTTCATACCCTAATTAACCCCCCTCTTAGGGTGTCTAGCCTAGTAGACCTAACAATTAGTATCATAGGGAAAGGTTAATATCAGTTTTTCTCTCTCAATGGAGTAATGAATCATAAGGGGATTATGATATTCGAGGGGAATAATTTTTAGAAATGGAAGAATCAGATACAACACTACTTCCGATATTTGGGAATGGATGTTTTTATAGTATCAATTCATGGTATTATAGATGATATTAATAGTGGTGCTTTAATGAAAGTTGAGCGAAGATAATTGGATGCTGATTCCAAGGTAATAAACACTTTAGGGGGAGCCCTATCCAATGCTATATATACAAAGGTGATGTCATGAAAAACATCACATGCTATGTGGGAAAATCTATTGAATATATATGAATGAGATACAAAGGTCAGAGAGGAAAATCTACAAGTTCTGTGGAAAAATTATGAAGATCTGAGAATGAACCCAAATAAATCTGTCGATGCTTTGTTTGATAGGGTAAATATTGTTATAGAAGACATGCGAGGTCTTGGAGAAGTTATTGAAGACATAAATATTGTGAAATTCATCTTGAGGAAACTTTTACCTTGATTCAATATGAAAGTTCTAGTTTTGGAAGATAAAGACCCAAAATATATGACATTGGATAACCTACACAGTACCCTTATTGCATATAAAATGAGAAATGATGATAACGATGTTGTGGAAAAGGGGAAATATAAAGAGGTGGCATTCAAGGCCATGAAGAAGCTCACCATTGAATATTCTTAGGAAGAAGAAGATACAGATGAGGTGATGTCATTCTTTTCCTCGAATATTCAAAGAGGAAAAGGAAAGTTCAAAGGGAAACTTCCACTTTCTTGCTTTAGATGTGGAAAAGTTGGTCATCTTGTGTCAAGGTGCCCTAACAAGTTTCAAGAAGATGAGGAGGATGAAATTGAAATTTCCAAGAAGAGGTCTTTAGCTTATGTGAATGGAAATAAATAATTCAAGATAAATTTATTTAAGTAAAAGAATATTCTTTCAGAATAATGTGGTAGTTCTGATGAGTATGAGGTTGAAGAGGTTGAAAAGATAGAGAACTGCACAGATCATGTAGAGAATGCTATGGTGGCAGTTGTCAGTAGTTCTCAAATAAAGGAAGAAACTGATGCTGATGAATAATAATAAGTAATTGAAGGAAGAGTTGAAATGGAAGCTGAATTAGAAGTATCTCTTGAAGAGATAGATGCTAGGACAGGGAAAAAAAATAAATCCAACAAATTGGTACATGATGCCAAAATCTACATGAAACAGTAGGAAGAAGATAATTCTGAGCTGGTAAAAGAAATTGAAAACCTCAAGTTTTCCAGGTTAGAGATCTTAGAAAAGGTTGATGGACATAAGCTCAAGGTTGAATAATAGAAAATCGAGTTCTATTGATTGAATAACATAGTGAAAGATCAAATAAAGAGTATCAAATAACATGAAGAATAATTCATCAGCCTGCGACGAAAGTTAACGATCAAGGAAAAATCATGACTCCCAATATGACACCAGCAATGAAGATCCGTGAAAAGATGAAAAAAATTGAAGTGAAGAATAGTGGTCCAGCAGAAAGGAGGCATCAATTATGTTCAAATGCTAAGGATGGTGTGGGGAATGTCCAAAAAATGATGTGAAAGATGAAATTAGACCACAAGAACTCATTCCAATATTGAAAGTTTATTTGGGGACAAAATAGAATTAGAATATTGAGAGGTATCAAGGAGAAACTAGTAGTGCAGAAGTGACACGCTGAAATTCACCCTTTATCCGGTGTTATTGTTGTGGAAAGATGGGACATTCACAGTATTTGTGTTCCATAGCCAAGAGATACAGAAGGGCACACAAACATCAGTGGAAACCAAACAGAGATCAACATTATAGAACATACTTTGAGGGACATTGTTTTTGGTGTAGATAATTTGATCACATGGCTAGATATAGTACATCGACCATGTAGAGGAATGTGCCAAGGCCGAATCAAAGTAGCCGCAAGCAGAAAATCAACAAACCAATGGTGAGTTGAAAATGAAAAATCAATTTGCAGCTCTGTAGGATGAAGCTAGGAAATCAAACTCCGAGGAAGATCAATATTTTAAAACCACACTGAGTGTAAGGTCAATGATATAGATGAAAAAGAAAAAGGATGAGAAGGTAGTGGTGGTAGAAATTTCCCTTAAAGAATCATACCATTATGGTGTATGGATCATTGACAGTGGGTGAAAATACCACATGACAAGTAATACGTATCTTGTTAGAGGAATAAAATATGAAAAATAAGGAGTTTTCAAGTTTGGAAATTATGAAGGCCTGAAGATTATTGGATTGGAAAATGGCCAAGTTTGGGGACAGAGAAATGAGACATGCTAATGTCTTATTAGTAGAATGTCTCAGTCAAAATTTTCTTAGCGTTAGTTAGCTATGTGACTTATGTAATTATATAAGGTTTACTAATAAAATGTGTGTCATAAAAGGAAGAGATGACATAATGGTTCTTTTGGGAAAAAGGAAAAAGGGACATCTCTACCTAGTAAGCGGAGAAGAAGATATGTGCTTTCTGCCCAGAGAGGAAGAAAACAAGATGTGGCATAAATGACTTGGTCATCTATGCCAACCATCCCTGGAAGATTTGGTAAAATGTGATGCAGCAAGAGACCTCCCTAAGTTATCACATGATCATACACATATGTGCAATTCATGTCAATAGGGGAAGATCATCAGAAAGACGTATAATGTAAAATAAAAGAAATCAACAAGAGTGCTTGAATTGGTGCATGCTGATGTTTGTGGACCTATCACACTAAGTGACATTGATGGAAAGAGGTATTATGTTCTTTTCATTGATGAATATAGCAGAATGGATGGGTATTCATCATTACACAGAAGTACGACATGTTTAGTTTACTAAAAAAGTATCGAAGGGAATTTGAAAGGATGCTTGGGTAGAAAATTTTGAAGTTTCATACTGACAATGGTACATAATTCAAAAATAGTCAGGTGGAAGAATATCTTAAGAAACATGGGATAAGGCATAAATTTTTTTTAGTGAGAACTCCCCAACAAAATGGAGTGTTTTAAAGGAGAAATCAGATCATCAACAACATGGCCAAAATGATGCTCATTGAAAAAGTCCTACCAGAGAAATTTTGGAAGGAAGCAAGTTTGACATCGGTCTACATTTATAATAGGGATCTGTTGTGTCTAAAGGAAGGAAAGAATCCGTATGAGATGCAGTATGAAAAGAATACAATAGTAAAATACATTCTAATATTTTGGTGTAAGTGATTTACTCTATAAAAATAAAAACATAGGAAATTTGAGTCACGTGGAGATGAGGGGATATTCTATAGATACTTATGTAAAATAAAATCATAAAAATGTTTTAATGAGAGGCTGGGAAATGTTGTTGAGAGAAATTATGTCAGTGTAGTGGAGAATGAAGAGAGAATTCAAAAACATAGTGAATAATTTTCTGATGAAAGTGATGATGAGGAAAGAAACGCAGGTGAAGTAGAAGTGGCTAATACTGATTCAGAAGAAGATACTGATAATGAGTATGAGGAAGTAAAATTTGTATCTGTATAGAAGATAAGGATTCGAGCTAAAATTGATAAGTAGAATATCATTGGTGATTAGTCAACTCCAGTTTAGACAAGAAGAATGAAATCACTATAGCATACATATTTCCTATATTAGTTAGAGCCTAAATTCCTTGTTGATATAGATGAAGATAAAAACTAGGTTTAGGCTATGAATGAAGAGTTAGATTAGGTAGAGAAGAGTCAGAAGTGGGAGATTGTTTCGAGGCCAACAGATAAGAGTTTCATTGGGAATAAATGGGTTTTTTCACAACAATATAAATGAATATGGTGTATTAATTTGAAACAAATAATGACTAGAGTGAAAAGGATACTACTAAATAGAGGGGATTGATGTTGATGAGACATTTTCACCGGTTCCAAGGATGGATACAATAAAATTATTTTTAGCCATTGCAATGTAAAGAAAGTTCAAAGTGTTTCATATGGATGTCAATTCTTCATTTTTGAATGGGGTTATGGAAGAGGAGGTGTATATTGAGTAGAAAAATTGTTTTCTCATTTATGAAGATGAGAAAAAAGTTTTTCAATTGAATAAAGTGCTATATGGGTTGAAACAAGCACTAAGAGCATGAAACTCGATGCTTGATCAGTATTTGAAGAAGCTTAGATTTTAGCATGGTGGATTTGATTATAATCTTTATTTCAACAATAATAGTAATCAAAAGATGATGGTTATGGTTTATTTTGATGACATAATATTTAGTGGATTAGATGAATCTCATTGCAGAAAACTTTCAAAATTCATGAAAAGTGAGTTCAAAACATCTATGATTGGAGAGATGAAATTTTTTCTTGGTTTACAGGTGACACAATAAAGGAATGACACTTTCATTTCTCAATCCAAATATACCAAGGAGGTTCTAAGAAGATTTGGAATAGAAATTTACAAGGTGATGACGAATCCGATTTCTACCCAAATTAAATTATCAAAAGATGATGATGGAAAGGTAGTTAATATCATAGAATATAAGCAGATTATTGGAAGTCTATTATACCTTACAATGACAAGACCTAATATTTTTTTTCCACATTCCAAGAAGCGTGATATCCAATAAATACCAAGGAAATCCACATGATTTCAGTGAAAAAAAATACTTCAGTATATCAAAGGAACTGTGGATTTCAGTTTGATATATAATGGAAAATCTTAGACAGATCTATTGGGATATATAGATGTAGATTGGGATGGTTTAGTAGATGACATAAAATCAACATCCGGAGGTGCATTATATCTTGGTGGATTGTGCATTTCTTGCCTAAGCAAGAAGCAAGATTTAATTTCCTTGAGCACCACAGAAGCTGAGTATGTTGCATCCACTCAAGAATGCACACAATTATTGTGGATGAAGTAGAATCTTGATGATATTGGAGTTAAAGTGAAGTCCTCGATCAAAATCCAGTGTGATAATTCATGTTCTATCAGTCTTATAAAAAATCCATTCCATCACTCAAGGACAAAGCACATTGAGATAAAACATTATTTTATCAAGGAGATGGTGGACCAAGGACTAGTGAAGTTGGATTATGTGCCTATAGAGCTATAGGTTGTAGACATTCTGACAAATTACTTACCCAAGAAATCTTTTAAGAAGCATCGACTAGCTCTGGGAGTCAAGTCGACTCCCTACACTTGAAAAAGTGTGTATGTGGGACTCCCCTCTCCTTGAGGTATGATGTGTTTTTCCATGCTGTACTGATATGTGTCTCTACTCTGTTGCACACCACAAAGGAGTGATTGTTGGGTTCATTGACAAAGGGGGAGAAATTTTGACTATTCAAGGGGGAGAAAGTGTGTCTTTTATAGAAGAAAATGTATTAAGTGAAGACACGGAGAGAAGATGAAAAGTGGAGCAGTGAGATAGGGGGAGAGCAATGAGATAAGGGAGAGTATTAAATATGAAAACACATGAAGTGATCGATCAATGATTAGATGTCATGACAGTCGAGGTTTGTGATGAAAGCAGTTTATTGCTTTTAGTATGGTATCAGAAATTGGTGTCAGAAATGAAGTGATTCATTGATGAACTTTTCATACTACTCTTGTTTCTCTTGCCGAGCATTGCTTATGTGGGATGAGTATGTGGTGAGTGAATCTTTGGTCGCTATCTGAATTGCAATAGGTGAATGTTGGTAGATGATAGAAGGAGATTTAGTGAGGTATCAATGTGTAGATAATCATTTTTAGAAGAGTTTTCAACGAACCCAAAGGGGGAGATTGTTGGGAAAAAATCCCTCGAGGTAACATTGTAGAATTTTTGGGTTGCTTTTGTTTGTTGAAAAGAATGTTTTCATGGTGAATTGTCAAGTTCTAGAGATTTCATTGACAATCCATTTTGAAAAAGAACCATGAAAAAGGAATGGAAGATCTGGAGGTGGTTCAAAAGAATATATACAAGGTGAAACCGTTTTCCAGTGTTTGCCAAATTTTTGGGGTCCAAAATTTAGAGTTTAATTTTCATCACAAAAAGTGGATTTCCTAGAAAATTTAATCAAAATATTTCAAAGGCATTAATTTACTGAAGATGATCTTTGTAATTTTTGTTTTGTGGAGGAGAAAATAATTCTGGTGGAAGTCTTCACGAAAGCGACGAGCTTCACAATTCTATGAAAATGGAGCTTTGTGATTAGTGACAGACTCCTTCACGATTGTTGATGAAAGGCTTCACGATCTAAATGGGAACTGTGAATATGGATTGATCTGATATTACGATGGGCTTTGTGAACATAAAATTACAATGGATCTTTGCAAATGTAGGTGTACCGTAAAGAAGGATCTAGAAAATGCACTGGAGGAGATGGGGCTTCGTGAAGAGTTGAGCCTATAAATATGAGGCTACCGCACTTCAAAAGTATATGAAGAAAGGGGAGACTCAATGAAAATTATAAGTCTCTAAGTTCGCAAAGGAGCTTCCTGTAGGTGGTATGCGAAGTCAATCACGAAGGCTATAAGAAAACCGAATGTTCTCAGCATAGCGAGAGAAAGGATTTCGCGAAGGCCCTAAAAATCCAACCAAAACTTGTGAGATTCATGAAGGACAATTTTTGATACATGAAAGGTTCTTAGTGGAGGCTAGTTTTTTATTTTCTAAAGGTGATTCACAAAGGCAACGATATTTGTGAAAATAGGTGAATAGGTATTGCCCAGTGTTTAATGGAAAAGGGGTATTCATCAGTTGATGAAAGTTGGAATTCAACAAAGCATCTACATACAGTGGAGGATGGATTCATTAGTGATAATGAAGGGACCTATAAGTCTTTTAACTGTGAGTGGATATTCTGAGGAAGTAGTGAGAAAACTTCAGTTGAGAGAGTAATAAGCTTTAAAATTGTGTTTGGTTGTAAACCAAGAGGGGCACTGAGTCCACTTTTAACTTGTAAACAAAAGTTCGCTTATAGTGGATTTGGTACATCAGCACATCATCAGTGTATGCTCCTTGGATGTAGACTAGTGAGGGTGAACCAAGTAAAATTTCTATGTTTTATCCATGATTTAAGGTTTGTTCATACTCTATAATGGGAAGGAGAAGGAGAAGAGAGTTTTTTCTAACAACAAAACAAGATCAAAATGGGAAATTGTTTTAATATTTTATACCCTGATTCACCCCCTCTTAGGTTATCTATCCTAGTAGACCTAATTGGGTATTATCGCCAATTTTTGAAAAATTTCTCATGATTGTCAAAACCTCTTACCAAGATAACTCATAAGGGATTCAAGTTTTCTTGGAGTGATGAATGGGAAGAGAGATTCAAGGAGTTGAAAAGGAGGCTTGTTACTGTGCCCGTGCTCACACTACCCACAAGTGGAGAATTTTTTTTGGTATTCAGTGATGCTTTGAAGAAGGGCCTAGGTTGTGTGTAGATGAAAAATGAAAATGTCATTGCCTATGGTGCAAGTCAATTGACAGTTCATGAGAAAAACTATCCAACACATGATATGTAGTTGGTTTTAGTAATATTTGATTCAAAAATTTGGCGACATCACCTCTTTTTGGAGAAGTGTGAAATATATATGGATCACAAAATCTTCAAGTATATATTCACACAGAAAGATCTGAATATGTTCCAAAGAAGATGGTTAGAGCTGATCAATTACTATGACTGCTCAATTCACTACCCACTGGGGAAAGTGAACAAGGTGACAGATGCTTTAAGTAGAAAGGATCCGACAACTCTTTCATTAATGATAATTGAAAAGGTTCCAATATTATTATATTTGATGAATATGGAAATGCAAATCATAAATAAGAGAGAATCATCAATCCATTCACAAATTATTTCTCAACCATCTCTTTTGGAAAGGTTAAAGGATGCTAAAAATAATGATGTGGAAATTCAGAAGAAAGTGGAAACCATCAGAAAAGGGAAATCCTTGGAGTTTAATGTTAATGAAGAAGTAATTGTGAGATTTGGGACAAGACTATGTGTTCCATAAAATCCAGACTTAAATAATGAAATTTTGGATGATGCACATAGTTCTAATTTATCCATTCACCCAGGAAACACAAATATGTATCGTGATTTTTGAGAGAATTATTGGTGTGATAACATGAATAAGGAGACAACTAAGTATACATCAAAGTGACTGGTATGTTAGCAAGTGAAGGATGCGAGGAATAATTCTTAGGGGGTGATGCAACCATTACCCATACCAATATGGAAATGGGATAACATCACCATGGACTTTGTCACCAGACTTCTGAAGACATATAAAGGAAACAATTCTTTCTGGGTTGTTTTGGATCATCTTACAAAGACTGCACACTTCATTGAAATTTGAGGGGATTTATCATTGGATCAACTAGAAAATATATAAATCATATAAGTGGTATGGATGCATGGAGTACCACTATCAATTGTATCCGATAGAGATCTAAGATTCATCTCTAAGTTCTGGAAGAGTCTTTAACACACTCTAAATACCGAGTTGAACTTTAGTATGACGTATCATCCTCAAACTGCTGGACAATCTGAGTGGACTATCCAAACACTGGAGGACATTTTGAGAGCATTCTCAATGGACTTTAAAGGAGTATGGGATCAACATCTTCCTATGGTTTAGTTTTCTTACAATAACAGCTTCCACTCAAGCATTAAAATGTCTCCATATAAATCCCTTCATGGGAAGAGGTGCAGAACTCCGACATGTTGGGATGAAGTTGGGGAGAAAAAACTCATAGGTCCAGAAATGGTCTAAGAAATGGTGGAGATTGTTAAGACAATCCAACAACACATTAAAGCTACTCAGAGTCGACAAAAGATCCATGATGATAATTGTTGACGAGACCTAGAGTTTGGTGTTGGAGACATGGTATTTTTATGCATATCACTACGGAAGAGAGTTATGAAATTTTGGAAGAAGGGAAAGTTTAGTCCAGGGTATGTCAGACCTTTTGATATACTTGATCACATTGGAGCAGTGACCTATCGACTAACACTCCCACTGAATCTATCTCAAGTAAATGATGTATTCCATGTATCACTCTTGAGGAAGTACATACATGACCCATCGCATGTACTCAATCTAGATGTGGTACCATTGGAGAATGACCTCTCATATTAAGAGAAGCCTATGAAGATCATATATTGTAGGAAAAAAGTTCTTAAAAAATAAGACAATGACCCTCATCAAGGTATTTTGGAGAAACCACACGTTTTAATAGGCAATGTGGGAATCAGAGGAAGTGGTGAATCAGAGTTACCCTCATCTGTTTTAGTGTGGGAAAAGGAAATTTTGAGGGTGAAATTTCTTAAGGGGGGAAGATTTTAATGACCCAAAATTTTATTAAAGAAAATTCCTCTTGATCTAATTAAATGTCTTATTATATAAAATGGTTTTATAAAACATATGAACTTCCTTGGTTTTATGTTTTTGTATTTTAAAATACTATTAAGAATTGTTACCATTTCTAATATAGATGTTTAATAGTGATCACATGATTGGTATAAATATAGGGATTTAAAAAATCCAATTTACCCAGAAAAAGGAAGCGATGGCCTCATCGAGTAGAATTTCTCCATATGAAGCCCATTTTTTAGATCTCGGAAAGGTGGTAGAATCACTAGGATTTTATCTTGACCAAGCCCAATCATAGCTTCAACACATTAATCTTGAACAGAACCACCTATGGGAGAAGTGGAAGTTAATAGAGATTACCACCCAAGCGATGTTATTCGAGCCACCCCAAGAGTCTGTCACCATCGCACAACTTAACCTTAGTTCTTATGTGGGTGTTATAAGGGGTTATGTAAAAAGACCATATAACTATGATTATGTTCCTTTTTTTTGTATAAATAGTATACATTCATTTTATTATTGTTACTTTGTAAATGGGTTTTAAAGCACAAATAATATTTTTAGTTAATATTCAATTAAAAAATCTAATTTGATGAATTAATGGATTTTTGAATTAAATAATATTTTAATAAAATATTATAACTAAATTAATTTTTATTAAATATAAATGATCATATAATTTTTTATGAATACAATTTTAATTTTTATTATGGTTTGAAAGCTATTTTGTCAAAACCCATGAATTTTCAATAAATATAGGTTTTTATTTTAAAAGTATAAATTCACATATTTAGAAAATTATTTAGATAAAATTAATGTCATTTTTGGATCCAGGACATTGAAATTATCTAACGGTGAATTTTTCATAATTTTCCGAGACATTCAAATTTTTGGGTAAAAATTAAATACCGTTTAAATATATAATGTGTTTTATGACATCATAATGACCCAATTATGGTGTAATAAAATTCTATAAAAGGGTTTTGCATCCAATATATGTTTTGAATTTAAAATAACATGATTTTATATTTGTTTTATTAATTTTATAGTGCCTTAGTGGACCCTCGAAGACTTATAAAATATTTTAACTTTTTAAAAATGATTTCCTTGAGAGTGTGACTCACCTTCACATAATAAAGCCTAATATTTTAATAAGTTCTGAAATTGGACTTATAAAATAATTTTTTTCACTCCAATTTGAAAAAACTATGGTAAAAGACCATGAGATGGTTTGTGGTTTTGATTAGTTTATGTGTAGTGTCCAAAACCTAAATAATAAAGAATTACCTCTCCTTTCCTATATAAACCCACTCAATATCCAATTACTCTTCACTAAAACCATTTAAAGATAGACCAAACCTTTATATACTCTCTCTATAATCCTCTTAAGTCACCCTAGGCTCCCAAGAAGCATCACTCAAGCCTCTCTCAATCCTTTGGGATCACACTTCAAAGTAAGGGATCCTCACTTTCCTTCCTTCCTTATTTATGTCCAAGTTTCCATATATTTTTATGACCTTTTATTTTCAATTAAAAATATTGGGTTATGATTTATAACCTCCCCTATAATTCCTTAATTATGTTTAAATAATTATCGACCCCTTTCTCTCTCATTAATGCCTCCCATGTACACCTGTAACCATGCTGAAATTCCGTAATGGATTTATCTTCCCTCATTTACATTCAAGTAATTATTTAATTTTATGCATCTAAATTCCATTAAATATGCTGGGATATTATGTTCCATGACCCCCTTACTGTCCATTTCATGTATAAATGACGAGATACCCCTTTCTCTCTCATCAACCCATTTTACGATTTCTATTTGACGTCATTATGCTGCCGAAGTTACACCAAAATTTCCCATGCCAAAATCATCATGTAAGTGAATACCATACCCATTTATCTATCAAGGATATTCACCTTTATGAACATTTACTTGTTGGTTGAGGACTTACATTTATGTATTACACATCTATAATTCTTGGAATAAGTTATGATGTTTAATTAATCCATGTTGAATGATCTATGTGGCACACTTATGCATGAAATGAAATGATTAAGAAGGGTGCACCCTGATAGTGCTCAAATGCATTGGGTAAAGAATAGTATCCTGATACACCTTGTGAAATGAGGACTTACTCATTCTAATTCAAGTGAAATGAGGGTTTACTCATGGTAAAGAAATTGCAATGAGGGTTCACTCATGCTCCATGTGAAATGAGCCTTGGATCATGCTAATATAATGTTAAATGTTATTTCCATATTTCCATGTTATGATAATCATGATATATCATGCCTTTGTGTTCATGTTTCTATTATGCTCCATTGATATGCCTATTTCCTAACATGTATTGTATTCTTTATATTATGCCTTATTTATTCTCTTACTGGGCTTTATAGATCACCCTTTTCTTATGTATGTTCCCAGGTTATCCCATACAACGCTAAGTATGAAGGAATGTTGTGGTCATGTAAAAGAAGTTTTCAATAAAGATGTTTTATTTTTATGTCTTAAGTTTTCATGTAATGTTCCTAATTTCCCATGAAACTAGAGCTATAAATCCTCAGAGTTATCTTAAGTGCATGTTTATGTGATAAATCATGTTTAAGTGTGTAATAAAGAGAAAGGTTGTTATAATAATCATTTTGTAAAAATGGTTTTAATTTATAAAACAAAATGAGTTCTTTGTAATAAAAAACTGTCAATTAGCCCAAATGGTTATCATTAAAATTTTATCTAATGATTCATCCTAATCCCATTTAATAAAATTAATTATATAAGCATTTTATCTTTTGGAAGTTAATTAATATAATATAATTAAACTTCTGGACTTACAATTCCATATTACATTAACTCCATACTCTTATATACGCCTGACAATCATGAAAATTAAGACAACAAGCACTCCCGAATGATAAAATCAAAAACTATAACTCATTAAAAAGGCCATAAAAGAACTTTAAAAAATGAATCTAAATCAGATTCATGTAGAAGAGGTTATGGAATTATTAATTAATGAATCTAATTTTGTTATCCATAACATTAAGATCAAGTGAAGGACACCTTAAAACTTTTGGTAAGGGATTCTACCTGAACCTCCATTATTCATTAAGGTTATTCTTTATCTCTTTTTACCCAAATTAAATTCTATACTCTTTTTATGTAAATATTCTAAATTATGTTTATATTTTCCAAACTCATGTGTTAAGATCCATTCATCCTTCTTTTTTAGGGATATAAATGTTTTAAATGATCCCCTTATCAATTCTTCTCAACAAGAAAACCTGATATAAGGGAACTTCCTGAATTCTTACCTAATTTAAAGTGAAAGATATACTATATTTTATTCCACCCTTATTTTTCCAAAGATACTAATTTTATTATGAAAACCTTCTTGGTTCAATTCTAGTTTTATATAAAATATTATTCCTTTTTTTATTTTAAAGGATCTTTGATGTTTTCCTTAAACCGCACTATAATGTTTTAATTATAAAGTTTCTTAAATACTATTTTTAAATGTTATCACTTCAATTTGACATCACTTATCATGATATATTCCTATTCTAAATTATGATTTTCCATGCATGATCTAATTATTTTCCTTCATGGGCACTTTTATGATATACCCATTGGTTTTGCTTGATGACATGATTATGATACACATTTCTTTCCATGGGTACCCTAATGATTATGTATGGTTTATTATGTATGATTATTTATGCATAAGACATATTCATGAACATGTTATGATGGGTGAACCCAGACAGCGCTCTAATGCATTGGGTAAAGTTTAGTCTCATGAGACTTTACGTGCAATGGTCTTGGTGGTTAGCCTTGACTCGTGCTCCATGTGAAACAATCTTGGCGGTTAGCCTTGAATCTTAATACTCTATGTGTAATGATCCTTGAATCATGATAAAATCATGTTTTATGTTTCTTTTACAAAACTACAAGTCCATGTTTATATGATCCCATGGATTATATGTTATGATTCCATATGATCAATATTGTTCCATGCCTTTTCATATCATTATGTCATTAATTATAACCCATATGATAAAGATTTATTATTATGTTTATTACCTTACCATGCTTCTAGCTCACCCTTTTTTCCATTTTATCCCTATGTTATCCTATGCATATGTTTGAGCACAATGGATGTTAGGAGCTCAATATAGAGATTAAATAAAAGTTTCTTTTATGATGTTTAATTATGTACCTAGTCTTCCAAGAAACTTGACTTTATGATCCTTGGCATTTAATTTGATTTTAATTTATGATTAAAATCAAGTAATTATATGTGTAAAAGGATAGGGTTGATCGTGTGATGATTCACTTTTTCATTTTCACCCTTACACTGCTGTGCTAATCTAGTTTTATATTGAAAATTATAAAAATAATGACAAATTTGAATTCATTTTTGATTAAATTATTTTGTGTTTATAACTATTAAAAAGGTAAATATTACTTTTTTTTTGGTAATTTCATTGTAGGTGGAGGTGATTTGGAGGCCCCAAAGATGATCCAGAAGGAAAATGGGCCAAACTGCATGCGAGCCCAACAAAATCTGTCCACTATTTTGAAAATTTAGAGAAATAAGTGTCTCCAAATGGGATAATTTTTTTTGGACCAATACAAAAATTCATCTTATAAAAATAATCTCAAGAAACCCAAGATATATTCATCCATTAATGGGCCCATCCAAACCACTCTGTTTAGGGGAAAGAATCTACACGAAGTCAGAAGTTTGGTTCAGTATTCTAAATATATCTCCATTTGTAGATATCAAATGGCATCCAAAATTGACAAGGTGATAGTAAAGATATCTCCAAAAAATATTTATCTTTTGTCAAAGTCTATATAATTCCATATACCATCCCAAAATCGATACTTAAGTGGTATCACCAAAACTAGGTGCTCAAAACCACTTACCATTTTAGCTATAAAAGGGCACCAAGGGAACCTCATTTGGAAGTTCAAACCAGAAGTAAATCTATAACATTTTGGAGTTATAGGGGAGTCTCCTATTAATTATAGATTTTTTGGAGTCCCCTATCATAATAGGGGGATCAATAATGAAGAAGGGGTTCCACTCGAGCTTCCTCCTCCTCCCGATGTCGAGCTAAGCGGTGGGTGATCATTGCGAGGGAGATACACACTTGAAGAGGGAAGTAAAACCCATAATTATCTACTGGTTTGGTTTATATTGTGGTTTTAATTATTCTTTCATATGTATCATAACGTTTTTATGCATTTAATTGAAACACTTTTTATTTCATAACCGATTGGTGTGTGAATTTAAGTGTGCATCTTGTGTTGTTCGGATTGGACAATATAAGAATTCTTTTATTTCCCAAACATTTGAGATTTCAGTGTTCCTTTACAAACCTTTAATCATAAAAAGGGGATGGAACTTAAATACATGATTTTTATATCAAGGTTTATTTCTAATCTCATCATTTTAAGAGGCTTGTGGGTAACCAAGATCTTGGTTAACCCTCAACCAAAGGATTACACTAAAACCAAATAATCAATTAAGAATGAGGAACACTTAAAATATTGTAGTAACTTTGTAATGAACACTTATTTATCTCATATTTTTAAAAATCTAATTAGTCTTTAAACTTTATAACTCTTTAAATTAAGTTACTTTCTTTAAACTGTTTTCAAAACCACCCCCTCTTTTAGTATTTTTTATTAAAAATACACACTCAAAACCTATCCATGCTCCTTGAGAGAGGACCTAGGCTCTTCCCCAGACTAAAAAATCTTCTTTAAACCACTATCAATTTTATGGGTCATGACAATGCGGTCAAGGGTCTCTATACATTTATAAATATATATAAATACCCCTAGATGCATTACACATATTCCCTACGCCATGAAGGGATATGTACAAAGAGGATATATATATATATATATGCATTAACATATACATTTACATGTAGGAAATATCAACAGACACAATACAAAACCACCACAGTGTGGTCCAATTCACACTATAAATATTACTGACAACTCAAAACTCACAAAAGTCCTATATTAAAATTAAACTAAAGTGAAAGAATTGAAAACCCTTACCGATTATTATGGTGGGAAGACTGAAATGGTATGAAATGCGTCGCCTTCAGAGGCAGTTGAGAGAACATGGACCGAAGTCACCCTACAATCTAGAGGAAATTTCATCACACCCAAACCCTTACCATTAAGGTTCAGCCAAACCCCCCACACCCTACAAAATCAAGGTAAACTATAAAATAAGGGAAGAGGGTACTCACCAGTGGAAACCAAAATGACTGTTAGAGGGAGAAGGGGACGTACATTGGAGGACCTCTGTTGGAGGAGAGGTCACATGAGAGGGAGAGAGTAGTGGGGACACATGAGCGGGAGATATCATGGGGGCTGTATGAGAGGGAGAGAGCAAAAGGCCCATCGTTGTCAGAAGAGGGCATGCCGAAAGGGAGGTGCGGCCGCTGGAGATCATCGTAGAGGAGGAATTTTAGGGGAGGTCGCGTAGGTGTGGTAAGGGGAGGGGGTTGTGCATGGGAGGTGAGGATGAGGGAAAAAATAGAAGCAAAACCCATTTAGGGTTAAAAAAGGTAAAAGGAAAAACAAATAATAATAATAATAATAACAACAACAAAATTTTTAATAATCATAATATTAATATTCTCAATAATAATAATAATAAACCTAATAATAATTATAATATTATTATTTATAATAATAATATTATCATCATCATTATTATTATTATAAAAAAGTATTTATTTCATTTCATTTCATTTCCCATTTAATTTTTCATTTAATTTTATCTATTTTGAAAATTGAGAGACCACATAGTTTAGATTGTGCACTATAAACTACCTAGGCCTCATACCCTCACATGGTTACCTTCAAGAAGATGCGTTGTTGAGAAACCATGATCCAACCATGCCAAATGGTATTGTCCTGAAGATGGACCCTCACATACAGTTTCTGCACAGTTACTCTTAACCACGTGTAACTCATGCACAAGACCCCTCATTGCTCGAAATTTTTAAATTTCAACATAGACCCACCCAAAATCAAAAATTAAGATCAAAATAATCAAAATAATAAAAATAATCAAATTTTTGGGCCCGAAGTGTGATATAATTTATTTTGGATTTAGTGAAACCTTTTAGAAAAAGGAAAGATAAAGGGTTTTGATGTCCTTGTTTTCTATTGATAAATGATGTAGAGGTAGTCTAAGATTTTCTCATTCTCAATCTGGATCTATTTGACATCATTATCGGGATGGATTGGAATGTCACTCATCCTGCTAAGATTTGTTGTTATCATCGGCATGTCTCATTTCTTGCAGCCGATGGGAGATATCTAGTGTTTGAGGGAGAGTGAGATATGAGGTTAGGTCATGTAAGACTATTTTACCCAAAGCTAAAGTGTGTTGTCTACTATAGCAGTTGATCCTGATGACATTTTGTTTATTTTTGATCTTCCTGCTATTTTTTGAGACTTTAATGAAATTTTCTTAGATGATTTATCTAGTATTACTCTATAGAGGTATGTGGAGTTTATGATTGACCTGGTGATAGGTACGCAAATGATTTTAATACCTTCTTATCATATAGAACCAGTGTAGCTGAAAGAGATCAATATTTAGTTGGACAACCTGATGGAAAAATGTTTTGTTCACCCTAGTGTTTCACCTTAAGAATCCCCTATTCTCTTTTCCAATAAGGTAGATGGTTCACTTTGATTGTGTGTGGATTTTCAGAAGTTAAACCAGGAAATGGTTAAGAATAATTATTTTTTCCACATTTGGATGATTTATTTGATTAGTTAAAGTGGTCAAAGTGGTTTTCAAAGATTGATCTTCAATTAGGTTATCATCAACTCAGAGTTTGGTAGTCTGATATACCAAAACCACTTTCAGGATAGGTTATGTACATTATTAATATCTTGTTACTCCATTTGGTATAACTAATTATCTTATAGTTTTCATGGATTTTATGAATAATATATTCCATAAGTATCTTGAAAATTTTGTGGTAGTGTTTGTGGATGAAATATTGGTTTATTCAAGATCCAAATATGAGCATGTGCACTATTTGAGTTTGGTTCTAGAGATCCTGAGGAGTTACCATTTGTATGGAATGCTTTAGAAATTAAATTTTTGGATCCAAGATGTGATGTTCTTGGGGAACTTTATTTATGAGCATGGCTTATAAATTGATCTTAAGAAGGTAAAGGCTTACTTATAATGGGAATATCCATATAACATCTTTGAGATTTGGTGATTCCTTGGTCTTGATGGATATTATTAGTGGTTCATCAAGGATTTATCAAATTTTGAATCACCTTTGACTAATCTTACCATCAAAGGGGTGAAATTAATATGGGATGAAAAGTGTTAGTATTTTTTGTTGAGATGAAACTAGTTCTAACCTAAAATACTATCCCGATATTACCTAAGCCTAATATGGGGTATGTGGTTTTCTGTGATGCTTTTGGACCTAGTTTGGGTTGTGTGCTTATGAAGGATGATCATGTGGTGGCCTGTGGCTCTCATTAACTTCTTCCACATGAGAATAATTAACCCACTCATGATTAAGAGATATCTGTAGTTATGTTTGTACTTAAATGTTGGAGGAATTATCTTTTTGGGGAGAGGTTCATGTTCTTTTCTAAACATAAGAGTTTGGGATATATTTTTTCACATTAAGACTTGAATATTAGATAGAGGTGATGGGTATAATACCTCTTGATGTTTGAATTAGATACCACCTACACAATAGGGAAGGGGAATGTCATGGGAGACATTCTCAACATGAACTACCATTGTAGGCTATTCTGGAATCAAAGAAAGAGTGGAACCTTATGAGACTGTTCAATTACTTTCACATGGATTATTAGGAGGTTGATTTTGGTGTGGTTCTGACCAGTGTTGAATTATCATCATCTCTCATTAAGTCCATTCTGTAGAGTTAGAAACATGATATTGAGTTCATAGGAATTTGAGAAACCCTTTATGAGGGGAGATAATTTCTTGTTGGTCTCTCTCTTTAGATGGTATACTCTATTTTAGGGATCATACCATTATCATAGTATTAGTGAGGAACTCAATTTTGTTTGACCATCATAGTTCTTTGTGTACTATTCATTTGATAACTATGAAGATGTATTATAACACGAGATAGTGATTCTTTTGACTGGGTATGAAGTGTGACATTGTAGATTTTGTGTCCCATTGTTACAACTACCAACAGATAAAGGAATAGAATTTGAAATCTTCAAGTTTTCTTCAGCCTCTTCCAGTTATAGTTTGGAAATGGGAGGAGGTGTCCATGGAATTTTTTTTTGTATTACCACAGAGTTCCTAAGGGGAAAATTCTATCTAGATAGTGATTTATCAAATGATAAAGTTGGTTCACTTTATTCTGACCAGGGACACCAAAAAATTTAATGATTTTGGTAAGCCATATATGGAGGATATAATGAGGTAAGATGGGATTATTTCTACCATTTTTTTCGACAGGGATCCTATGTTTAGTTCAAGGTTCTTGATGAGTCTCAAAGAGCTTATGGGGACCCAATTTAGGTTGAGTAAAGCTTATCATCCATAGAAAAACTGTCATATAGATCATGCTATTCAGATCTTAGAGGATATTCTTCATACTTGTGTCTTTGATTTTGGTGGAACATTGGATAGCCGTCCAGGACTGGTTGAGTTATCTTACAACAACAGTTATTATTCATCGATTAGAATGGATCCTTTTGAGGATTTGTATGATCATCTGTGAAGGTCACCTCTTTTTTGTGTAGAGGTGGGAAAAAATCTTTGTTGGGACCAAGTCTTGTTCAGGATATGTTGGAAAGGATTCATGATATATGATCATATGGATCATGCTATTCAGATCCTAGATGATATTATTCATACATGTGTCTTGGATTCTGGTGGATCATGGGATATCCATCTAGTATTGGTTGAGTTTTCTTATAACAACAATTATCAGTCATCGATTAGAATGGATTCCTTTGAGGCTTTGTATGATCATCTGTGAATGTCACCTCTTTCTTGGGTAGAGGTGGGGAAAACCTCTTTGGTGGGACCAAGTCTTGTTTAGGATATGTTAGAAAGGATTTCAGATATACATTAGCATCTTGTTATATATCAAAGTAGAATAAAATATTATACAGATTATCAGTGTCATCCTTTGGAATTTTTCATTAGCGATCAGGTTTTCTTGAAAGTTTCTCCTCGATTGAGTTGCCTTTATTTTGGAAAACATGTAAAGTTAGCTCTAAAATATGTTGGACTGTTTCAGGTCACTAATCATCTTGGGTAGGATTATTATCAGTTGGAATTATCAGTTTAGTTGATAGGAATTCATAATGTTTTATACATATCACATCTCATGAAATACCATCCCAATCGTTTTCATGCTCTGAGTTGGGAAGAGATTGAGATAAAGGGAGACTATTCTATTATGGAGCATCCAGTAGAGATCAGTGATTATCAGGTGAAAGTTTTTCATAGGAAGATGATTTCTTTTGTCATATTGTTAGGGAAGCATGGATCATATTCTCATGAGACTTGGGAGCACGAGTTTTTGATGAGGGAATAGTGGCCACACATCTTTTCTAGACATCATTATTCTATATGACTTCACTAGGATGGAAAGTCTTATATTTGGAGAGTTTTTAATATCATGTTACCTACTTTTATGTATTTCTATTTTCTATTTTGGTTTTATTCTTTATTTAGGTGAATTTTGGGGCTCTAGATGATGGAGATAATTTGTTGGGGAAAATGACCAGAAGTTCGGGGATGTATGTTTGTTTGAATTAATAGAGTATGAGTATAATGTGTTAAAGTCTTAGTGGGATTATCCATGGGATTAGAGAAAACCAATGTTTTTTTGGGGATTTATGATTAAACTTAGATTTTCACTATCTATAGGAGAATTAAACACCATGTAAAGTGATTAAACGATGTGTATTGGTCACCAGTAGATGTCGTGAGTTCTGTTTAGAGAATGAAAAATTACACACCATGAAAAAGTTTTATACATGGTGTAATGGGATTGCATGTTATATAATGGGTTCCAGGATGATGATGTGAACTGGTACAAGGCCTAATGATTACATGCTGTGAATGTAAATTACATTCCATGTAATGAAAAAACAAGGTTTTTAATTAAAAGGTTATGGGTTTTTCAGTTCACTTGTGTTTTGTGGATTACACATCATGAAAAGTGGTTTCACACTATATAAATCTTGGGAGTCGGTATTTTAGGGGGCTTCATGTATGATTTGTTTTTTTATTTAGTTTTAGCCTCTCCCCTATCAACCTTGGAGATCTCCCATACAATTTTGAATACCTATAATCCTTTTGGATCATTTCATTCAGTGATTGATCAAAGTTGTGGTTGTAGTGTGTTTCTCCAATTGATTAATCCTTTATACTTATACATTGACTTAGATCATGGTATAATAATTTTATTCCTTTTTTAGATCTATTGATCTATCATATTGATTCTTCTTGTTTCCTTCTAGATCCATTGTGATATCTTCCTCCAAGGTCTAAGCCTTGTGTTTTTTATGGTGCAGTGTGTGAATTTCTTTAAGGTATGTATTTCTTCTTCTATCTTCAATTTTTTCTTGTTTATGGGACATGAGTTTGATATGAGAATCAGTTCTAGGGATTTTTTTTATTTTTGTCATCTTCCTTGTTGGTGGATTTCTGTTGCGGGCCTGTGTGACCAAAGTTTGAGGTAGGTGGTTCTATCTCTAGCCTATGTTGGATGATGTATATTGATTTAGTTTTGATAAATTATTTATTAAATGAAATGGATGGATTGATTGAATTATTTGTGTGCGTGGAAATGATTTTTTGATAAAATATATGTTTTCCATTACTTTGATAAAGTAAAAGTGTATTTTTAAAGCATTATGAAATAGATTTCATAAATGTGTTTCAAATCATGGTTTTGATGAAATGGTTTGGAAAATAGAGCACATGAAAAGCCTTGGGTACTTAGGTGGAATGTTTAGTTTAGGGCTATCATCTATTTATTGTTTGGGGGTTTACTCATGGGGTGTTCCTATGTTCCCTAGGCCCGTTATTCTAGGGAATTGATATTGAAATTATCATGGGATTCACTCATGGTGTGTTTCTCTACTCCTTAGGACTATGTTATAAGGAATTTATTATTCACTAGTCATTGATTATGGTATGAGTAGTCTACTAGGATGAACTGTAGCGATCCTTTTCCTGATGTTACCTATGATTTTGGCATGTATTGTTTTATCCTGTACTTCCATTGTTTGATATGATACATTATACATTCTTTGTTTTGATTTGAGATGAATGATTTGATATATATGTATATATATATATTAAATTATTTGAAATTGTTTTAACTAGTTTTATTTTTAAATGTGAAAAAGGGGTAATTAAATGGTTTGTCATGTTTTTTACATAAAAATTATTTAACTTTATCATGCCTTGTTTTCTTTTAATTGACTACGTTTATATTATTGTATATAGACTTGTTATGGAACACCTGTGTGTGTTCCTATTGAGCCTGTTAGATCACACCCTACACACCCCTTCGATGATGTGTAGAACTTTTTATGTCTTTCGATATAGGGAAAGACAAGACTCTATAGTGAGGTAGTAAGGGTTCCATCAGATTGGTCTGTATAGCTGGTGGTGAGATGGTTAGAGTTTTTCGATGCTATCACATAGAGTAGTTCATTTTTATTTTAGTTATCCTTTGATGTTGGAGTTGTACTTTGGGATGTTCTAACTACTTTGAGTTGAATCATTTAGAATTTCTTATTTTATTTATGGAATATATTTATCTCTTCCACTGTTTCTCTCTATTATATATGTATTCCATGTTGTTGCTTTAGGTTGGAAAAAATTATTCCCTCTGGTTGTTGTTTGATGCATGAATTCTAGTCGCCAGCTTGTTGGGATTGGGTAATCCCTTTGGGTATGTGATAGTGTGTGTTAGGAACTCATTTTAGAGGGTATCTAGGTCTGATTTATCACAAACCCTAAGCTAGAGAAGCTTAAAATCAATATACAATGAAGGAATGGAGGAACAAAGGGAAATAAAGGAAGTAACACACCTCGAATCACTGATGAATAAAGCCAAAATCACCCCATTCAAATGGGGATTGAGAGAAAAGAGATGGGGAGAATACCCTAGTCCATGTGCTCATGAGGGAGGTAGAGAGGGGTGTAACACCCTAAGATTTTGGGAAATATATTTTTTCAATTTAATTTTATCTTTTTTATATTTTGCGTTACATGTAACTTTGAGTTTTTCTTACTAAATGTGTCAGGATATTAAAATATCATTATTTAAAATGATATTTATATTCTATGACATTGGATTGGAGGGTATGAATAGAATTAACTAAATTATGAAAATATATGGTTTTCACATGTATATGTAATGAATTCTTTGGTGATCACTTAATTATAAATGGAAATAAAAATCATTTGAAAATAAATGCTATCATTTTCTAAAAAAATATTTTTATACACACAAACATGTTTCACCTAAATAAATTAAAAAAACCAATTTTTATGAATCATTTTAATGAAATATATATAGTATATGTTGAATCAACATATTAACTTTCATATTCCAATTTTTTGTTTAAAAACTGTATTTTTTCTAAAAAGAAATTTTTTCACTTTTTTGAGCACTTATTTTAAAAGTATTTTTTGAAAATTTTATAAAATTTATTTTAAAAAATAAAAATTATTTTTTAAATCATTATATAAAAATTATCTTTTGGTGAATTTTTTAAATTTTTTAGAAAAAACTAATTTTTTGAGAAATAGTGAAAATTCTGAATTTTAATCGAAATGTGCCTTTTCATTTAAATTATTTATAAAGTTAATTATATTTTATATTATTTTTAAAGTAAAATTAGTTCAATTATATATATATTAATTATATTTAGGACATTATAATCAATTTTATATTGAAATTGGATATAAAAACTTTATAAACTTTTGAACATTTTCTCTTTGAAAACCCGCTTTCTTATTGCATTTATGATTTTAATTTTAAATAAAAATTTAAAATTTATATGAATTTAATTTGAAAAAATAGATTCTATATTTTTAATTAATATAATTTATATTATATAATATGGTCAACTTAATTTTTTACCATAATGAGTAGTGAGATCATTAAAAATTAATTACTGCCATTGAGGTAAAAATGGTTTTACTAGGGGTTAAACTAAAAGGATAGGGGTTAAAATGACCTAATATATTTTATAAACTATATTTTATTGATATATTTAGACCCTATGATGTTTAATTATCTATAATAATCAATTTTTGATCCTTTTTACATGAGATAAATTTGGGTACACCATTTTATTTTCAAGAATTACAAGTGTGACACTCAACTCACTTATATACAGACACCCTCTCTCCTATCTAATTCACACTATAAAAACATTTTGGATTGGAAAATAACTACCAAAATAACTTTAGAAATTACCTTATATAATCCTATAAGCCTTATTTTTGGTAGAAATATTTCCTAGGATGGATTTTGGGTCAAACCTAAGGAGATTACCCGAAGAAGAGGCAAAGTTCTTCAACGAGCGTTTTTATTTTATTTATTCCTCCAACTCCTTAAATTATTATTAAAACATGATTATATAATAAAATTAGTATCTTAAATATAATTATATTTTTTAATGTTAATTTAATGACCTAAAACCATCTCTACTTCCATCAAATGGGTTACAAAATCATTATTCATGTGTACGGTGGACTACCACCTCGCGAACCAATGTCATTCATTTTTCCATTACCACCTATCATGGTTGTGTATGATGATGGATATAAAGTATATATATGATATTTATAATATAATTATACCCATTTAGTAATTATATCATATATACATTTTTTATTTTCCATTCTTTATGGGATACAATAATGCCGCTCGTGTGTATGGTGGACTACCGCCTCGCGATGTGATGTTATTGATTTTCACTAATGCTTTACATGTAAGATAAAAAGGATAAAGTTAATGAATATATGTGGTATAAATGAAATAATTATAATATTAATTATATATTTATCTTTATTAAATGATAATATATCATTTTATTTCTTATCTTTACACTCACTAAAAGATGATAATGCTGTTCGTGCATGTGTGGACTACTGCTTTCACGAAGCGATGTGACTATATTTTCATCAGCTCACCAAATGTATGGTATGTATAACTATATTTAAAGAAATAATATAATATTTATTATTATTTTTATCATTATATAAAGATAATATATATACTTACATCCATTCTATAATGATTGTTGAAAAATGGAAATATTACTTATGTGTACGTATGGCCTACCATTTCCATGATTGTAACACACTTCATTTCTTAAAACAATATTTCATGTTTGGTATTAAAATTATAATTGATGTATAAATATTATAAATATTTAATTACTATTATTTTGGAGATTATGGAACAAAGTTCAAATTAAGAGGACAAAAAATAACATATTAAAATATATATGAAAAACAAAGAATTTATTACCCAAAATGTGATTTTAACAAAGAATTATTAATAAACGGGTTATAAATTGATGCAAGTAAATCATATATGGTATTATATATATATATTTTTTCAATAATATATTTATAATAAATTTATAGTTATTATACGAGAGGTTCAAATGTGTACGAAGGAATTTGATACTTAAGGTAAGGGATTTCTAATCTCTTTTTATTTCTAAGATACATATGAAAAATCACCACACATTTATTTTATGTGGTATATATACTTCCAATTTGAAATTATATATCATGAATATATTTATTTTAATGATAGTTAAATTTTCATTTGATTTTAAGCTTTATTGTGGCTTACTATCCAAAAGATTACTAAAGGAGTGTTGGATTTCCATCTCACTTTTATTTTTCTATGTGAAACTTACCAAATTCAAAAATTATTTATTTTATATGGTATATATACTGAACATGAATATATTTTATGCTGATTCTAATGAAAATTATTTGGATTTACATATCCATTCTAGGATCTTTCTTTCACGGGGTTTATGCTTCAAAAGTTACCAAATCGGTAAGGGATTTTTGTCACAATTTTCCTTCTTTAAAACATATGATTATGTTATGAACCTATATACTTGTATGAGGTGTATATATTTCCCATTTGACATGTAATATAATAAATTTATTTATCCTCATGATATTTTTAAGTTTGATTTAATTATATTCGATCATGGGTCATTTATTTCAAAGTTACCAAAGTGCTAAAATTTTTAGGTAATAATCTCTTCGTTTATTAGGATTGTTTATGATTATGTTTCTAATGATAAAATATTATGATATATCTATAAATAAACTCATGAGTTTTATTATCCTATCGTTATCTCATGAGAATAAATTTTACCTTAATTTTCCTCTATTTATGTACTAAAGAGTTCAAAAATAACGTTGATAAGAAAAATCATTTTATTGATCAAAAATTATTTTTCTTCGAAAACCATGTTTTCTAAAAATGTTTTCAAAAATGTTTTCAACAACCGTAAAATGATTTATTAAAGAAAATTTTACCTATGTTTTACTTTTTAAAAAACGTTTTTAAAGGATTCTTCATGACATTTTCTAAACAATGCCCATTTATATTTTACCGAAAATGTAAAAGGAATCTTTGTTTTAATGTGTATGTCATGAAAAAAATTTCCTACCTTCATGAGATTTTTTTTTAAAAATGTTGAGGTTCAAGCCCCATTTATTATACATAAAAATAAAGGATAAACCCTTTTGATAATTGGGATAAAATGGAACCCATTACATGACAGATGCACAAATGCCTTAAAAAAAGACCCTAAGTCCTTAACATGGACCCGAATGTCTAAAGGAAGTAGATGTAAATAAAAGCTTTAGAAAAAGTCTTATCACCCCCTTCCAGAGCATGAAAAGTGAGATTAATCACTGGTGATGACTCAGACCCCCTTCCAAGAAGTTTTTTGTGATAGTGCAACACAACGTGGCAGTGCATCCCTCTAACCCACACTAACACATAGAAGGAGGATCTAATTACAGGTTCCATCATACCTATATCTCTTTAAATCCACCCACCTAATAATTCATGTGAAAAATCACTGCATTTTCAGCCTGTTGAAAATAAAAACCAGAAAAAATCACTGTGAAAATGATCAATGCAATGTTCCCATCCATCCATCAAGAAACAGACATATGGCTGAATGATGGGTGTCATCACACCCATCCCTCTTTCGGGGTAACCCACCCAATGGAAACTTTAAGGGTTCGTAAATCTTGCTAAATGAAATGAGGAAAAATCCACTTCTCACAAATCTATCAACAATTAATCAAGAAAATTATTTCCAAAAATAGAAAAATTGTCCTATAGAACATCACCAATGAAGATAGCCAACAGAGAACTACCCCACATCCATAGCTGATACTAGTGACGCCCGATGCCCACCATATCACCAATGAAATTATATCCCAAATAAAATCTTAATCCTCACCTAAATTCCCTCATGAGAACAAGTTGATGACCATACATTCACTGAGCTAAATACATGACCAAACCTCAACTCCTGCATGACCTCAAGATAATATCTTCTAGCAAGAATCTTCCTCCTCGAAGCTTAGAACAACGATAGAGGTAATTAATATTAAAATATCTAGAAAAAACCAGATTTTAGAAACACCAATGTTGTCCATCGACCAATGCCATAAAAAAAGGTTCCACAACCATCATTATCTCAAAATCTGAAAAAAGGATATCTGGAAAAGAATGGGTAGAAAGGAAGGAGAAACATGATATCAATGAGAAAGAAAACTCATAATGAATTTTGAATTGGAAGATTCAGTAAAAAAAATACAAGATTTATTGAAGGAACATCCTTTGAAATTCCCCTGATGAAAATAAACCCACAAAGGATGAAATAATGAGAAGTATAGGAGGAGATATCATACCACCTCGAAGGAAGTAGGATGAAACTGTATAGGAGGGGTTTCAATTGGTTGGGAGAATGTGGATCCATCATGCCACCTCATTCATGACCATTATTTTATTTTAAGCTTCCTTTATAAAATTTAAAGGTTATTTTCAATAAAAAGTATTTTCAAAAAGTTTTATGTTTAAAAAAAATATTTTTAAAGTCAAAAATGACATTTTCCTACTTTAATATTGTAAATGATTTTTAAATATTTCTTTATAAGTTTTCTAGGTTATTTTAAAAGAAAAGTATTTTTAATTATTTTTATTCTAAAAAATGGGGTTTTAAAGAGGAAAGGATATTTTCCTAATTTTTTTTAAATTAAATTAAAATATTCCTTTATAAGTTTTCAAAGTTATTGTTAGAGAAAAGGTTTTTCAAAATATTTATGAATTTTTATTTTTAAAAAATTATTTTTAAAGAAAATTTATTTTACCCATAAATTTTCAAAGTGATATTTCAAAATAATTTTCCATATAAGATGATATTATTTGATGTGACTTATTATTTGTTTGGGATATAAACCAAGGATACCGTTGTTGTTATTTCTGTGAATGGTTTATCATGATAAGATTATTATGTAACCCATTTCTCTTCCATGGGTTATAACATGATAAAATTATTATGAAACCACTTCTTTTTTTATAGGTTATACTATGATGAAATATTTAAATGATTTTGAAATATGTCACTTTTACATAGGTTATGATTTTAAAAAATGTTTATCAAAACCATTTTATTTCATGGTATATGATATGATGAATATTTCATAATATCCTACCACATATACGTATGATTTTCATTTTGTGTCAGGTAGAACCTATATCACCCTCTAATGCATTTGGTAATGATTAATGTTAAATTATCTCAAAGGGTACATGAGAGGTTATCCCAAGCCTGTAAGTGGGTAAATGAGAGGTTATCCTAATCCCAAAAGAGGGTATACAAGTGGTTATCTCAAGCTTGAAAGAGGGTACATGGGTGGTCATCCCAAGATCAAAGAAGGTACATGAGTGGTTAACCTATGAATAATAAGTTATGAATGTATTGGTGGGTAACATTGGCCTAATAGTTTCTATGATTATGTGTACACCAAAAATTTATGTCTTATTCCAATGTTATTCTCTCATGGATAAGGTTATTTGATTTACTTATGATTCATTTCTTATGAACTACTAATATTTATTCCATGACTCAATATTATGATATTTGATACGTAGGGTATGGTTTTCAAATTTCAGGATAATGTTATCATACCATTATGATCATGTTATATTTATGTATTTACCCTTTTTACTCTTACTGAGCATCTGATCTCACCCTTTCTTATGATTTCTTTCCCCAGGTTATAAAGAATGTTTTTAAGTAGGGTATGTTTGGGAAGAGTACTAAAAGGGGATATCTTAATGGGATATGTTGAAGATATTTAAAAAATTAGAGTATTATGTTCCCAGTCTCCAAATACACTAAACTATTACAGACCTCAGGTGTGTGCTTTGTAATGTATTTAATATTCATCTAAAAAGATGTAATATCCATGTATGAAAATCCTGGGTCACTATAGCTTGTACTAGAGGAAAGGTTTAGTATACATTTGTAAACTAGGATTAGAAAACCTAGGGATATCCCTATCAAAATTTCTAAGGATATGTCTAGGTATGTATATAAGGATAAGTCTATGGTTGAGTCAAAGTATAAGAAATTTCTTAGAATTTTGGTAATGGATAGAGAAAGTGGTTTCCAATAAATTACATCCCTGTTTAGAAGCTACAAGTGGATGTGGACCTAGAACAAAGGTACCTTGGTGTAATAACTCTGAAAAGGTTGCATTTAGCTAGACTTGAACATAACCTAGTGCATGAAAACAAGCCTTACTACACACCTTGTTTGATACTCCTAGGGGATTTTCTTTGGAAATTCAAAAACTATTTATGAACCATCATGAATTATTTAAATAGATTATGGGTATGAAAAAACATGGATAAACCTAAGGTGTCATAGATTAGAAAGAAGTTTCATGATTTATACATCTTATAAGTTATTTTCATGATTCTTTGGTTTCCAATTATGATTAGTTTTTCTCACACTATGGTTTTTGGTTTTAATCAATGGTGGGAACAAGAAGGAATTGGGTTAACATTGAATGTGACAGAAAATTTGTTGATGAGAAGTCAAGTGAGATGATGACTTAAGTAAAGGATGTTATGTTTTTTACTAATTGGTTATAAAAATATATGATTAACAATATGAATATTAACCAAATATCAGGCTCACCAAATAAGAGAAGTATATAGTTCACTGATAGTTTGGGTAATGAAAACCATGAAGGAAAGAAGATTTAGTTTTCTATATGTAGAGATTGTGGGATGAAGCACTCAAGGGAGTGTCTCAGAGGGATGAGAAGATGTTTTGTCTGTGGAAAATAAGGAAAAAAGAAATTAACTAAAAAATAAAAATAAAAATTATGGTTAATGCAATGGATGAGAATAATGGTATCTCTAAGGTATCATTTACTGTTGAATGTATTAAATATGGAAATCATTTTCATTATGAAAATCAATGTTTTAAGGGGAAATATCATTAATAGAATCAGAAAGGTTGTAAGAGTAATGATTTTTATATTTCTTATCAAGAGACTACAAATGAAATATGAAGGGATAGATGTATTAAGGAATAAGATGATTAAGCACAGTTAATGTTTTAACAATGAAGTAGAATGATTGAAGAGTTAATGTAATGGAATTCAAAAATTATGAAATATATAAGGATTGTTCAGTATAATTTTTTCATTAAGTAATTGAAATAATCAGTTTAATAATGTTGATAACCTAGAAAAGTGATTTAATTTAAAGGTTATATTCATTGAAAACACATGATTAAGGGAAATATAATCCTTAATATTTTCCTAATATTGAGACAATGATGTTGTAATAAAGAGATGATTGGTATAAATAAAGTAAATTGGAAAGTATTTATGAACTTGGAATTGATAAATGATTTATGAACAAAGTGGGTTTTTATATCATTGATGGAGTTTACATAATTTTTAGATTTAAGGAATATATCAAATAATATTTATTTTATTTAAGGAATAAGGAATCATGTATGTTTTCATTAAGGTTTTAAGCCAATTATGGTTATTACCATGATACAAGAAGATATATGACTATGTTATTCACATATTTGGTATTTGAAAATCCATATATACATTATGATAATTTGAGGATTAATGAAAATTTGTTTTTTAGAAATTTAGTGACCTTATTTATGAATTTTGAATTTTGTAATGGTTATAAGGTTAACCATTTATGGAATGGTTTAAGTTGAACTTCAGATGAGTCTTTTGAAATTAATGTATTACTTCACCATATTAAGATTTATTATTACTGGATAACCTTTTCTAACCATTTTGATAACTAAATATAGATATATTGACTTCTTATTAAATTTATGGATCTTATGATCTTTTAGGTCTTCAGACATAATAAATTCACCTTCATTTCTTTGAGTAAGTGATGAAGTGGAAATTGATCAAGGCACAACCAAAGGGTGTGATTGTGCTTATAAAATGTAATGAAATCAAGTAAGTATATATTCTTAGGAAAATTATTCAAATTTAGGAAAAGGATATTGGAATAAAATTTTGTCCTATTATCAAAATTTTTGATGATATCAATGACCTTTTTCATGCCTCTTTGGTTTATGGTTTTATAGTTGTAAACCTTATTTGGATCACCCACTTTTTTGTGATCAATGATCCCAATAAATTTCTATAATTATTTATAATTTTATTCCAAGTTACAATATTTACTTCCCACTTATGTTTTCCTATGTGGAAACCAAGTTATTGTTTACTTTAGGTAACATTTATATTACTAACTTTACCTTTATAAGGAAAGTTTTATTATTCATTTTTATTATGTGGCTTTCCATAAATAAGTTTTTAAATGTTAAACCTTTGATGGCCGAGATGAATTTCGAGGGATAAATCCATTTTAAGGGGGGATAGAATATAACACCCTCATATTTTTTTAAATATTTTTTTCAAATGAATTTAATATTTTTGATATTTTTCATTACACATAACACTAATATTAGCTTGCAAAACTTGTCATAGTAATAAAATATAATTATTTAAAATGATAGTTATCTCCTATGCTTTTAGAATGGAGGGTAAGAATAGGATTAAATAAATTATGAAAATATATGGTTTTCACATGTATATATAATTAATTCGTTCACAACCAATTAACTAGAAATTAAAATAAAAACCATTTTAAAATAAAAAATATTTTAAAATAAAGTGAATCATTTTCATAAAAACTATTTTTATGCAAAAAACATGTTTTACCTCAATAAATTAAATAAAACAATTTTGGTGAATTATTTTAATGAAATTTATATAGTATATATTCAATAAAATAATTAATATTAATATTATGTATTTCTATACAAGTGATAAGAATACATCAAATTTTATGCTTAAAAATTACATTTTTCTAAAAAGCAATTTTGTCGCCATTTTTGAGAAATTATTTTAAAATTAATTTTTGAAAATTTTAAAAAATTTATTTGTAAAAATAAAATTAATTTTCTAAATCATCATATAATAATTATATTAAGGTTATTTTTTTTGATAATTTTCAAAAAAGATTAATTTTTTATGAATAAAGAAAAATACTAAAATTTAATTGAAAACTACTTTTTAGTTTAAATAATCTATAAAGTTAAATTATATTTTAATTTTTTTAAAGTTATATTAATTAAATTATATATATATTAATCCTATTTAGGTTATTTTAGTCAAATTTATCTTGAAATTTTATATAAAAACTTTGAAAACTTTTGGACATTTTCTCTTTGAAAACCCGTTTTCTCATCACGTCTATAGAATTAATTTTAAATACAAATTTTAAACTTATGTGAGTTAAATTTATAAAAATGGATTTAATATTTGGAATTTTAATAATTTATATTATATAATAAGGTTAAATTTAATTTTTGACCAAAATTAATAGCGAGAATAGTAAAAATTAATTACCGTGGTTAAGGTAAAAATTTGTTTATTGAGGGTTAAACTAAATAGAAAAGGAATAAAATGAGCTAAAAACTTGTATAAAATATATTTTATGGACATATTTAGAACTTATAATATCTAATTCTTGATAATAATCAATTTTTGATCCTTGGGACTTGAGGAAAACGTGGGTACACCTTTTTCTTTTCAAAAATTACAAGTGTGGCACTCACCTCACATATAAAAGGTCACCCCATCCCCTCTCTTATTTAAACCTTTAAACCCTTTTTTTTCAGCCAATTACTACCCAAATCACTTCTAAAATTCAATTATATCATTATATAAGCCTCATTTTGTGCTTAAATCTAACCTATAAAGGCTTTTTGTGCAAACCTATGGAGGTTACCTGAAGAAGAGGTAACACTCTTCAACAATCATTTTATCTTATTTATTCATCCACATGCATAAATTCATATTAAACCATGATGATATAATAAAATTATTATATTACATATACCTATATGTTTTTATATTAAGTTCATTAACTAAAACTATATCTACTTCTATCAAATGGGTTATGAAATCATTATTCGTGTGTACTGAGGACTACCGCCTCATGAACCAATGTCATTCGTTTTTTTCAACACCACCACTAATGGTTTGGTATGATGATGGATAAAAAGTATATATATGATATTAATAATATAATTATAAATATGAAGTAATTATAACATATATACCTTTTTTTACTTTCCATTCCACAGGTGATATGATAACGCCACTTGTGTATACGGCAGACTACCTCCTCACAAAGTGATGTGATTCATTTTCACAAACACTTTACATGGAAGAAAATAAGGATAATGTTAATGAATATATGTGATATACACGATACAATTATAATATTCATGCCATATTTATAATATGATTTAATTTTTATAAAACCCATTTAATTTCATGGTTTATGATATGATGAATGTTTTATGATCTTGTGGAACACATACATATGATTTTCATTATGTGATGGGTGGGAAATATATATCCATCCAATTAATTGGATAATTATTAATGTAAATTATCTCAAAGGGTACATAGGAGGTTATCCCAATCCTGAAATAGGGTACACTGGAGGTTATCCCAAGCCCAAAATAGGGTACATAAGAGGTTATCCCAAGTCTGAAAGAGGGTACACGGGAGGTCATCTCATGTCCAAAGCAGGAACATAGGTGGTTATCCTAAGCCTAACATGATGTGAATGTCTTGGTGGGTATCCTTGACATAGTATTTTTATAACTATGTGTATGCCAAAAATTTATGTCTTATGCCAATGTTATGCTATTATGGATATTGTTTGTTGAATTACTTATGATTCATGTGTTATGAACTGCTAATATTTATACCATGACTCATGATTATGAACTTTGATATGAAGGTTATGGTTTTCAAATGTTATTATCATGTTATTATACCCTTATTCTCATGTTATGTTTACATATTTCCCTTTTTTACCCTTATTAAGAATTTGAGCTCACCCTTTATTATGTTTCCTTTCCCCAGGTTATGAAGAATTTTTTTTAAGTAGGGTATGTTTGCAAAGAATACTAATGGTTGATATCTTTATGGGATATGTTATTGATATTTCACCAAATTATAATATTATGTACTTATTCTCCAAAGAAACTAAAATATTATGTTCCTTAGGTGTGTTTTGTATAATTTATGTAATATTCATCTAAAAAGATATAATATCTATGTATTAAAATCTAGGGTCTCTAAAGGAGATAAGGGTGTTATAATAATTGAGGGGAATTTTGTTAATTCCCCTATTTTTAATGAAATTAAATAGACCACATGGTTTTCCAAACTAGATTCCAACCACGTGGATAACACTGTTCAAATAAAACTTTATCACATAGTTTGGCTACATGGTTTTCCAAACCATGTTCTAACCATGAAAAATGAATTTACAAAAAAAATTCACACTTTCCATGTTTTTTTCTACAATCATACACAAACCATGCATCATACCACTTAAAAAAATAAAGATCATGGATTTTACACATGTTTAACCTTAACTATTTGAAAACCATGAATTGGTATAAATACATTCAAAATTTAAAAAAATTAAACCTAAAGCACCCAAGAATCACCCAAGTAACCAAGGAACCTTTTGGGTATCAATCAATAACAAAAAAACATCACCTCAAGACACACTAACTCCTGAAATTTCGATTCGAATCACAATTCTCAGAACAAACATTGTCCCAAAAATCCTAAAATTATAATCCCCATAAAATTTCATAACTCATAAAGGAGAGGGGTTTTACATCATAAAAATTTAAAATCATAAACTAAGAATAAAAATCCTATATCCATGGTAACCTAAAATTTCCTTCAGAAATAGTGTTCAAAGCGCACCGGTATGATGTACATCATATGCTCTGACACGTTCCTATTCCAAGTCTAGAATCTCCCCAAATAGGAAGACAAAATAAAAGATCTGGTACCAATTTTTAACACTTCAGAACTAGACCACTAACCAGTTTCCTGGTTGAAGAGCTAGTGGGACCTCAGGTGTGGATCCCTATATGCATGAGGCTACCAACTAATAACTTTAGTCTAAGGTGTTATCATGGGATTAATATAACCATATATTATAGTGCTTAATAACAAAGAGATAACTAATCATAATCCATAATAAATAATTCTAAGTACAGAGAAGAAACAAAATAGAAAATTATATATAAAATTAAATACTAATGTAAGAAGTCATAAAGACTCACAATAATTCTTGAACACATAGACTGATTACCCATAGGTCCAATCACAAATAAAAGATAAATAAAATAATAAAATATTACAAATTCACTACTTCTATCCATGATCCTCACCTCATATTATCTCTAAATACCATCTGAGATATCCTGCTTGATCATGTAATTTTGGACCACAACCCAACTTGATCATGTAACTAGTGAAGTCTGCTTGGGTACCCAAGTGTCATGGCTTCCCAAGTAGGGTTCAAGTACAACTTAATATGGGACCACTAATACAGTCCCAAACAAAACAAGTATGGTAGTTTATAAACATTTAATATGCTCGGTTAAATAATAAATATACCAATTTGTATAAATAAACCCTCTCTGATCCTAGGGTTCTATCATGACACTTGGGATTTACTATATATACTTCAACCATTTATTAAGTGTCTCTAAGCCTGTGACATACCATGAAAACTAATATCAGGCCCATAGAAAATTCCTTAGATTAAGTCCTAGGAAATTCAATAGTATTAGGCTTAATGAACGATCCCTAAGATCATGTCCCATGTAATCTAGTAGCATCAGAAAAAACAAAAAATTACTTAGAGAATATCTTAGGAAATATAGTAGCATCAGGATCAATAAACAATTCCTTGGAACACGACCTAGAAAATCTAGTTGTACCATGCATAAAACCTATTCCTAAACGGATGATCCTGGTAAATCCTTTTTCGTACATATATCGGATTCTAATGATCATGTATAAGGAAATCATATAGATCCAAAGGATAAAACCCAACATCATAGGCATTCTATATAGGCTTGAAGTCCAAATCTAGGGGGATTTCCTAAGGCATTCAAAATCAATAGGCATTGAAACCTAATATGAGGGGATTAACAAGGCATTCTATATAAATAGGCATCACAACAGAATTTATGGGGATTTCCCAAGTCATTATAAGACAATAGGAAGAATATAATTACTAGGGGGATGACTCTAGAAAATTCATTATATATTAGACTCAATGCTAGATCCTAAGAAGTATCTCAAACATCCAAATAGTATCAGGATCATCATGAATTCAAATTCTAAGGTGACACTCATAATCATCACTACCCATTCCTACAAATTCCCTCTTAGGGGTCAATATATCTTTGGGGATCTCATTAGGGTCTCTTAGGTCACATCATATCATAGACACCCACATGGATTCTATAATCCCATTATAATCTTTTAGGTCAACACCCATCACTTATATTGAATAACATACATCAACTCCATTATAATCATATATTATATCTCATATAAAATTAATAAAAAGGATATATCCTTAGGAACATTCCATTTTTAATTCAACCTAGGTTTCTCCCCACACACCCAAACTATCCACCAATCTATGTAGGGATTTCCTATACATGTAATCACATATCTATGGGAGAGGAATGCTTCCCCATTCTCATATCACTAAGAAAATAGCTTTATGGAGTATCACAATTTAAAAAAGGATTAATAGGGCCAATCACTCCCACCCACACTCTCCTCTACAGGATCACTAAGGTAACTTAGAAATGGGGGCCTCTATATTTATATGACTCAATTAAGTTCTTACACCTATAGGTCAATGTGCTATAAGGAATAAATTTATAATCAAAGCCCCAACCATTGATGACTGAGGTTTCAATATAGTGTACAAGGGTCCGTCATGGCCCTGGGAACCTTTTCCATTTCTAGGAATTTCATTTAATTCAAACAATTCATTTAGTCAAAAAGGTTAATCATCCATAGTGGAAAGGAAACACATATCACATGACATATATATAAACAGATGAAACACCATAGGTGTATAATCAAGATACCACATAACATAGTCATTGAGTTATCCCCCTTTAAAGGAGCTTACCCATCCTCTATAAAGCCAAACCTAATCCAACTGGATATCATCCATTCATAAGAGGCCTTAACTCAAGCCACAACACTCAATAGTTTAATTAAAATTAAATTAATTATGTATAATTTCAATAAACTCACTAGTAATCCTTGTCACACAAAAAATAAGAGACAAACAACCACTGAGAGTCTATGGAATATTCTCAGAACTATCCTAGAAAAAACATCTTACACATTCCACTGATTGAATCTCTTTTTTAATTTATTTTAATAAAAAACCATGAATAAATTCATAAAATGATGTAACTTTAATAGAACAATGTTAAATGACATGCGATCATCATTATAGTACATCCTCTAGACACTCTTGAAAAATCCATATAATCTTATTGATTTACACCATGATCTGGTAGAAATCACTGCTAAACCCTAGTCAGTTCACAAAAATTGAAAAGAGGGGAAAGTGGGAACTATAATGTAAGATAGAGGATATATCACCTAAAATCACCATGTAATATGAAAAAATACACCCCAAATCACGGGGAATCAAATTAGGAAAATATAGGATCTCTTAAGGATCTCCCAAGTTTATCTACATGAGTTAAAGGGGAGAAAGAGGAATAAAACCCATAAATAATAAAATGGAAAAAATGGGGAATCCACCATTTAAAATGTATGGTAAAGGGTGATCCACAATATGCACCATGACATGGTGACCCCCAAGTAGCCCCTAAGGACCCCAACACTCCCAAGGCCACAGTGAGGCCCTAACCCATCATTGCTCACCATTTAACACAACAGGAAAACACCCATATCATGGGGCACTAAAAAATGTGGTTCTACCGATGGTCTACTCTAAATTACCATTCATCATAGACCACAGTGCAAGTGACCCCATTTCCCCTAGGAAACTCAGATACCTAGGAAACAACCGCAGTCACCCAAAATGATCAACATTGGAATTTTGGATTCTCATTTCCCACAGGTGAATCTTTCAAAAATGACCCTTACCCAAGAATAAAGAAACCAAGAACCATTTTCAATACTCACACCCTTATCATTTTAGAACCCACCACAATATGATCCATGGTGTGGTGCAGCCCATGGTCCATAAAAACACCCACCATGGATGGACACAACCATGACTATCTTGGTTGTTTCACCTTTCTCATTTTTAACTGATGTGATGCCTTGGGTGCTACACCTAACCTTGGGTGATATACCATTTAATTAGGGTGGTTTATTCTTCACTAATATGAGATCTGAACCATGGTTCTCCTAGTTGTCCCTCAAAGTAAGCACAAAAAATATAACATACCATGGTTTCCTTGCCTTTTTATAATAGGGAAAATCCCTAGACGCCATTCACTCTACTCAGGAACCATGCCCCTCTACTTTGGTTTCACCCTTCACCATGGGATCCACTATGGTGTGGTCCTCCCCATGGTGTTTCAATTGTAGTTAACTATCTCTATAGGTTCACCCAAATTCACTCCACTATTTACCCGAGAACCTGAAACACTCCCCTAGACCTCTAACTATGTACAAAAACATCCCCTTAAGATTCTAAAAATCTTGAAATCCTGATCTAAATCATGGTTCTCAAAATGAACATCCCAGATTAATTTTTTTCAAATTTATACTAAATTTCATTACCTAAAAAGGAAATGGGGTTTTATTATTCTATCACCCCATTACTTCTAGTAAAAGCAATGTTCTACATTACACCTTTTAAATTATATTTCCAATGTAAACAAATCAAACTTAATATTCCACTATCTTATCCCTTACTTAAGCCTTTAAATTTTTTATTTAATTTATCAAACAAATTATAGTTCCCATCTTTGATTAAACCTATTGGTTGTTTCATTTTAATTTCTTACTCCCACTCTCCATGAAGGAAAACCATCTTTATGTCTGTTAGTTCTAAGTATAGATCTTTCAATTCTACCATACATAAAACTATTTAAATAGTTTCATATTTAACTACTGGTGGTAATATCTTCAAGAAATAATCTCCTTCTTTCTATTGAGATACCTTTACAACTAACTTCTCTTTGAATTGATTCTTATCATCAGCCTACTCCTTTAAATAGTAAACCCACTTATTCTCTAGTGCTCATTTCCCTTATGATGAATTATTAAATTATTAGCTTCTATTGGATTTCAATAAATACATTTCCTTATCTATTTTTGACTTCCATTTCATTGAGTCATTGAGTATTTCTGCTTCTCTTGAGAATTCAGGATCCCCAGTATCTGTTAAAACTATAAAGTTCATGTTAGAACCTAACCCATGAACCAGTTTTCTAACTCTACTTGATCACCATAATTGAGTTAATAGTTGTGAACTAATATACTTTGATCTATCTTATTGATCCTTAACATATGGAACTCCTTCTAGAGCTTTAACCACCACTGATCTTTCTATAAAATTTTCTGATGGCCTCACCTTTAGAATTTTAGTGATTCTATCTGAGTTTTCCAAAACATTATCCCTTATGGTATGTTTAATCATATCAACTAAGACTTTTATAGTTGAATAATTTCCATAAAATTATTTATCCACTAAGTTTTTTTTCCTTCTAGATAACCTTCTCATTAAAGAGTACATCTTGGATCTGAATGACTTGTCACATGTCATCGTCTTATAACTGAATTAAAAAATTTTCATTTACTTACCCAATGATAAAATATGATTTGAACTTAGAATCGATATTGTATTAATACTTAATATCAACATGAAAATATTTTAATATTCTGAATACTTACTTGTGGTTGTTTAACAGACCATAAATCCTCTCGAATTTCCTGCCCTACCACTGATAATAGACTAATGTTCAAAAGTAATACCACTATATTAACTACCGCCACCCAAATTAATTTGAAACTTATAGAGTATAGTTTCATGATTCAATCCTTCTTTTTCAATGTATGATTCCTTAATTCAATCACACCATTTTTCTATGGTTTTTCTGGTTACTTTGTTCTCATTCCCTATCCTCTAATTCCTACAAAAGATCCAGAATATTTGTTTGATGTATTCACCACCATTGTTAGAGTGAAGGAAATTTAACTTTTGAACACTCCATATTTACACCATGGATTTACATTGTGTGATATCCTGAAAAATATTAATCTTATTATTTAGAAAGTAAAATCAAATTAATTTAGTATCATCATCAATAAAAGTTAAAAAGTAAATAACACCTCTATGGGATCAGGCATGGGTAGGTCCCAAAGCATCCGAGTGAAAAAATTCTAACTTCTATGCTCTGAACTTACACCTATATAAATTTAAGGACACCCTTATATATTTCCCCATCTCATAACATTCACACCATATTATTTCCATGTGATTAAGCTTCAAAATTCCCTTACCCATTATAATTTTCATATTTTTCTTACAGAGATTACCAAAACTGCAATTCCACACCTTCAGATCTTTCGATGATGTAGTTATAGACATTTCAATTCCATCTATTATTTTATTCAAATACTATGTTCCATCCTTTAATCCTCATGAAACCACCATAGATCCTTGAGTCACTTTCCAGAGTCTATTTTAAAAGTTCATTTTATCCTTCCTCATTAAGATGTAAACTGGAAATAATATTTTATATAGCCTTAGGATATGCCTGAATCCCTTGAGTCTCATGAATGAAACATTATTCATCCGTATAATTATATCACCCTTACCGATAACATCCATGGATTCATCATTTACTAGATTAATTTTGATAAATATTACAAATATATAATTAACTATGCATCCATGTTCTAGCATTGAATGAAATTTTAACTGAAGTGCCCAGATCAGTGTGAATCACTGAGAGGGGGAGGGGGTGAATCAGTGATCCCTTAAAACTTTTTACTAATTGATTCTTTATCAATTAAACCTCTATGGCTGGTTAAAGCCTCGATCCACTCTTCTTGTATCTCTCAACCTTTCCCGAATGATGCAGTAATGAAAAGGCACAGGACACAAGGATTTACAAGGTTCGGCACCAAAGGCCTACATCCTTGCCATGCTCTCTCAGCATGGATTCTCCCATTATAATCTGTTAGTATTACAATGGTCGATACAGCTTCCCACCGTATCTCTCCTGAGTCCCACAGGAGGGTCTTTATACTGCGTCCCACAGTGTTACCAGAGTCCCACTGGCCTGCTCCAGAATCCCACTGAAGACTTCTTCTCCCTGAGTCCCACAGGGTCTTCTCCTGGCTCCTCGAGTCACACGAGTAGCTCTTCTTCTCTTTAAGATTCTTCAAGTATCCTCAGCAGTTTGGGATAAAGACTGCTGGCCTTGCTCTGTACCTCTGATCACTTGTGATGATCAGGTCTTCTCGTCTACTGCAAACTCAGACAAACAATATCTTTCACTTCAGTCTGGCTCAGTCTCACTTCACTTCAACATCATGCACTGAGTGCATGACAACTCTTCAAGATCTTCAAGTCTTGGACTCCTCAGATGCACACCACTGATTTAGCACTGTTCACGTGTGCACGTGCACGCATGCATGCATGCACTTTCCCTTTCCTCTTCTTGGTGCAGTAGACCCACAAAGGGTTTAGTATCTTTAAGCACACACCAGCTCACTTGAACTTCACACTTTGTTCAATGTGTTTACACACTTAAAATGTGTTCTACCTTAGTGTGGGTCACTCCTTATTTCTTCTAAGTGTATACACACTTCTTAGTGCACACACCTAGGTTCGGCCACTTCTTTAATTTGCACACAATTGTTTCACTTTAGCACACACATGAAACTTGGCCTTCACTTCTTCTTGCACATAAATGGCTACGGCCTCTTCACTTGTTGCACACACACAAGAGATGTGTCCTTCCCCACTTACACACACACTGCCTGGTGTGGTCTTCTTGTTTGCACAGGGCTACGGCCTTTCTCTCCTTTTTGCACACACACACTGCCCACGGTGGTTCTTCAATTTTGCACACACACACAAGGGCTATGGCCACTTGTTGTCTTTTTGCACACAAAGGCACAAAGGCCTCGGCCTTCCTTCTTCACCTCTCACACACACAAAGTGTGGTATACTTGGCCTCAACTCTTTTGCACACACTCAACCCGTAGGTTCTTCACTTGGCACTTGTGCACACACTTCGGTTCTCCTTTATTTGCACACCTACTGCCCGTAGGGCCTTCACTTGCTTGGCACACACACACTAGGGATGTGGTGGCCTTCCTCCTCATTCACACACACGGCCATGGGTCCTCTTCTGTTTTTGCACACACAAGCCGTAGAGTCTTCACTTTGCACACACAAGGCTATGCCTCGGCTTCTCCTCTCCACTTGGCACACACACGAGGCAAGGCCTCGGGTTCTTCTTCTCCTCTTAGCACATACACGAGGCAAGGCCTCGGTCTTCACCTAGCCTTCGGGCGCGCAAGGTGCACGGCACAGGGGCGCGCAAGACCTCCTACCCGCGGGGCGCGCAAGTGCAACACCCGCGTGGTCTTCCTCTTGCCGCGCAAGGGTGCGGGCAGAGAGGGAACAAGAGTCTCGAGCGCGCAAATATGCGGCTCGGCTCCTTCCTGTCACGCAAGAGGTGCGCACAGGGATCTCTTTCGGGCCTCGGGTGGCACCGAGATCTTCAGCCGCGCAAGTACTTTGCGCGGCGGCTTCTTCTTCGCGAGGCAGAGGGATGCGCTCACGGGACTTCAAAAATCAGCGCATCAGCAGCTTAATGAGAGCCTCAGCCTCTCTTTTTATAGGCAGAGAAACGCCTCGGATCATCCGCGTGAAATAACTTCAAACACCCGAGATCTTCGGATCAATAATAAAAATCTTTTCAAATCTTGTTTTTTATCCTCTGTTTCACGCGGGATCTTTTATTTTCTCTTCTCCTCGTGAATGCAATTTATAACGCATGCACGGCCTTCGCCTCTTCTATCCCATGCATGCAAAGCCTCTGTTTAAACCCAATCCATGCAAAGGCACGAACACCGAATGGCCTCGCACCTCCGGTTGCTTCGGCCTCGCTCGAAATCCTCCTTTCATCGCATGCATGCTTATTTTATTGCATGGTTATGTTCAGTAGACACAGACGATCACAATGGACACTTCGGTTTGATCGGAGGTGGCCGGATACTCAAATTCTGTCGTCGGGAGGCACTGGTTCAGCGGCGGCTTCGCGGGAGGCTTCGGCTCGACCTCGAGGAGGAAGACGGATTCGCAGCCGTTGGATCAGCGATTCAATTGATCTCGGACGGCCTGGATCAGATCATCTCGCCGCGGATGGATCGTGCGGCGCAGATCAAGCGCGCGATGGCTCGGACGGCCAGGATCTCTTCCGCGTGAAAAATGCGCGTCCCACATCGAATTCTCTCGCGGAATTTCCGCGGTTTATTACCCTGCCGCTGCCGCCTTATGCTCAGTTGAACTTCTCCCTCCACGGTGCCGCCCCGCACCGTGTTCTCCCTGCGGGCGCGCTCTGCGCCCACTCTCTGCTCCGCGGGCGCGCTCCTAGCGCCCACTATGCTCCTCCGGCGCGCGGATTTCACCACCGCGTGCCCTCGGGGGCTTATACACGGCCCCCTGCGCTCCTCCGGGCGTGCCCCAGCGCCTCTGTGGTGTCTGCGGGTGCGCCCCTGCCGCCCTGAGCTCGCCCCACGGGTTCCCCCTTGGGCGTGGCGCCTTAGGCCCACATGAGCCTTGGGGTTGAACCCACAAGGTGCTCACGGGCTGGCCATATTTTTTGGCTAAGTCTTGAATAAGACTTTGTAAAAAACAAAGTCCTCCATGTAAAATACCAATTCAAAATGCCAAAATCCTCCTCCTCTATTCTTCTTATATTCTCTTCTTCATCTTAAGAATTCCTCCATTTCTTCTTCTCACATGATCTTCACTTAGGATATGGAATTCAAAAGGTTCATCTTCATCAATCGAACTCCTGAATCACTTATAATCTTCAATGTTCTTTATTGATCTAATCAGAGATCAATTGGATCATCTTCCAATTCACATGCACTAAGAGTTAGTACATGGACTTCTTTAAATCCACTTCATCCACTCAGTGGTTGTGGATGGATCATCTTGCTTCTTCAACTCCTCATGCATTGACACTACAATGCATGGTTTTCTAATCATGTTGTGACATTGTATCCAGTTGATACAAGTTCTTGGAACTTAAAGAGCAGCTCAGCAATCGTCTGATTTACTTAGAGAATGTTTCAACCATCATCTCCTATGTCACTTAGTGAATCTCCTAAGTGACATGCATCTGTGTACCATGGCCATTCTCCTTCATCACCATCACCATCACATCCTTTGACATTCACATCTTGACTCCTTGACATCCATTCATTCCAAGACAACTTCATGCCTCATTGACAACAAATGCAACACAATGCACTTCAATCTCCCCCTTTGTATTTGTTGTCAATACACTCCTTCAGCACATATGAATGGGTCAATATGTGTGCCAATATTTTCTCCCCCTTATTGGCAATCAAATGCAAAGGTGTGGTGTGGTTCACTTTCAAAAATATCTTCCTCCCATTGAAAAGTATCTTCTTGAAAAACACTAGGAGAGAGATGATGTCACATGTTCTCTTTAGCAAAGAACCTTTAGTAAATCAGCTCTAAGTCTACTTGGGCTAACCCGGTGTAGAAAACAAGAGTGATGTAACCAAGGAATTCAAAGCTGTCCATAATTCTCTACACATGTGAGATCATGCTTCAGGGGTTTGAAATTTTCAGATATTCAATGAATTGCTAAATCCTGCACATGCTTCACAAAACACATTAGAATGTTCAGGTGCAAAGATAAAGCTCCCCCTTTCAACCATTTGTCTTCAATAAATACTCTCCCTTAATTGTCATGATGAATGCAATTAAGAATCAAGGGATGAAAGTATGATTGGAATACCTTCACTTTTCTCAAGATGATGTTAATCTCAGAACATCATCTTCTTCAGATTTGCTCCCCCTCAAGGGGTGCACTCCATTCTGTCCAAACCATTCTCCAGCTGAAAAATGATCATCATCTTCAACTCCCTGCAATGTTAGCACATGTAAATACCAATGTATAAGGGAATAAGATGGGACCTCCTTGGTTCATCAATGTGAACAACAAGGTTGAGAAGATTCTCTCAACCGAGATGTCCCATTTTCACCAGTCTTCACACTTGCACATTTGATCTTCATTGATGATTGTGCTGGTGTGGTTCTCAAAACATCTTCATGTGAAATCTTCTTCTTCCTTTTTGCTTTAGCAGTTGCCAGAGCTTCATCTTCAGCTCTTTGCAGTTCTCTGGCAAGTTGCAACTGATTTGGCCATATGACTAGTAAGTCACTTGGAAGTGTGGCCTCAGTTTTGGAAATTCCACATGGTTCTTTTGATGCTGTCAAGCTACCTCTCTTAGGCAACTTGTTTTCAATCAATCCCTTCCGCTTCTTCTGGATTTATTGTCTGTTTGAGTTCAGTTGGCTTCTATTGATTTCCATGGCTTGTTTACAAAGATCCATGGTATGACCTTTCTTTCCACAGTAGAAGCATGTCTTCTTGGTGGTCCTACTGGATGACTCACCCTTCTTGGATTTAGACTCCAAGGACTTCTATTCATTTCTCAAACACTTCTTGGGAGCATTTTCCACTTTCTTATGCTTGCTTCCCAAGGATTTCTTTTTAGCCAGGTTCAGTGATCTTCTCTTCTTTTGAGCTCTGGATACAGTTGGAGATTGACATGTATCTATTTGACCACTCTTGCAATCATCCCAGATGTTATCAAGTAATCCAAATCTATTTGCAGTAAACAGATGTCTCTGGACCGTTGGATGCTGCTTCTTTTCTTCTGGCTTGCTCCCCCTAAGCATGGGCTTCCTCTGTGCTTTGGCATTCAGTGGATTGTACCAACAATCCTTTGCACAATGCCCATACTTGTTACAACACCATCATTGTCCCACGAATCTTGACCTTTTCAGTCCTTCTGATTGTAGGGTACTTTTCTTGACCTGTTGTGCTGTTTCAGGAGAGCTCTGCTTCTTTACTGTCTTCATCCATATTTGTTTGGAATTATTCTTCCATCCTGCACTTTTTGTGGAAACACAATTAGAAGCATCAGTACAAGATGGTATGAATGGTACCTTCCTTTTAGAAGTTGTTGCCCTTTTATTAGAGGATGTCTTTCTTTTAGAATCATCCTGCTCAATGCATACTTGGATAGCAACATTTCTCCTTTCAGCTGACTGGGAGGCTTCAGCTTTGGGTGATTGCTGATTTTTCAATATCACCTCTAGTTCTAAGCATTTCATATTGAGGGAGTTCTTCTCATCCTCAATAGTTCTTAGCTTTCCTTCCCAATTCTCTTCCAGCTGATTTATCTGGTCTTCATGCACCTTATTCATTTCAAGCAATGAGTTGTCCAGCTCCTTCACCCTTTTGACTTTGTCTTCTAGTTGAGCATCTTTGACAACCATTGACACTTTGTGCCTCTTTTCCAGTGCATGGAAAACTTCTTTGACCACAGTCTTAAAGAATTCTTTCTCAGAAAGGCTTCTCTGCAATTCTTCAGCAGTGTCTTCATATCTTTCATTGCAAAGAGATACTGTTTCATCTTTGGCATTTACCAGCTTTCTGAGAGTGTTGGTTATGCCAACCCTTTTTGCCAATTGGACTTCCAGAGAATTGGCTTCATCTTCTAGTTGTAATTTTTCTTCTTGAAGATCAAGGAGGCCTGTAGCTATACACATTGCAATTTCCTTGGGGACTCTCTTCTGAAGATATTTGATTGCATTTAGAAGATCATTGTTTCTTCCATCTTCATCACAGCTAGAGCAGGCTTCATCAGAAGAATGATAAAAGGAATTGTCATCTGATGTGACTTTCACATTTGTTTCCATAGAAGGAGTTTCTCTGATTGCAGCAACCTTCTTCCTCATCTTCTTTGCCTGTTTCTTCTTTCTATTTTTCTGAGTCTTGGCAGATATCTCCATTTGAGGCTGGTCACTCATTTCCTCAAATCTGCACTCCATAAAGACTCCCTTGGATATTTTAGAGGTAACCTCCCTTTGATACCAATTGAAGTGCCCAGATCAGTGTGAATCACTGAGAGGGGGAGGGGGTGAATCAGTGATCCCTTAAAACTTTTTACTAATTGATTCTTTATCAATTAAACCTCTATGGCTGGTTAAAGCCTCGATCCACTCTTCTTGTATCTCTCAACCTTTCCTGAATGATGCAGTAATGAAAAGGCACAGGACACAAGGATTTACAAGGTTCGGCACCAAAGGCCTACATCCTTGCCATGCTCTCTCAGCATGGATTCTCCCATTATAATCTGTTAGTATTACAATGGTCGATACAGCTTCCCACCGTATCTCTCCTGAGTCCCACAGGAGGGTCTTTATACTGCGTCCCACAGTGTTACCAGAGTCCCACTGGCCTGCTCCAGAATCCCACTGAAGACTTCTTCTCCCTGAGTCCCACAGGGTCTTCTCCTGGCTCCTCGAGTCACACGAGTAGCTATTCTTCTCTTTAAGCTTCTTCAAGTATCCTCAGCAGTCTGGGATAAAGACTGCTGGCCTTGCTCTGTACCTCTGATCACTTGTGATGATCAGGTCTTCTCGTCTACTGCAAACTCAGACAAACAATATCTTTCACTTCAGTCTGGCTCAGTCTCACTTCACTTCAACATCATGCACTGAGTGCATGGCAACTCTTCAAGATCTTCAAGTCTTGGACTCCTCAGATGCACACCACTGATTTAGCACTGTTCACGTGTGCACGTGCATGCATGCATGCATGCACTTTCCCTTTCCTCTTCTTGGTGCAGTAGACCCACAAAGGGTTTAGTATCTTTAAGCACACACCAGCTCACTTGAACTTCACACTTTGTTCAATGTGTTTACACACTTAAAATGTGTTCTACCTTAGTGTGGGTCACTCCTTATTTCTTCTAAGTGTATACACACTTCTTAGTGCACACACCTAGGTTCGGCCACTTCTTTAATTTGCACACAATTGTTTCACTTTAGCACACACATGAAACTTGGCCTTCACTTCTTCTTGCACATAAATGGCTACGGCCTCTTCACTTGTTGCACACACACAAGAGATGTGTCCTTCCCCACTTACACACACACTGCCTGGTGTGGTCTTCTTGTTTGCACAGGGCTACGGCCTTTCTCTCCTTTTTGCACACACACACTGCCCACGGTGGTTCTTCAATTTTGCACACACACACAAGGGCTACGGCCACTTGTTGTCTTTTTGCACACAAAGGCACAAAGGCCTCGGCCTTCCTTCTTCACCTCTCACACACACAAAGTGTGGTATACTTGGCCTCAACTCTTTTGCACACACTCAACCCGTAGGTTCTTCACTTGGCACTTGTGCACACACTTCGGTTCTCCTTTATTTGCACACCTACTGCCCGTAGGGCCTTCACTTTCTTGGCACACACACACTAGGGATGTGGTGGCCTTCCTCCTCATTCACACACACGGCCACGGGTCCTCTTCTGTTTTTGCACACACAAGCCGTAGAGTCTTCACTTTGCACACACAAGGCTATGCCTCGGCTTCTCCTCTCTACTTGGCACACACACGAGGCAAGGCCTCGGGTTCTTCTTCTCCTCTTAGCACATACACGAGGCAAGGCCTCGGTCTTCACCTAGCCTTCGGGCGCGCAAGGTGCACGGCACAGGGGCGCGCAATACCTCCTACCCGCGGGGCGCGCAAGTGCAACACCCGCGTGGTCTTCCTCTTGCCGTGCAAGGGTGCGGGCAGAGAGGGAACAAGAGTCTCGAGCGCGCAAATATGCGGCTCGGCTCCTTCCTGTCACGCAAGAGGTGCGCACAGGGATCTCTTTCGGGCCTCGGGTGGCACCGAGATCTTCAGCCGCGCAAGTACTTTGCGCGGCGGCTTCTTCTTCGCGAGGCAGAGGGATGCGCTCACGGGACTTCAAAAATCAGCGCATCAGCAGCTTAATGAGAGCCTCGGCCTCTCTTTTTATAGGCAGAGAAACGCCTCGGATCATCCGCGTGAAATAACTTCAAACACCCGAGATCTTCGGATCTTTAATAAAAATCTTTTCAAATCTTGTTTTTTATCCTCTGTTTCACGCGGGATCTTTTATTTTCTCTTCTCCTCGTGCATGCGATTTATAACGCATGCACGGCCTTCGCCTCTTCTATCCCATGCATGCAAAGCCTCTGTTTAAACCCAATCCATGCAAAGGCACGAACACCGAATGGCCTCGCACCTCCGGTTGCTTCGGCCTCGCTCGAAATCCTCCTTTCATCGCATGCATGCTTATTTTATTGCATGGTTATGTTCAGTAGACACAGACGATCACAATGGACACTTCGGTTTGATCGGAGGTGGCCGGATACTCAAATTCTGTCGTCGGGAGGCACTGGTTCAGCGGCGGCTTCGCGGGAGGCTTCGGCTCGACCTCGAGGAGGAAGACGGATTCGCAGCCGTTGGATCAGCGATTCAATTGATCTCGGACGGCCTGGATCAGATCATCTCGCCGCGGATGGATCGTGCGGCGCAGATCAAGCGCGCGATGGCTCGGACGGCCAGGATCTCTTCCGCGTGAAAAATGCGCGTCCCACATCGAATTCTCTCGCGGAATTTCCGTGGTTTATTACCCTGCCGCTGCCGCCTTATGCTCAGTTGAACTTCTCCCTCCACGGTGCCGCCCCGCACCGTGTTCTCCCTGCGGGCGCGCTCTGCGCCCACTCTCTGCTCCGCGGGCGCGCTCCTAGCGCCCACTATGCTCCTCCGGCGCGCGGATTTCACCACCGCGTGCCCTCGGGGGCTTATACACGGCCCCCTGCGCTCCTCTGGGCGTGCCCCAGCGCCTCTGTGGTGTCTGCGGGTGCGCCCCTGCCGCCCTGAGCTCGCCCCACGGGTTCCCCCTTGGGCGTGGCGCCTTAGGCCCACATGAGCCTTGGGGTTGAACCCACAAGGTGCTCACGGGCTGGCCATATTTTTTGGCTAAGTCTTGAATAATACTTTTTAAAAAACAAAGTCCTCCATGTAAAATACCAATTCAAAATGCCAAAATCCTCCTCCTCTATTCTTCTTATATTCTCTTCTTCATCTTAAGAATTCCTCCATTTCTTCTTCTCACATGATCTTCACTTAGGATATGGAATTCAAAAGGTTCATCTTCATCAATCGAACTCCTGAATCACTTATAATCTTCAATGTTCTTTATTGATCTAATCAGAGATCAATTGGATCATCTTCCAATTCACATGCACTAAGAGTTAGTACATGGACTTCTTTAAATCCACTTCATCCACTCAGTGGTTGTGGATGGATCATCTTGCTTCTTCAACTCCTCATGCATTGACACTACAATGCATGGTTTTCTAATCATGTTGTGACATTGTATCCAGTTGATACAAGTTCTTGGAACTTAAAGAGCAGCTCAGCAATCGTCTGATTTACTTAGAGAATGTTTCAACCATCATCTCCTATGTCACTTAGTGAATCTCCTAAGTGACATGAATCTGTGTACCATGGCCATTCTCCTTCATCACCATCACCATCACATCCTTTGACATTCACATCTTGACTCATTGACATCCATTCATTCCAAGACAACTTCATGCCTCATTGACAACAAATGCAACACAATGCACTTCATAAACCACAATCACCATTCCATGATTCCATAGGTATATTGACATTGGGAAATAGTGTATTTCCTTATGTCAAAATAATATAATTTGAACTCCTAATAATTGTTTCCATTATAGATTTATACTTGTGATTTCTTCTTGATATATAATTTATTCCCACAACTCTAGCATATAGGACGAAGAGCATTTGACTTTCTTCAGATCCTTTCATGAGAATTTTATTCTGATGGTTTATTTGCATATCTTCTCTAGGGTGACCATCCTTTTTCATCAACACTAAGCACACTACTAGATGATTCATTGACTTCTATCTATCTTAGCTCTTCATTCAGGATCAGTTTCCATATATCTTCAAGCACCAAATCAGTTTTTCCACTGAAATTACTGACAATAGTCGCCTTTTCAACCCTAATATCTAGAAGTGATGACAATTATAGAAGTTCCAATATATCACCAATGGATTTTACCTTTAATGATTCAAGCTTCCCATGGATAATGTTAAAGTCATTTACATGATTTTCTATTAATTTTATTTTTGATAAATTCAAGATGAACAACTTCCACATATTATAAAATTTATTAATTTATAGAGGATTATAATATATATATTCTAGTTCCTTCATCAATTTTGAAGTTTTTTTATTTTCCTAAATGTTGAAGGCCACATTCAGTGCCAATAACATCCTTACCAACTCTAGTGCCTTTCTATCAAACTATTCCCATTTTCCCTTCTCCATTTTCTCCATTCAACACTAATAAGTGGAACATATAGTATCTTTTCAATCATATGATTCTCCACCTTCATTATCTAGAATCCAAAATCCATTCCGTTAAACTTATGTACTTAGAAATTCCATTAATCTGACTTTATAACTTCTGTTGATAATGAAATAAAACTAAAAACAAAATACCATCAAGGAAAAAGTGAGTGAAACCTGAGTTTTCTCCAAGTGTTTTGTGAGCATCGTAACCATAGTTTGGACTTTGATACCACTTGTTGGGAAGTGGTGAATATTTTTAATTACTGGAACCAAGATCCTAAATCCATTAAAAGATCATACATCATATGTTCATTGCAATGAACGTTATACATTTGTAACTTCCATTAACAAAGTGTACCATAAGTAGAAATAATTCATACCATACTCACAAAAAAAAGTTGAACCTCATACAATTTTAAGAGAAAGTCACATGCATTTAAGGTAACATAAAATAAAAATAATATAAGAATATAAACTAAGGAAAGAACTTAATGAATTAACATTATTTAGAAAATGAGTATTATGTGCATGACATAAACATTGTTGTTACCTTTTCCATTATAATTAGAAGTTAGAAGAAATAATAAACAAATTACTACGTATAAGTAAAAATAATAATCAATTGTTCTCTTATTAATTGTCTATCTCAAATCATACATTAGAAATGAGTTCCAATTTACTTATATAGTAAGTATCATATGGTCAACCAGTAAAACTTGATCCATTGAAATCTCAGTCAACCTATCTTGACCACCATAATTGGTATACCAAATCGATAACCCCTTGATCAATAAACTTACATACCTTAATTTCTTCACTATAACTCCATAAAAATATGTGAACTTATGATGGATCTACAACCTCTTAGAGAGTTACCAATACCACTATTTGCACATAGAGTTGACCAACTTTTTCTAACTATCTTCTAGTGAAATGAATCTAGTGACCTAAATCTGGTGGCCTAAATAGACATCACAAACCAACATTTAGATCATATGAAACACGTTTGAAATTTAAAAATTATTTATAATTTTGAAAAACCATATTGCATTGATGTAAAGTTTGTTTCTATAAGTAAAAAAATGAATTTATGAACATTTTCTAGAATTTACAAAATGATCCTAGATCATGTTATTGATTTTTATTATTTGTTATATGTTTATATAACTTCAAATTCCTTTAATTATAAAAATTTACTTTGAATAATTTTATAAAGATCACATGTTATATTGATGTGTTGATTATTTATATGAGAAAAAATTTATAAATAACCATTTACTTTATTTTTCATGATAATCTGAGTCTGTATTCTCAGTTTATATCATATGATGCACATTTGGAACTTAAAAAGGTTATAATTTTTAAAATTTACTTTGGATTATTAAAGGAAAACTTCCTATCAGATTGATGTGTGATTTTTTCATATCGTTCATAAATAAATCAATGATCATTTTCCATTTTTTTTGATAATATGAGCTCATTTTATTGATTTTGATCATTTGAAATTTGATCATATAACTTCAAAACAAATAACTATAAAAATATACTTTGAATCAGTCAAGTCACATAACATGTTAAATTCAAGTATAATTTTTTTTGAAAAGTCACAAATGAATCAATTATCATTGCATCAAAATTTTATAATAATTTGAATTTGATTGATATGTTTTTATTATATTTAAAATGTAGGTAGAAATTAAGAGGTTTATAATTGTAAAAATATAATTTTAAACATTAAAAACATATAAAATATTGGAATGATGAATATATTATTTCTAAAATTCAAAATTCAGTCAATTATAAATTTCCTAAATTTATCTGACAATCTGAGATGGTTTTATTGGTTTGGATCATTTAATAGATGTTTGGAACTTAAAAATTTTATAACTCTAAAGACACTTATGTTTTTTGAGACATATCATATCAAATAAATATAATTTTTTATATGTTACAACTGAATCAATGATTTTTTTGATAAAATTTCAAGACAATTCAATCTCATTTTCTTAGTTTTTTATGTTTTGATGCACAATTATAGAACTTAAAAAGCCTGTTACTATAAGAATTAACTTTGAATCATTCTAGGTTCATCACATATTAGATTTATGTAGAGTTTATTCCTATAATAAATAGATTAAGTAATTATTCTCATCTTAATTTTTTGACAATCCAAGCTCATGTGTTTAGTTTTGACTATATGAAAAATGTTTTTAAAACTTAAAAGAATATTAATTATAACGATGTAATTATTCTAGAAAAATGTCTTGTCATATTAAAATTCCATTTGTTTCTACAACTCAAAAATTAATTTATGATTTTTATTCAAAAAATTTATGATAATATGAGCTCATTTTCAATGTTTTTATAATTTGATATAGAATTGTAATGTAAAAAATAGTTCTAATTTAATAAATATAATTTTGGTAATTTTAATATATTAGAATGTCAAATTGATGTGAGGTTTATTCCTACAGGTCCCAAATGAATTTTTAAACATTATGTTAAATTTTAAAGTCCATACAAGCTTATTTTTTCAGTTTTGATCACCCGACACACATATTTAAAATAAAAATAAACAATATAAATTGAAAAAATTTATTATGGGCCATTTATTGGAAAATTGAATCAAGTCTAAAATAATGAAATAATATTATACTTAAAAGTGTAGAAAATATATTATTCATAATGAAAAAATGCTTGATGTTAAATTTCAAAATAAATATAATGAAATAAGTGATAAAAAACACATTTTAATAAAATTTGAAAACATTTCAAAACCATGTAACATGTCGTCTCATATTAGAATAAATCTATTTCATTTTATAAATATGAATTATCATAAGTAAATGAAAATTATTGAAAATATAAAATTAAATAAATGGTTAATAAATAATATTAATGAAAATGTATATTAAAAAAATAGAAATATATCATAAACATTTTTTGGGAATGTCTGTTATATAACAGAATACAAAATCTTTTATAAATTTAAAAACATAATTGACATAGTGATATTTGACTATTTGTTATGGAAACTATGAAAACATTAGAAATTATAAATAATTTGTTATGATATATGCTACAATAGTGAGATACAATTATATATATATGCCATAATAGATATACATCTATAAAAATCCATAATTTTCTTATTTTAGGATGATATACTCATACCAAGTACTATTCGATACATATGTTTCACTTCCAAAAGAAAAAAGAACATTAATTCATATTATGAAACATTTAATTGAAATATTTTATATAAAATGTTGAAGATAGTGAAGAGGACCTAGTTGAAGAGACCACACTAGATTCACTGAGAGTGGGATGACAGAATATGAAAATGTATTTTATTTTCCATTAATTTATGAAATGATATTCAACCATTATCAATATGTCCAGTAACATGTTGAGTAATGGTATTAAACAAAATGGGAAGGAAAGACAAAATAATTTACAACGTCCACTAATCAAACAAATATGGATACGTTTATGGTATAACCTAAAAACCCCCATGGGCACACGATTCACTAAGAAAACATGATGAATAATAATGTGTAGAGTATGCTTTTTTAATTATTACAAATGAAGTCTCCCAAATATTGTCTGATCGATTCCTCACATATTTTAAATCAATAAGAAGTCAATTTAGTACGGATGAGCTTCTCCAATCACTTATTCTCATTGAAATCGATTCATTTCAACTAGTCTACATTTAAAAAATCTTTAACTTTGAAATATATTTATATCTAATTAAAAACATGAAAAATAAATTCAAAATAATTCCACATAAAAAAATATCACTTCCTTCTTTAAATTATAATCACTGATGTTAAACTGAAGTTATCATCCTTCACATGTTGATAAAATGATATTCTGACATAAGAATCTTACTATCGCCACCCTCTTCCATTTCTTGGGCCGAGAATTGTAACATCTTAGTTTTAGTAGAAATATATCCAAATTCTATTTTTTAATTTTATATCAAACCACATTGATAATGATAAGTAACAAAACAAACCAAATAATGGAGATATCATCTTAAAACTAAAGAAACAAAGAGCTACCGAAATTATAAGTAACCCAGACAAGACTAATGAGATTTAAACCAACGTATAAAATTCACCATCCCAAACCACCATATACACTAGCATAATAGACCAAAGTTGGGGACTTGTATAGTGGGTTAGGTCGAAAAGGAAAAGGTGATGGTTATTCACCTCTAAAAATTAGATAAAAAAAACTATATGCACCTCCATATGATGAAACTTCCAAACTCAAGGCACTAGAAAAAAAATTTGGTCTTGATGGTGAAACAAAACCAATGAGTGGTAGGGGTCTATCAATGAAGTAGAAGTGATTCTGGAGAGAAATACAAAAGGGATAAAACAATGAAGAAAAAAAATCCCATGAAGGAAGATAAAAGATGTGATAGATAGAATAAGAGAGAGTGAAAGGAGTCCTATTTCATGGTATAAGAAGAAAACCTTAGTGAACATCATGAGAGCCAAGAGATAGAGGCCCCGGAAGAGTGTGACACCATTTTCCTGAGGTTTAGTACACATTTTTTTCAATAAATTATAGGACTCTATTTATTTTAATTCGAATTAATCTCATGTAAATTATGTTGAGTGAAAACTCAATCCCACATTGGTTTCAACAAAGGATGTTGACTCACATATAAATTTATATGGGAAATACCTCATTACAACCAGGGTTTTTAGGATGGAACCCTATAGGGCTATATGTGTTGGGTCTAGAAGGCCTATGGATAGAGGAAAACGATCCCAACAAGTGGTATCAGTGGCATGGTGCAACCCTGGTGTGTTGTGGATGGAGTTAAAACAGTTTGAGAATGATAATGATGGCTTGGGTTAGAGTATGTGGATCTATGGTGGCACCTTATATCAAAAGTTTGTCTGATAATAGTGGGTTAGTGGTGTGTCCCAGTGGAGAGAGAAACGGTGGTACAAGTGGAATATAATTTGGATCAGATGGATTATTGTTGAAGGGAAGGCCCGGTTGTGTGGTCTTATGTTTTAGGGGAGGATTGTTGGCTGAAAAATCAATCCTAAATTAGTTTCTAAAAAGTATGGTGTATCACATATAAGATTATATGGGAAATTCCCCTAAGCACCCATGGGTTTTAGGGTGGAATCCTAGAGGGGATTATGTTTTGTGAGTTAAAGGCATAGGGTATGAGGAAATCAATCCCTACAATATATACACAACGGTGAGTTAAAATAGAAAATGATTCATTTCATTAAGGAAGAATATTACACCATAAAATTATATGAACATTAATAAATTTCAAAAAGATATATATGGAATATAATTATGAAAATTATAAGAGGAATATTAAAACAAATAAATACAAAGACTTTAAGTTTAAGGAATTTATCCCCACATTCTATTAATAATATCACATCGCCAAGTATAGTTGTAGAAAGAAATAAAAATATTAGAAATATGATAGAAATTTTTAATAAGGTAATATAATTAATGATTTTAGAAAATTATGTTAGTGGATTTATTAAAGGTAAAGTGGTTGTTATATGTAGTCATTATATACAGTTATTATATACATATGTATACTATTTGGGTATATTGTAATAAATATATAAATATTAGATTTGATATGTAATGAGTATATAAAAAATAGTTTTTTAATAAAATAAAAAGATACTAATTCATTTTTGAAAGTATCTTTTATTTAAAATTAATTCTTTTTATGTATTATGATTTTTTATTAAATTTATCAATTTTAAAGAATGATTTAAAAAAATGGATTGATAAAATTAAAAAAATGATTATTAAAATAAATAAATAATATATCATAAATAATTAATAAATTATAAGTAATAAGAAATTTATTATTCAAATTAAAAAATATGTATTATTTAAAAACATTATTTTTATTTGTTTTTATCTAAAAGTTACATTTATCATATTTAGAATATAAAATTTAGTGAAATATTGTGTATGTGTGTGAGTATAAATATAAAAGGATTTAATAATCATGGAATAAATAATAATTGGTGAGAAATATGAATAAATTCACTTGATGTTTAAAAATATGCTTTTCTGAACATTACAACAAATGAGGCCTTAACAACGCTAAAAAATGGATTTATCAGTTTAAAAAAACAATGAATACCTAATCGTCATTAAAGTACAAGGCCTTTATCATCAAATTTTCTAGTGATGATAAAGAAGGACTTTATCATCATTTTTCAAGTTTTGATAGAAGTCATTTAAGATGCTACATAGCTACAACCCTACAACAAACATGCAACAGTCCTAAAAAAACAAACCCAATTAGAATACATAAACATAAATAAAAATATATAGAAAAGAATGGAATACAAATATCACAGTGCAATACCATTTAAATTCAAAACTTACATGAAAAATGGTTACATTGATGTCCTATTTATAATTAATCAAAAAAAAGAAAAAAGAAAAAAAATACAACCCATACACAATATCAAAACTAGCATATTTTTTTACAAAGATCACACTTCATATAAAATCTTGTCCCTGCAATATTTTTTTTTTCATTTTAGTAATAGTAAATTAAAAAATAAAAAAATTATAATTTTAATGCTATATAATCTGCATATGATAAGTTATATTGTTAATTACTATTTATTTTAATGATATTATCAGTTAATCAGACATTGTATTGAAGTGAAATAAATTCCTACATGTCACAAATGAATTTTGGATCATTTTCTTAAATCTTGAATGTAATCCGAGCTCTCTTGCTTGGTTTTGGCTATATGATACATATTTTAAACTAAAATGACACTTTTATATTGAAAACATGATCTTTGGGTCATAATGACCACATCGTGTATCAGATTGAAATTCAATAGATTCCTATATATAAAAAATGAATTATGGATCATTATCCTAATTTTTGAAAATAATTCGAACTCATTTTATTGGTTTTGGATATGTGATGTGTGTTTTAAACTAAAGTGAACCTTTTATATTGAAAACATTCACTTTTAGTTATAAATACCACATCAAGTTCCAAATTTATGTGTGGTAGATTCCTACATGTCATAAATTAATTATGTATCATTGAACTAATGTTTGAAATCAATCTGAGATCATTTTTGTATTTTTGGCTAGCAATGTGTTTTAAACTAAAATGATACTTTTATATCAAAAACATGTACTTAGAGTCATACCAACCACATCATGAATCACATTGATGTACAATCAATTCCTACACATAAAAAATTAATTATGGATCATTTTCCTAAAGTTTGAAAATAATACAAGCTCGTTGGCACAATTTTGGTTATATAATGTGTGTTTTAAACTAAAATAGAACTTTTATATTGAAAAAACTCACTTTGAGTCATACCAATCACATCATGTGTCTCATTGATGTGTGATCAATTCCTATAAATCAAAAATGAATTATGGAGAATTTTACTAATGTTTTAAAACAATCCAAGCTTGTTTTCTCTTTTTTTTGGCTAGTTCATGCATCTTAAACTAAAATGAAAATATTATATTAAAAACAAATACTTCAAGTCATACTAGCCACATCATACATTATATTAAGGCACTTCCAATTACTACACATAAAAAATTAATTATGAATTTTTTCCTAATGTATGAAAATAATTCGATCTCATTTTATAAATTTGGCAATTTGATCTGCATTTTAAACTAAAATGACACTTTTATATTAAAAACATACACTTTGATTCATATTGACCAAATCGTGCATCAGATTGATGTGTGGTTGATTCATACACTTTTAAAAATTAATTATGGATCTTTTTTCTAAATTTTAAAAACAATATGATCACATTTTATCAATTTTGTCTATGTGATGTGCATTTTGAACTAACTTGACACTTTTATATTGAAAACATTCACTTTGAGTCATACCGACCACATCTTGTGTAACGTTAATGGGAGGTTAATTACTAGACATCAAAAATGAATTAAAGATATTTTTACTAAAGTTTTTAAAAAATATGATATCATTCTCTTGGTTTTGTCTAAGTAATGCATGTTTTAAAATAAAATGAAACTTTTATATTAAAAACATGATTTCGAATCTTACCGACCACATCGTTTGTCAGATTGATGTGTGGTCAATTCATTTAGATAAAAAATGATCTATGGATCATTTTCCTGAAAATAATATGATCTTGTTTTCTTAATTTTGGCTGTGAGATGCGTGTTTTAAATTAAAATGACGCTTTTATATTGAAAACCCACACATTGAGTCATACTGACCACATGGTGTGCCATATTGACATGTTGTCAATTACTACACATCTCAAATGAATTATTGATTATTTTCCTAAATTTTGAAAATAATAAGATCTTGTTTTCTTAGTTTTGGCTATGTAACACATGTTTTAATCTAAAATGGAAATTTTATATTGAAAACACACACTTTGAGTCATACTGTCGGCATCGTATTTCAGATTGAATTTTGTTCAACTACTACATATAAAAAATGAATTATATATAATTTTCATAAATTTTAAAAACAAATAAGCCCATTTTCTCATTTTTGGATAGTTATGTTCATTTTAAACTAAAATTAAACTTTTATAATAAAAACACACACTTTGAGTCATACCATCAACATCACATGTCAGATTTATGTACCGTTAATTCATATATATCAAAAATGAATTATGAATCATTATCATAATATTTAAAAACAATCTGATCTTTTTTTCTTTTTTTGGATATGTGATGTGAGTTTTACACTAAAACGACACTTTAATATTGAAATCATGCACTTCAAGTCATATCAACCACACCGTGTTTCAGATTTATGTGTGATCAATTACTAAATATCAAAAATTAATTATGGATCATTTTTCTAAATTATTAAAATAATTTTATTTTTTATTAGATTTGAGTATTAATGTGTTTTTAGAACAAAAATATCAGTTTTAAATAAAAATCTTACACTTTGAGTCATAATGGGCACAAAGTGTTTCATATTGGGGTGAGGTTGATTCTAATATGTCAAAAATGACTTATGTATTATTTTCCTAAAATTCCAAACAATATTAATGGATTTTCTCGATTTTGAGTATGTGATGTGTATTTTCAACTAAAATTTCAATTTTAAACTAAAAACATACACTTAAAGTGATACCTGGTATGATATTTATTATATTGAGGTGAATATGATTCTTAGATGAAACAAATTACTTATGTATTTTTATCATAAATTATCAAATCAATATGAATGTGTTTGATTGATTTTGAGTATGTGATATGTGTTTTGATCTAAAGTGTTAATTTTAAACTAAAAAAATATACTTCAAGTCATACCTAGAACACAATGTATCGTATTGAGGTACATTTTATTATTTCACATTACACTATTTATTATTGTTCTCAAAAGATGGTTATTTTAAATTGGATCACATCCATGGTGATAAGGAAATCTCACTATGGATGTGAGACAATTTAAGAGAACATGATTTTGACAACACTGATAATTCAACCATCAAACCATTTCTTATTAATCTTCATGAATTATATTTTTAAAAATTAACTATATAATTAGTAGGAATTCACATTTCCATGATGTCTATATACATTCTTGACCCATTTACCTATCGCCATTATCTCAATTCTAGCCTCAAAGTCCAATATCTCATGAGCATGAGAAAATTTAGACATATTACTAGATCTTCCAAAATCCATAAAGTGTAGCCCTCCATTATACATATCCTTGAGAAACAAGTAAAAAATAATATATAAGTATTATGTTATTGGTTCTCAACATCCCAAATGTATCTAAAATGTCATATCCTGTACTAGATCACAAATATAATAGGCAATCACCTAGATTTGATTTTGGGAAATAATATAACACCATGTACTCTGACCACTTATCTCTAAAAAAATTTACTTCTTCTTTTGAGTACATATATTTTTGGAAATCTTGGTAGTACTGTGAAAATATTGAAAAAACAATGATTAGTAAATATTTTTAACGAAATTGTAATTACCTTAAAAAATTAAATATCCAGGGATGCTAGACATTTGATGGCATATGATATATTTTATAAAATTCCAAATATAATATCCATAATAATTTTCATTATCTTGCTAAAAACACTACATAAACATTGACCAAAATAGGTAATTTTTTAAATATATTTTTATAGTTAAATGTTACCATATATACCTTAATTTTTTCCATTTTAAAAAATTTATAGGCTTCTTATGTTTTGTCACTATCCTCATACCATGATTTATACTATATTTATTGATCACCCTATCATAGAAAAATTCTCATTAAAACACAAATAGAAACATATAATATGAGGTTTATCTATAAAATGTTGACTGTAGTGCATTATAAATAACAGACATCATGTGTGGTCTGTTTGATGAAAATCCATGCGTTGGATGCACAAAATAAACCTTTGGGGTTTCCAAATTGATTGCGATCAAAATCCAATGCTTCCTAAAAGAAATAGATAAGTAATGAAAAAAGAAAATTAAATTTTATATGATTAGATTATAGACTTTTAACCCTGTATCATAGGAATCAAGAATAGATAATCGTCTGATATTTTCTTCTCAAACACCTCACTTCAAACATTGTGTCTATTTTCAATTTCTTTCAAATATGAAGAATTTTTTTCTATAGAAATTATAGAGTGATTAATGAGTCCAAATCTTTCTTTATTGGGGTTTCCCTTTATATTGTAGTAATATATATGCTTATAAAAAATATGAATAATTATTAATTGTAATGAACATAATAGATCATTTATTGGATAGAAAGATTATGAAAATATACCTCATGTATGTATACACAACTGAGATTCCAACCATTCAAAATTGATAATCTCATTTATAACCTCCTAACCAACCATGTATGTAATGATATCTCCAAATATATCTTCTTTATATTGAATATAGGACATATTTACATCTTTTAATGTTGTGGTTGCATGAAATTGTAATGTTAGTATGCACAATAGTGGAAATGGTGGGATTTATGTACTCCAGTAAGGTCCTTTTGATTTCTTTGTTGATCCACTAGATTGTCTTGATATGAACTTCCTTTTCCCTATTATTTTGTCCATATATAATACCACACCTCATTTTAGAAAAATCTTCATCAAATGTTAATGTTTTTTCATTTTAAAACATTTTTAAGTACATACCTCATGTATTTTATAATATGAGATAACAATATTATGGAATTCTCAATAGCATTGTCGATCATAGAAACATCTAGACCATCTAGTAGAATAGGTAACTCAATTCTTGACTCATGAGATAATTAAATCCCCACTCTCATGGGATATTTTGGGAGTTTTTTATTGCATAGAATGTCTCTGGGGATATTATACCTTGTATCCCTCACAACAAGGTGATGCATGGGTGTTGATAGATATAGATCACATAAGATTTTATATGGAAGAATTTTTGTAATATATTGTTATAATAAGTTATTTAATTCACATTTAAGAGAAAGAGTAATGAAAATATTGATTACCTCGGATAGGGTAAGAGGTTGAGTGTAATGGATAGCCTCAAAGCTAGTGGGGTCATTTGGCTCTTCATGCACTGATCTTTGTTCCACTTCCCGTTTGATTTGATACTTTTCACATACATTGGTCCGCTAAACTAAAAAAATAATAATATCTTTAAAAGAATCTATTTGGACCGGTAGTCATTTTTTCTTCTCATATGTATCTCCTTGTGGATTTATCTTCTCAAAAATATATTTGAGGTGACACTCTAGAACCTACACCTCTAACACGCGCATATTGTTCTACCTGCTTCAAGACTACTGAAAGCAGTTTTTCTTCAGGTACAGTCAATACTGATTTTGGTTTCTAAACCAAATAAAAAACATATGAACATAGAAATATATTTTTATATAATACTATTATATAGCATAAAAAATTACTATTATTTCATGGATACACATTCTTCCCATACTTCTTGTGTGTTTTCATCAAATAATTTTACCTCTTTATTTACACGGGCCTCCTTCCATAGAAGATGACATGGGATATAAGTGGATTCAAATTTTAATTCAAATATATGTATATAAAAATAGGAACATATGTTTTTTCTTATCACATAAAATTTTTATTATAGATTTAAAATATAAACCATTTTATTTTCATGTGAATCACACCACATACTTACTTTATCATAGGGGTACATTGGTTTTACCACACATTGTTTATTTTCATCACTCCTATGCTATTTCATAAATAATTTTTTTTGAATTAAAGTGAAAAAAATAAATATTTTCAAATAAAAAATCATCGACTACATTTCACCTGAAATTATTTTCCATTGTGATGAATACTGAATGATTTCCATGTGTCCTATTTTTGTAATGTGTGTTGTAACGTCCCCTGATCCAGAACTCTCTCACATGGAAAAATCAAGTTGGTTTCTTGTCCTCAAGCACACCTTTCCGTATGCCATTGGATACCAACTAGAAGTGTGGGTGTAAGGAATATAGTGGTGCGACTATACCCCCTAGTAAAAAGCTACAATACAATAGAAATAAATCATAATAATAAATATTAGAGTAATGAAAATTGTATAAACAATACAACATACTGCTGGAATATAAAGGAATAACCGATATACCAAATAATAGTGAACCGTGTAATGATAGTATGGAATATATCTAAATGTAAATTGAAATTAATACTTATAAAAAATGATGCTGATGTAAATAAACTCAAAAGACCCTGGTCTTGAACCCCATGTCAGTCCCATATCCATGCTTTAACCCATCTAGAAATCCATAATCAACTATAAGGCCCCTTTCCCTCATCTAAACCTACTTCCAAGTAATCTTCTTATTTACCAAATGCTATTTTGAATAAGGTGTGAGTAAAACTTAATAGGTCGACACTACCATGTCTCAATAAAATTTTCTGATAAATAAGTCCATGCAATAAAGATAAAATTTAGTGTAGTATTTAATCAACATAAAATAATAAAACAAACACCCAACTTCAGCACAATGCCAAAATATCTCTGTGCATGTAGCACAACTATCCTGACCATAACCACAAAACCCTGGAATAATCATATTACCAGGTCAATCCGTATAAGCATTATTGCATCACTGAACCAAGTCTTACATATAGTAATTTTAGTTTGATGGGCCAAGCCCTTTATATAATAATTTCAACATAATTGGGAAAATACCTATAATCATTATAGCATAACCAGGATAATTACATTATATAATCATTTTACCATCATCAGGCCAATCCCTTTATATAACAATTTCAACATAAATCACAACACATGATATAAAAAACACATATAACACCATAATACATATGTAGAGACCAAATCTTTTCCTTGTAATATTTTTGAATATATCAAGTAATATTTTTAGAGCTAAGAATTGAGGCGGCACACAATTTTGAGGCCCGATGTGCCCAAAATCAATTTTATAAAAATATTAAAAATATTTTATATCACATGCGAACAGTTTTTTAGAAATAATGGAATATATCCTTAATGGATTCTCAAATAAAAATTATGATACCAATGTTGAATCTAAAGAATAGGGTTTACCCTTGGTGTGTTATATATTGGCTCAGTGTGGGACGTTCAGATAAGGCTACCTTTGGTGAGTACGTCAAGTGAATTAATTAATTAAAATATTAAATTAATTCATTTAATGTCTAAAAATCTAATTCTATATATAAATAAACTTTTATGGTTAATTTATAGGGTTATCCACATAACCGTAGGACTGTTGAGGGGATGAATATTTCATTCTTCAATGGTAGATTTAGATTGGAAGACAATGAGCATCTAGATCCAGGAAAATTGATGTGAAACGAATGCAACAGATCTTCACCATCATTGGTAGCTGCATTATTCACCAACAAACAATACAATATCAAGTTTGGAATATTAATTTGTATATTCCTACTTAATGATTGAAATATTATGAATGATCAAAATTCTATTCTTTGATCTGGGTTTAAATTATGCCTTTGCATGATCATGTGTATCAGATTTCAATTTTTTATTCGATTTATCCCTATTGTGACATATTTCTCACCATTTTTATAGCCAATCTATTTTAATTGGACAAGAAATCTTATCCGATGATTTTTCACCCATTTTTATGTGATTTCCCCCTTAGTTCTTTTCAATCTTCACCCTTGGCCTATAAGGCCACAATTCGACATTGTTGGGTGGGATCGAGCATGATCGAACCCATGGATTCATAACAAATTCACATGTGATGAATAAATTGGTGATTATAGGATGAATCAAGATGTTTTATGTGACATAGTTGATTCAAACATGGATTCAGAATCCAGTGAGGCAATATGAGTTTCCATGAATGATGATAGTGTGATGCAGATTCATGTGGGCGGATCAAAACACCGATTCCTAGACATTAGAGGGCTAGAATCGATGAATGTATGAGGCACCCAACATTTTTGGTTAGTCAGCAAGTGATTTAGGTAGTGGGAGTAGTGGATATGGGATCCATGGAATATATCTGAGTTTTTATAGAAAAATTGACTACATAATTTGTAGTCTAATAAACAAATTCCATGTAGTGACCCAATTGGAATGGCTAGGGTTTTCAGGTGAGAAAAATATCACTTGTCCCACATGCCCTGTGACTCAGTGATAGTGACCCGACATGTACTCTAGGAGTTCATGGACATGGGAACGACAAGGAACATGACTAGTGTATACAGATATGGCCTATAGGATAGTGGTATGGAAACGAGAACACGACTTAACCCTAGGTGGTTGTGACACACCACGTAGTCCCCTTATATGCCATGTAGGGATACATGAAATATAATCAATATAATGGTGTGGACACATAAAGGTAGAAGAGCGGGACCACACATCACATGGGCCGCTTACACGATGTGCAACTCTTTTTGAGGAAACTTCTACCTCCCATATATCCTTCATTTGTACTTGGATTTTCCCCAAAAGTTGGTTATTAAAAGTGTTCTTTTCTACATGGAATGAGAACATGGCCTTCATAGTGGATTTTTGGGTATGATGAAAGATTTTCTATGTGTGACTCTTCTTTAGGAGGTGCTTGATAATGAAAATGATCAAATATGATCATTTGAGTGGAACCCCTCTGATAGCCTATGGTGCGGGTCCTCTTGAACTTTCATTTATATATTGTGAAAGCAATGACTGAACAAATTCACATTTGAAATGATTGACACATTTCATTGATGATCCCATTTGTAACATCATGTATTTATCTAAAAGTATGTATTGTTTATATTTTTGTTTTAACTCCTTAAAATGGACCTGGTAATTATGCATAGGAAGTTAAAGGAGATCCTAGGTGCATTCGGGGATCATTCAAAGTGTGGATCTTGAAATGGGAAAAAGAAGACTATGCCGCATGATTTTTTTTTTGCAACCATGAAACCTAGTGCACATGGTTGTGCATGCCATCTACAATTTGGTATAGTGTGGTTTTTCACAGTTTGCGCATGGTTAGTCAAACTATGTGGAAAAAACTATGATGTTCCCCTTATAAAAGTGAATGACACATGGTTGGCGCACAATTTGTCCAAACCATGTATCCAAACTATGCATAGTTCTTTTGGGGGTGAAATTAAAAGTTTTACCTTAATGATGGTTTTAAAAACTTCTTTATTTTTTCCTCTACCCCCTCCAATGGGACTTCTCCTCTTCCCCTCATGCATGGATATCTCCCTTAACTCCTCCTAGATTTTTTGACATGTCCCTACAACAACACTCAAATCCATTTCCATTGAAAGGTATGGAAATCCCTCAGTAATATCTTCCTTTTGTACCCATCTATTTCAAGATTTCTCTTCCATTCATTGCAATATTTTGGTGCGATAGAGTTTGTTGTATTTTTAGGGTGTTTAAAAAATCCTTTTTTTTCACCCGTTCTAGGTTGATTCAAGACTTTAAAACAAATGAGTAGAGAATTTCTACATCATGGTAGGGGGTATATGCCTTTCCCACTCATTTCAATGAATTTAAGTTATTGTAACATCATGCCAAATGCCAAATTCTTATGGTGTCATTTCTTCCTCATTCAATAAATCAAAGTTACACATTCTGCATGTCTTTAGTGACACTAGTTTATATAAAACCCCATCTGTGGGGTGTTCATCTTGTATTTGGATTCCCTTTTGGATGTTCCATACTAAATAAACTAATTTTATAATGTGTTTGAGTGGTGTTTCACCTTATGTTTATGCATGTTTCAACTCGATTAAATATCTTAAATTTAAGGAATTTATTATGATGATTAAAGAGCCATGAGGTAGACCCCATTAGCGATGCTTTTTTATGTCTTATTGTTTGGCCCCATTTGTAATGCCTCGATCAAACTTATTGATATATATGCTCACTTAATAGCCTTGTGGAAAATTATTATTCTCACTTTCCAAGATGTGCCTTGTGCCTTAATTATTTTTTTGTGCTTAATGCCTTATGAGAATGCTTGTAACCTCTTTTCCATGTTCTGTACATTTTTTATGCCATGTTCTTTACACATTTAGCATGTTACATATTTTCCTTTTGCTTATTGTGTATTCCATTAGTAATTTGTCTAAATTAAATATTATGTTGGGAAAGCTTATTGGTTGATTAAATGTGTTTACATAAATTCTATTCCATGATGTGTTATATACTTTTATTGTCATGGATCACTTTCTACAATATGTGAGTGAATATGGTACCCGAGTTAAGTATTCCATGGATGAACTCGCCATGCTTTGTTGGATACTATTGAAGTGTCGGGAGTGATACTTTATCTTTCCTGGTATGGGCTCTCCAGTTGGATTTACTTATACTCATGATTGATGCCGATTCCCTAGGGTTAAAACCAAGGAGAGATCCATTGGAAATATTTCTACGCAATTCCATGGGTGATACCCAATCCCCTACTTGAGATACTTGGTATGAAATCAGATTCACTGTGATATGAGTGATAAAAGGGATGCTGTATGGCTTGCCTTGGATGGACTTGATCACATTGGTTATATTGGATGTTTCATAGCGACCCTTGGTATTCTGTTCAGATCACCTTGGATGGACTCTAAATCCACCACTAGAATTAATGGATTGTTTGATTGCTCATTTAATTTGTGATGAATCTGTTGTTGTTATTATTATTGTGAGTTCACTTGTTTAGTGACATGGAAAATGAGACCCTAATCTAAATCACAAGCTTGGGGGATTTTTCTTCTTGGGTTTCCTTGGTCAATTTGTCCCTTGTATAAATTATATTCTTACATGGGTACTTATTTTAGACTTCCAGTATAGGATGGAGTAGGTGTTGTGGGACGCCGTTTAGGAACCCAAACCAAGGTGTTGATATGATATTTATTTATTGCCCTGCATTTTATATATATGATATACTATGATTATTTATTGAATGAAATGGATGATTCTAGACACCATGGGTACTGACCTACTAAGATTATATCTCACATCCTACTTAGGTGCTATTTGGTACCTGGGTATTATTTATGATCACATGCATGGATAAGCGTAATCATGCTACTTCCTATGATTGATTTACTTATTAATTAGGATGGAGTTTGGGGGAATAGGACCAAGCCTATGATTGAGATGTTGTGTAGTAGTTTTTTCTTTTTCATAGTTCTTTTTTGTATAGAATTAAGTATATTATTTGTATCCTATAATCACCTATACTCCTATTTTGTATTGACACATTAAATCATTATCATATTTTTATATCTATTATTTTATTCAGCTTCCACTTGGTTATTTATTCTTCTTAGATTATTTCATTATTCCCATTTCTATTTTTGGTCTTTTATACTTCCTCTGTTTTCTTGTTTACCACTATGAATACTCTGATCTATGAGGGAATAGTATCCCCAAAAACATACCCAAATTCCTCGCGGCTATTCGATAGCCTTTGGAGTTCAAGGATATGTGCTTGAGGTCCTATAGCCACTACCTCGTGGCACTATTGAGTGGAATCTGGGGTGAGTAGCTACTAGGTGATACGATAGTTCATTTTTTCCTTTTGTATTAATGTTTGGGTTTAAACAAGAGACTAGGAAATTGGAATTTGGAACTGACCCTATGCTTTGACATAGCTAATCCATGTACATGGGATATCCAAATTACCAGGGATGAGAATTTCAGTTATTGAATATGCAATTTATGGTTGATATAACTCTACCACTAGGTGAAAAGAATATCTTATGATGTTATTAATATTGATATGATTGAATGATGATTTATATTACTTATCCTGATGGGAGTAGGGAATATTAAAAAACATGCATCATCCTAGGTAGAGTGAGACTTAAAATTTCATGCATTATGCCATGGCATTTTTACTTTTCAGCGTGAAAATCCTATTTTCATATGACTACTATTGTGCCTAGGTTATTGAGAATTATAGTTCATATATTCTTTTCTATTTATAGAAATGTTCCAATTTACCTTGCAGGAGAGTCATAAATTAGGTTAAGTGGACACCCAATTTCAATTTATAAGGTGTATGGTCTCTTATAAATTGGAATGGTGATCCTCCTAACTCAATCATTGGGGGGGGGGGGGGGGGTTCAAACATGAATGAACTAAAAGGAATGCCATCCTTTAAAATGAAATGGCCACCCTATATGAGAAATGTGAGACCCTGACTATAACCTAACCATAGAAATGGGAAGTTGTCTAGGATTTTCATGTTCATAGTGATCCTTCAGTGTTTTTCCTATCATCTAGAACCAACTCTATGTGAAGGCTTTCAATGTTCCATGTTTCATGGAGGCCTTATACTTTCCCTTCCTAAATTTATTTCTTATATGCTTTCTGTATCTATTATAAATCATATATGAGGAGTGCACTTGGAAATTATAGAGCCATGCCCCCACAACATCCACATGAAATACGCTAAAAGAGTGACGATGATCACACTCTAGAGGCGATGGACCCAAATCCACCTATTATACCTCTTATAGTGCCACCTGAGGCACTTCCTGCCATCTTCTACTAGGTGGTAATACTTAGTTCTGTGAGAGATATATTAGGATTATGTAGTCTATTCATGGTTCTCCCCAGCCTACCCTGACTATGTAAAATATGACTTTGGACTTTCCGTATTAGCATCCTCCCACCTTATTTGTGGATGGAAGAAATCATGCTATAGAGTTGTGATTATATGCTTTAGTCTCTATCTTTGAACATTTAAATACATCTCCAGAGTGGAGGGTCAAGATCGTTGCCTACATGTTGCATGACTCCACCAAGCATTGGTGGGATTCCATATCTCAATCAAAGTGTTACCTTGGTATGGTCCGGACAAACTTCAAGATATATCTCTATGAACAGTTATTTACAAAAACTCTAAGAGAGGATCGAGCCTAGGAATTCATTCATCTACAACAGGGCTTTATGACTATGATTGAATATTCTTCTCTCTTCACTGAGATCCATCATTTCATTCAATCTTTGACCAATGATGAGTTGACTATTATGAGGCATTTTGGGGATGAGATTGAGAATTCTATCTGATCATAGGTGAACGTATTCTATTTGACAATTATTATAGAGATTGTGAACCAATCTTTAATTACAGAATATAATATTAGATAAGATGGTTGTGTGAGATAGGGTGGTTTAGTTTTGAGGTAGGGTGATAGTTCTTCAGTTAGTAGGATGTGATGATTTGGGGGTGCATGTGGGGAGGTTCCATCCATGTGAATCATACTTATTATATAGTATTTCATGAGTTTGGAAGGCTAGAGAATATGAATCCCCAGTGCATAGAGAACCTGATTAAATGCCGATATTGTGGCCGGATGGGTCACATTCAGTGATTTTATTGTTTTTTTCCTGCAGTGATTAGTGAGAGGGGATCCATACCAACACCACTCTCAGGTACACAATCTACGAATCCACATAGGGATGGGAGTTTTTCTTCTACTGGATGATTTGGCTGAGGTAGTAGTGGTCGTGGCCGAGGAAGTTAGTCCCATTTATTTCTTCATATCTATAGTCCCTTTTGGAATATCTTACTTAATAAGCTTCTTCCTGACCAGGGGAAAGAAAACATACAAAAGGGTGAGCTCAAATGCTCAGTAAGGGTAAACAAAAGAAATATCAATCACATCATAACTTAAAACACGAAACTTTGTGGCATACACACATAATCATAGAGAATCATTTCTTATTAGTCAAGACTCATTGCCAAGACTATCTTAGTGGACAAAGTCCATTTCTGAACCGAGTTCACTCCTCGTTTTAGTCTTGTTTCACTGAACCGGTTTAACCTGCCGTTCTAGCCATGTCTATCTAATGAGATATAAAATCTTTACCCAATGCATTGGAGGGAGATATAGGTCCCACCCATCTCATAATGATACCATTCTTATGTGTGCCACAAAATCATAAATCATACATCATTGCATAACCCATGTAGTAAAAATGGGATTCTTAAACAACATGACATCACAAAACAATTCATATAAGATAAAGGAATTCATAAAAAATAATTCCATCACAACATAATTAAATCAATGTAATAATAGGTATATAAACAGAACCCTATATTATCTTATATGGAAAATAATTTTGATAAAGCACTTGAATTCCATTCTTGAGGAAAATATCCTTTCTACTTCAAAAACGTTTTCCTTTCTTTAACATGTCATAAAATTTTAAACTAAAATAAGTTGATTAAAAATAAACTTGAAAAATTTTAAAGGACGCTTCTTGGAAATAATGTTTTAAAAATCCATTCGTGCTGTATAAGTTAAAAAATAACATTCTTCTCGTCCTTTTGTCGAAAAAGTCAAAAAATACCTCGTATGGTAAAAAAAAGACTCCTTACATACCATGTAGTAAAAGTAAAAAATGGGTAAAAAGGACTTAAAACATACATGAATAAACTTTTATAAAACATGGACATGGATGATAGTAATAACCCCAGTAAATATTTACGAATAAGCAATCTCGGATAAAAATGAGATTTGCACAATTATCCCTTACCTTAGGTCCGATTTGCTTCGTAAGTGTCCGAACCTCCTGTATAATGATTTAAATAATGTTATTGACTTATTCTATAATCATACTTATTGTTATGATATCATATATGGTCATATTCTTAGCTTCTTATTAGTAATATTTCATTAATATTTGTTATTCGAGTGTTTATTACTTTTTGTTTTTTTGCGTGTTTGTCGAATAAATTCTTATTCGTCTCTTTAGGTTATAGATACCTCATTTATAGAATGGTATTAGTGTAATATATATAATATTAATTCATTCAATTCATTTATACAATCATTATTCAATGAAGATCATGTAGAACGAATCACATCACATCGTGGAGACGGTATTCCGTACGTACGCACGAGCGATGATATCATTCCCATGATCATGGAATTGTATTTAAGTGTATGTATACTATTTCAGAATCAATACCACTTTAAAATAATCATATATATTCACTACTTTAACCCTTATACCCATCCAAGTAAGGTGGTGGTGGAAAATAGATTACACCACGACGTGGAGACGGTATTCCGTACGTACGCACGCGCGGTGATTTCATTTTCCGTAGGATGGATAAGAGGTGAAATAGGGTTGTTTCATATTTATAATAACATATCAGTATATGAGTGATACTGATGTTATTAGCTCATAATGAAACAACTAAATAAGAGGGAGTATAAGAAGAATGGAACTTGAAGAAAATGGTAGAAGGTATTACCTCTTTCTCGAAGTGCCTTCTTTAAACTTTCTCTTAAGGCACTAGAGTGGGTCTTTTGATAAGAACAGTACCTCTAGTATGTTTCTAAGGAAGTGGGGAAGTGAAATGGGCAGGGGTTAGCCGAGCTTTAAGGCTCAAATTGGTGTGAGGAAGAGAGGGAGTAGGTTCCCTTTTATAAGGGAGGAGAGGGGCACCTTTAGAAATATAAGAAATATTAGTTTATATTAAATCCCAACCCCACTTAAAAACTTCCAAAATGACTCATATCCTAAGATTAGATGAGATAGGGTTGTAATCTAATCAACCAATAAAATTTAGACATGTTAGGAATTTATTTTAAACATTATCAACTTTATTTATCCTTATTTATTAATTTAATTTTATTTGCGGTAATAATATTCTAAATTTTAAATTATTATAAATAATTACATATGTTTTGTGAATTTTCCATAATTTGACACTTTATGAAATTTTCGACCATATAAATTTTAATTTATAATTTTTAAATATTTTTGTGATTTTTAAACAATTTTATAATATGTTATTTTTATAAAATAACAATAGTGTCAATTTTGACACTATTCATTTATTTGAATTTAAATAAAATATATACAGAAGATATGTTCGAACTAAAAGCTTTAATATATTCATAAAATGTCATATGTATCTAGAAAATTAGTGTAGCACATTAAATAGTTCATATAATATTCATTTTAATATTTTTTAAAACAATTTATTTGATATTTTAATTAATAAAATAATTTCAACATCACTATTGTGTCATAATAAATGATAATTATTTAATCCCTAAAAATTATAAATAAATTCCTATGATGTAGATAATTGTATTAGATTTCTGGAGACTATTCATTTTCGAAGTTTCATTAAGTTTATCACCAAAATTAAAATTATTATACTTATAAGATTTAACAAAGTGACATGTTGTCACATTCTTTGGTTTTAATAATAATTAAATTATTTTCATGGAAAAAAGTCCATTAAATGAATATAATCTGACCCTTAGGTGATATGGGTCGACTTTTATTCATCCAATAGGATTTTGGTAGGTGTTAGGGTAATTTTATAATCTTATATTTACCCTTAATTACCCGATTTACTTTTAACTATGGTAAATAAAATTTACCGTAGTTACTATTCATAATGCCAAAAAAATAAAAAGTAGCCTATTAACATAATTTGGACACACTGATTCTAAATATGGAATCCATTTTTCAAAATTCAAAACATATAAGTTGCAGTAATTAATTTAAAATAAATCCCGTTGTTAATAAAACGGGTTTTAGAAGTTAAAACATTGCCAAAGATTGAAATGTTTTTACCTATGAATTCAATGTGAAATTAATGCTAATTACATACATTATATTAAATGGTAAAATATATTCTATTTATAATTTGAAACCATTCAATATTATAATTTATCCATATAAATTATCTCAATAAAAAAAACTTGTTTTTAATTAAAAATTAGCGTATTTTTACTATTCATCAAACTATGAAAGTTATCAGAAAAATATAAAAAATGTATCCAAAGTAAATTTTTATACCCTGATTCAAAAGAAGAATTTTATTTTTCAAATTGAACTTATAAACATGTCAAAAAGTATATTTAATGTGGGTGCGCCATCAAAAGGCGGCAAAACTGCATTTTTTGAAAAATACTTCTTTTATAAAAAAAACTGATTTTGCTTTCATACCTCATTCTAGAAAATGTATAAGTTGAATTAAAATGTTATAAAATTAAAAATTCAGTTAATAATATTCATAATGGCTAGTTTTAATAATATTTTAATATCATATCGTTTTTTAGTGAAACTCGGTATTGCATACGACGCAAACTATCGAGGAAGGCCGCAGTTGCGTGTAAAGCAAGCCAAGCTAATGTTGTGTGTAGTGAAAGATTCCTTTGATGATTTATATAAAAAAAATATTTCTCATAAAAGTCTCGGCTGTTACAATTATGTATCTTGAAATGTATTTGGTAATCAGAACATAGAGTGTAATTTAGTACCTAGAGTCCCCCCTTGAGATAGGTGAGTGCCATTTATTCTGGAGTTTATTCATCCTCGAGGTGACCAACTATGACGTCATTCTAAGAAAGGACTAGTTTGTGCCTTATCATGACCATGTGTATTGTTATCACTAATGGGTATCCTTCACATCCCCCAAGGGAGGAACATATTTACATAAGGGTGAATGATATATCTAGGTATATCGAGCTAGACTTAAGTGAACTGGGCTTGGAAGAGTGACAACTTTATTGGTGAGTATTTTTATGTGCGATCAGGGAATCAAATTAGTAGAATTACCTCCTTTTTTGAATCATTTTAGTGATCTCTTCCCTGATGGTTTCTTCGGCTTACCTCATGATAGATAGGTTGAGTTCACCATCAAGCTAGTTCTAGGTATGACACCAATGTCCATTCCTCCATATAAGATGACACCTACAAGGATCTAAGAACTCAAATAGTAGCTTTATTATCATGAGGTTAAGTGTTTTATACAACCCATGACCCCACTATGGGGTTCACCAATCCTTTTCACCATGAATGAGGATGATACCATCAGATTGTGTTTGGATTATCATTGATTGATCCAACATATTTTGGAAGAACAGGTATCCACTTCCTTCGATAGATGACCTCTTAGACTTACTCCGAGGTGTAAATATTTTCTCCAAGATCGACTAGAGGTAGGGAAACCACCAGGTTCATGTGTGGCCATCATATGTACCATAGAAAACCTTCCAGAGTAGGTACAACTTTTATGAGTATTTGGTTATACTGTTCGGTCTGAAGAACACTCAGTAGTCTTCATGGATTTCATGAATAACTTTTTTCACCCATATCTTGGTTCCTTCATGGTATTCTTCTTAGATGACATCTTAGTGTACACGTGCACCAAAAACGACCATACCAATCATCTTGATATCATAATGATTACCCTAAGAGATCATCGACTATGTGGGAATCTCAATAAATGCCACTTTTGGATTAGTAAGGTTCATTAATTGGGTCATATCATATTAGATGTAGTCATATTTTTTGATCTAGAGAAGTTGAGCACTGTGGCTTCCTGGAATTGGTTTGATATATATAGATTCTTAGGGATAACTTGCTATTACATGTGTTTTATATTGGGCTTATCCCAATTAGAAATGCCCATTACAGCTCTGACTAAGAGGGGTGTGAAGTTTATATGGGATGAAGTTTATGAGAAGGATTTTCAGTACTTAAAGGGATGACTCATTTCATCTCTGATTATTATTCTTCCTGAGTCAGGAATAACTTATACAGTCTACTATGATGAATTGTGAAGTAGGATGGGTGTAGTTCTAATGCAAGGTGATCCAGTCGTGGTGTATGGATCTTTCCAGCTGAGGCCTCATGATAGGAACTATCCTACACAAAACCTTGAGCTAGCAGTTGTGGTTCATTATCTACATTGTTGGAGAAAATATCTATTGGGAGAGTGATTTTTGGTTTACACAGATCATAAAAGTATCAAATATATCTCCACTCAGTAGTACTTGAACTTGAGTCAGCATAGGTGGATGGAATACCAATAATCCTTTGAATTTGAGCACACTTATACACCTAGAAAGGGTAATTGTAGTGTTGATTCCTTGAGACAAAAAACTCAAACACAAGCCATCCAGGTGGCCAATAGTGAGTGGTAGATGATTGCTATGTTTTTTGAGTTTCACCTGGAGGTTTAGGAACAACATGAGTAACCAATCTTAGTATCTCAAAAAGTGAAATCCTCTCTTTTGGAATGGTTTCAGATGTGTTAGTTATCAAATTCCAAAGGCCTCATTCTATAGGAGAGAATCACAAGAGAGAACCCACCTCCTAGTTGTGTTGTTGATGGAAGTGAGACCCTGATCTACCATGGACATTTTTCAGTGCCTTTTGATATACATGAAGGGATTATGAGGTAATCTAATGAATTTTTTTGGGAAGTTCACCCTAGTATTACCAATATGTACAGATATATTCACTGTCAATATTGGTGGCTAGGTCTAAAGAGGAAGATTTCTAGCTTTATCACTCGGTGCTCTACTTACCATCAGGTAAAGGTAGAGCACCAATGACCAACTGGACTTCTATAGTCACTCTCTATTCCTGAGTGGACATGGAATGACATCACCATGGATTTAATTATGGGATTTTTGAGATCCCATCAAGGCATTGATGCAGTATAGGTGATCCTTGATTGGATGACCAAATTCTCAAACTTCCTACTGATATGGGAGTCCTTCTTAGTTAATGAGCTATGAAGGCTATACATTTAGGAGATAGTGATACTTCCCGGTGTCCCCCGTTCTATAAAATCGAACCAAGACACCCAATTCACGTTGTGGTTATAGAAAGGATTGTTGAAGGCATTGGGTTCTCAGGTGATCTTGAGTACTTCATATCACCCGTAAACTAATGGGTAGTCTGAGTAGACCATACTTGTGTTAGAGGATATACTAAGGTCCTATATCCTTTATTTTGGAGGTTCCTGGGAGAATCATATTCCTCTAGTTGGGTTTTCCTACAATATCAACTTATAGTAAAATATTCAAAAAGATATTTATGAGTCCATCTATAGGAGACTATGCTGTTCACCTCCATGATGGCTTGAGGTAAGTGAGGAAACTCTACCAGGTCCTCGTCTTATTTAAAATACTTCATAACAAGTTAAGCTAATTCAGAAGCATATGGATACAAATCAGTCTTGGAAGAAGTCTTATAATGATTTTCACCACAAACATACAGAGTTCGAGATGGTACATCTAGTCTTCTTATGTGTATCACCTAGATTGGGTCATATATGAATCCAAAGATAGGAGAAGTTATCTCAGAGATATTCCAGGCCTTTCAAGATAGTGAAGAGAGTCAGACCTGTATCCTTTCAGTTACTATTACCTCAGAGGTAACATTCTATGGATGAAGTATTCCATGTGTCTCAATTTTGATGGTATCATCTAAACCTATCACACTCATTCGACCATAAGGATATCGATATGGATTCGGATGTGTCCTTCGAGGAGCGTCCAATATGTATCATCGATCATATCAGGAATGTTCTATATGGCATGTTAGTTCCTATGGTCTTGGTGCTATGGTAGCATAGAAATGTTCAACATGAGACCTGGGAGTGGGAGGATGACATAACTGTGCAGTTCCCAAAGGTTTTCTCAGAAGACATTCTACCACCCTTAGAAGGGGAACTTGGGGATGAGTTGTTTCAAAGAGGGTAGGTTGTAACGTCCCGACTTTATCCCAAGGTACTTAAAGGTTTAAATTTTTGGTTTAATTCCTTAAAAGATCTATGTTAATGATTCTTAATAGGTTAAAGGAGGTACTAGGTGTGTTATTATAATGTTAGTAGCACGAATCCTAAAATGGGAGAAGGCAGACTGTGCCACATGGTTTTCCTACAACCCTGAGACCTAGGGAACATGGCTGTGTGGGCTGTCTGTAATTCGAGGAAGTGGGATTTTTCATGGTTTTCATATAGTTAGTTAAACCATGTAGAAAACCCTATGATGTTCCCATTATAGGAGTGAATGGAACACAGTTGGCACATGGTTTAGCCAAACCATGCGTAGTGCTTTTGTGGGTGAAATTACAGGTTTTACCTTAATAAAGGTTTTAAAACCACTTTTAATTTTCCTCTACCCCCTTATGTGGTATTTCTCCTCTTCCCCCGGTGCGTGGAGCTCTCCCTCACCTCCTCCTAGTTTTTGTGACATCTCTCCCCACCAAAACTCAAATCCTTCACCATTAGAATCTAAGGAAATACCACATTAAGATCTTCATTATACACCCATCTATTTCAAGGTTACTCTTCCATTAATTGCACTATTTTGGTGTGACTTATTTTTCCCTATTTTCAGGTAATTTGAAAAATAATTCATTTTCACCCATTCTATGTTGATTCAAGCCTCAACAACAGATGAGTGGGTCATTTCTACATTGAGGTATGGGGTCTATGCCTTTCCCAATTATTTTTTTGCATTTAAATTTCCATTATATCGTTCCAATCACCAGATTCTCCTAATGTCTCTTAATAATCATTAAATAAATTAAAGTAATATTTTTTTCATGTCTGTAGTGACCCTTGATTATGAAAAAATCCATCCACGAGGTCTTCACCTTCTCTTTGGCCTCCTCTATGGGTGTTTCGTAAAAAAATAACCTAATTTTCTCTTGTTCTTGAGTGGTGTTTCACCTTGGGTGTATGGGTATTTCACCTTGATTAAATGTATTAATTTTATGGAATGAATTATGATAATTGAAGATCCATAAGGTAGACCCCATTAGTGATGTTTTAATTATTTATTATTGTTTGTCCCCTTGTGTAATGCCTCGATCACCTTTATTGATATATGTGCTCACTTAGTAGCCTTGTGCCAAATGATTATGCTTATTTTCTAAGTCATTCCTTGTGCCTTACTTATTTTTTTGTTCTTGTTGCCTTATGAAAATTATTGTAAACTCTTTCCCATGTTCTATACATTTTTCATGCCATTTTCTTTACACCTTGAGCATGCTACTTATTTTCCTTCTGCTTATTGTGTATGCCTTTATTGATTGGATTGAATTCAATACTATGTTGGGAAAGCTTATTAGTTGATGAAATGTGGTTAAATAAATGCTATTCCATGATGTGTTATAAGATTTAATTTTTAGGAACCACTTTCTATGGGTTTGGAGTGCACATGGGTCATGAGTTAAAGATTCCATTGATGGACTCACCGTGCTTGGTTGGATAGTCTTTTTTCTGGGATTTATATTATATTTTTCTTTGTGATTTGGTGACAGAATCACCGTTCACAAAAGGATAATCATGTAAATAAGGAAATGTATCAAATGAGTGAAATCTAGAATTTAAATTAAACCACTTAAGAGACATATATTAAATTAATAAGATATAATTATTAAAAATGGTTGATGTTGATCTACTTTGGAAATTCAAGATTGTGTGTTACAAGGATGATTTGTTTCATTGTTTTGATTATGTGGTCTCTATAGTCAGATGATGCGGTTAGATTTGAGGTATTTATGTGGTACCTTAATAGTGGTGAAAACTAATGGGATGATGTGATAGAGTTGTGCCAAGTTTTTGGGTGGTGGTGTGGACTGTTTTGTTAATTGAGTGATGTATTTGTTATGTTATGGATTTTATAGGGAGGTTTGTTTGATTATATAGAAAAGGTGTATAAGTTGTTATATGATAAAAAATTTGTTTCATTTTATCTTTCATGAAATCCTCCATATAGGTAAATAAATTAAAGAATATAATCCTATTCTAAACCCCTAATCAATTCCTCATCTCAATCCTATGATCATTGAGAATTTCATTAGTCACCAAGTCTAGTTTAAAATGATTGGGATCTAAAAAATAAGAAATACATAAAATAAAACTTTTTTCTTAATCTTCCCCAATAACTTATCTTATAAATTATATAGTTTATGATAACGGAAGTGAATTTTACCAATCTTGAACCCTCCATGGGTGTTTCTATTTCTTCAGGAATACTTCCAGCCATCTTCTAAAACACAATATCCAACACACTCTCCATTATTAGGACTAAGTTGTGTTTTGGTTGTATTTGTTATCAATCAATAGGTTTTATAAAGATATAAAGGATGTTGATGAATTGGAATTCAGAATGAAAGGGATTGAAATAAGTGTTTGTTTTTTGGGTGATAGATTTTTCTTAGAAAGAAGAAATGTATTCTGATTCTATTCACCTTGTTTCTAGAAACAATTTTACCATTGGTTGTATTGATAGAAATAGGAATCAATGTGAAAGTTACTTGTAATAGAAGAAGAAAATTTGAATGTGAAAACATCTTGCTAGAAGTATATGGTCATCAGATTCACTCTAAATACGATAAGAAAGAGGTTATTTTTTGCTGGAGAATTAGAGTCACTATGACTACAGTTAAATTAATTGTGATGATGCCTTATTTATTTGTATTTCATTTAAATCATGATTTGTGTTGAAAAATTGTGATGAAATCTTGATATAAGAAAAAAGGTATTGAAATAGATACAACCAATCATAAAATAATCATATTCAAATTGTTTCTTAAAACAATCAAAAAAGAATCATATTCGAATTGTTTCTCAAAACAATCAAAAAGAGTATTATTTAGATTGATTCTCAAAAAAATACAAAAAGAATCATATTCATATTTATCATATCTATATGGGAAAGAGAAAGAATTAGTATCAAATGTTTTTAAAAAAAACCAGAAAAGAATTATACTTAGATTTATCGTGTTCAGAAGGAAAAGAGAAAGAAGTGGTACCGATTGTTTTTCAAAAAAATCTAAAAATAATTGTATCCAGATTATATTGGCTATATTTTAGAACAATATTATCTATATTAAAGAGGATTTTTTTTTTCAAAATAATCATATCCAGATTGTATCGATTGTATTTCAAAACAATCGGATACTGAGTGGAAGTAAAATATCTGGTGCTGATTTGTAATCAGGTGGTGCTGATTGGAAATGGGAGTTGATAAAAGAGTAAGAGATGGTGCTGATTATCTCTCAAAATAACCGTATTTGGGTGAAAGTGAAAAAATAGATATGGTACTGATCAAAGATCATTGTTTTATTATTTTATTGCATCATACTCAGGTGGATCATCTTTTTCAAAATCTATTGTATCGTATTCAGGCAGATCATTGTTTTCATATTGTTTTCAGATTGTATTGTATCATAGTTGGGTTGATCAACTTTTTTAGATTGTATTGTATCGTATATGATTAGATCATTTTTTCAGATTTTATTTGATCATAACCAGAAATGATCGTACCCAGAATGATCGTATCCAGAATGATATAAACAAAAAATTATCAAACCCAGAATGATCATATCCAAAATGATCATAACCAGAAATGATTGTACCCAGAATGATGCTATCCAGAATGATCGTATCCAGAATGATCGTAACCAGAATGATTGTAAACTGAATGATCATACCCATAATGATTATAACAAAAACCAATCGTATCCAGAAAGTATCATACTCTGGATTGTTTTCAAATGACTTCATTAAGTAGAGTAAGAGTTGAATCATTTTGTATTATCTTCATATGAAATTTCAATAGGTCCATGTGATATCAATAGGATAGAATGATAAGTAGTTTGTATTTTAAGTGAATCAATGGCAGTGTGAAGAAAAAAGTTTACTAGAATGAATGGAAAGTTAAAATAATTTCCAATCCCAGTCAGATGATGCTAAATCTGATCATCAAGGAAATCAAAGTCATGAAGGTAGTCATGATTCAAGCATAGGTTTTGAATATGAAGATGTTTTTTCTTAAGTGGGTCAACAGAAAAGAAAAGAAAGCAGATATTAATGAATGAATTGTCTAGGGGAAACCTTTCATTTAAAAGAGTGATTGTATCTCAAGTGGAGAAGTGCATTACATCAAACATATTCAATTGTTATGGTATCAAGAGTTGTTTTGAAGGAATCAAGATGAGAGAATCAGATTCAGATGATTGGACCCATGTATTTCTCATCAATTGTAATTGTATTGACATTTGAAATGGGATTCTGGAAAAGAAGAGATGAATATTGTAGAAGATTCGTGAATCTTTGAGAAGTGTTGGAAAAGTCATAATGTATCCCAATATTTTTGGTGAAAACTAAAATTTAGATAAATTCAAGTGAGTGAGAATAAATTTTTGGATTCCCACTAAAGGTTTTGTGGGTCACCTATAAAAGGGGAAATACATTGTACTTTCTATGTGAGGTTCACTGTTCACCAAAGTAGAGTGAGGACCTCTGAGTTTTTTAGTGAGATAAAGTGATACCATAGTGTTTTGTATTGAATAAATTTCTACGGGAAGAATGTTCTATTCAGATTACATTGATATCAGTTTGAATTAATTGTAACAGGTTTTCAATACTTGTTGTCTACGTATTGGGTTTCTTGGACTAAGGAAGAAGGGTTTATGATTTTTTCCAATTGTACTCAACAACACTGCATTCTTTTGTATTGGGAAATCAGATCGAGGATGTATCGTACTGAGTTTCATCGTACTCAGGGATTGAAGTGGTACCGATTCATTTTCATTATCTTATATCAGAAAATAATATTGGGAGTATTATTTTGTAAAAATCGAACTCGGAGGAATCAGACTCAGAAAGGATCAAACGCAGTGTTTCATAAAAATATCTAGGTGGTTATTACCTTTCTTTTGTGTAAGTAATTAATGAATTATATTACAATTTGAATACATTTGTTTAATTTAAAAGAAGCACAGGTAACATGAGTTCATACAAAACAATTGTATTACCCTATTTTTCTAAGAGGGTGAACATTCACTAGTGGGATTGTTTCATAGTGCTACACAAGTGTAAGGGTATATCCTACTCATCATAATCCATATATTGTTTTCTTAGTGTATTTTATGGTATTGGATCATTTACAAACCATACCAAGGACATAGATATTATTATTGAATAGTGAACCTTGTAAATCAATGTGTTCCTTTAAATTCATGTTGATTTGTTTCTCAATAGGGAATTGAAATCTTTAACAAGAGGAGAAGGTTGTTCCAATTTAAAAGAAACCAAAAAGAAAATAGTATCACTAATTCACCCCTCCCCCTCTCCGTGATACAATACTCCAACTGGGAACTTTCAGGTTTTCCAAACCTAAATTCCACCCCTCCTATTAACTTCTTCGATGAAGATATATGTACCCTATCAAACACTCACGATTGAGATGGCCCATATCCCAACCCCCTGACATGACCTGAATGCTCTTTTCCAATAACTTAAGGCATGTAATGTTTCGAGGATAATGAAACTGACAAGGATGGGTTGGCATCCCATGATTCTTTGAGTTTACAATTTAAATCGAATAAAATTATATTTCAAAGTTATTTAATAATACCAAAATTTAATTAAAATTATTTAATCCTATGTTTTCTTTATTAGTGTTGACATACTGTGATCTTTTCTTTTTCTATGAAAATAAAACCACAAATCTCTTTTTCCAACCGAATGACCTACCTCCTTCACCAGAATGAAAAAATTAAATAAATAATATTTCAAAAAACTAAATTAATTGATGTTTTATAGATATCTATTTTAATAAATTGAACTACATGTTTCCATTTTATTTCCTTGTGAAATGAATTGATCTAATAGTGTGGGGAATCAGTTGTTTCTCTCAATTAAAAGAATTTATCATAAAAATGTTCTAAATAATTTATATATCAATAAAACATGAAATGTTATTGAAACATTGTTTTTAATCAACTAAAATTTAATAAAATACCTTATGATATTTGGTGCCTTGATGGTCAATGAATGTTTTCTTTTGGTCCCTAGGCACGCCTTTGAGGACCTTTTTATACATCTATGACAATGATAGAGATGTGTTATTGAATTAATTCCATAATGTTCACTTTAAATATCCTAATTTCTTTAAGGTTTATGAATTTTAAATGAGATCGAGTATTTCAAAATGGAACATCAACTATAAAGAAATTCCTAAAAAATGAATTAAAATATTTACACATTAACTAAAAATGCTTAATTTTATTATTTATGAATACATAATAATGGTAATACCTTTATTAAGTAATGAACCAAATCATTTTTACATGATAATGGAATGTGTCTCCAATATGCATAATGAATATGGAGATATTTCACTTCACATGAAAAATACCCAAGGAACTGCTCAAAATATTATACTTTGTGCTCTGTGGGTACCCCTTATTTATCAAAAGGGGAAAATTACGTTACATTAGTTAAATTCCAAACATATTGATTATTTATACTTGTCTCCCTTATATTACTATTTTTATTTGTTTAAAATATAAAATAATAAATTAGTATCAATATTTAAGAAAGTAATATAATCACATTGAATAAGATACCGATGATAATTCCCGGCCAGAAACCTCTCGATGTCATCTAACAATCGGCTAGATTGCTGAATGGATCCATTGTAGGTGTCATGTATGATTCCTCAACAACATTAATAGAAGTCATACATATTGACGAAATTATATTAGGATAAGATTAAATCGTATCAAAAAAGTGTACAACGTATGTGATATATTATACCTCATGTCGTAGAGGGATAACGAGAACCTCGTGATGTAGATCAGGTACTATTACTAAACCTCTTCTGGTGTGGCATTCCAACAAAAAACAAAAGATTCCAAATTTACTTGATTTCCTACACTATAAAATTAAAAATTTAATTATATTACTATATATAAAAATTAAATATATTTAATTTCAAAAATAAATACAATTGAAAATTTTAAAATTATGTTAAACATATTAAGACACACAATCTAGTCATTTACACAAAATTTTATTTATAAATTTTTATTAAAATTTTATATAACCAATAAAACATGAAAAAAATATATTTTAGGAATTTATATAAACAATTTATACCCATATAATTCATAAATCTACTAAAATATAAGCATTGAACAAAAATTATAATAGCCGAATTACTAAACCTAACTCTATTGCACAATTCTTTCCTAAAATAGAGCACAAAATAAACTAAATATGATTAGATATAAAACAATATGAGACATATAACCCCAAATCATGGAGAGGGTCCGGTGGTGTAGAGTGACGGGGATCCAACATTGAGCTATGTCGAGGGGGAGGCTGAAAGGGGGTTTGGTGATGAGAAGTTTAACAACTAGGCCCTTTTAATAACACCAACACTGCGACCTAACCTGGACAGTGAGTAATGGCCAACTAGATACCACCAATTTCCCTGAAAACATGTGTTCCCCTCCCCTGGTCCTACCCATGTGCTCGAATGGCTCATCAGACTAATGAACGCCCCCATGGGACAACACATGTTATTTACAATGTTCTTTGTCCCCACTAACACAGCCCCTGCGAAACTTCCTAGAAGTTCACCCATCTTGATCACTACTCGAGGCCAAACATGGTTAAATATAGAGTTTTAATTAGGTAGGCCCCTGAAATGAAAGGTGAAACTTGTTGACATGAGTCATATAGTTTATTCATTTGACCCTTTATCATTTCATGGTGTTATATTCACCTTCCCATTTAGATCACTACATCCTCATTGTGTACCCTATATCACAACACCGGTAGTGCCACCACAATTAAGGTTGGGTTCTTTTTATGATACCAAATGTTAAAATTGGGACCCACTGAAAGCATATAGTGAGGGGGATCCAAAATCAAGCTATGTCGAGGGGGAGGCTGAAAGGAGGATTAGTGTCAAGAAGTGTAACAACTGGGCCCCGTTGATAGCACAAACACCCAGCCTTAACATAGTCATCGAGTCCTGGCCCACCAGGTACCACCAATTTACCCATAGACACATAGTCCCCTCCCATGGGCCCACCTATGTTATTCAAAGTTTCATAAGGCTAATAATGATGAGGGTCAGGCTGAAAGGAGGTTTAATGTCAAGAAGTGTAACAATTAGGCCCCAATGATACCAAAAACACCCAGCCTTAACATGGTCATTGAGTATTGGCTTGCCTGGTACACCCAATTTACCCATAGACATGTGGTCCCCTCCTGGGGGCCCACAAATGTGATTGAATGGGTCATCAGTATAATGAATGTCCCCAAAATCCAACACATTTTCTTTACACTATGCTTTTTCCTCACTCACACACACCTTGAGAAACTTCGCAGAAGGTCACCCATCCAAATCACTACTTCAGGACAAAGATGTTTAACTGTGGAGTTCCAATCAAATATTCTTCTAAAAAAGAAACATCTTGATGATATGAGTCATATAATTTAGTCATATATTATCATTATGGGGAGTTATATTCAACCCCCTTTAGAGAACTTTGTACACATTGTGTACACTGCATCAAAACCCTAGTAGTTCCACCAAACTTATGGTTGGTTTCCTATTCTGATACCAAATGTGACGACAAGGACCCATTGATAGCATAGACACCCTGCCTTAACATGGTTGTCGAGTCCTGGACCACCAGGTTCCACCAGTTTCCTCATAGAAAAATGAACCCCTGATTGGGGCCCACCCATGTCCCCAAATAGGCCATTAGACTAATGAATGTGTCCCCACATTCCAGAACATGTTCTTTTTAGTGTTCTTTGTCCTTACTCACACACACCCTGGGAAAATTCCATGGAGGTCACCTATTCGGATCACAAATCACGACTAAACATAGTTAAATATGGATTTATAATTAGGTAGGATCCTGAAAATAAAGGTAAATGTTGTTAATACACTTCATATCATTTATTCATTTCACCCTTTATTATTCTGGGGTGTTATAAGAATCACCTAGGGGAAGACCAAGAGGGGTCTCGTGTTGAGCAGTAGAGAGGAAGAGTCTGAGGCTGGTCTGGAATGCAGTGATAGTAAAGGGTAGGCATTGATCGACAGAACTAAGGGGGAGCTTCAAACATATATAGGTGGTGATGGAATCCATAGGTTCTAGGTGGGTGTATGTGTGTGTGTGGGGGGGGGGGGGGAGTCAACCAGCAAAATGTTATAAAATATACCAACAAATTTTCTGAAAACAACATGTAAATTATTTAAAAAAATAGGGGTGGTTTTATAAAAAACTATTCATAAATACTGATTATTTTAAAAGTGTCACTAAAAAAGTGACGTCTTATATTATTTTTTATGTTTAGTGATATTTTATTGAGTCATTGGAAAAAAACCTCCACAATTTATTACATTTCTTGTAGTGAATCTTATTTTTCTCCTAAACTATTTGAGATAAATATCCCTCATAAATAGGTAGTAAGACCCATATAACAATAGTAATTTCCATTATAATATCATGTTTATACTATCATTAATATAAAATGTTACACCCCTAGATTTTTAATAATAAGAATATGTTGGATTGCTTAAACGACACACAACACCTAGCTTAAACAAAATATGAAATATTATTATCTAAATATGAATGTTATATCCTAACTGTTAGTCTGGATAGTTTGAATAGGTTTAAATAATTTATTATATATATAGATAAATTTCCTCCTTAATAAAAATTTATTGACAAAAATTCAGTAAACAATCATACAATTTTTCATGAATTCATTTTATTTTTAAAAAATATTTTTTCTTCAAAAATAAATTTTATTTCCTTTTTTCATAAAATAATTTAAAAAATTTATAGAACTTTTAGAATTGATATTTAATAAAAATAAAATAATTTTTAAAATTGGAATATCAAAATTAAATTAGTGTAAATTTTTGGGATTTTTCTAAAATGATTGATCTTTTAGTGATAAGTGAAAACTACTGATTTCTAAAATACTATCATATATTTTCATTAAAACAAGAAATTTAAAAGTACCATTATATTTTGGATTTGGTTTTAACATTACATATAAAACATTTGATTTATTATAATAAAATTTACTTCATTTTAATCATCTATTTTCATTATTTTTCTATTAGTTCATTTTTATGCTTAAAAACACAGTTTTCTAAAAACTATTTTTAAGTACATAATGTTTACTCATTCTAATTAATTAAAATATCCACCAATAAGTATATATTTAATTAAAATTTATATATTACATATCTATTTATAGGAACTAAAATTCATTTAATGGTGGTTTCTAGTAATAGAGTTAATATAAGATCATTTACTGCTTGAAAAATGCTTTTTCCTGAAAAACTAATTTTAATCACACTTTATGGGATACTTATAAACTGAATTTATAATAATTATGGAGCTTTAATTTAGTAAAATGGATTAAATATTTTCAATCATAATATTTTATTTTATTTAATAAATCAAACATACTTTTTGGTCTAATTGAATAGTAAAAACAATAAATTTTTGTAACCATAGTAAATTAAAAATGGGCTAATTAGGGGTAAAATAATTTGATAAGGACTAAAAAGAAAGAATAAAAGATACCATAATTTTATTGGATGATTAAATTTTATCCATAATAATAATTTTTTAATATATTCCCTTTTTTTATATGACCAAGATTATGACCTTTATAATAATTTAAGTAAAGAAAACAATAAAAAGCTACTCTCTTACTTTAAAAAATATTTTATGTGTTCACTGAGGAAAAATAGTATGTTGTGAATGGATATAAATAGTTATTTTTAATCTAATTATAATATTATCATGATTATAATCTTTATCTAATTTTTAGTAATTAAAAAATTATCTTAAATTCTTACACAACATCGACATATTAGTTATTTAATTAAAAGTAAAATTAAATAAATGATTTTAAAATTAGTAAAATTAATATAAATTAAATGAGTTATTATTTTCCATGAATTTTTTATAATTATAACATGTTAGGGAATTGTTAATGGTATAAATTATAATTTCCTCTTTATCTGTAGGTTTTCAAAGTGAGATTAAATGAATAGTGTCAAAATTGACATTAATGATATTTTATAATAAATAATTAATGATATTTTATAATAAATAATTTTTTATTAAATGATTTAACATTCCTAAAATCTTATATTAGGTCATGTGAATGGGAAATGGTTGGTAATATCAATCATGTTCTATTTATGGGACGTTTTTCCTTTTATATGTAGTTTCTTGTTCCCTAAAGAGTAAAGACATTAATACCATGGTAATTTTTAAAAAGGGTTAAAAGGGTTTAAAACAAAAATAGAAGTTTGATAAAATCACCTAAAATATATGAAAATTAATTTATATTAATATAATTATTTAATAAATTTCAAGAGTGCCCCTCCCCTCTCTTTAAAAGGGAACCACTTCTCTTCTTTTCATTACACTCAATGTATCTTTTTTTTTTGAGTCAATACCTAACCAAATACCTTCCTTAAATCATTCACCACATTATATTTCAATTTTTATGTGGAAAGAAACCTAGGAAATATTTTTTTGTAAACTATTATAGGTTTTTCGAAGAATCTATATAGTTTTTAACCCAACATATTTTTTTTTCTACTTACAGGTTCTTAAAATATTCTTTAACATTGACAAAATAATAACACCAGTATATAACATATATTGAGATTTTATTATGTTAATGTAATGACCTATGCACATCTTATATTCTATCAAATAGAGAATGAAACCATTTTTCATGCTTACGTGTGGATTACCACCTCACGAACCAATGCTATTCTTTTTTCCATTATATCCAATTATTTTTAGCCCGAATGGCCAGAAGGCCTTCATTTTTATTGATTTTATATAACCCCCATTTCAAGGGATGAGGGGGAACCCTTACAAGGCCCATAGGATTAGAGATTACATGGCCCGTAGGCTTTTGATATTTCATGACCTGAAGGTCTTAGGGAATTCAAGCAGACTATCTACAAGGAACTTCCCCTCCCCAGCATCTGCATCTTGATAGTAGCTCTCTACCTTCGTATGGCTATCTGGATAGGCTTCCCATGAAATAATAGGCTGGTACCGATGGCATAGTCATACCCTATCATTCTAAAAAATCCATTTAGCTCTGCTCTTGTGAGTGCACCTACTCTGAATCCTCTTCTGGGGATGCTCCTTTTTTATAGTGTGTTTGGGGAAACTGCATGAGGCTTGAAGGCCTTGAGGTGGCCCAAAAGACCTATTGACCCAAAAGTAATATATAATTTAATATATATATATATATGATATTTATTAAAAATTTATGATTTTAAAATGGTAATATATAATTTAATTTATTGACTTTCCACTCACTTAAAACCGATAACATTGTTTGTGTGTGCGTGTAAACTACCTTCTCATCAAAGCGATGTGATTTATTTTTCATCACCACATCAATTGGATTATATATATAAGTTTATTTAATGAAAGAATATGTTATTTATGATATAATTATAATTATGAAATGAAAATATAATACATACCTTTATTCCATAATGATCATTGAAAAATGGAAACGTTAATTATGAGTATATATGACCTACCATCTCCATGATTATAACAAAGTTAATTTTTCATAAATATAATTCATTATTGGTTTTAAAAGTATAATTGATAAAAAAATTATAATTATTTATTGATTATTATTATGGAGATGATGGGATGATGACCTATTTGACCATAGTCAACCTATCAAATTTATTTTGGACATATGAACTGAATATCATGAAAACATCTGATGTAAAATTAATTGATTAATTAATTGATTATAACCTAAAAAAAGGAATAATAAAATTTAAAAGGGTTCTTAATAATTTAAATATTTAACTTATTCTATGTTATTAAGAATATATGTGATGACTTAGACTCAAGGTAAGTAACACTTTAACTAAAGACCTCATTTTAAATGTCTTCTGGATTTATTTTATAAATCATCATCTTTCATTTCAATATCATTAAAATTATTTTATAGATGTTTTTAAATGAAAATAAATAAATTATAAAGGGAATTTTTAGGTATCATTTTACTTTTTTTTAAAATATTTTCAAAAGGAATTTTTTTACATATTTTATATGGAATGTTTTTACTTTCTTTATAGTGAAAAAAGGAATGTTCTATTTTAATGTTTATGGAGACAATGAATTTTCCTGATGACATATCAGTTATGTGAGTTTTGGATTCATTTATAATATTTTATGTTTTTTTCAAATAAAATAACCCTCTTTCTCATCCTTCTAGGTATTTTTTTAAAAATGGTTTTTGAAAAGAAATGGTATTTCAATATGTAAAAGTGTTTTACATATGGGTTCAAAATATTTTTGAATAATTTTATGACTAAAATTTGAAAGATTAAAATATTTTATTCATGATATGGTCCTGGTACATTTTTATGATAATAGGTGAGCCTGATACAACTCATACAACAGGTTTAGCCCAATTATATGTCATGATAAAATAGGTTGATCCCTATTATAGATCATGATATGATAGTTGAACCCCATTATAGATCTCCAATTAATTAGATAATTATTATTTTCTATAAATAATTATATTGGAAGTCAAACGTATTTATATTCCAAGTGTGAGGGTTCTTTTTAGGGTTTTATAAAGATGATCTCCTAGGGAACCTAAATGACCTTTATATGATTTCTAATTTATTTTTCATGGAAAAGGTTTGATTTTCAAAAGTTAAGGTAATGATATTTTTAAGGCCATAATTATAACCTTTTAGGGTAAAAACGTATGTTTTAAGAATATATTTTCCTTATGTTCTCTAATAAATCTTCATTTTAAGGATTTTTACCATATATTTTCTCATATAATGTATTGTGAAAGATATTGGTAATTAAATATGATTTCGTTTAGATTAAATTTTAAAGTAAAAATCTTTTTATGATATCATGATTTAAAAATGGAGGAAAACGATTATTTATTTTCTTTTTTTATATCCCTTTTTGAGATATTTTTGCTCATCCCATGTTTTATTTTTTTTAACATGGTTTATGGATGGGTAAGGGAAAATATAATTCATGTTTAAATTCATGAATATTTTTCATGAAAATAAAATGTATTTCATTTTGAAAGTTTTATATAATTAGAAAAATGGATATTGATCAAAATTATCCACTTTATAACATATTGTTTTGTTATATATGAGTTATGACCTAATTCTATAAAACTATAAACCTGAAAAGATCCTGAAATAGAAGATAATTAATTCTTGACTTAAAACTAAATATTAAGTAATTTTTAAGTCCAAGTACTTATAGAAAATCATATATTGATTAAGAATATAAAATGTTACTTTACTTCCTCAATAGTTGAAATGGGATCTATATAGAGAGAGCCAATACACGCCAAAAATCACATAAAATTCAACTATAGAGAGAATAAATAGATTTTTATTGAATCATATTCCCATAAACTTCTATCATAGAGAAGCTATAGATTTTAGATGCAATGATATTACCATTATAAGTTTTCACCTATAAATAAATATCCAACCATTTATGAGGTGATGTGATAGTATTATCAAATTCTCTAGACATGAAATAGTGGGTAAAACCATATACAAATAATGAGTTTAGAGTTAATGAAGGTATAATAAGAATACCTTTCTCCATTTGATTATATTTCTCATAATTTTCATACCCTAAAAGTGTTAGTGTGTGTATCAAGCATCCAAACTCAGAGTGAGTAAGCACATGATAATGAAAATCATTCTTAATATATCCTAAATTATTATACATTTATTTTAACCCATGAAATTCCAGGTTTCAATCTATTTTTCTATGGCCATATTCAAATCTATCATAACCATTCGTAAAGAGAATTTTAATTAACCAAAGCATATCCCCCGAATGTGTCAAACCACATGAGAATTTAAGACTCTTTATTATGAACCAATTGAATATCAATTTAATACCCAACCAACCTTTTTAGGGTTATTACCCCTAGGAACATCTGTACTAGAGATTACTTCCACTTATTTGTATCCAGAGAGGGATTTCATTTCTAGTAAACCACACAATATATACTTTACCAAAATTTTAGGATGTTTTCTTATACGTAGAGTTAAACCTTGGGTTATAATCAATATTTTCTAATCCCAGTATCTAAGAATAACTAAACATTACTTTGATACCAACTATAGAAACCCAAGAATCATTTGAATAAATATTACACCATTTTAGATAAATACTAAATATATCTCATAATAATACATACTCAAGAACTATAAAGGTTTAATTAATTTTGTGACTAGACATATAATCAACTTATTTCTTTGAATACCTTCAACATATCTCATTGTGTTCTTCTTACACAGTAACCTTCTTAGAAAAATCCAACTTAAAACCCATATTTATGACCTAGGGAAAAAATATATGAATTTTTGATAATAGATACCCATTATGGGTAAATATGGTAGATATAAATCTATGATCATAAGTGAGCATAAAAAAATATTATCTATGCGAGAACATGATAAAAACTTATGAAATAGTACCCAATAAGACATAAACCATAAAACATGATTCTTGTCATAACGATTTTTCATAAAAAAATAAATGAGTCACAATAGTTTAAAATGAGCAATAAATATCCATGATCCTTGGGATAATACCATAAACATAATACACTCATTTGTGGAATAAACATTAATATAGAAATCTCCTGTAAAGGCTTCTCACTATAACACTCATCAAAATGTAGGGTCAGAATAACCACACATGTAACTTTGTAGTCTTGGGTAGATGAACTATTTAACCTATTTCTCTTGTGATAAGTTCCTATGTAACATTTTAGTCCTAGTATAATCTCCTATGTACCCTCTTGGTCTTGATAAATCCTCCCATATACCATCCTGGGGTTGGTAAAATATCCCATGAACCCTCCTTAGAGTGAGATAATCACCCATATACCCTTTGAGGTCATGAGATTTAAAAATTTACCTAATTTATTAGAGGTTTATAATAAACCCACATATCATATAATGATAAACCATACATATGTGTCTTATAAGGTCACGAAAAAATTCATCAATTCATCATAACTTAATTAAACCTTGGGAGAGAAATGGGTTTCATGAAAATATCAATAAAACATCATCATAAACCATATATATAAAGTAATTGGATCATATCATAAGATCATATACCTAGTTAAGAATAAATATTTTTGAAGTATTTTTAAATTGATTAAAAACTCTTTTATAAAATCCTTAGAAATATAATTTGAAAAGAAAGAGAAAACATCCTTTTATTTTCTATTTTTTTTCTAAAAAATCATAGAAAATTGTGAATGGTATTTTCCTTAAAAAACCTTGAAAATTTTAATTATATATAAATATTTAAGAAAGTAAATTACAACTAACAATCAATTCATGTCATATATGTTACAAAAACATTATTTTTTACACTTTTATAAAGAATTTAAAAAGTGAGTCGAATGAAAAATGTTTGGAAGGATTCCATTTAATAATTTGTAAATAAAGTCCAAGGTAGTATAAAATACCTTTATCAAACATTTTACTGTATATAAAAACTTTCATAATTTTTTAAGAACATGGATATGGAATAAAAAGATTTCTAATAAAAAAATGCGAAATAAGGTCGACTCTTATTAAAAATATTATTTCAGTATTTTTTGAGTATCAGAGAGGGAAAATATTGAAGGAATACACTAAAAAAAGAATAACTAGAGGATAATATATTATATTGGGTTTAATAGATAAATATATTTTATAATTTAGCACAATGGAAATTGAAACATAAAAAATCATGATAAAAAGTGAGATTGTAACATAAATCCTTATAACTTTGATAGCCATTGACTTAAAACCTCATGAAAGGTAAAAAATTTGATGGATTAGTAAATTAAAATAATTTTACTGAATATTATCATAAAATATTTTCATGATAAGTATATACACCACACAAAATAGAGAAGGTGGAGAGTATAAAAAATATTTATTGAGGTGAAATTGAGATGAGGAAACCTTTACCAAAAGTCTTTAATTGTTCCATATTCACTCTAGCATCCTATATAAATATTTATAATTATTATAAATCTATAAAAATAAAATTTTCATACTTATTTTACTATATATAATTCACTAACAATTTACAATTACCTATTTATTAACAATTCTTTATTAAAATAAATATTCAGGTGTCTACTGTTTGTTTTTCAACAATTTTTTTGGTTCTATGATTCAATTCTACGCACATTGATCATGATTTCATCATATAAATAATATTATAATTTAGTAAATATCATATTTATTCATTATATATACTTTTTTAACTATTATTTTAATGAGGTTGTCAAAAATGAATTACATCACTTTGGGGAGGCGGTAGTCCGTACATACGCACATGTGATGTTTTCATTTTTTAGTGGAAGGAAATAAAGGTATGTAAATAATAAATTATATTAAAAGGATCCTAATTATATAATAAAAATCATATATAGTGATTAAATATATCTATATAACTAACCATGTTATTTGGTGTTGAAAAATGAAATACATCGCAACGTGGGGGTGGTATTCCACACGTACACATGTGTGATGTTTTCAATTTCTATTGGATGAAAAGGATGTAGAAAATTGTTTTTATTTAAACATAAAAACATTAAAAATCATTAAATAAAATTATTTAATTATATTATAATGTTTATAATTTATTTTAACGAGGTAGAAGAAGAAATAAACATGAAATAATTCGTTTAAGACTTATAGGTCTTCCCTGGATATCTTCCTTTGGATTGCACCTTAATCTTTTGAGAATTTGTATTTTAGTTCAAAAAGAACATCTAGATCATGGGGAGTAGTTTTTGGAGTTTATTTTCTCTAGGATGGGTCAATATAAAATGAATTAGAAGTGGTTTTCCTTGGGAAAGGAGAGGTGTGGTATTCATATTAGGGGAGAGGGGTGTTTTAGGGTTAAAATAATGATTATTTTATTATTTAGGCCTAATAAATTGGGGGGGGGGGGTGATGATTCCATAATTTTTTTTGTTTATTATTAAATAAATAATTCTTATTTTACATTAAAACCATTTCAAAACTGAATTTAAGGATCAAACCACCTCATTATATGTAAAAAATAAAAAATAATTTTTTATTTGAATAAAATATAAATTTGGATTTAAAATTTAAAAAATAGGTTTATAAATTCAATTTAATATATTTAAATTAATTATTTAAATATTTAAATATATATTTGGTTGAGAAAATTTTTTCATAAAATTTTAGCTCATTCTTAGAACATAATGTTGTGATAAAAGTTGCGGTATACGTAAAACCGTTATTTTTCCCTATTCACTAAAAAACAACATTTTTCAGAATAATTCTAAAAATTCAACCCAATATTATTTTTAAACGATGATTTAAAAAAATAAATTTAATTGTATCAAATAAAATATATAATATTAGTGGAAATTAATTCAAATATCTACACACAAAATGCGTAAAAACATTTTTAGAAAAAATAAAATTTCAAAGCACGAAATGAATTTATTCTCATTTATTTCTTAGTAAAAAGCATCTGATGATTGTTAAATTATTTTATTAAGTGTATTATAAGTAAATATCATAAAATTATTTATCAGTAAATTTTAATTTTAATTTTTATTATAAAAATACAATGTGCATTGAAAAGTTGTTTTCTTAAAAATAACATTTTTTTATAATCAAATAATTTTATATTCATGTTTAACTAATTGATAGTCAATTTATGAGTGGTTATTCATTAGTTTACCTGTATTAATAATAATTTCTCAAAAAATGTAGTACTTTAAATAATATAAATCCATATTTTAAAAAAAATGTAAAATATATAATAAAAATTATGTTTTTAAAACCAAACTTTTTTATTTAGACATGAATAATTAATGTGGAACTTATTATAATTAATTAATATATTTTATTAATTATTATTAATTAAATTTTCTTCTAATATATTCCATTTTTATTATAACAATGCATTATTAACTTATTTTTGGTGTTGAGTGCATTACAAGCTATCAAACAGATTGAATTTATTAAAAAAAATATATTCTAAAATATCTAGGAGGTACATACAATCTCTAACACACTCAATCATTTTGAATATATGAGTGTAGAGTAAATTAATTTTAGTCATCATGCATCTAATACTTTTGTAACCTTTAGTGACTCATTTTATGCTTCTCATAATATAATAGATTCATTTATTAATCAACTTCAACATTAGGTTACTTAGGAAAGTATTACTCAATAATATATATTTTTTTCTCTCCTAATCAAGAATGATTCTAATGTTTTTCACCATTCAAAGAAGTTTCTTAAATTAATATTATCCTTTCAAGGATTAATCTCAAATTCATGTTTGATGATGATTATTTCATTATATCTACAACATAATATTTTATTTATTGAGTATCATGTTTTAAATTAATTTAATAAGGAATTTTATTAAATTTACACACACTAACATGATGAATCCTTTAAATTTAATCATATACATTAGCAGTCTAAGATAAATATTTTAATAATCTTTGGTTTGATTTATAATTTCCCCATAACATAGCTATATAAGTATACAATAATTTCAATGATATGATATTTTAATCTTTGATAGTCAAGTAGATAAATACAACAATTTTTTTCCTTTTAAAGATTTGGAATACTTAATAGAATATTTTTGAAGTTAGGAACTATGTTAGAGTGGGATTTCGGGGACCTGGGAGGTTTGGTATTGATATAATAAAAATATAAAATATATTATATCTTACAGATGTAGTTTTTCAAAAATAATAAAATAAATCATGAATGGAGTTTCATATCAGAAATATTAGAACTTTATTAAGTATAGAAAATTCAATTTACCATAGGTGAGATATAACCTTTTTTGGAGTTGGGTGTTTTGTTTGAGGTAAAATCATTGGAGAAGATAATAAAAATAATTAATTAATTAAATAATTTTTATTAAATGGACGTGACCTAACCCTACTCAATATAAACCCAGGTATGGGAAAATCCTATGTTGTACCATATAACCCTAGGGATTTGAGAGGAGAGCATTGAGATACCTTGGTGGATGAAAATGTGATTTAGGATGAGATCGATACCGCTAGGATCATCTTCACCAATGGAGTTTGTGGATCTCGCCAATAATAACATCAACTATTCTTCATCAGTGACCGATCCAAATTCAAGGTAGGTCATTTTTTTGTTTAATACCCATTTAATTATCCCATGTTGAATGTGAACAAATTATAATGACAGATTAATTCACAGGTCAGCTGTGTTGAGATTTATGATTTTTATCTTCTTCAAATTTATGAATTGATATTGATTTTAATATTCTCCTCATTCATATTTATTGTGGAAAATAATTGATTCCAACCCAAATAATGACCTTGGTTCATTCCTCTTGTTGTTTTTATGACTTTCTTCTATCGTTATTTACAGATTTATCACCAGTATTTTATTTGGTTGGTGGTTTGAACAATACTTGGTGGATGATCATTGTGTGGTTTTTCTTTAGTGAAACATATTTTTAACTTTGGTTCAGGTTAATGGTTGTTGGAGTGATCGAGGTGTTATGATGACAGTAGATGATTATAAGAAGATTGAGATCAGGTCAGTTTTCTATGTTTTATGGTTTGGAATGTGGTGATGACATGTTGCAATGTGAGTCAATTATCTTGAAGAATAGATTATTGAAATTCCACCATTGGTGATGGAAAGTTTTGATTGAACAAGATCTATAATATCTGGGTGATATTGGTGGTGAAATCCAAGGGAGTTGTAGTTTGGATGGACGGATGAAGATTTCTATAGTTGTTGTAAAATCCCCGACTAGACGACCAGTAGTCTAAAGAACACATGTTGTGTAGTACCGTGGATGCGGTGGCTTGGATTTTGGGGAAAGTGAAATATAAAATACTGTGTGATACACTCTATATGCCATATGATATATTATAGGCAAGTCATAATGTACCCTCATGGTACACAAGCACATACATGACTTGATACATGGGCATGGCTAGAGAACACATGCATGGTTCGGTACATGGACATGACCAGGAACCCAGACATGTCCTGGTGTATGGGCTTTACAATAGAACATAGGGCTGACCCAAAGTACATAGTCATGGGATAGAGTACACGAGTATAACCAAAGAATGAAAGAAACACCCTATACTACCAATATACGCCACTTAATTTCTCCATAGATGTTTAAGGCCCTTTTTCTCTTTAGTATGAACCTATTACCTTAGGGTACATTCCATCGGTCCATCCCCATGAGGATAGATTGAGGCATCATGTCCTGAGCATAGGATGTGATCCCCCCATGGGATCAATCTTAAATAGAGTTTCAAGAATACCTCCGTGTGGCCTGGGGTGAGATACTCTATCACATCTTCCCTAGGTGGGGGTTTTGGAATTGACATGACCAACATATCTGGTCATTGATTCCCTACTTAGTGGTTTAATATTATTAAGGTTCTCGATGTCCCCCATGGCCCTAGGTGTGACCCCTATCTATGTATCTAAATCTTTTGAGTTCCAACATGTACTTCCTCATGGGGAGGCCTATTGAGAATGATCTCCTGGATGAATTCCATCAGTGTTATTAGTCTTGTAGAGTGAGTTCTCCCAGATGAATACTTCCTTGAAGACTTGAGTAGAATCCAAGGACGATAGTGTGGTTGTGACCTTACCATGATACTTAGTGTTTATCTTGAATATATCTGGGTGTTATTCTTGTTATGTATCATATTCTCATTGAATTGACCTTATGATGATGATTTGAATACAATCTTGATACTTTATGTTTAGTGATTTTGGGGTGTCATATTGGGAATTTTTATACTCAATACTGAATAATATTTTCCCATATATTTCATGTTTTATGTATAAGACATGTAGTTTGATGGTCCCCTAGTGGAATAGGAGCTAACATAGAATAGTGATATTAATGGTTTATGGTTCATGCCAGGTGTTTCATTTGACAACAGTCCCCTCCTTGTAGTAGGTTGGAAATTATTTCCTATTTGGGATGGATTGTATTTATAACTTTTTTCTTTTCAGACTATGTGGTACTCTGATAGTTGGATTTAGATGTATTAATTCATTATGGTATCAATTGTTTTTTTATCTTTCAGTATTATATGGGTATTTGGAGATATATGTGTACATAGAAAAGCATCAATTTAAGACCACCCTTGTGTGTGGTTTTCCTAATAGGTGCTTATTACCAACCCATAGCCCATTGGAGGAAATATTGGGGTGTCAAACCTAGATTATTAAAAAATAGGTGACATCTTCTGATGTGACACAAATGGTGCATATAATCAAGTGAGAGCACTCGTAAGCTGATTAGACTTGATCTCATAAATTTCCCAGTTGGTAATATCTAATAATGAATATTAATAGGGCATACCCCGAGTAAGAATTACACATTTCATGTGTCACTGGATATTTATATTTGAAAACATGTGTAATTATCCTTAGACATTATGATTATTATTAATTCATATCATGAGTTGTGTACTTATATGTATGACAAAAAAACGTGATTCCAAATGTTCAATAAAAACGTGGGTATGTTGGTGCATCATGAGTGATGTTATATTAAATAATTTTTTTATGAATTATTTTTCTTTTCCATTATTATAGAAGTTCATATCTAATCCATTTCATTGAAATGAAACTACCTCATTAAATTACATGGTCATAGTGTATTGATGAGTTCATTTTAGGAAATCAAAGAATGTTGTATCAGGCATATAGGTTGATGACATGAGTATGTAACTTATATGATGTGATTTTGAGAAAAAGGGATTATATTATATAGTGGGCGTTCATATGTGGTTGTTGAAATTTTGACATTAACTTCTTCCACATGGCTACCTTTATGTATTGAAAGATGCTAATATTGAACTTTAGGTGAACCGACCCAATTACAATGGGAAGATTCCTATAGGGTCGCACACTTAGTGTTCCTATCAATCTAAAATAAATTCTTTCTAAATTTATTTATTAAAATAAATATTATTCTCGAGTCTGAGGGATAAAATTTGTTTATGATATATTAACCTCACATATTCAACCACTATTTTATGGGAGTTTAATATTAAATAATTTTTTACTCCTAAGAATTTGAATAATATAATTTTTTACTTATTTATTGAATGAATAATCACCCAAGGTTCAGTAAATAATGAATATAAAATACAGGCCGAGTTATCAAGTGTGGTGATATTGATATATTAAATATAATTTAAATAAATATTAAATAATTTATGTAAAGAAATGATATTTATTTCATATTTGAGTTTATAACATGTCAAATAGATTATAATAATATTATTTTGATACGGGGTTTTGTAGGGATTATGAGAAAAATTAAGGGAATGTGTGAAATTATTTATCCTCTAACCTTGCTCTATAAATACTAGATTATATCATTTTCTAGGATCAAATGTGGTGTTTACAACACATCTCACTAGAGATAATCTAAATACTTGAGAGAAAATTTTCGATAATGATCTCAAGAAGTGAGAGAAATTTTCCACCTTCTTCCGCTTTGGACCAAGTGGTTAAAGGGAAATCCTTAAACTAGTATTAGATTTTAAGACCTTTGTATATTCAATAATAATTTGAAGTATTTTGTGGTGATCAAAAGTGAGTGACATAAGATGATTAGTACAACGTCACTAGCACCTAAAGTACCATCGATGATTCTTTAAGACCGAAAGAGTATATATGGATCATCAGTAGAGGGATTCTATTCTCGGATCCTCATAGTGTTATAATGGTGTAACCAAACAACATTTATATAATCAACCTCTTATTAGTAAAAATAATTATCATGTATGAGGTAATTCTTAATTGAAATTAAATATAAATTTAACATGAAAAATATTATCTCTTCTTGGTTATGATATTATTTATCAATATTCATCAAATTTAATTACTTGTTCAGGATGTTTATCATCATGTACATTATTTATTATTCATTGAAACTAAATAATTTATATTTTTCCATAATCCTAATAGGCACTTCTTCAACATTTGAAATGTTCAAGTGGTATCAAAGAAATCACATTAAAATTTATAATTATTTATTAAACATTGATCAATATATGAATATACTATTAGTTATTTAGTTCATTAAATTCATTATTTTATTCTAAACATGAATATATCTTATTCTTATTATTCTTTATTCTCATTTATATAAAAAAATATATTCAAAATTCATTTTAAAAACATCCAAAGAAACCATTTAGAGGTTCCAATTTTTATATCCAGATAACATGGGAGTACATGGAGTATAGCCCATAAGTACACTCCTAGTACCCATATTCACCACACCAATAAAAGTCACATGAGCACACTTGTTCATGTGGATGAATACATAGTGTCACTAACATGCTGTGTGTTAACCATAATAAGCTAGCACATAGTTTTCCATATTACACACCATGTGACACACGTACAGGTCATATAGTCCACTTGTTTTCATGGTGGAAAATACATATTCAAAGACATGTTATGAATTTATTACAATACTCATGTGACTAGAACCATTTAAAAACCAATGTTATATGATGTTTATCTTGAATACATTCCATGTACCTTATTAACTTCCGTAGACAAATTACATACCTTTTCCCCTAAGCATGTGTTGCATATATTTGAAATATTAGTTACACATCATGAAATCCTAGTATAGGCGATGTAACCTGTACTTGTCTACAAAGATCACATAGCAAGCCTGAATGCGCACTAGGTAATTAATTTGATGCAGGATGGAAATTAGTTATACCATTAAACCTAATCAACATGTGTCAATGTGTAATTTATTGATATTACACTCAATGTGATATGTTGTTATTAATATTAAGTGATAAATTAATTTTGGTGTTAAATTTATAATGGCATACTATGTATGATCATTACACACCATGTACTTCGTGTCTACTAAAATAATTACACACCATGTAATTTACTTATGTCAGTGTGTCGTTTATTGACAGTGCAAACTATGTAATTATGTGACAAGTTGTGTATGAAATTTTCTATGTGAGTACATATTATAAAATGATAACCATATTGGGTAGTTTTAATGGGTAAATGCACTATTTCCTATATGTACATGTCATGTACATAATTAATTTTTATAAAATTAATTAATTTAATTTGTTTAAAACTATAGTGGATGAGAATTTCAAGGATTTATTGGATGATTATTAAGATAAAAGAGTTGATCAATTCCAAAATTTAATTAAATAATTTGAGTATGTTTTATCTTAAAGAAGAATTATTGAAATTAATTATAGTTTATTACATGTGTATTAATCCCATGAATGAATGATCATGAGATTGATCAACCTGGGTGTGTGCCTGATTTATTTTAATATATTTATTTCATAGGTTTTTAAAATTAATATTATTAAATTAAAATTATGGACTATGTGTCATATCCCCCCTACATATGAGTAAAACAAATATAAGGATGAACTTAATAGGTTATTAGTGGAAGTTCAGGATAAAAGTGGGGTGAAATCAAAATGTGTGATACACATAAAAAATGTGTAATACTAAAACTCAAACTAAAACCTAGTCATAGAATTTTTACCCTTGGGTCATTGGTTTTTTTATTTTCCACTCAATAAAAAAATTGTTTGATAAGTCTCATGAACATACCAAATATTTTATTCAATATTTTACATGGTTATTTTTTTATATATACTTTATCACGACCATATTAATAAATCATTTAAGTAAAATAAATTTTCAGATGAAATAAAATAAAATTATTCTACATAAATATTTTATCAACACTTGGTTAACCCTTTATGTAAAATTTACTTAATATTAATAATACATATAAAGGATAAAATAAGGAAAATTACACATAATTAAAAAAATGTATCAATCAAATATTAAGTCACACTAAGCCTTCCATCCTGTGAATTAAGATGCTTCTATAATTTAAGAATCCATTCAAGCCGTTACCAGTGGAAATTTTAATTATCGAGAAGCCTTAACAAAGATAGCTGGTTGAATTAAAAAAACTTATTTTGTATTTATTGACCTTTTCTCATTCCATAAAAATTTATAGGAAAGTGTTGAGGAAATAAAAATTTGGATTTCTAAATTAGGGATTCCACTTAATAGATCAAGGAACTACAAGCTATAAGTTGAAAATACCCCATAATTAAATACCTTGTTATAATTTACATGGAATTTTTTGGGTTATGATAATTGAAATATAGATCCCTTCCACTAGAATATCATCATGATATGAAATTATGAGTCTAATGGTAAGGGACTTTGGACTTGATAATATAGAAAGAGAATTAATAAAATAATTCATCTCTTATATTTTGGTTATCAAGATAATGTACTAAATAATATTCTTTTATATTGTTGTAGTAAAATATAAATTTCATTTACCAGGATAAAAACAATGATCTTTACTTGACTTAGGTCATGTCCTTATATGTGAAAATTTCTTGCATTAGGTATAGATGTTTATACACAACTTTTCTATTGATTTTTTTCTCTGTGTTGGAATCCCATATTTTTAATCTTTATTCTAAGGAGGTAACTAATAAAGAGATTTCCCTATATAAGAAACACTTGGATAATATTCCATTTATTGATTATTTTATGTTATATCCTATGAATAGTGATCTATATAATTAACACAAACCCATGGATGCATACACTATATTCACCCATTTTATTGATATTTATCATGAGAGGGAAAGATATGAGTATTATAAGATTTAGATGATTATATTTATGAGAAAAAATAGAGAGGGTGTATAGATTTGTCCTTATATATTTAAAATGAATAGATACAATAAGTGACTTGAGATTATTAGGTTTAAAATACCCAATTAATTGTGAAAAATTTCATATTTTCATCACTCCCTTATAGTTCCTCCATCTTTTTTTGTAAATTTTTAATATTAATAGAATTTTGATGTATCTATGATATGTTCTCACTATACTTCTCCAAGTTAATAATAAAAAGTGATGAAAAAATAATTCCATTTATATGATGAATAGGAGAAAGGGATAAGTGAAAATCCCCATGAATGATACTAAGTTTAAGGATTCTTCAAAATTAACTTCCAAGAGTAAGAACATCAAGGGAGAAGAAAAATAACTGGATTTAATTTTACCTTCTTTTGGTATAAAGGTAATTGGAAGAGAAACTATAATAAAATGAAGCATAAGTTTATACTTTAGGAATATTCAATAATTTAATTCTTACATCTTACTTCTAAGGTATTAAATACAATGTGTTTTATATACGTGTATTAAAAAAATTAACCAAGTAAGTACAAAATAATTACTAGAATCCAGATGCGTTCTATAAGAAGTTAAATAATATTAACTCCTAGAACAATATATAGTAGTGCATGAATTCACATTTACCCAATGTATATATGTTAAACTATTGTTTTTTACTGATTATTACAAAAAAACATTTATATAATGGTATAATTAGACATAACTTGACACTATTTAATATTTTGAATATATGATGTTATGTTATATCAAAAATCAACAAATAGTTCAATAATTATTAATTCATATAGATTTTAAATCGATAATTAATGATGTATATAAATAGAATACCTTAAATAAATCATCATGGAAATGTAAAAGTTTCTTATTAAAAACAAATATCAGTTTAAAATTTTTTATCTAGGAGAGTGTTATAGAAAATTTTGAGCTAAAAAATAGGGTATACTAACTAATTAACTATTAGTTTTGAAAAATAACCCTTTAGAAACAAAGGTACCCCAGAAAGTTACTAGAGTTAGCTCAAAAACACCATAATATCTATTTTTTAGGTGTATCTAGGAGATAAGTTCATATAATTCATGAGATTATTTTAAGAAATTAGGAATTTTTTGTAAAGAAAAGAACACACTTGGTAATGGATACATAATATTTTATGATGTCGTGTCAGAGTGTATCATAACCAAGTATTAATTAATTATTAATATGTGGATTGATGGTAATCCCAAACTCATATTTCATTATACATAATTTTTTTAATGATAGTAAAATGGGATAGATGAAATTTCTTGTATGTATTAAAAGTATTTTATAATTTATTATCAGTAATTTTTGAATAAATAATAATATAATCACTAATTTTATGCCAACTACATTGACTAATGGATATCATATTAACTACAATATTATAATGATTCTATTAGTTATTGTTTATAATGTTTGATTAATATAATATGTTAAAATATTTCTTTAGTTACAAAATGAACTTAAAAAGAAATGATAAGTGTGTCTTTGTTATCATATAACCATTTTGGAGAATAACATCTCTAAAATAAAAAGGTATTGGTCAATACCAACTATAAATTCATGATGGAAGATTTAAAACACTTGGGAAAGTAATATTTAAAATAATAAACGCCACTATCTATGTCAATAAGGCATAAATTTCTTTTCAAGAGCCTGAAAAACTAGAACTCTATAGTTAGGTGTGCTTAGACTTGAGCAGTGCTAGGATGGGTGAAATCCTGAGAAGTTTTCTAAGGTGTGCGTGTGAGAGGAAGAAGCACACTGAAAGAACTTGAGTTGGCCTATTGGGAAAATCATTAGTCTTATAAGTGACTATTGTGGGAAATAGTTCAGGGTTTCCTAGGAAGGAAATTATAGTATTACAAGAAAACCATGGAGTTAAATTACTAGGTTCATGGTCAATGGAGGTTAGGTAATTAAAAATTGTATTAAGAGAAAAAAAGACATTATTGGAGTACCATGAGGCTAGATGACCAAGTTCATAGACTAGGGAGGTCGGGTCATAAATAAAATACCCATCTAAAAGTATAGTGGCACTGCCAGGGTTTGAGGGGTATGATCTAGAATTTTGGAGTTTTGATTTAAATGGGGGAGAGTATAACACCCCTTGAAAAGTGGGAAATAAAAGATTAAATGTTATTACCCATATCAATAAGGCGCACCATTCTTTTTGGGAGCCTTCCTAATCATAACTCCATAGTTAAGTGTACTTAACCTAAAGTAGTGTGAGGATACATGACCTCTTGGAAAGTTCCCAGAGTGTGTGTATGTGAGGACAAATCACACAGAAACAACATGTGTTAGACTATGGGGATAGTAATTTGTCTAATAAATGACCCCAATGGGTAATATCCCATAGTGTTCTAAGAAGTCAAATGATACATTTTAGGAGATCCATGGGGTTTTATGACTAGGTTCATTTCCTAAGGGGGTTGGGTAATGAAAAATGGTTTTAGAGCCAATATTCAGAAAAAAGTGCCGTTACACTACCTAGGTTTGCAGTGTTGGGGATATAATGAGGGAGTTGTGCTTTAAAGGGATGGAGAGTGTAACACCCTTGGAAAAGTGAGACGTTAAAGAATAAACATTACTACCCATATCAATAAGGTGTAATTTATTTTAACTACTTTACCTTATCAAAACTCTATAGTTAAGCATTCTTGGACTAGAGTAGTGTCAGGATGTGTGACCTCTTATTAATTTTCATAGAGTTTGTGTGTGTTTGAGGGGAAATAGCACTGAAATAATATTTGTTGGACTATGGGGGAAACCAATAGTGCAATAGGTGACCCGAATGGGTAATTTCATATGGTGTTCTTCTAAGTAAACCAACATATTACACGATACTCATAGGGTAAGGTGGGTAGGTTCATATCCTATGGAGTTTGATTCATTATATAACGAAATCTATTTTATAGATAGTGGGAGTATTCTATAATTATATGAATTCTTGGATCTATATGCATATGATTTGCAATAATAATACAGAAAAGTAAAGAAATTAAATACATAGAAGTGGGAGGAGTGGTTCTAAAGATACATAATGCATGAGAAATTAAAACTAAATAAGTTATTTTTATATATTCATTATAGTTAGTGATATATATATATATATTAATCTTTAAGAGTAATGATTCTGGTAAAGAAATAGTAAATTGAAACTTTCTAGGATTGGCCAGTATGTAAGAATTTAGTAATAGATTCTATGTACTGAAATTCATAGGATCATTATTTTTAATGTTTACAAACTTGATACTACTGGTGGGTATTCAGGAGAAACTATATACGGATGGTAAAATTCAGTAATAAAAAATAATGATTGATTATTTAAAAGTATTTTTAAAGATATAGTCAATGAAAAAACCTATACTTTAATCATTATACTAAAACCCATTTGAATTATACTTATCAAAACAATATTTTACGAACATTTTTTTGAGTGGTTGTATGTAAGGGAAAGTTTTTTAATAGATAACCCATGAAATTTTTTTATATGAAATTTTTAGAAGGTTTAGTGACACCAATTCATGCCAATTAGATATGAAAATTTAATATATTAATTTATGGATTGATGAAATAGTAATAATAATTGGATATTAATTTGTAACAAAATAGTAGCATGTATCTATAAAGGGTTAGTGTGAGCATAACTCTTTTACAGATACATATGTTGATAATATATAAAAACAGATAATCAATATTAATATTCTACTAAGGATAAAAATTTCTCTCCAAGAGTGAATTAAGATAGCATCCGATTTCAAGGGAAAAAGATCTAGGATATGGATCTTTGGGGCTATATAATCTAATTGTAGTACATACCTTTGAAATATTGAGTAATTAAATACTGAATTGTTATCCATTTTACGTGGTATATAATCTCCCCATGATAATGTCCACGGTTTAAAGGGGTAATTATGAATAAAATTTCACATAGTCAAGTGGTTGGAATTAATTTCATATGATATGATATATTATAATATTTTATATTAATTATTCATGTTTCATGGATTGAAAATATCAAACTAAAACTAGTTTAAATACAGAGACCCATCATTAAAACTATTTGACAGTACCTGAGAAAGTAGAACTGGATGAGTTCCTGGTAAAAGGTGATATGGGAATACTTTTGTTTGAGGGGATATAAATTTCTTTTTTCCTTCAAATAAATTACGATATAGAATCACAATTAGGCTAAGAAAATATGCGAGTCAAAAATTATTACATCCTATAGTGGACACATTTATAATAACCAAGTTTTTTTAGTTTCTAAAAGATATTAGGAAGTAGTTTAATAATGAATTATTCCTAATTTTTAATTATAAAAATAGTAAGAGAAATATGAATATTTTATTAGATTGTAATATTGTATTATCCAAGATGTTGGGATTTTGATAAGGATAAAATAAGGTGGATACTCAGGTATCTTACTACTTGAGGGATTTTTATCAAGGTTGTGAGGTTGCAGTAAATAGATATATAGTAAATACATTTTACAATACCAAACATAGCCATAAAAATGTTATAGGCCCAATAGATAAATATATACTCAGGAGAAACATTTTTAATATGTGAGAACTATCCATGAATTAGTTGTTGGATCTAGTACAATTGTGAGTCTGTCGAAATTAGTTCCCTAAAACCAAATACAATGAAATTTTGTTTACCTATATATATTCAAAGATATTAATATTAATTGATACATCATAAAATATATATTATTCATCTATGTAATGTTAATGTGATAATGTACTAGATTATAAATCACATTGAAAAGGTCATAAGTAGTTTCCCACTATGACGAGAACCTTGAGATACTATGATAGTATTCTTAAACTATAAATACTATGATTGTATGATGTCATCTAATGGGATAAAAATTATGTAGAGTATCAAGTGAGAGTACTCATAAGTGAATGAGTCTTTATCTCAAAAATTTCACACCTGGTAATATCCAAGTCTATACACCAAAATAAAGTATTTTTATTTAGAATCATTTTATGTAAAAAGTGGGAAACTAATGAAGTTAGGAATAAAAAAATACACACCTCATAAGTTACTATCAAGACATTAAAAAAATTAAAAGTGATTAGATTTATTTAAGTTAAATAATCACCATTCTGTGGAGGTAACAACCCTTTCTGGAAACCATGATGCTATATGTTAATGGTGATGTTGGGAATGTTGGGTGCATCATGAATAATTTGTTATAAATTATTAATATTAATAAACATTTTACCCTACCATTATTATTTTATCCCATGTGATTTCATTTTGAGGTATTTTTATATTTATTTTCTTTCTAGCATTTTCCCTTTGGGGTTCCTCTGAGTTTTTGGAGAAAAATGAGAAAATTTTGGAAAGAGCAGGTGACGCAGGGTTGGTGCACTATTTGGAAAATCATGTGCCCTTTCCTAGATAATAGTGAAGCCAAGTGGTGTTTTTGGATAGTGGATAATTTAATGGTTAGCGCATGGTTTGTAAACTATACGGGATAACTATTTAGTATGTCCTTCTTGGATAGTAAGGGGAACACAGTTTCCACATGGTTTGAAAAACGATGTGGGTAAACCCTGCGACTTGTCCATGCCATTTATTTTTTTTAAAATACAAGATGTTTCCTCTCAGGATTTGATCCAAAATCTTCCATCTTCTTCCCCACTAAATATTTCTACCCCTATGCACCTCTCTCTCCTACCTTGCCTCCATAAGAACTTCATTATTGTGGCAATTTTGGTGTTGTTTCTCTTCAATTATTCAAGTAAGTAATTTCTTACTTGAATTATTCTTATTTTTTAGTGTTTCTCTTCCTCTTCCTATAGGTTTCATATCTATAGTGGGTTGGGTGACCTATTTTGGGTTAAATATTGATTATTAGGGTTCAATATTGATGTTTTGTGTTTAATATTTCCTTTTTAGGGTTCTCTTGAGGTGCGATTTTGGTTTTTCTCAATTTTATATAAGTTTCTAAATTTGAGATAGGTTATTCCAAGCTTAAAAATTCTTTGGTTATTTTAATATACTTTCTTTACTCCTTGGTTAAATTATATGGATTGTGTATGAGGTGTGAAATTTGTTTTTGAAAGGTTTTCAGATGCATATGGCTTGAAAAAGGGGTTTTTAAAGGAAATTGGTTGTATTTCAAGTGTGCTTTGTTGGTGTGACCTTTGAATGAGTTTTATATATTATGAAAGATGTTTAATAAATTGTGAAAGTTGTATGAAACATGTTTTAAATTTATTTTGGTGTGAATTTGGTTTTGAAGGAGGTTTTTGGTTGTGGAAAGAGAAGTTTATCATGTGTGGCACAATGATTGGATTATGATTATGTGAAAGTGATGTTGCATGTGATATGTAAAATGGTAATTAAGTATGAAGGTAATCTTTGGTATCTAGGTGAGAAGACTAGGAATTTTATGTGAGAAGACTCAGAAGTGGATTTTCCTAGATTCATATAGCGGGATTAACGATAATAACTGTAATTAAATACTTGATGATGGTTAGAGACCACTAAAATTTTGGATGTTCCTCCACTCTACTAGATCATGCATGAAAATGTTGTTGGTGTGCTTACTATACCATATTTTTCTAAGATATGATTTACCTAGTGTCCCACTAAGATATAGATCCTATAGGGATTTATGTGACTTATTGATTTCTTGTGATGTGGTGCTATCTGTCGGCATATGATGTACCTTTTGTATACTTCCCTTTTAAAGAAAGATTATTTTTAATTTTTTTTATTTGAAAGTGTTTTTCTTTAAAAATAGTTATGGTTAAAATGTTTTATAAATGTTTCAATTATTTTTAGAAGAAATGTTCATGTAAATTTTCCATATAATGTTTTAACATGTAACCTCTTTTGTTGGGTGGTATCCTACTTGGCTTTGTATCACACCCTACTTACACCTTTTAGTGTAAGTAAAATTGGTTATGTTTGAAATAGGGAAAGGAAAGATGTTTGGAGATGGTGGTTCAGGATGATAGTGGTCTTCCCTTAAAGGTTTTGTGGAGGTGTCTTGAGGATGATGCACCTATTGTTGCATGGTGGTTTTTGGGATAGTGTATTATTACCTTTTTGTTATAGTCTGCTTGGGTTTTTTAAATGCTGTAAAAATTAAATATAATAATTATTATTCCATGTTTGGTTATGATTGTTCCATTTTGGTTTATTTGTTATAGTTGGTTGGTTGTGATTATTTACATGGGTGAAACCTTTCCCAAGTTGCATGGTTGATACCCAAGCACTATTTTCCATCCCATGAGGATCGAGAATAGCCTTTGGGCCATGCCATGAACTGGGTTGGGTGTTGTGTTGGATGCAACTCTAGATTGGTTCAAGATAAAATGTTATCAGATAAGGTTAAGATCTTCTGGGTTATGATATTTAGGGATGAGTTTATATAGTCCGGAGCTAGGATTATCCAGGATGGATGTTCTAGTTGTGAGGATGGTTCCTGGCTAAGAAACATCATGAGAGAACTTAAGTTTCCATGGGTTGTTGGTATTTTGGTTGACTTATCCTCTAGGTGAGATGTACAATCTCTAGACTATATATAAAACTTGTGTGGAGGTGGATTGGTTTGGTTGTCATGATATTGTGATGGATTTTATTTGTTTGGATTTATGGAATTTTGTAATTTGTTGATATTGCTTAATTTATTTAGAATAATTGTATTGATGGGTTTTCTTGTGGTTATTTCTCCTTCTAGCAACATGCCTCCTCAAAGACGTTCTCTGTAGCTGTGGGAAGAGGCCAGAGAGAGCTCTACTTCACCAATTGATTAAAGACTAGTGGAAGATATGGTCCTGGATGTCCAAACTTTGGGTTAGGGAGTGGGTTCTGGTCCTACTCTAGTTATAGAAGCTAATCTAGGTCTGGTTAATGAAAACAATTACGAGTTTCTTTAGAATAAGCCTCCTTTTTTCAGAAGCATCACTAAACCTCTATAATCAAAGGAATAGATTCAAAAGATAGAGTATATGTTCTTGTTCTTCGATACTCATGAGGATGTCATGGTTAAATGAACCTCATTCATGTTGGAAGGTACTGATTAGAAGTGGTGGGAATCGATGGTGAAATATAGAAAGCACGAGAAGATGGGTTGGAAAGTCTTCAAGGTCATTTTCAGTGAGTATTACTATCCTACGGTCTTGACCTACTCCAGATCCCAGGAGTTTATGGATCATTCCTAGGGAGACCGATCTGTGGTGGAGTATGCTAACCACTTTACTGAGTTGCTTTTATATGCACATGAGCTCATTTCTAATGAGAAAATTAAGGCTCAAAGGTTCAAGAAGGGGTTACAGATAGAAATCTAATTTAAGTTATTCCTATTCAAAATAAATACCCATGCTATGGTGGTCAATCATTCCATGATGGAAAATATTGATCGCAACAACCAATATAGTTTCAATGGAACAATTTTGGCTAAGGGTAGTGGTAGCTCATAAGATAAGAAGAGGAAGATAGATGAGTAGGGGAAGAAGGGAAGTGGTAGTTCAAGCCATCCTTATAGTCAGAATTTGTTTGTGGATTTTGATGTAGGATCTATTGTGTGCCACTAGTGTTGGTAGGAAGGGAACATACAACCTTCCTGGACATATCCTCTAAAACATTGTAAACGATGTGGAGCGATGGGGCACTTGTAGCAATTTAGAAGAGCCATTCATTCTTATTAGAGTGGAGTATGATTTGTGGATTCTAGGGGATGTCAACCCAGTTAGAGCCATCTTGGATAGTGGGATATCTATTAGGTGTTCGTGGAGGAAGGACTAGATCATATTCTGGGTAGAGTCATTTCAGTGTAGAGACGCATGATAGTGGTCATTCTTAGGCTCATGCTGAGACGGGGCATCTTCATGCTGTGGACCCCACACCAGAGGGGTCAGAGGCATGACTTACGATAGTCCGCAGTACTGTTTTTATTGAATCATCCTTGGTTACTATTTTGATTGATACTGGTGTGTCTGTTTCTTTTATCTTTTCAAGTATTGTGGATTCTTTGGGTTTACTAACTAATATTTTACCACATGCGATGGAGTTAGTAACACCATTGGGTAAGAATAAATAATAGGGTTTCATGTGTCCATATTATGCACTCACCATGTCATGGGTTGAGCTAGAATGGTATTGTATAATTTTTGAACTGGACCTCTTTGATGTAATCCTTAGTATGAATTGGATGGTGCACTTACAGGAACACATCGATTGTTACAGGCAAAGTGTGAATTTTATGGAACCTGATGGGAGTGTCCACATTTTTCATGGTGAATGGGATCCTTGGTGGGGTCATGCTGGACCTCCACTTTGGGAGTTAGGTAGTCTTGGTATTTAGTTATCTTCTCTCAAATTGGAGGATTATAGTGGTGTTACTAATAGTGTATTACCTTCTATTTTGGATGAATTTCCATAGGTATTTCCAATTTTTTTTATGATTTCCTCTAGAGCAGGATGTGAATTTATCTATAGACTTGGTGTGAGGAACATAGCCAATATCTCTTCCCCCAAATTGTATGGACCCACTAATTTGAGAGAATTAAAGGTACAAATGGATGATTTTGAATCCAAAGATTTCATTTTCTCGAGCATATCACCTTGGGCCACCCCTGGCCTATTTTCGAAAAAGGATGATGGGTCTCTCCTATTGTGCATTGATTACCATAAATTGAATTTGGTGACCATTAATAAAAAGTATCCCTTTCCCAACATTGATGAGTTGTTTGAACTGTTAAAAGGGTAAAGGTTGTTTTCTAAGATTGATTTGTGTTCTTGTTATCAATAAGTCAAGGTGTGGGAGGTGTACATACCAAAAATAGTGTTCCAAAATAGATATAGTGATTTTGAGTTTTTGGTCGTGTATTTTGGGTTAACAAATGATCCAACAGTCTTAATGGTTCTTATGAACAAGTTGTTACACCAGTATATTGATTCCTTCATTTTGGTGTTCATGGATGACATCTTGGTTTATTTGGGTCAGAGGAGGAGCATGAGCATCATTTGAGAATTATTTTGGGCACTCTTTGAGACCATCATCTCTATGCCATGTTTTCTAAATTCACATTTTAGATTAAAGAGGTGAGGTTTCTTGGCCATGTGATCTCAGAATGAGGAGTTTTAGTAGACCACGAGAAGATAAATACAATGATGTCATTGGATCAACTGAAGAATGTTTTTTATATCGGTATTTTTAGTCCTGGAAGGTTATTGAAAGCGGTTTCGTCTGGATTCACCCATAATGGTGCTCACCCAAAAGTGGTGAAGTTAGAATGGATTTTTGAATGAAAAGTATCCTTTGAGGATCTTAAGTGGTGGTTGACCATTATCCTTATTTCAATCTTTAGAAAATATGAAAAGGGTTATATTGTTTACTGTGAGGACTCAGGTATGTTCTCAAGTGTGTATTGATACAAAATGATCATGTGGTGGTGTATGTCTCCCACCAACTCTGACCACATGAGAAGAATTACCCAAACCATGACATGGATATATTAGTACTGATTCATGCCTTGAAGATGTGGTTCCACTATCTTTTTAGGTAGAAGTTTGTGGTTTATTCATATAATAAAATATTGGCATACATTTTATCTATAAAATATCTAAATATAAGGAAGCATCATTGGGTTGAGTACTTTAAGGGGCTTGATTTTTATATCATTTATGATCTTGGAAAATGGAATGTTTTGGTAGATACTTTGAACAGAAAAGTTCCAATGTTGGCATTGAAAGAGTCTAGTGATGAGTGGACATTGATTTTTCTTTTTGGCAAGTGGCACTTATAAACCAAGGATCATAGTAGAGGTGTGTTCTTGGTTAGTTTTTAGTTGAATCATTCTCTTCTGGAGTTGATTCACCAAGATAAACCTAAGGATTAGTTTTTCCAGAAGTCCATGAAGTTCCTTTATTGTGGGGAGAATCCTTGTGACTGGTCGTTATCTCTTAAGGTAATATTGTGCACTAAAATACGCTTTGTGGTGCCGTTGTCTCTGAGAAAGGTAGGGATGCAGGACAGCCAATATTCTAAGTGGTTCATTAATCCTAGTGCTACCAATATGTAATATGATATGCATTTATAGTTATGTTGTCTAGGTATGAGGAGAGATGTGGATGACTTCCTATCGAGGTGTTATACATGTCAACAAGTTAGATCACCAAATAAATTTAGGTTTGCATCAGTTTCTACCCATTCCTACCAAGAAGTGGGATGAGATCGCCCTATAAATATTTTTAGGATTTCCTCATACACCCCAAGGGAGGAATTAATTTTGGTCAGTGATTGATTGTCTGATCAAATCATCCCATTTCATTCTGATTAGATATTCAAACAAAGTGGATGAGTTGGTAAGTTGTATGTTTGGGACATAGTGTGGCCCCATGGTTTTTAATAAAAAATAATTTCTGATAGGGACCCCATTATACCTCATGGTTTTTTGAAGGCCTTACTAAGGTTTTGGGATCATAGGTTAATTTGAGAATGGCGTACCATCATCAAACGAATGGTCAGACGGAGTAGGAAAACTAAAATACAGAAGTCATGCATTGGGAATGTGTGTTGTATTTCAGTAGTACATGGGATAATCATTTTGGATTGGTTGAATTTTTATATAAAAATAATTAAAAATTATCAATTTTAATGGATCCTTTTGAGGAACTCTATGGTTGGTAGTGTCAATATCCTTTATGTTGGGAAGACATAGGTGACACCTCATTATTGGTGATAAGCTTATTGAAAGATACATCTAAGAAGAAAAAATTGATTAGGTAGTGGTTTTGATTGATTCGAGTTGACAAAAATCTTATACCAATTAGATAAATTGATATCTTGAGTTTTTTTTGTGGGTGATTGGGTGTTTCTGAGAGTGGAACTTCGCTTGGTTCATCACCATTTGGGAAATAAATGAAAGCTAACACCGAGGTATGTCAGAACTCTTGAGATCACCAAGTGGGTTGGGAAGGTAGCATATATGTTATCCTTTACTTCATAGTTGATTTCAATTAATGATGTGTTTCATGTCTCCCAATTGAAGAAATATAACCCAGATCTGTCACATGTGTTGAATTGGGAAGAGTTAGAGTTGGAGCCTGATTTGTCAATGTTTGAGTGGCTAGTGCAGATTGTAGATTCCCAAGAGAAGGTATTTAATGGGAATTCTATTCTACTAGTCCAAGTACTTTGGAAACATGGTAGCAATGACCATGAGACTTGGGAGTGGAAATCATGTATTGAGATAGATTATCCATTCCTATTCCCTAAACAATCTTTGGAGAGACTTTCTGGGGATGAAAGTTTTCATGGTGGGGAAAATTGTCACACCCATGATTTTATTTTGAGATATTTTTTATTTATTTTCAGTCTAGATTTTTCACTTTGGGTTTCCTTATATTTTTTGGAGAAAAATTAGAAAATTTGGGTAAATAGAAGGTGGCATATGATTGGTTAACAGTTTTGCAGATAGTGAACCCATGCCTAGGTAACCTTGCAACGAAGTGATGTTTTTGGCAGTGGATAATCAAATAGTTAGTGCATAGTTTGTAAACTACGTGGGATAATAATTTGTCATATCCTACTTGGTTAGTAATGGGAATAGTATTTCCACAAGGTTTGTAAAATTGTGTGGGTAAACCATGAAACTTTCCCAGGTCATTAATTTTTTTAAAATACCCGATGTGTCCTCTCGGGATTTAACAACAAATCACCCATATTCTTCCCCACTAAATATTTCCTCCTCTAGGAACTTCTCCCTACTCCCTTGGATCCTTGAAACCTCTATTTTACAGTAAATTTGGTGTGGTTTCTCCTTGATTCTTCAAGTAAGTGAGTTATTCTTCTATTTCTTCCTCTTGTAGGGTTTCTCGTCCTCTTACTTGGGGTTTCATATCTCTAGTGGGTTGGGTGAACTATTATTGGTTTAATCTTGATTATTAGGGTTCAATATTTATTTTTAGTGTTCAATATTTCATTTATGGGGTTTTATTGAAGTTTTGTTGTTGTTTAGCCCCATTTTACAAAGGTTTTTGCATTTGAGGTAGGTGGTTTCTTGATTAAACATAATTTGGCGATTTCAAAATGATTTATTTTATCCTCGGTTATTTTCTATGTATTCTTTACAAGGTATGAAATTTGTTTTAGAGATGCATATGTCACGAAAATGGTTTTTATAACGAAAATTTGTTGTATTTCAAGTGTTTTCCCATTTTATGACCTTTAAATATGTTTTATAAATTATGAAAGATGTTTAATAAATTGTGTAAGTGGTGAGAAACAATTTTTAAATTGATTTTGGTGTACATTTTTCTTTGATGAATGTTTTTGGTTATGGAAAGAGTGGTTTATCAAGAGTGGAACAATCATTAGATTATGATTGTATGAAAGTGATGTTTCATGTGTTATGTGAAATTGTAATTGAGCACGAAGGGAATCCAAGGTATTTAGGTGGGCGAATAAGGACTTTTATGCCATATTACTTGAAAGTGGCTTAGCCCAGATTCATCTAAAAAGATTGAAGATTATAACACTAACTAAATAATTGATGATGGTTGGAGACCACTAGAATTTTGGATGTTCCTCCTTTCTAGTGGCTCGTGCATGATAATTTTGTTATTGTGGTTACTATACCACATTTCACTGAAATATGATGTACCTAGTGTCCCACTAGAGCTAGATACAATAGGTAATTCCATGAATTAGTGCTTTGTTTTTATGTGGTTCCATCTGCCGGTATAAGGTGGACCTTGAGTACACTTCCATTTTAAACCATGATTGTTTGATAAAAATGTTTTTCTTTAAAAGTGTTTTCAGTTAAAAATAGTTTGTTTTCAAATTATTTTCTTAGAAATGTTTCAATTTTTTATAGGAAATGTGCATGATAATTTTTCATATAATATTTTATAATGAAATCATTTTTTGGACAGCATCCTACTTGGCTTTGGCTCACACCCTACTTACACCTTTGGGTGTAAGTAGACTTGGTTATGTTTGACACAGGTAAAGGCAACATGTTTGGAGATGGTTGTTTATAATTCTAGTGGTCTTCCTTTGTAGGTGTTGTGGTGGTGGTTTGAGGATGATGCTCCTCTTTTTTCATGGTGGTTTTTTGGATTGTGTCCTCTTCCCTTTTTATTGTATCCCATTTCAGTTTTGTTTAAATGTTGTAGAAATTGAATATAAAAATTTCTATTCCATGTTTGTTTATGATTGTTTAGTTTAGTTTTATTTATTATTGTGGGTTGGTTATGATTATTTACATGGGTGAAACCATTCTCAAGTTGCGTTTTTGATACATAGGCACTTTTTTCCATCCCATGGGGACCGGGAATGCCCTTTGGGCCATGCCATGGATCGAGTAATGTGTCAGTTTGAATGGAACTATAGCTTGGTTCATGAAAATTATAAATATTGATATCTCATCCCTTTGATTGAAATAGAACAATATCATTAAATTCCATGGACATGGCATATTAACAAGTACATTTCATGTTGTTAAAGAAAGACATATCAAGAATATAGGTTTATGGCACAATTAGGAAATTTTCTTGATTAAATATCATTAAAAATGGATTATATTACAAAATGAGAATTTATATATGGTTTTCAATTTTATGAAATTAACTTCTTCCTCTTGGATGCTTTTATGTGATGCTAGATGATGATACCAGACTTTTGAAAACTAACCTAATGTAATTAAAGAAGAATCCTAGAGGGATGGACACTTAGTGTTTCTATTAATCTCAATTAAATTTTATTTTGATTTAATTATTGGAATAAATATTATTTCTACTTGGAGGAATAAAATTTATTCAAGGTTTATTTATTAAACATATTTAGTCACTATTGTATATGAGTTGAATATTAAATAAAAATTTATTCACAATACCATCAATAATATAAATACTTATTTGTATATAAAATGAATAATTATTCAAGGTTTGGTAAATATTGAGGAGGAAATTTTGAATGAGTTTTCTGGTCTTATGAGAATTATATATAAAAAATTATTTATATAAATATTATTATATTTTTCTAATGAAAAGATAATTATTTTTTCTGTAAGTTTAGTGATTTTCAAATAAATAATAATAATAATATTTTTATTTAGACATGGGATTATCTAGAGATTGTGAGAATTATTAAGGTGTAACACCCCAAGAATTTTTAATTTTCTGAGAAGCTTCATATTTTGATGAATGATGAATAATACTGAATTTTATTTCAAAACTGCATTTTCATCTAATTTATAAATATAGTTAAATAATGTTTTAATTGGGTTTAAATTATAATTAGATCAATTTTATTTCAAACTAATTTAGGTCATGGGAAACAATTTAACTTTAAAATTAGATATAAAAACTTAACAAACTTTTGAACTTTTTTAATTTTAAAAACCTGCTTTGTTGTCCCATCTGTGGGATTAATTTTAAATTAATTTCTACCACTTATGTTATTAAAATTTTGAAAAATGGATTAAATATTTGTAATAATAATAATTTCTAATTTCTAATAAGTATAAATAAATTTTTGACCAAAAATATTAGTGAAAGTAATTAAAATTAATTACTATGATTAAGAGAAAACATAGCTTAACAAAGGACTAATCCCTAAACATAAGACCCAAAATGATCTATAAACATTTTAAAAATCCATTTTATGTTTTTATTTTTATCCTAACCTTAATTGGATTTAATTTTGACCAATAATTTATCCACTTACAAGGAAAAAATGTGGATGAAATTACCTTTTCAAAAATTTACAAGAATACCATCCCCCAACACTATAAAATGGAACTCACACTCCTACTTATTCACAAATCTCAAGCCATTTGGATCACGCAAAATCTACTAAAATAAACTAAAAAATCCCTAAATTCATACTATAATCATTCCCTTTTTTATAAATTCATCCTAGGAATCCGTTTTGTGAAAATGAAAAGGAGTAACCCAAAGAAGAGATAATATTCTTCCTCATGATCCTTTGTTTTATTTTCATTCTCCACACCCTATAATAATCTTATTAAATGATTATACAGTAACAAAATTATCCTAAATATACTTATATGTTTTTATTCTTTGGGTTATAATTATAATTACACACACTTCCATCTAATTGGTAACAAATCAATCGTTCTTATGTAGGGAGAAGTACCGCCTCATGAAACGATGTTGTACGCTTTAACTTTACCACCCTTCATGGTTGAGAATTATGATGGAAAAACTATTTTTATATGATATATATAATATTTATGATTTAGTTATTCTTATATAATTATTATATAAGACATAACTTCATGCCTATCATTTTGTGTAAAAAGGATAACTTTGTTTGTGAACGTGTAGACGACCGCCTACTCAAAGCAATGTGATTCATTCACATTTTACATGGAATGTATTAAGGATGGGTTTGGTGAACTATTATGATATATATTACATAATAATTATACTATAACAATATATATATATATATATATATATATTTCTTTTACTTTCTTTCTTTCAATATGATAATAAAACATAAACAGTGTCCATGCGTATGTACGACCTACCGTCTTCATGAACAATTTATTACATTTCATATTTATATATTTTATATATTATTATAAATAAATATATACTGAATATATATTATATTTTTATAATTTTTTACATTATTTATATAATCAAATCATGATTATGTAAGAGGATCAATAATAACGATCCAAATCATATACGAAAATGAAAGTTCATTTTACCAAAAAAGTAACATTAACACGGAGTTGTTAATAAAAGGGTAATATAAAATAATTTACAAATAATATATGGTATTGTATATAATAATATTCTTATCTGGTATATGTATAATAAAATTATATTTAATATAAATGTTGTTTGAATTTTTATAAAGAAAGTGAAGACTTAAGGTAAGAGTTTTCTCATCTCTGTTTTATTCCCCCACTCTGAATGGCCTGAAGGAATTATTTTTTATTCATTTTTGATAATCCCAATTTTCAGGGTTTAAGGGGAACACATACATATCAAATAGGCTTTGTGATATAACTTGACCCAATGTTCTAGGAGGAATTCATCCATACTATGACTACTTGAAACTGCGTCTCCCCAGTGTCTAAATCATGATGTTAGCTCTCCACCTTTGGATGTTTGATTGACTAGGATTTCCTTACATGCTTAGGATGGTACCGATGAGAATTTACATACCCTCTCATTATTCCAAATAGGATAGCTCTAATTTGGTGAATTCACTTGCTCTGAATCCTCATCTACATCCTATTCCTTATAGAGCCTACCTGGTCCAGTAAAGCACAATTTCATGTGGCCTAAAGGCCTTGAGGTGACCCAAAATCCTTGAGTTGGATCGAAGGAATTATGTGTATACTTACCATGGATGTATTATATAATTATTATACTTAAATTTAGGTGTAATTACACATAGATTTGATAATACTTCTTTTATGAGGTTTATATTTCAAAAGTTTCTAAATTGGTAAAGTAATTTTGTCTTAATTTTACTTCTTTTAGACACTTTCCATGTAATCAAACTTTTTTTATATGGGGTGTTTATACTAAATTTTAAATTTTTTATCATTTATATTCTTATTTTCATGATATTTTATATTTCATTTAATGATATTGTTTCCATTTTATTTTTTCTCAAAGTTAACAATGTGGTAATATTTTATTTCTACAATCTCATCATTTATCAAGATTATTTATGATTATGTAACCATTGATGAAATTTTATGATCCATATCTCAATAAATATCATGAATTTTTTAAACTCTGGTTATCCATGTTATATCCATGTAATAGTACTATTTTCCTAGTATTTTTTACTTAATATAGTCAATAATTGTTTACGAAAATATGAATTTATTTCTCCTTTCGGTCAGAAAATTGTGTTATTTGAAAACCATGTTTTCTAAAAATGTTTTAATATTATCCTATTTTTTCTGATTTTTTTACCCATGTATAACATTTTTATAAAATGGTTTTAAAAAAAATCTTCTGGATATTTTATTTTCAAGGGTTTTTTTTGAAATTTTAAGGAGAAAAAGGAATGTTCAGCAAGTATGAAATTACCCACCGTCATGACCACAATTTCCTTGATGCTTACTTTGTATGTTTAAAAGTTTATTTTTCAAGTAATTTTTTCCAAATATTTTATAATTTTTTATTATAAAATAGTTTTAAAAAAATTATTTTGAAATATTTTTTTTATTTTTAAAATGCATTTAAAATGATTTTCAAATCTTCGGTTATATAATTTCAAAAGGTTGTCTTCAAGGAAAATTATTTCAATGATCTCGAAGATTTTTTTATATGTATTCAATTTTTTTTAAAGAAAAAAGTTTTTGAAAATGTTTGCAAGATTATTTTATAATATTTCAAGGAAAAATATTTTCAAAATGAATTAAAACCTTTATTCTATGTTTGAAAAGTATTTTAAATGAAAATGGTTTTCAAATGTTTTTTTTTTGTTTTAAAAATACCTTTTCAAATAAGAATAGATATTGTCCTCATGAAATGTTTTTAAAATATATTTCAATTTTTTTCCATCTAATATGACATATGTTGATATTACTCATGCCTTTCTCCAAAATTATCCAAAGGTTCCATTCGTATTATTTCTCTGAGTGGTTTATGTTTTCGTGACATGATGGTTATTGAAACACGTTTCTCTGTAACATGTTATATGTTTATGAAACCTGCTTTTTTTCATGGGTTATTGTTTGATGAAACAATTATGAAACCTATATCTTTTCCACAGGTTATGTTATGATTTCATGTTTATGAAAACCATTTAATTTCACGGGTTATTATATGACTATTTATGTTCTTATTGAACATTTTTGTTTGATTTCATTATGATATGGGTGTGAAATATATCTAAATAAAACTAATTGGGTAAATATTTATATCTCATGATTATGGTAGGGCTAGATTGAGGAGTGTACTTGATTCAATATGATAGGAATGTTACGAGGCATGAACTATATTCTGTATGACAGGGCTGGAATGAGGTATGAACTTGGTTTAGTTTTATAGGGCTAGAATGAGGATTGAACTTTGTTTTGTAATATTGGAATTGAATGGTAAGTGAACTCAGTTTTGTAATACAATGATGGAATGTGGAGTGAACCTAGTTATGTAAAGGAATTTTTCCATTAATACTTTTTTGGGAGTGAACCTTGAGTACTAATATGGTTTGGGGAGTGAACCCATTATACTAATACGGCCTTGGCATTTATCCTTGACTACTATTTAAATAATTTTATATGCTTATGTGTTTTCCATATATTCCGGGGTTTTTTATTATGTTATGATCTCATGGATCATGATATTGATTTCCTTATGATTCATGTCTTATAAACTACCAATATTTATGCCATGAATGTTTATTATGATCTTTGATATGTAGGGTATGATCTTGTAGTATTAAGATGCAAGAACATAGTTTTTCACTCAGGTACCTATCCGTTAAATTTAACTCTTAATATTTACCTTGGACCTAATATGGATTCATAATGAGTTAGAAAAGTTATTAGGGGTGTCTGGGTAAAGTTTTGGAGCCCAAAACAATTGTTTTTGGGGAAATTGGTTGAGTCGCATGGTTGGGGCACCACTAGGGCATGGTTTGAATAACAAAGTCAAAGTTGCTTTTTTTGGATAGAACCACATCAGATGGTTGGAACATGGTTATACGTCCTAAACATACAAGTTCCCCTTCTTCCTAGGTAACCATACAGTGTTTGTGCATAGTTTTTAAACTATGCGGACAAACCATGCATATGCCTTTTTTCCGGTTACTTTGGTAATTTTTCCCTTAATGATCTAATTAGAACCCCTCTTCCTCCCAAATCCATATTTCAATTGGATTTCCCAATATTGATCTCATTTTGGATTCCTTTTAAGATCTAAGGTTGGAATCAAGAGAGAACCATCATCTGAGATCTGGTTGAGCTTCCGTTCATCACGTTGGATGTGCAACTATAAGTACTCAAGTCCTCTTGATCCGTTATCCTTTTCATTTACTCTCAACTAAATTATCTGGGTATGAGAATTTTACCCTTTTCGTAGATCTACTCCAATATAATCCAAATCAATGGAGAATACCAGAGGAGGGGAGTCATACAAGCCTAAGGTGGGTGGTCTATTACTCATCCCTCAGTATCTTTGATTTCGGAATTGTCATGCAGGGCCCAATGATTTCATAGGGTTCCATTTATAGAATTTACATGTCATGATTATAATCATAAAAACCATATGTTTATGATATTTCCAAATATGATATTAATTTTTGGTGGTTATTCCCATAACTTCATTCATCCCATGTAGCATCTTATGCCATAATTGTCGTTTTAGTGTTTTGACACATTTGAGACACTGTACGAGTGTGCCTTGGCTTAAGCTTCCTATGGGTAAGAATTTATATATTAAATGGATGGTTTATAATGACAATTTCATATGTAAAGTACCATTTATGCACACCACTTAACCCGCATATGGTAAGTGCTTCAATTTGAAAATAAAATGTGAAATGTGAATTCACAAGTATACTATGTACATGAATTGGCCTTAAATGTAAATGAATAGTAGTTTTCATATCCTTAGTACTCTTTACCACATTAATGGAGGGTAGAAGAATGATCCTTGAATATTTAATGTGCTTTAAAGGAACTAAATAAATGGCTTCGTGCTACTTGGCCCTATCACACTAATGAAAGGAAAGGCTTGAACCAAATGGCTTGATTAAAAGGATTCATGCTACTTGACCTTGTCACACTAATGAAATGAAAGTCTTGAACCAAATGAAATATTACATGACTTAATAATCAAATAGGAATGTACTAAATCGATCTCACCATATATTTTAATTAGAGAATTCCATGAGCACTCGGTAACCCCATTTCGATTCAAGGATACAACTTTTATAGTTTGATACCCACATAGATCACAATCCTTGACTATTCTTTGGATGCCCGATATGACACCATATGACCCCTTACATATAAAAATAGGATGCCTTAGATACACTCATTGGATCCAGAATTGACAAGTAGGTTCCATGGTTACAGCCAATAAGGCACTGTCTCTTCTTAGCCCCGTTTTACCTTGGTCGATCACCTCAGATTCGGTAGACACCACATTATAGAATGACTTGGACAATTCTCCTTGGATTAAACTCTTACCCATGTTAGTATATAGTTATTACTGAGTAGGAGACCCTTGAGATATACATTTCTATATTTATTACCTTGTTACTTAATTATTTGATTTAATTATAGGTTTCCTTGTTACATATTGGAACATTTAAAATTTCTAACATACAGCTTATTTATAAACTAATAATAATGAAATAATGATTTTTAAATGATCAGACCATAAATAAGGGATAAAGTAACTACTTGGACATTTAGTTACATTTTACTGCTTTATATATTCATGATTTCACACTGTTACATTTCTAGTACACTATCCAGATGTTATAGATAGCGTTTGTGGTGTCCCAGTGAGATTTATCTCACACCCTCTTCTGGCGCCTTTTGGTACCTGGAGTAGATTACATGATTATAGGTGTTGAAAAAGGTAAGAATATGACTTCAAACACTTGATTGCTTGTTGTTTATGATTTATCATGATAGCAGATGACCGAGACAAGACACAAGATACTTGGGATAGTCTTGATTTACTTTATATTTTTGTGGAATATGTTATGCCTTCTGTCTTGTATCCTTGTTTCCCATTTTTCTAGTGACATGACATATCATCAGTTGTTGAATTCTATTCTAGTTGTTTTAGTTATTGTTACCATTGTCTTTATTTTTCCACTATGCTTTATGTTTACTTATTTTACTTTAGCTATTTACCTATGTTTACTTTCATCCACTACACTACACTTTGTTAATGAGGGAATAGTCTTCATAGAGACACACCCTAGTCCCTCATTTTTAGTCAGAAGCCTCCGGCATTTTGGATATGGACTTGAGGCCATGTGTCCCACTATACTCGGGGCACCCATTATGTGGAATCCCGGTCTGGGACATCAGATAAGATTATGTTATCATACACTTATGCTCAAGTTATGTTTAAATATCTCCCTTATTTAACCTTTTGAAGCATCAAATATCACCCCTTTATTAAGTTTCCATTCCCCAGGTTATGAAGAAAGTTTTTAAGTACAAGTACTAAAGGGGAAGACATTTAAGGGAGATGTTGGTGATCTTTCACCAAGTTAGAAGATTATGTTTCCAAGTTTCCAAATACACTATGCTATTACATTCCTCATGCATTTATTTTTTGTAATGCTTTGAGTATTCATCTAAAATGATGTAATATCTATATATGTTAATAATGTGTTGCTATAGTTGGTATCAAATAAAACGGTTTAGTCAACATTTGTAAATTAGGATGAGAAAACCTTAGTGAGATCACTAGGGATATTTATAAGGATATATCTGGGTAATTATCTAAGGATAATCCTAAGGTTTTATAGAATTAAGAGTATGTGATATGATTTATGCATCCAATAATTAATTTTCATGATTATGTGGTCTTCTGATATGATAAGTATTTATCACTATATGCTTTCTGGTTTTATTCAATGGTGGGAACTATAAAGAATTTGTATAACATTGAATGTTTCAGATATAGAAAGTATGATCATTATAAAAATTTATTTCCTCATTTGAAATCCCATGAGGAGAATCAGGATGGTGGTATGAGTATTTGAAATACTACTAAATATAATGAGACAAATAAAAACGTGAGTGGTATGGGATGTTCTTCCAGTATTTTTTAAATTAAACATAAGAATCATGATTAGATTGAGGTTGAGGAACATTAAGACATGATTTATTTTTCATATTCTAGGAATGAAGTATTAAGGAACTACTTTATGATGCCTGAGTTATGGTTTATGAATAAATTTGGATGATTGAATTGTATATGTTTTGGAATTAAAAGAGTAAGTTATATGAATCATAATGTTTATAATTATTTTTTATAGAAGTTTTTCTTTAATTATACTCAAGAATAAGATAAATGATACTGATGTACTAGAAAATTGATTGAATGGAAAGGTCATATTAAGGGATGTTAACCCTTAACATGTTCCTAAGGTTGAGAAAATGATATTTTTATATGGATAAGGAGATGTTGATATGGATAATGTAAGTTGGATAATATTTATGACATCATAACTGATAAAGGATTTGTTGAAAAAGTGATCTATGTTATCATGGATGAAGTTTAAAACATCTTGGATTTAAGGAATATGTATAGTAATCTTTGGAATAAGGAAGCATGGATGTTTTCAAAAAGGATTTATGTAAATTCCGGTCATTATCATGTGTTAAGATAATATATGATGAGGGTATTCACATGTTTGGAATGTGAAATACAAGATATATTTTATGATATAATGGGGATAAATTTCAAGTTGATTTAGAGACCTCCTTTCTAAAGCTTTCAATTTTCATCTTTTAGAAGGGTTATATGTTTAACCAATTATGGAAAGGTTTATGTTAAACAATAGATGAAGTTTTTGAGATTAATTTATTATCTCAACATATAAGGATTTATGCATATTGGATAACTAGTGCTAACCATTTTACTGTGATTCCAAAAAAATATAGATGGAATGAATTATCATTCTATTTATTGATCTCATAAATTTCTAATGCTTCATGATTGATAAATTCACCTTCATTTATTAGAATAATATATTAAGTCGAAATCAATCAATGAACACCAAATAGTGAGATTGTGATGAAATCAAGTTAGTATATCTTCTCATGAAAATTATTCAAATTTAAAAAGGGCCTTGAAATAAAATATTGTCAAGATATCATCATTTTTGATGATATCAATGAACATTTTCAATCTATATTATGTTATGGATTTGTGATTGTTAACTTTCTTCTAACCATATTCACTATCACTCTCTATCAAAACTTTATAGTTATATTTCTCTTCCATTTCCATGTTTTCACTTCCCACTTATGTTCTACTATGTTTAAACCTAGTGATGTTTTACTCTAGGTGATCGTTATGGCTACAACATTCCATTTTTAAAGGAAGTTTTAGTATTCATTTTTATGATGTGGGTTTATATGAAAGGAACTATCATGTATTAAAACTTTGATAACCTAGAATAATTTTTAGGGTGAAATTAATTTTAAGGGTGGTAGAATATAACACCATGAGATTTATTGAATTATTTTTTTCTAATTAATTTAATCTTTTGAATATTTTTCATTTCACGCAACATCATCATAATGTAAATTTTTATTCAAAGGAAAAAATAGATACAAGGTAGACAAGGCCGAAAAGGAAGAGGACAAAGAAAGGAAGAGACTAAGGGGGTCTAAAATAGTAGAGATTGAGGGAATCACCTGTGGTAATATTCACCCATTCCTCCTTCAAACTAAGGAGATCCTGAAAGAATAAGAATTCCGGACCAAGAATATCCACCAAGGATAAGTAGTCCCCCACCTTGTTCCCCTCCCACCAGGTATGAGAGACCATGATATTATCCCCCAGAAAGACACGACACCTTCTAATGGTATAAAGAATAGACCAAGGAATCTTTCCCATACCGATAAGGGCGTTGTGTAGAAGCATAGAGTCTGTTTCAGCTTCCCTGATGTCCAAGCCTCTCTCCCTACAAATTTTCAGACCATTGAACATGGACATGGCTTATCTCCATTTATCCAGAGCCCTGACTAGTTCGATGAGCAGACTTTTACCCTTGAAGATAATAAAGCGACCAATCGAGACTACCCCATCGTGGATCCACTTATTGCGCGGTTGCCACATGCACCAAAACCCTGCTTGTAAGATAATGGTACGAGCATACCTCTCCAAGACACCATCACCTGAACCATGGTACCATCGATCGAGGAAGGAATGATTAGCCATGCTCGGAGTGGAGATAGTAGTAAATTCACCAAAAAATCCCCAAAATTCATGATCCCACTTGCTTTCAAAAAACAGATGGCTTGAAGTGTTCACCTTATGCTACTTACTACAAAAACATCTAGAAAACAATCAAATACCACAATGCATAACATTATCTTCGGTGGGAAGTTTTCTATTCCCGATTCTCCATAAAAGGAAATTAAACTTGGTGGGTATACTCTTGGCCCAAAGGATAGCATTCCATAACTCCCTATGATCCTGCATAAAGAAGGTTCGATGATAGTCCCACGTCATGAATTGGATAGAGGAGGAAGGAGTGAATACACACCTATCTGGATCCGGGGAGAGCTCTATGAAGTTACAAAGATAATATTGGGAGTTGTTTAGTCAAACCTTGATAAACACTGGGTATTGGTGATAATTCTTGAAAGAAATATTAGTGGCTGTGAAGAACGGGTAACCAAATATCTCCCCACTCAAGTTGTGATGCCAGAAAGAGACTTCAACTTTACCAATGATCCAATGAGAATGGATCCTGAGAGCATCTATGATAGGCTCAATCTCAATCCAAAATGGAGAAACATGGCCTTCCGAAGAAACCTGATCGCCTGTAGAGTTACCATGCATGGGATGCCCCCATAAGGAACAGTTCTCCAATACCTCCCATGCTAGATTAGCATGCATGAAAAGGATGGTGTCCTCAAGGATTCTAACATTAATCCCACCCTCAATAACTGGTCAAGTCATCTTATTCCATGAAACCCAGTTCCTTTTACCCTCCTCTTTGGGGTCCAAAATGAAGTTGGAAATAATTATATCAATGTTTTTAATGACACCTTTAGGAACCTTGATTGAAGAGAGAGCATGCATCGGGGTGGCCAATAACACACTATTAACCAGTGCTATTATGCCACTAAAATATAGAAAAGTATTTTTCCAATTAAGGACCTGATCATTGATTCTGGTAAGCGGAGGATCGAAATCATGAATGTAGAGTCTTCTTGACGATAAAGTTCCCCTAGGTATTCCATTGGAAACTCCCATCTTTGCATATCCAATATGTGGATCGTAGTAGAAATACGGCTTGAAGGACTGTTGCATTGAATGTAAAAACTACTTTTTGCTTTTGTTAACACTTTGGCCACTCCAATGACAGTAGTTGTCCAACATCCTGATGAATCTCCACAAAGATCTACTAGCAGCATTCCTAAAAAAAAGTATCATCCGCAAACATCAAGTGGGACACTAAAGGTGACCCCAATCTGTGACAATATGGAAGGATGGATCTATTTCACAGGCTTATCTGGATGAGAAGACTAAAGATATTCTGGGCGATGATAAAGAGGATCAGAGAAATAGGGTCTCCCTGACAAAGACCTCTAGTAGACTTGAAGAAGACACATGCCTTTCCCATAAATGATACTGCAAGACAATAAGTGATAAAACATCTGAATAGAATGTCAATATTCCAAGGAGAAAAACCCACACATTCTAAAACTCTGTTGATGAAACTCCATTCCATACGGTCATGAGATCTGTTCATGTCAAGCTTGATGGCGGAGTTAGCACCACGAGTTTTGAGGTTGATATCCCTAATCATTTCCTGGGCCAAGGAAATAGCCCCCTGGATTGATCGCCCCTTCAAAAAACCATGTTGTACCATTTAGATTCACTGGGGAAGATAAGTAGACAGCCTAGAGTTGATAATATTTGTTAGAATCTTGTAAGGTACATTGCACATGCTTATATGGTGAAAATGGAGGATGGATGTCAGATTTTTGGACACGGGGATGAGCACAAGGGTAGTGGCACTTGCAACACGAGGAAAATGCCCACCCTGAAAGAAGTCCTCAATAGCTATAAGCAAATCAGATTTAACAACCTCCTAGGAGGCTCTATAAATGGAGGAAAGAAACCCATCCAGACCGACATCATTATGAGGATTTAAATTCATCATAGCATTAGAGAACTCTTTCTCCTAAGGAAGGGCCTCCAAAACATAATAATCATGGGGAGAAACACTACTAGGGATAACGTCAAATAGATCTGTAGGTTCACTCAGATACCCCCTCGGAAAGTGCACGTTAGGACCTGCAAGAAGATCCCTAAAGTGGGAGTTAGCCAAGGCACAAACAATATCCCTACCATCGGTGAAAGACCCATCCTCAAGCCCGATATTTTCTTTAAGAAACCTTCTCATCTACTTGATTCAAGCATGAAAATAAGAAGTATTCCGATCCCCATATTTCAACCACTTGAACCTTGCTGATTCCTTGGAAAGGTGCACCTGATTGAGTAACAGGTCTGCCGGAATATCTTTTTTACCCACCAGATCCTCAAAAACGCGATCATCCAAAACCACTTCCAGGTGCCTTTCGAGGAAATCAGCCTCTTGTATAGTGACGTCTAAGTCCCTGTCCAGAGGAGGAAGGTCCTGCGACCACACCTGTAGCCTAATCTTGAGGTTCCTCAGTTTGTTATGAAAAGCAGTCTGTGAGTACCCTTGGATAGGATCACTCCAGCCCGTTCTAATAATGTCATGGAAACAAGGAGTGTCGACCCACAAATGAGAAAAACTGGAACTCACTCAAGTATCATTATCAGATGAGAGACATATGAGAAATGGGGAATGGTCTGAAATGCCACGAACCTAATGAACCACACTCATGTCAGTGTACATGGAGAGAGCCTGTAAGTTGGCCAAGAATCTGTCCAAGAGAATCCATGATCTACGACCTCCTATTTGGTTGTTGTACCACGTAAAGTTATACCCTGAATAAACAAGGTCCGAAAGACTTTTTTCGGCCATGAATTGGTTGAAATCATCACTGGACCTTCTAGTATAAGGACCTATCCCCTTCCTCTCATCTGGGTTCTCCACGAAATTAAAGACACCCCCCACAAGCCACGTGAGATTGCCCGGGTCGAACAGGGAGAGCTCATTCCACAGGATCACCCTCTACTGAGGATCACAGCTCCCATAAATGAAAGAAACAAGAAAGATATGGAAAAAATGGGTCACCCTAACAGTGATAAACTGATCTCCAGCCCCAACCTTATCCACCTTTCAATACTTGTTCCAAAATATCCAGATGTGCCTATTATTGGGATCCGCATGCAGACAGCCCTGCATCTTGAGTTTCCTAGAAAAATCACCAATCTTTCTCGGGTGTTGTTTGTGATCGAGAATACCAACCAGAGCAATATTATGCTTTCTAAAATTGGAATCCACAAAGTATGATTTAACACGGGCACCAATACCTCAAGAATTCCATATTACGATAAGACTCATTGATCAAAAAGGGTTCTGGGATTGGCTCCAAAACTCATAGCCTTGGAAAAGTGGGAGAGCAGACTCACCTTCAATCTTTTAGACTGAGACCTGGTACAAAATCTATTAGTAATGGAAAAGAGATCGACTGGGGATGAAGGGGAGGCCATGATATGAGTAGAGATCCTTTCACACTTTCCTAGGGAGAAAAATTTCTGCACCCTGCACCATCCGAACTCCAGGGAGCAGAGACCCCAACAGGTCCCACATACTTATGGGTGGAAGGGGGATAAGGAGGTGGAACTGATGATGACCCTAGAGAAGGGTGATGAACCATTGGAGAACTCTGAGAAGAGGGAAGTAAAACCAACTTCCCTCATAGCCACCAGAAGGGCCAAGAGAAGAAGGGAGCAAACCCAACTGGCCAACATAACTACCAGAAGGACCTACATGCTGAGGATGACCACCACAAGAAGACCGAGGGATCGAGGAAACCCATAGAGGACATACATGCTACTAAACCTAGAAATATTCAAGACAAAATTAAGCAAAGACACAAAGTCACCAACCTAAACTTGAGGCACCCATCTAGGAAGGAGTAGAACTATAGCCCGACACACCCCTCGCTCATCCAGTATCTGATCATAAGACAACACTAGTGCATGAGAACCATCCGGAGACCCTTCATGCTGAAGCACCCCCTGGGTCCCTGCTGGGGTATACTCCTTAGGAGTGGTAGCATGGCTATTCACATACCTTCTAAACTGTGGAATCCCACGACGACCTCCCAGTCTACGACGATGACACACTTGAAATGAAATCCCATGAATCAAGCAATGGTAGCCAAAATGATGGAAGACAGGATAAAAAATATCTCAATTCAAAAAAAATGTATCCTACACCCGAAGAGAAATTGTCTCCGACACTGGGCAAGAGAGATATAGTTCCACACACAGACGAACCACCGAGGTATCCTCACCAGACTTGGTTCTTCGATCTGAGCAAAGAAACCTGCCAAGGGATTCACCAATCACCTTAAGGAATCCTTTGTTATGAAAAGGAAATAGAAGCCCCAGGAGATTAACCCAGACCGCCACCGACGGGATTTCTTTTCCCCTGTGTACATCCGAAGACCATATCATGAGGATAAAAGACTAAAAGAAAATGGAATGCGGAGAATGAAACCACACCTAGATGAAGTCCTTCTTGGAGCCCAGGACCAGGCAGAAGGACGAAGGATGAATCGAGGTGATTTGAGCCAGACAGAGGAGATGCAACGACCCCACAAAGGGCTGGAAAGTAGGAAGGGGCAGTTTTGAGGAACCAAATCAAGAAATCAACATACACTTTAGATAGGACAAAGCCTCCATGAACAAAACCACTGGAATATCAAGGAAGATCAGCGATCCATCATGAGACACCGATGATCGATCCACCGAGATCTCCGGGAAGCAGACCTGGGAGGCAAAAGAAGAAACACCATATAGAGTATCCCTAAGGGAGGGGCTAAGGGAACCACAACCTAGGAGTGAGGCCTGAACAGGAAGGAAATGAGCCTAAGATCCACCCATCACACAAGAAGAAGACGGCCTTGGGGCATAGAGCGACAGATCTGACAGCGGCGACCCTGACGCATGAGCTAGAGAAGAGTAAGCAGGGAAAGATCCAGGGACCAAGGATGCCGGGGGCGAAGGGAGCGGTGGAGGAGTGGCGGGGGAGGAAGAAACGAGCAGGAGGATTTGAAAATCTAAAGGCGCGTGAAGAGCGTTCTCTAGGATATCCATCCCCATATATATTCTTCCTTTTTTTTTCACGCAACATTGAATATTGCTTTTTTAAATAAAATCACCATGTTTGGATTGCATTATACGAAACTCCATGTTAAGTTTGTGCTACATGAAACACATTGATTAGCTTGTTGTACATGAAACACTATGTTTGGATTGTGTTATGCACAATACTGAGCCCCTTCAATATCTTTCAAAACACGCAAGGCTTAGTTTTACTGAACTAAAATAAATTAGTAATAATATTAATAAATATTATTATAGATACCCCCATGCTATTGGAATGGAAGTTATGAATAATAATAACTAAATTATGAAAATATTATTTACACATGTATACAAAATTAATCCTTTGGTAATCAATTAGTAGAAGTGAATGTATAAAACCTGTTGAAAATAAAGAAATTACTTTTCTAAGAAAACTATTTTTCTATGTATATACACAATTTTATCTTAATTAATTAGAAAAACCATTTTTGATCACTTAAAATAATATATAATATATTCAATCAATATTTTTTAAACTCATCCAATAGATTTGATAGGTATAAAAGATGAATAAATCCAATTTTATGAACAAAAATATTTATTTTTCTAAAAGGTAATTTCAACACCTTTTAATAGAGAACCCATTTTAAATATTATTTTTGAAACTTTTATTTAAAAAAATGAACTTTTTTTTAAATTGGAATATAAAATTCTACTTTGGGTGTATTTTTGGTATTTTTTGAGAACTTTCATATTTTAATGAATAATGAATAATAGTGAATTTTAGTTCAAAACTACCTTTTCATCTAGTTTATTTATATAGTTTGATACTGATTTTAATTTGTTTTAAATTATAAATAGAAAATATTTATATCATTCAAACCAATTTATGTAATTGGAATCAATCTAACATTAAAATTAGATATAAAAACTTACAAAATTTTTGAACTTTTTTACTTTAAAAATACACTTTGTCGTCCTGTTTGTGGAATTTATTTTAAATTACTTTATACCACTTATGTGATATAAATTTGGAAAATTTTATTCCATATTTATAATATTAATAAATTTTAATTTCTAATAAGTAAAACGTATTTTTATACTAAAAATATTGGTGAAACTTATTAAAATTAATTATAGTAATTATGAGAAAAATTAGCCTAACAAAGAACTAAACCCAATAATTAAGGCCCAAAAAAACCTATAAACTTGTCCAAAATACGTTGTTTTGTTCATATTTATACAACATACTCACTTGTATATAATTTTTACCATTATTGGATCCATTTTACATGGGAATAACATGAGTGGAATTCCATTTTCTAAAATTTTCAATAATGCCACTCCTCCACCACTATAAAAAGTAACTCAAACCTCCCACTTATTCACAACTATAAAACCATTTTAATCATGAATAATATTCCCAAATAGTCTCCCCAAATACTAAAATCCTCCATTTGGGGATAAATCTATCCAAGGAATCCCTTTGGTGCAAACTAAATGGAGTTACCCAAAGAAGAGGTAACAACCTTCCTTAGGACACTTTGTTTGAGTTTCATTCTCCACCCACTAAACTCATGTTTTTACATTATTATATAATAAACTAATTATACTAAATATATTGGTATTTTTATTATTATTATTTATTGACCTAAACTTATACAAAATTCCATCTAATGGGTACGGAATTTACCGTTCTTGTGTACAACGTACTGCCTCACGAAATGGTATTGTTCCTTTTTAATTGACCTCCTCTCATGGTTGGGAATTACAATGGATAATATATTTTTATATGATAAATATTATATTTATGATTTATTTATGATTATTTAATTATTTTATAAAACATGCCCACATTCTTTCCATTTTTTGTAAATACGATAACTTTGTTTTTAGATGTGTGGACCACCGCCTCCCAAAAGCAACGTGATTAATTCACACTTTACATGGAATTTATTAATAATTGGTTTAGTTAAATTTTCTAATATATTTTTCATAACAATTATACATGAATGATAATATATATATATATATATATATATCTTTTACTTTCTTTATTTCAATACGACAATAAAACATAAACAACATTCGTGCATACATATGACCAACCATCTCTGTGAACAGTGTCTTGCATTTGATATTTATATATTTTATAGATTATTATCAATTCATATATACTTAATATATATGATATTTATATTATGTTGTAAAATTTTTAAATAATTAAATCATTGTCTATGTTAGAGGATCCAGAATAAAAAGCTAAATCATATATGAAAAAGAATGTGAATATTAACAAAAACGTAACATTAAAATGGAGATGTTAATAAACAAGTGATATAAAGTAATAAAAACACAATATATGATATTAGATATAATAATACGGTTCTATGTTAGATTTATAATAATATTATATTTATTATACAGGAGGATTGAATGTGTATGAAGAAATTCAAGACTTAAGGTAAGAGTTTTCTCGTCCCCCTTTTATTTTCCATGAGACACAAACCATGTTCATCTATTATTTATTATATATGGTGTGTATACTTCTAATGTATGTATTATATTATTATTTTAATTAAATTTATGGGTATTTACATATCAATTTTATGATATTTCTTTCATGGGGTTTATTTTTCAAAAGTTAAAAAATTAAAAAATTAATTTTCTTTCAATTTTCCTTCTTTGAGACACATTCCATGGTATGAACCAATATTTTTCTTTGCGGTGTATATAATACCTTTGAAATTCTATATCTATAATTTACTGATTTTCATTATATTTTAAAATTCATTTAATTTTTTTATTTCTGTTTTATTATGATTTAATGGTACCAAAGTGGTTACAGTTTATTGCAACAATCCCATCATTTATCAAGAATGTTTATAATTATGCTTCCATTGATAAAATATTATTATCCATTTCTAAATAAATATCATAATTTTTTTTATCCTATAGTTATTCATGTTATATTCAAGTAATGGTACCTTTTTTTCCACTCTTTGGTACTTAAGATAATTAATAAAACGTTTTTATGAAAATCAGACTTTATTTCTACTTTTGGTTGGAAATCTGTGTTCTTTCAAAACCAAAATTTCTAAAAATGTTTTCAAAAAAGTTTTATTATTTTCATTAGTTGTTTAAAGGTAACTTTTATCCATGTATTATATTTTTAAAAAATGGGTTTAAAAGGAATCTTCTTATCATTTTCTGATCAAGCCACATTTTAAAATTTTAATGTGCAAAAGGAATGCTCAGTATATACAGACTTACCCACCTTCGTAACCATAATTTCCTTGATACTTCATTTTTTATGTTTACGAGTTTACTTTTTTAAATATTTTTTTCCAAATATTATGGAAATTTTATTACTTTAAATTGGGTTTTAAAGAAAAATGGTTTCATGTTTAGAAAGTATTTTAAATGATTTTCAAATATTCCTTTATATGTTTTCAAGAGGTTATTTTCAAATAAAAGTATTTGAATAGTCTCAAAGATTATTTTATAATTTTTAAATGTATTATTAATGAAAAATGTTTTTAAAAGGTTTTCAATCTTCTTTTATATGTTTTCTAGGAAAAGGGTTTTTAATATGATTTTAAGAATTATTTCTATGTTTTTAATGTTTTTTCAAATAAAATGGTTTTAAAAAAGGGTTTATGTTTAAAAATAGTTTTTCAAATATGAAATTATATTTCCACAAGAAATGTTTTTAAAATATATTTCATAATTATTTTCCATTTAAGATGACATCCGTTGATGTTACTTATGCCTTCATGTGAAATTTTCAAAAGGCTCCATTTATATTATTTCTTTGAATAGTTTATGTTATTATGGAATGATGTTTATTGAGACCTATTTCTCTTTCATGGGTTATTGGTTTATGAAACCCACTTATTTTCATAGGTTATTCTTTGATTAAATGATTATGATACCTATTTATTTTCCACAAGTTATGATATGATTACATGTTTATGACACCCATTTCATTTCATGGGTTATGATATGACTATTTATGTTCTTATGAAATAGGTATTAATGGTTTAATTATGCAATGGTTTGGACCTATATCCCCCTCCAACTAATTGGATAAAGATTTATATCTCATGAGTATGATAGGGCTGGAATGAGGAGAGAAATTAGTTCTTTATCACAGGGTTAGAACTAGGAATGAACTAGATTTAGTATGACAGGGTTGGAATGAGGTGTGAACTCGGTTCAGTATGAACAAGATGGAATAAGGAGTGAACTTGATTCAGAAATACAGAGCTAGAATGGGAAGTGAACTCGATTCATTAATGTACGTATGGAACGGGGAGTCAACCCGGTTCAGTAAAGGACTTTGTCCACTAATATGATCTTTAGAGTGAACCTTGACTACTAAGGTGGTTTTGGGAGTGAACCCATTCCACTAATATGGTCTTGGAATTATGAATTGACTCACATGGAAATCATTTTATATAGTTATGTGTATTCCACAGATTCTATGTTTTATGATTATGTTATGATCTCATGGATTATGCTTTTGATTTCCTTATGATTAATTTCTTTTGAACCACCAATATTTAATCCATGACTCATTATCATGATGTTAGATATGAAGGGTATGATCATCTAATGTTAATATCATGTTCTCATACCCTTATGCTCATGTTATGATTACATATCTCCCTTTTTTACCCTTACCACGCATCTGATGTCACCCTTTCTTATATTTCATTTCCCCTGGTTATGAAAAATTTTGTTTAATTAAGAATACAAAAGTGGAATTTATTTAAGGGATATATTGAATATATTTCACCAGGTTAGAAGATTTTTTTCCTAGTTTCCAAAGACAATAAACTATTATGGTCATTGGGCATGTATTTTCATAATGAGATGAATATTAATAAAAAATAATGTAATATCCATTTTTGTTAAGCATGAGTCGCTATATAAGGGCTTATTTGAAATTATTTATTATAAAAAATATCCCGAGAAATACTCAATTACTTCATTTCCTAGGATTGGTTATGGTTTTTCACTACACACCTCTCTAGAGATTCTCTAAACCTCATAGAGAAAATTTTCTATTATAATCACAAAAAACCGAGATAAATTTTCCACCCTCTTGAACATCTTAAGATCCATAGACTAAATATTAAATCCTCAAAATATTACTGGATTTAACAACATTTTTGTGTTTAATATGAATTTTAAGGATCGTGTGGTGATAAAAAAGGAGAAACGAAAGACAATCAATTCCACCATACTACAACCTAGAGTTTGATCGGTGATGCTTCAAGATTAAAGGATTAACTAAAGATCACCACTAGATGGATCCTATCATTGGATCCACATAGCGCAATGATGGTCATGTTGAGTATCTTGGTATATGATAACTAATATATTAATGTAATGGTTTCAATAATGTATCATGTTACTATAATAAAAGTCAATCTATATTTATCATTCATTCTTTTTTGCTAAAATTTATTTTATATTAATAGTGGAATGATAATATACCCTCAAATTATGACTTTGATTTATTTTTAATCAATGATAATTATGGATAATAATGAATTGTGATGATATGTTAATATTAGAATGGGTAGTATACTCATGAGATAATAAGAGGATAATTATTATTTGGAAATTCTAGCCAAGTATATCTATTGATATGCATGGGATTTAAGCCTTTATTTATGGTTATCATGAATCATAATAAATAATATGCATGAGATGCATATCATACCTTATAATTAAATAGTGTTGTAATTTGTCATAGGATGCTACATAATTCCTATATCATATTAAATGATAGTAATAATACATATATTAACTTTAAATACTATTGAGTAGCCTATTATATGGCTCCCATTTTACAATTTTGAACCCAAGTGGATGTTGTGGAATAGTGGGGTGGGGTTTTCTCCATAGAGATGGGTATTTGTATTGTGTTATTTATTTATTGTGTGCATTCAATGAGGTTGAGTATATAAATGGTTTTGTGTGGTTGAAGCAAAGAAATATGGTTTTTGAAATGAGTTTTCTGAATTAGTGCTCTAACCTTAAAATCATCTTGGTTAATTATTAGAACATTATTCAAATTTACTCTCCTTCTCTCTCTCTAATCAATAGAGACCTCATTGATCCCCCTCACCTATTAATTTTTTCTTAATAAGTGAAATGAAATGATAACTGTATCCACCACACTTACCTAGAAATTTGGTCAAAAGTATCTAGTCAATCCTATAACAATGCACAACTCCCCAATTCTGGAAGTGATGAAGATCTATGTGGCATATATATACAGTACATGGATGAGTTAAAATAATTTAAATTCATAGAAAAAAGAAAATATAATACTTTATATAATAATAAAACATTTATATAGAAAGAATCATAAGATAATATGAATCAAAAATTTAATTCATTAATAGGGGTAAGGGGAATATCCTCAGTTCCAACACTATGGGTCCGATGTTCCATTAGGCAAGAGATTAGAGTAGTATAACTTGAAGGGGAATTATTTCTTAAGATAAATTTATCAAGAATCTTCCACCTATTTGAAATTCCTCCAAAAATATATATCTTATTAATCTTTATCTTGATGATCATTTGGAGGATCTTTTATTGGTTTGGAGAGAACAATATTATGGATTTTATTTTATTCCATACTCCTTTCCTTTTTCAGGATTTTTTGATTTTAATCCTCATGTATTAGAAATAGTAAAGGAAAAATTTATACATGGAGGAAATATCCTATGCAAGTGCGGGAGAAGTCATTTAGGCTGGCCATAGTGGAAAATATCCAATGGGTGGTGAACAAGTCATATGTGGATTGAAATCACTTATGAGATGACTGGAAAATTTGTACATCACTTTGAGAGGACAAGGAAAATATCATATAGGTTGGCACTATAAAATTTCTTATGATGTAGATGAAATCTCATATAGAGCTCTGGATGAAGTGATTATCATATAAACATGGGTGAAATGTAATACAAGCCTTAAAATCTCATATGTAAGGATAATATGTCTTATGATTAGTGAAATGTCTTATGAGGTTTCCTACATATCCATTTTCTTGATCTAGAAAGATCCTACATGGAGAGAAATATCTTATAGAACTTAAAAATAACTTATGAAATCCTCATGGATTTGTCTTTTTTTGGACCTACATCCCCTGAAAACTAGACAATTAGTGTATTCTTTGCCTGAAATAAATTGAAAATGAACTAAAATGATGAAACATATAATTAATATTATTTATAAAATGAAATTATTCAATCAATGATCAATGTATTTCATCCTAATTGATCAAAAACATTTACTAAAATAATTAATTTTTTTGATTTGACCAATTTAATAATTTAATTTTAAATTCACTTAAGTAAAAAATATGAAATAGTTACTAAAGTTTAATATAAATTATGGGGTATGTTTTGATTGAAAATTTGAATAAAATTTTAAAATATCATCTCTCGTCACTCTACCACCCTTACAGTATTACACTATATGGTAAAAAAATGAATTTGATCTAGTTAAAAGATTATCTTGTTTAAGTTCAAATAAATATACCATAAATGAAGGAAAATAAATTTTTTTCTACCATTGAAAGTATTATTCCTCTTATATGAGTTTAATCTAGGACCATCACTTCAATTATAGTAAAATTCAAATACTAGGTTTGTAAATAGAATAGATCCTATTGAAATCAAGATTTTAACAAGAAGAAACCTTCTATATCCCTCTCAACTAAGTTTTATTTTTAAATTATCCTTTTTACACTTCTTGATACTTTTTAAATTATATTCAGATATATCATCTTCCCCTTATTTTTACAAAGTCATAATTCCCCAAATATTTTCATCCCATGTTTCAATTTTTACTTATTTAATTTTTTATAGCCATGATTTGTATAAATAGCTTATTGGATGGGTGTAGATAAACCCAGAACTAAACCATCCCAAGATAGTAGGCATACAATGAGAAAAATTTCACGATTCAAGGTATATGAGATATAATTGTGAAGCTTTATATTAGGTCACTCTAACACTTAATTTATGGTTAACACTCACACACATGTTCTTATGTTAAGTTTCAAATACTTTTAGATCAGTTACCTTAGATTCTTTTTTTTAGTTTTTATGAGAAATCCAAATTTCTGTTAGGGAGGATCTTTGAGGTGATAATTAATAATAACGGGTTGATTACCTTAGTTAAAATTCAAAAGTGTAGTTCCTTCATGCAATTATTTTTATTCCACAATGATATTTTTCACGGAAAACTCTTTTTCTAATTTATAAAAATATTATCTATGAGACACTTATGAAACTAAATAAAAAATAATATAAATTAAAAAATATTTTATTCCAAGAATATCTATATTCTATAATTAATTTTTCCACTATGTAGTGAAATGACCCATGCCGTTATGGGTTGAAAATTCCTAAAGGAATTTTAATTTATAGTTACTAAATTTTTTTTTAGAACCAATGATAAAAATGAAATTATAAACATTTAAACATCCTAAGGTGGTGTTTTTAGATGGGGATTAATGTTTAGGTGGTTAATTGGGGGTTCAAGGAAGTTCCATAGGAATGGATGGTGTGTTTAGGTTGCTAAATTTTAATAGTCCCACCACATTCCTCCTTGTGAGAGGGAACTATCTAGCTGGTGTGGCCTTTTTTTTAGTGGTGTAAGGTTGGTAATTTACCAAACCATCCCATATAGAGACTTTGAGGGAATTAATCATTGGGGACGTCTCTATTGGAATGAAACTCCCCCTTTATCATTCTTCAACCCACTATTTTAAATTATTTTTGTGGAAATTTCTTAGTGATTTTGGGTGATTGTCTCTAACCGTTGACCTCCATCATTCCTACCCTTCATATTTCTTGATATTAGTTTTCCTCTATTTAGGTATTTGATGAAAATTTTATTAGATGATGGTCAAATAATTTGGGAATGATGGGGATGTTTCTTGTATTATGTAGAAGACATATCAAGATGTCATGTGAACATGATTGGTTTTCATTTTAGTAGAGGTAAATTGATCGATAGTTTTTATGGTTTTTAATTAAATTAAAAATTAATTATAAATTATCAAGGTTCTAATAGTTATGTATTTTAGTTGAGAAAGAATAATAGGTATGAAATGGACCTTCCCTGCATGGTCTGTCACAATTTTAGTGTGGTACTGGTGCTCGGTGAGTGTTTAAGCATTATGCCTATTTGAAAAAATTAATTAAATTAATTAAATAATTAAATATGATTTTTTAAAATTAATTATTTAGGATTTTTGGCCTGATGAAGTTTCATGATGGTGCAAGTGATGGTTGGTTGTCTTAGAATAGGCTTATAGGAGCTTGATGGGGGGTTAAATCCATGTTTTAGGAAGGTGGGCCCTTTAATATAGGCTCATACACATGTTTATGTATGAGTTAACTAATGTAAGTATGTTTCATTGGTTTATATAGAATGGATAGGGACTTGGGGTGGATAATTGGAGAGATAGGGTTAATTACACCTTTTAAGCATGGGATATAAGTTCTTTTAAGAACTTTGCGTATTTTGGATCTCCTGTCCACTGTGCCACTAAGGTGTGAGTGCAATGTTTACGATGATGATTGATGTTTGGTGGTCTCAAAAAGTGGGATGTATTGTGGGTTTCTATTTGATTTCTTATAGGGCTAGTGATAAATTGATTTGGGGCCTTTAACCTATGCTAATGAATGATATGAAAAAATGTCTTTTATGGAATAGGAACACCCTCTTTAGGGAGGTGTGTTCTCTTGGTGAGTGATGTGAGCGTTTTGAGTTTTATGAGTCCTCTAGGATTAGATGAGGTGTGATATGAGGTGTTTCCCCTAAGTGACATGTTGAGATACATTTCTTAGGAGACATGATATTGGGACCATGTGTGAGTTAAGATAATGTTTGGGATTTAGAATCAAGTTGCCAATGTAAGGCCCCAAAATTATAAAGTAAGAACATTGTATTCAATAGGGTGTATGACACGTAATACCAAGAATTTAAGGGAATATAATATCCAAATAAATTATAATATATTTACCATTTTAAATAAATTCAACATATGATATATCTTACAGTGAATGCAGTAATGATTTATCTTGCATCACACGAAATAATGACTTTCTTCGATGACTTGTTATATACGCAAGAACGAGTTTTACCGAACAATAACATATTAATAAAAAATTATTATATAATATAATAAGATATAACCTAGTTGTTAAATTAGTGGTTATTAATATTATTAAATAACCTAAAATATATGGTTTACAAAAATATATAATGAATTCAAAGGTTACCAATTAATTAGAAATGAATATAAAAACCAATTGATTATAAAGGAAATGATTTTATGCACATAAATGTCCTTTTTTATAATAAATTAAATTAATTATAATTAGTGAGTGATAATAATGTAATATTTATATTAAATATTAAATGAAATATTTTTTACATTTATCCAATATATTTTATGGGAATAAGATGAGAACAATCCTAATTTTATGCATAAAAACAATCTTTTTCTTAATGCAATTTTACCGTCTTTTAATGACAAACAAATTTTAAATATACTTTTTGGTAAATTTATAATGTTTATATGTCAAAATAAATTTCATTTTTGAAATGGAATCATAAAAATTAGGTTAGGAAAAAGTTTTGGTATTTTTCTAAAATATTTCATTTTTAATGAATAGTAAAAAATACTGAATTTTAATTCAAAACAGCCTTTTAATCGAATTTATTAACAAGGATAAATTATTTTAATAATTAGTTTTAATTTTTAATTACATAAATATTATATAAAGTAATCCAATTTAGTTAATTTTAATCAATTTCACTAAGAAATTGGATATGGAAATATAGAAAACCTTTGAGTATTTTTACATTAAAAACCCGCTTTGTCGTCCCATCCATGGGATTAATTTTAAATTAATTTCTGCCAATTCTATGATTGGATTTTTTAAAAATGGATTCCATATTTAGAATCATAATAATTTATAATTTATAATATATTTAACTTAGTTTTTACTCAAAAATATTGGTGAAAGTAATTAAAAATAATTATAATGATTAAGAGAGAAATGAGCTTAATAAAGAGATTTTAAAAAATGGATTACATCATTTCTTGGAAGTGGTAGTCTTCACATTTGCACGAGTGATGTTTTAATTTTTCAATGGATGGAAATAAAGTAAATTAAATAATAATTTACATTTATTTAGTAATAATTATATCATAATAATTGTATATATTCATTAAATCCATTTATAAATATATCCATGTGAGTTGGTGTTGAAAACAAATACATTGCTCTATGGAGGTGATATTATGTACGTACACATGAGAAATGATTTCATTTACCATTAAATGTGAATTAGGTATAAATTAGTTGTTACTTAAATATAATAACATTTAAATATATTAAATATACTTATGTAATTATATTAGTGTAGTTATAATATATTTTATGGAGGTTTAAGAAGAAATAAACTTGAATTAAACCACCTACTTGGATATCTTCCTTTGGATTACACCATGTCCCATATAGGATTGGTATTTTGGTGATAAAAGATACTATATAACATGTTTAGGATAGTTTGTAAGGTATTTGGATAGGAATTGGTCGATATAAAGTGAATGAAAAGTGGTTTTCCAATGGGAAATAGGGGGGATATTTATACTTGAGTAAATGTGTGTTTTAGGGATGAAATATTGATTATTTTATCATTTAGGTGTAATAATTTTGATGATTGATGACTTATACTATTATTTTTTGTTTTATTATTAAAAAATTAATTTTTATTGAAATTATAACCAATAAAAAACTAAATAACATCATTAAACAACCTAATTAATGGTGAAACAACAAAAATATTTTTTATATGAATAAAATATTACTTAGTCTTAAATATTTTAAAAATTGGTTTATAAATTAAAATTAGTATTTTCAAATTAATTATTATACTCTATAAATATATATTTAGTATATAAAAATGTTTTTTAAAATTTTAATTTATGCTTTCATCATAATGATTTCATAAAATTTGTGATATACGCAAAAACAATATTTTTCACTATTCACCAAAACTATACTTTTCAGAAAAATACAAAAAATTTACCCCTAGACAATTTTGATATGATGAATTAATAAATAAATTTAATTTAATTTAAATAAATTCTAAAGAATTCTATAATTAATTCTTACATCTCCACACAAGACACATTAATACATTTTTAAAAAAATATTTATTTTCCAAGAATAAAATGAATTTATTCTCATTTCTTGCCTAGTAACAATGATTAGATTATTATTTTTTTATTTTATTGAATATATTATGAATAAAGTTCCAAAATATCATTTATAAGTAGTGAGTAATTTAATTAGTTATGATAAAAATACAATTGAAACTTAAAAAATATTTTTCAAAAAAATATTTTTTTTACCATCAAGTTATTTTATCTTAATTTATGAAAAATTGATAATAAATATATAATTCATTATTAATTATATTAAATGTATGAAAAATTAAATTTCAATACATTTAACACTATAAAATAGGTAAAGATAAAAAATTTGTTACAACCGCATGGGCGACATAGAATGCGACAAAAGAAAATTTATCTCTAAATAAGAGAAATTTATTTTCTAAATAAAACATATGATATATAATAAAAAATCTTTTTTTTAAAATATTCTTATTTAAACCTGAATAATGAAATCATTAATTCTTATAATTACTTAGTTTATTTCACTAATTATGATTCACTTAATTATCTTGTAATATATTTCATTTTTTATTATAATAAATCATTTTTTTAGTTGAGTTTCATTCATTATAAGTTTTCGAACATATAAAATTTATAAAAAATAAATATATTCTAAAATATTGAGGTGTTACTTTCTAACAAACTTATAATAATTTCACCCTCAATATTACATTATTTTGATTAAAATAAATTTGGATACTTTTGTCTCATCATATCCTTGGGTTTCCAAGTAGATTCCTCAAATTTATGGTTTCACTTCATAACTTTGACCAAGTGGGTGGTTTGGTTCCATATCAATTTTTCTATTCAATTTAGAATCTATACTAGTTATTCATAATAAAATAGATAATGATTCATCCATACTACCATTGAGTTTAGTGTTTGTAAATGACTATGTTTATATTACCTCTAAATAAATACATGGAACACATCATGAACTTGAGAGAGGTTTGATGGAGGTTCCAAGAGATAAGTTGACATCCCATTATGATGAAAAATATCATGGGGTCCAATATATCTATGGATCGCCTTCCCATTATTTTCTAAATTTCTCAGCTTTATTCCAAAGAGATATTCTAACTTTTCACTAACATCAATATTTATATCACCCCATTGTTTATCAACATAAATTTTTTTATTGAATTTGAGTTGTATTGATGCTATGTTTAATGGATTTAACTTTATCTTCCATTTTTACTACTAATTCAAGATCCAATAGATTTCATCCTATAACTAAATTCCAAAAATGTTGAAGTTATACACTTTTTCTCCTATAGGTCTTCACAAGGAGTTTTCTGAATTCTCAAGTGAAAGATATTTTTGTAAGAAAATCCAACTAGAGGAAGGGGTTGATCCCAACCATATTTTATATTTATAAAGAATGATATCAACATATCTTTTAGGGTTTGAATGATCCTTCTAAATTGAACATATTTTTGATGATGATATTCAAATCTAAATTTCAACTTCGTATGTAGCACTTATTGAATGATTCTCTATATTTTGTTAGTAAACCTTAGATATAGATCTTATATAATTTGTAATGGTACTCCATGTAGTATTACCACCTCTTTAATGTATATCTTTGTAAGTTGTTCAAGTGATAAATCTTCTCTGATAGCCATCAAATAAACTGACTTTGTAACGAAATCAACTATAACCATAATGGTATTATTTTCTTTATATGTCTTAAGGAGTATTTTGATGAAATACATAGTAATGTTTTCCTATTTCCATACAAGAATGAGTAATGGTTGCGTCATCACCTTATAGTTATCATGTTCAGACTTAATTGTTTGACATACTAAGCATCAAGATACATACTCAAAGATATCCTTTTTTATCTTATCCCAATATAAATACTCATTTTTGTCTCTATACATATTTTTAATTGTAGGATATAAAAATAATAACGAGTGATGAGCTCCATCCAGTTGCTCCTTCTTCAATTTTAGTGTTGAAGGGACACATATCTAGTTCCTGAATCTTATTATGACATCATGGTTAAGGTCGAACTCTAGAACACTCCTTATCTTATTTTTTTAGCTCCACCTATTCCTTTTGCACCTATTTAATCTTCTTATGAGTTTATTATTAAATATTATTTTGATAAATATAGGATTTATCACCTTTTGACATAATTTCAAGGTCCATAATTCACATTTCCATAAGTATTTGATCTCTTTAAATCCTCATTATATGTTCCTTCAGAATCAGATAAAAAACCACCTCTTTTCCCTTCCTAGTAATGTATTAAGCGGTCATATTATTTAATCAACTATAAACATCTCCTATGGTGAATATTCAACTCTTTTAGTGTAAATGTATTCTTAAATATTGTATGATTAGTATTTATATACACCTTTAACCATAAATATAATTCCTCTATATTTTCAGTGTAAAAATTACCGATGCTAGCTTTAAATCATGAGTTAGGTAATTTTTCTCATGAATCATCACCTGAAATGATGCATATGCTACCGCAATGTCATTATACATGAGAAAACATCTTATTCCCTTCTTTAATGAATCACTATATAACAGAATCACTACTTGACTACATGGTTTTGTAAGCATCGGTGAATGACCAAATTTCTCTTCAGCTCCTTAAAACATTCTTAATATTCTTCTATCCAAAGGAACTGAGATTCTTTCTCTGTCAACTTGGTTATTGGAATTTATATACAAGAGGAATTTCTAAAAAAGCATTGGTGGTATCCAACCATATAATAAAAATTTGGTTTTTGGTCACCATGTTCAGTCTATTATATATTTAAATAGATTCCATCTTTGAAGGATCAATTGATATAACCTTGTTTATAATTTCATAACGTAGGAACGATACTGTATGTAGCTAGAATTTACACTTGATAAATTTGTCTTACAACCACTACTTTCTAAAGGTCTTCAACACTGTCCTCAAAAGATCTTCATGCTCTTACATTCTCTCAGAATTTATAATAATATCATCTATAAATACAATTGTAAACCAATCATGGTAATCTATAAAGAATCTATTCATTAGATCCGTGAAGATAATAGGGTAGTTAGTTAGTCTAAATGGAATCAATTTTAATTCATTGTGTCCATACCTCATACGAAAGGCTGTCATGGGTATAACCTCTATTTTGACCCTTAATTGGTGATATCCATATTGGAGATCAATCATTCGAAAGTATTGAGATCTATATAGTTTATGAAACAAGTAATTAATACATGGTAGATGATACTTGTTCTTTAAATTGTTCGTATTAAGTTACCGATAATTAATGAAAATATGTATTTACTGATCATTTTTATTAACAAAAATAACACTTGTATCCCATGATTGTGAACTAGGGTGTATTAATCCCTTTATCTAGATTCTCTTTGAATTTTTTCTCCAATTATTGAATCTCAATTGGGGACATTAGATAAGGATTCCTTTAATTTAGCATAAAACTAGGCAGAATTTCTATTGAAAAATAAACACCATGATTCAGGGGAAGACTAGAAAACTCTTTAGAAAATTTATCAAAATATTACCAAACAATAGACCTATATTAAATAATTATAGGATTATGGTAAAATAACGGAGGTTATTTATAGTATTAGAGGTAGTTTAACCACCCCTAAAGTGTTTTTTGATAGTTTTTTGAAGCCTCCAAAAAATAGCATGTCATTAAAAATTTAACAATGGTTTCCCCCCAATGGGGTTTTTCAAATGACTAAATCTATATTTACAGGTTGTTTTTTCTAATTTTGTCATTGTTATTTATAGTTCAAAATTTCATAGTTGTTGCTTCAATTAACAGTGTTTATTATTGTTAAAAAATATTAGTGGCTGTTTTTCTGCACATAAAATATATTGCAACGATTTTTTCCACTAATACATATGCTAACACACCAATTTTTTAGAAAAATAAAACTTCCACTAATTAAATTTTGTGGTTAAAACTACCACAAATTTTTTCGAGGTAGTTAAAATTGCCATTAATTTATATAGTTCGAAACAAGAAACTTCACTGCCTCCTCATCTACCAATGAAATATAGACACAAAATATATACAAAAAACTAAAAAAATTTCATAGTTTATAATTAATCATGACTTATTATAAAACAAAATTAAATTACATAAAATATAACATTAAATTATATCATAGTATATAGAATATCATTATAAATACCAGTCACGACTCATATATTAATATACATGTTCATCGCCTTAAATTGGTCTGTCTTTCTACTGCCCATAACCTCCTTACCCACTTCCTACTTTTGATACATGGATTTAATTTAGTCAACAAAACATTATTAATAATCATATTCAATTAATAATAAATGACGTATAATTCAATTTATATATGATTTTCTCTAAATTGAATTTATATAATGATATAATAATGAATAATATTATTTGAATCCACATAAATTATTTTATCGAATATATAAGTACCATTAGATCATTTAGATTGTTTAAAAATAACAGTGTATTCTTTCACTGATAAATACACATTTAAAAATGTTCATTTCTCTCAAAATCATCTAATTGTAACTTAATTCTTGCAACTGCATAAATTCCATTCTATAACAGGGTAAATTGTTTTTACTAGTTCATGGTAAATGGTCTATTTAAATTTCTAAGTCCGAGGTAAAATTTCAATTTAAAATTAGTATTGATTACCTATAAATATTCCTAAAATGTTTAATTTCATTCTTGTCTTCTTATTTCATCTTCATCCCATAGAAGGATGTGGTAACAATTTGGTTTTGTTTTTTGTGGGATTGGTTTATGATCTCGATGTGGATAAATGTGTTCTAGGCTGTTTAGATATTCATTATTGGTTAAGGCCTTACAATCAACTCATTTTTTCCTTAGTGTATAAAAACCATTGGTGAATCTTCGTTTGATTTATGGGATTCAAAAACGCTGTTTTATTTTATTTATATTGTGATGGTAACATAATTTTTATTACTCTGGGGGGATGGTAAGTATTATCCTAATAAATAAAATGAATCATATTAAAAATAAATTAATGGGAATGGGTGGTTCACATGTGTTTATATAAATCATGATATTGCTTGTTATTTATGTATCCTTATCATTGTTTCTTGAAATCATATTGTTTTTGTGATTTATATTATATTTTTCATTGTGATTTGGTGATGGAATCACCATTCCAACCAGGATAATCATGTAATGAAGGAAATATATCGAATGAGTTAAATCTATATTTGAAATTAAACTACTTAAGAGAGAGATATTAAATTAATATGATATAATTATTAAAAAATGTGGCTGGTGATCTATTTTGGAAAGTCAAATTTTTTTTGTTACAAGGATGATTTGTTTCATTGTTTTGATTATGCGATCTCTATTGTAAGATGATGTGGTTAGAGTTGAGGCATTGATGTGGTAGATCAATAGTGGTGAAAAAAAACGAGATTATGTGATATAGTTGTGCCTAGTTTTGGGGTGGTGGTGTGGAATGTTTTGTGAATTGAGTGATATAGTTTTCATGTCATGGATTTTATATGGAGGTTTGTTTGATTATATAAAAAAGGTGGATAGGCTGTTATGTGATATAAAATTGGTGTCATTTTCTATTTTATAAAAACCTCTATGTAGGTAAATAAATTAAAGTATATAATCCTAGAATAAATACCTAATCAATTCCTCATCTCAAACCTTTGATCATTGAGATTTTCATTAGTTACCAAGTATAGTTTAAAATGAATGAGATATAAAAAAATAATAAATACAAAAAACCACAATTTTTTCTTAATCTTACCCAGTAACATATCTTATAAATTATATAGTTTATGATAACAGAATTGAAATTTACTAATCTTGAACTCTCCATGAGTGTTTCAATTTCTTCTGGAATAATTCTATCCATATTCTAAAACACAATATCCAACGCACTCCCCAATGCCAAGAATAGATTATTTTTTGTATTAATAATTTATTTCTGATATTTAATGGTATTATTCAATTCATTAATTTCATTTTTTCATTAGGGTTACACAAACCTAAATTCCACCCCTCCTACTGACATATTTGATGAAGTTATATGTACCCTATCAAACACTCTCGACTGAGATAACCCATTACCCAACCCCATAACATGAACAAAATTCTCTTTTCCAAGAACTTATGCCATAAAATCCTTTTAGGATAATGAAACTAACAAGGATGGGTTGGCATCCCATGATTGTTTGAGTTTACAATTTAAATTGAATAAAATTATATTATAAATTAATTTAATAATACCAACTGATAATTAAAATTATTTACTCCTTTGTTTTTTAATGGGTTGTTGACATAACTATAATTTTTTCTTTTTCTATGAAAATCAAACCATAATTCTATTTTCCAACTAAATTATCTACCTCATTCACTAGTATGAAAAAATTAAATAACTAATATTTATAAAAACTAAATTAATTTATGTTTTTAGATATATATTTTAATAAATTTTACTACACCTTTCCATTTTATTTCCTTGTGAAATGAATTGATCCAGTAGTGTGGAGAATCAGTTACTTTTATCTATTAAAAGAATTTCTTATACAAATTATCTAAATAATTTATAGATGAATAAAAAATGAAATGTTTTTAAAATTTTTTTTATCAACTAAAATTTAATAAAATACCTTATTATATTTTGTGCCATGATGGTGAGTGAATTTTTTCTTTCTACTCCTAATCATGCCTTAGAGAACCTTTTTTATATATCTTTGATAATTATAGAGATGTGTTATTGAATTAATTCCATAATCTCCACTTTAAATATCTTAAATTTTTTAAGGTTTATGAATTTTTAATGAGATTAGGAATGTCAAAATGGACCATCATCTACAAAGAAATGCCTAAAAAATGAATTAAAATATTTACACATTAAGTAAAAATGATTAATTTAATCATTTATGAATACATAATAATGATTGTACCTTTATTTGGTAATAAACCAAATCATTTTTCCATGATAATGTAATGTGTCTCTATTATGCATATTTAATAGGGAGATATGTCACTTCACATTCTAAATACCCAAGGAACTACTGAACAATTCTAGCAGCATGCTTAGTGGGTACCCCTTATTTATCAAAAGGGTCAAATTACTTTACATTAGTTAAATTCCAATCATAATGATTATTTATATTTTTCTCCATTTTATTACAATTTTTATTTGTTTGAGATATTAAATTAGCAATTAGTATCAATGTTAAAGAAAGTAATATAATCTCTCTGAATAACATACTGATGGTAATAATCGACCAGAAACCTCTCGATGTCTTCTAATGGTCGACTGGATTTATGGATGGATGCATCATAGATGTCATGTACGATTCTTTGATAACATCAATTGAAGTTATACATATGGATGAAATTTTATTATGATAATATGAAATGGTATCAAAAATGTTTATATGGTATGTGATTTATTATACCTTATGACATAGAGATATAATTATAACCTCATGATGTTGATCATGTACTGTTACTAAACCTCTTCTGGTGTGGCATTACACAAAAAAAATATTCTATATGTAGTTGATTTTCTACACTAAAATTTAAAATATAATTATATTACTATATATAAAAATAAAATACATTTAATTTCAAAAATAAATACAATAATTTTTCTGAATAAGGTTAAACATATTAAGACACATAATTTAGTCATTAACACAAAATTTTATTTATAAATATATATTAAAATTTTATATAACCAATAGAACATGGAAAAAATATAATATAGGAATTTATATAAACAATTTATGCCCAAATAATTCATAAATATGCTATACTATAACCATTGAATGAGAGTTATAATAGCCAAATTACTAAACCTAACTTTATTTCCCAATTATATCCTAAAATAGAGAACAAAATAAACTAGCTATGATTAGATATAAGCAAATATAAGAAATATCTCCCCTAATCACAGAGAGGGTATAATGGCATGGAGTTAGGGGGATTCAACATTGAGCTATGTCAAGGGGGAGGCTGAAAGGGGGTCTAGTGATCATAATTTAACAATTGATACCTACTAATATCACAAAAACCCACCTTAATATGGACACTGAGTCATGGCCTATGAGATACCACTAGTTTCCTTGTAAACATGTATTCCCCTCCTTTGGGCACACACATTTCCCCGAACGGGTCATTAGACTAATGAAATCCCCCATAGACCAACATATGTTCTTTCGAGTGTTCTTTGTCACTACTAACACACCCCCTTGAAAACTTCTTAAAAGGCCACCCATCTTAAACACTACTGGAGGCCAAACATGATTAACTATAGAGTTCTAATCCGGTAGGCCCCTGAAAGGAAAGTTGAACCTTGTTTAAATGAGTCATATATTTTATTCATTTAACACTTTATCATTCCAAGGTGTTACATTCACCTCCCCTTTTAGAGAACTTCATCCTCATTGGTTACCCTACATCACAACCCAGGTAGTGCTACCACACATAAGTTTGGGTTCCTACTATGATACCAAATGTAACAATTTTTCCCCACTAAAATCATTTAGTGAAGGGGATCCAACATCGATCTATGTCTATGGGGATGCTGAAAGGGTGTTTAGTGATAAGAGGTGTAACAACTAGGCCCCAATTATAGCACAAGCACCCAACATTAACATGTTCATCAAGTCCTGGCTAGCCCGGTATTACCAATTTACCCATAAACATGTAGCCCCCTTCTAGGGGCCCACCCATTTGATTGAATGGGTCATCAGACTAATGAACATACCCACAAGACGACACATGTTCCTCCCAGTGTGCTTTTACTCACTCAAACACACCTTGGGAAACTTCCCAAAATTTCACCTATCTAGATCACTACTCTAGGAAAAGAATATTTAACTATGGAGTTCAAATCAGGTAGGATCCCAAAAAATGATACACCTTTTTAATATGAGTCATATAATTTAGTCATATATCCCTTTATCATTTTGGGGTGTTATATTCAACCCCCTTTAGAGAAAAATTTCCTCATTGTGGACACTAAATCGCAACCCAAGAAGTTACACCGCACTTAAGGTTGGTTTCATACGGTAATACCAAATGTAACGACAAGGCCCCGTTGATAGCACAAACACGCTGCCTTATCATGGCCGTCCAGTCTTCGACCACCAGGTTCCAACAGTTTCCCCATATAAAAATGATCCCCTCCAAGTGGACCACCCATGTTCCCAAATAGGTCATAAGAATAATGAATGTGTCCCCACATTCCAGCACATTTTCTATCCAGTTTTCTTTGTCCTTACTCACACACACCCTGTGAAACTTCCATGAAGGTCACCCGTCCTGATCACTACTCATGACCAATCATAGTTAACTATGGAGTTCTAATTTGGTAGGCTCATAAAAAGAAAGGTGAACATTATTTAAATGAGTCTTATCATTTATTAATTTAACCATTTATCATTCTTGGGATCACAATAAGCATTGAGGGGAAGGCTGATAGGGGTCCCATGTTGAGCTATAAAGAGGAAGAGTCTGAGGCTGGTCTGACATCTAGTGATGGTATGGGGGAGGCATTGATCAGTGGCCCTAATGGAGAGTTTCCAACATCTAGAGGTGGTGATGGCTTCCATGGGGTCTTGGTGGGTTGGGGGGGGGGGGTCAACTCACAATATTTTATAAAATATAGAAACAATTTTTCTAAAAACAACATGAAAATTATTTTAGAAAAACATTATTGGTGGTTTTATAAAAAACCACTTTTAAATAATGATTACTTAAAAAGTGTCACTAAAAAGTGGTGTGTTATATTATTTTTTATGTTTAGTAGTGGTTTATTGAGCCATAAAAAAAAACCGCCACAATTTACATCATTTCTTATAGTGAATATTATTTTTCTCCCTAAATATTTGGGAAAAATATCCCTCATGAATAGGTTGTAAGACCCATATAACAAAAGTAATTTACTTTATAAGCTCATGTATATCATGTCATTAATATAAAATGTTAAACCCAAGATTTTGAATAATATATCTATGTTCGATTGCGTATACGACACACAACAAATAGCTTAAATGAACCATGAAATATTATTATCTAAATACGACTATTATATCCTAATTGTTAGTTTAGATGGTTGGAATAGTTTTAAGTAATTTATTAAATATATATAAATTTAATAATTAATAAATATTTATTGATAAAAATTTATTAAAGAATCACATAATTTTTTGTAAGGTCATTTTATTTTTCAAATATACATTTTGTTTAAAATTATTTTTATTTCCTTTTGTCACAAAATACTATAAATAATTTATAGAACTTTTAGAAACAATATATAATTAAAATAACATAATTTTTGAAATTGGAATATCAAAATTAACTTAGTTTAAGGTTTTTGGATTTTTATAAAATGTATGATTTTTCTATGATTAGCGAAAACTCTTGATTTCTAAAATTCTGCAATTTATTTTCAATAAAACAAGAAATATAAAAGTTAAATTTTATTTTGGATTGGTTTTAAATTTACATGTAAAAAATTTTATTTATGATAATAAAATCAACCTCATTTTAATCCTTTATTTTCATTATTTTTGTTTATGTTCATTTTTGTGCTTAAAAACATAGTTTTTTGAGAACAAATTTTAAGTACATAATTTTTATTCTTTGTAATTAATTAAAATATCCACTAATAATTATATATTTAAGTAAAATTTATATATTATATTTCTATTTATATGAACTGAAATTCATTTAATGATTATTTCTAGTCATAGAGTTAATATAAGATCATCTATTGATTGAAAAATGCATTTTCCGAAAAAACTGGTTTTCATCACACTTTACAGGTTACTTATAAAATTAATTTTTAATAATTATGGGGTTTGAATTTAGTAAAATTGATTAAGTATTTTAAATAATAATATTTTATATTATTTAATAAATCCAACATTATTTTTGGTCAGAATTAATTTTTAAAAACTATAAATTTTTGTAACCATAATAAATTAAAAATGGGTTAATTAAGGGTAAAAATAATTTGATAAGGACTAAAAAGAAAACTTAACACATAAATTAATTTTATTGGATGAGAAAATTTCATCCATAATCATCCAAAATTTTAATATATGACCATTTTTTTTCATATGACCATGATTATGAACTTTATAATAATATAAGTAAAAAAAGGACAAAATGCCACTCTCCAACTTTAAAAAATATTTTATTTGTTCACTATGAAAAAATAGTATGTTGTGAATAAATATAAATTGTTATTTTCAGTCTAATGAGAATATTATAATGATTATAATTTGTTTCCAATTTTTATTAATTGTATAATTTGCTTAAATTTTTACACAACACTGACATAATAATTATTTAATTAAAAGTAAAATTAAATAAATGATTTTAAAAATAGTAAAAGTAATAGAAATTAAATGAGTTATTATTTTACACGAATTTTTTAGATCTTTATAAAATGTTAGGGAAATGTCAAAGGTATAAATTAGAATTTCTTTCTTATCTAGTAGTTTCTAAAGTCATATTGAAGGAATAGTGTCAAAATTGGCATTAACAACATTTTATAATAAATAATGTTTTATTAACTGATTTAAAATTCATAAAGTCTTATATTCATTCAAGAGAATGGGAAATGGTTGATAATAACAATAATGGTTTATTTATGGGCCATTTTCCTTTTATAGGAAGTTTCTTTGTCCCTAAAGAGTAAAAACATTAATACCATGAAAATTTTTAAAAAGTGTTAAAAGGGGTTAAAATAAAAATATTAGGTTTATAAAATCACCTAAACTATAATAAAATTAATTTATGTGAATATAATTCTTTAATAAATCTTAAGAGTGCCCCTTCCCTCTCTTATAAAAGGGATCCTCTTCTCTTCTTTTCTTTACACTCCAAATATCTTTTTTTCCAGCTAATACCTAACCAAATACCTTCCATAAATCATTAAACACACTATATTGGCCTTGGTTTGAGGAGGAAAGTAACCTACAAAAGATTTTTGTGCAACCCTTTAGAGGTTGTTCTAAGAATATCTATAATTCTTAACCAAACATTTTTTTGGTTTCTATTTATAGATTTTTAAAATATTCTTCAACATTGATGAAATAATAACACTAGTATATAACATATAATGTGATTTTATTATGTTAATGACATAACCTATGTATATATCCTCTTCAATCAGATGGGGAATAAAAAAATTGTTCACCCTTATGTGAAGACTACCACCTCACGAACCAATGTAATTATTTTTCATCACCTTCAATTATTACCAGTTTTAATTATGGATTTAATATATATATATATATATATATTTATATATGATATTTTTGAAAACTTTATGAGTGTAAAATGGTAATATATAATTTAATTTCTTACCTTTCCACTCACTAAAAAATTATTACATCATCTGTGTGTACGTGTGAACTACCTTCTTATCAACGCGATGTGATTCATTTTTCATCACCACATCAATTAGATTATATATATAAGTTTATTTAAAGAAATAATATGGTGTTTATGATATAATTATAATTATTAAATGAAAATATAATACTTTCCTTATTTCTACAAATATCATTGAAAAATGGAAATGATAATTATGAGATTGTACGACCTACCGTCTCCATGATTGTAACAAAGTTTATTTTTCATAATCATAATTTATTATTAGTTTTAAAAGTATAATTGATAGAAAAAAATTATAATTAATTAATGATTATTATTAAAGAGATGATGGAATTATGACCTATTTGACCATAGTCAACCTACCAAATTCATTTTGGACATATTTAATGAATATCATAAAAAATAAATAAAAAGTGAACATAATTGATTAACTAATTGATTATAACCTAAAAATAAAAGGACTAATAAAATTGAAAAGGGTTATTAAAAATTTAAGTAATCAACTTAGGTTTATTATTTTGTATTATTAAAAATATATGTGATGATTCCGACTCAAGGTAAGGGACACTTTAACTAAATAGCTCATTTTAAATGTTTTAATAATTTTTTTATAAATCAGAATCTTCAATTTCAAGATTCTAAAAATTATTTTGTGGATGTTTTTAAATGAAAATAAATAATCTATAAAGGTAATTGTTATGTAACCTTTTAATTTTTTTTCAAATATTTTCAAAAGGAATATTTTTACGTATTTTATATAGAATGTTTTGACTTTATTTACAATAAAAAATAGAATGTTCTATTTTATAGAAGAGGTTTAGCCCCATTATATGTCATGATAATATAGGCTGGACCCTATTATATATCATAATATAATGGGTGAACCCCATTATAGATCTCCAATTCATAAGATAATGATTATGTTGTTTGAGTAATTATATTGGAAGTTGACAGTATTGATATTCCAAGTGTAAGGGTTTTTGGTAGGGTTTTATGAAGATGATTTCCTAAGGAACCTAAATGACCTTTATATGATTTTTAATGTATTTTTTATTAAAAAAGATTGATTTTCTAAAGCTAAAGTAATGATATTTTTAAAGAAATAATTATAACCTTTTAGTGTAAAAATGTATGTTTTGAGAAAATATTTTACTTGGGTTCTCTAATAATTCTTCATGGTTAGGATTTTTACCATATATTTTCTTATATAATGTTTTATAAATGACATTAATTTTTAAATCTGACTTCCTTGAGCTCAAATTTTAAATCCAAAAACTTTTTTTGATATCATGGTTTGAAAATGGAGGAAAAGATTTATTTATTTTCATTTTTATGTCACTTATTGAGTTTTTTTTGTCATCCCATGTTTTAATTTTTTTTAACATGTTTTAAGGATGGGTAAGGGAAAATATGAATTCAAGTTGAAATTTAGGAATATTTTTCATGAAAAGAAAATGTGTTACATTTTAAAAGTTTTATATAATTATAAAAATGGATATTAATCAAAATTACCCACTTTGTAAAATATGGTTTTTTTATATATGAGTTATGACATAATTTTATAAAACTATAAATATGAAAAGATCCTCAAATGGAAGATAATTAATTCCTGAATTAAAACTCAATATTAAATTATTTTTAAGTCCATGTACGTATAATAAATCATATGTTGATTCATAATATAAAATGTTACTCTAGTTCCTCAATAATTGAAATGGGATCTATATATAGAGAGCCAATCCATGCCAAAAATAACATAAAATTTAACTGTAGAGAGAATAAATATATTTTTAGGAATCAAATTACCAAAAACTTATATTAGATAGAAGATATATATTTGAGATTAAATCATCTTACCATTAGAAGTTTTCACCTATAAATAAATCTCCAACCATTGATGAGGTGATGTGATAATATTATCAAATTCTATATACATCTAGTAGTGGTTATAACCATATAAAAATAATGTATTTATACTTAATTAAGGTATAATAAGTGTACCTTTCTCTATTTTAATCCAGTTCTCATAATTTTCATACAAAAAAAATTTTATTGTGTGTATCAATTATCAATACTCAAAGTGAGTAATCACATGATAATGAAAATCATTCTTAATATATCCTAAATTATAACACATTCATTTAACCAATGAAATTATAGGTTTCAACTATATTTTGTATGGTCATATTCAAATCCATCTTAAGAATTCATAAAGGGAATTTTAATTAACCAAATCATAACCCCCCAAGTGTTTCAAACCAAATTGGAAGCTAAGCCTCCTTATCATGAACCAAATGAATATCAAGTTAGTACCCAACCAACATTTTCAGGGTTATTACCCTATGAAAATATTGACTAGTGATTACATCCACTTATTTTTATTGAGAGAGGGATTCAATTTCTAGTAAACCACACAATCTATACTTTACAATTTTTTTTTGATTTTATCCTATACTTAGAGTAAAACCATAGGCTATCACCAATATTTTCTAATCCCAATCTCTAAAATTAACTAAAACCTACTTTGATGCCAACTATAGAAACCCAATCATCACTTGAAAAAATATTACACCATTTTAGATGAATACTAAATATATCACATAATAATACAGACTCTAGAACCATACAGGTTTAATTCCATTTGTTACTAGATAAACAATCAACTTATTTCTTGGAATTCTTTCAACATATCTCACAATGTTCTTCTCATATAGTAACCTTCATAGAAAAATCCAACTTAAAACTCATTTTTATAACCTATGGAAATAAAAATATATAAAAGGGTGAGAGTAGATACCCATTAAGGTTAAATGTGGTAGATATTAATCAATTATCATAAGTGAGCATAAAATAATGTTAAGTGTGCGAGAACATGATTAAAACTTATGAAATAATACCCAACAAGCGATAAACCAAAAACATGATTCATGGCATAAAGATTTTTTATAAAAAAATACATGAGTCATAAGAGTTTTAAATCATGAATAAAAAACTATGATCCCAGGGAGAATACCATAAATAAAAGACATACATTTGTGGCATAAACATAAACATAGAAATCACATGTGAAGGCATCTCACTATAACAATCATAAAAATGTAGTCTTAGAATAACCACCCATGTAATTTCTTGGTCTTGGGTAGAGGACCTCTTTAACCTATTGGTATTGTGATAAGTTCTTATGTAAGATTTTAGGCCTATTATAATCACCTATGTACCCTATTAGGCATGATAAAACCCCTTATATACCTTCTTGGGGTTGCAAAAATCTTTCATAAACCCTCTTCAGACTGAGATAATCGCCCATATACCCTTTGATGTCTTGAGATTCAAAAATTTACCTAATTTATTGGTGGATTATAATAGAACCACCTATCATATAATGATAAACCATATATATATATGACATAAGGTCACAAAAACATTCATCAATTCATCACATCTTAATTAAACCTTGGGAGAGAAATGGGTTTTATAAATATTTCAAAAAAACATCAGCATAATAAAATATATATATAAAGGAATTGGATGGTATGATAATATCATATACCCAGTGAAGCATTAATATTTTTGAAGTATTTTTACATAGATGAAAAACTCTTTTATAAAGGCCTTAGAAATATACTTTGAAAAAAAGTGAAAACATCCTTTTATTTTGGATTATTTTCTAAAAAATTATATAAAATTGGGAATGGTATTTACTTGGAAAACCTTGAAATTTTTAATTATAGATATATCATTATGAAATTACATTACAACTAACAATGAATTCAAGTAATATATGTTACAAAAACAATCTTTTTGAACTTTTATAAATAATTTCAAAAATGATTCACATGAAAAACGTTTGAAAGTATTCCATTTAATCATTGGTAAATAAAGTGAAGGTAGTACAAAATACCTTTATAAAACATTTTAGTGTATATAAAAACTTTCAATTTTTTTGAGAACATGGATATGGAATAAAAATATTTCTAACAAAAAAGGAGAAATAAGGTCGACTTTTATTAAAAACACTGTTTCGGTATTTTTTGAGTATCAAAGAGGGAAAATATTGAAGTAATAAATGAAAAAATATAATAAAAATATGACAATAAAATATATTGGGTTTAAGAGAAACATATATTTAATAATTTAGAAAAATGGAAATTGAAACGTAAAAAATCCTGATAAAAAGTGAGATTGTAACATAAACCCATATAACATTGATAACATTTGAAATAAAACCTCATTAATGGTATAAAATTATATGGACAAGAAAATTTAAATAATTTTTCTTAATATTATCATAAAATAGATTCATGAGATTTATATACACCACACACAATAAAGAAGGTGGTGAGTATAGAACATATCTTAATGAGGTGAAATTGAGATGAGGAAACCTTTACCCCAAGTCTTGAATTGTTCTGTAGGCACTCTAGCATCCTATATAATAAATTTATAATTATTATAAATCTTTAAAAATAAAACATTCATACTTATTTTAATATAAATAATTCACCAAAAATTTATAATTACCCATTTAATAACAATACTTTATTAAAATCAATATTCAGGTGTCAACTGTTCTGCTTTCTACAAATGTTTTGGTTCAATGATTCCATTCTATGCACATTGATCATGGTTTCATCATCTAAAGAATATTATAATTTAATAAATATAATATTTATTCATTATATACACTTTTATGACTATCCATTTATAGAGGTTATGAAAAATAAATTACATTACTTTGGGGAGGCAGTAGTCCCCACATATGCACATGTGGTGTTTTCATTTTTAGTGGAAGGAAATAAATGAACATAAATAATAAATTATCTTTTCAGGATAATAATTATATCCAAAAAATAATATATATTTATTATATATATATATATATATATATTTAACCAACCATATTAGTTGGTGATCAAAAATGAAATACATCGCATCATGGAGGCAGTATTCCACACGTACGTGTGTGTGATGTTTTCCATTTCCATTGGATGAAAAAGACGGGGAAAATTATTTTTATGTAGACATAAAAACATAAAAATCCATTAAATAATTTTTTTAAATTATATTAAAATGTTTATAATTTATTTTAAGGAGGTGTAAGAAGAAATAAACTTGAAAGAATTCAGTTAAGACTTATACCTTTTCCCTGGATATCATCCTTGAGATTGCACCTTAATCTTTCAAGGATTAGTATTTTGGTTTGAAAAGAACATCTAAATCATGGGGATTAGAGTTTGGAATATATTTTTTCTATGATGGGTCAATATAGAGTGAATTATAAGTGTTTTTCCTAGGTAAAGGAGAGGTTTGGTACTCATACAAGTGAGAGGTGTGTTTTAGGGTTAAAATATTGATTATTTTATCATTTAGGCGTCATAAATTTGAGGAGTTATGATTCCATAATTATTTTTTGTTTATTATTAAATAAATAATGTTTAATTTAAATTAAAACCATGTAAAAACTGAATGTAATGATTAAACCACTTCAATATATGTAAAGAATAAAAAATAATTTTTATTTGAATAAAATATAAATTAGGATTTAACATTAAAAAATAGGTTTATATATTCAATTTAAAATATTTAAATTAATTATTTTAATATTTAAATATATATTTGGTTGATAAAAAGTTTTTATAAAATTTTAACTTATTCTTAGAACATAATGTTGACATAAAATTTGTGGTATACGTAAAACCATTATTTTTCACTTTTAACCAAAAAATCAACATTTTCAGAGTAATTCTTAAATTTCAGCTGAAGATAATTTTTAAATGATGAATTCAAAAAATGAATTTAAATTATTCAAATAAAATCTATAATAATAGCGGAAATTAATTCTAATATCCACACACAAAATGTGAAAAAAAAATTTAGATTTTTTTTTTCAAATCATTAAATGAATTTATTCACATTTATTCCCTAGTAAAAAGAATTATATGATTGTTAGTTTATTTTATTAAGTTTATTATAAATAAATTTCTTCAAAATTAATTATCAATAAATTTTAATTTAATTTTTTATGACAAAAATACAACATTCATTGAAAAATTGTTTTATGAAAAATATCCTTTTTTTAAAATCAAATAACATTATATTCATGTTCAACTAATTGATAATAAATTTATGAGTGATTATTCAATTTTTTTATCTATATAAATTATAATATTTCAGAAAATTTATTACTCTAAATAATATAAATCCACCTCTTAAATAAAATATAAAATATATAATAAAAATTATGTTCTTAAAACAAAACTTTTTTATTTAGATGTGAATAATAAATGTGGAAATTTTTATAATTAATTAATAAATTTTACTAATTATTTTTAATTTAATTATATTTTAATATATTTCATTTTTTATAAAAATTCATTATTAACTTATGTTTGGTGTTGAGTGCATTAAAATCTATCAAACACATCAAATTTATTAAAAAACATATTCTAAAATCTCTAGATAGTACATTCAATATCTAATATACTCAATGATATTGAATATATATGTGTAGAGTAAATTAATTTTAGTCACCATGAATCTAATAAATTTTAAACCATTAGTGGCTCATTTTATGATTCTTATAAGAGACTAGATTAATTTGTTGAACAGATTCAACATTAGGTTACTCGAGAAAGTATTACTCAATAATATATATTTTTCTCTCTTAATCAAGAATGATTCTTTAGTTTTTAACCGTTCTAAGAATTTTCTTACATGAAGATTATCCTTTCAAGTTTTATTCTCAAAGTCTTGGTTGATGATGATTATGTCATTATATCAACAAGATAAGCTTTTATTCATTTATTATCAAGTTTTACTTTAATTTAATAAGTAATTTTATTAAATTTACACTCACTAGAACGGTGAATCCTTTAAATTTAATCATATATATTAGTAGTCTAAGATAAATATTTTAATAATCTTTGGGTTGATTTATAATTTCCCCAAAACTTAGCTATATAAGTATAAAATCATTTAAATGATATTATATATGAATCTTATATTGTTGACTAGATAACAACAATAAATTTGTTTTTTAATTTTAATGCTTTGGAATATTTAATGGAATATTTTTGAAGTTAGGAACTATTTTTGAGAATGATTTTAGGGACCAGAGAGGATTTGTATTTATATAATAAAAATATTAAATATATTATTTCTAAAATATGTAGTTTTTTCATAAATAATAAAATAAATCATGAACAAAGTATCACATTAGAAATATGAGACCTTTGTTAAGTCCAAAAAATTCATTTTACCAAAGGTACGATATAAACTTTTCCAATGTTTGGTGTTTCATTTGATGTGAAATCTTGGGAGAAAATAATAAAAATAATTAATTAATTTTTTATTTAATGGATGTGACCTAACCCTACTCAATATTAACCCAGGTATGGGAAAATACATGTTTTAGAGAAAAAACCATATCGATTTGAGAGGAGAGTAATGGGGAGACCTTGGTGGATGAAAATGTGATTGAGGATGAGATTGATACCACTAGGATCATCTTCAGTAATGGAGTTTGTGGATCTCACCAATAGAAAAATCAACAATTCTTCATCAGTGTCCAATACAAATTCAACGAAGGTCATTTTTTGGGTTTTTAATCCCCATTTAATTATCCCATAATAAACATGAATAAATTATAAAAACAAATTAATTCATGGGTCAGTCATATTGATATTGATGTTTATTTATCTTCTTCGAATTTAGGAATTTATATTAATTTTAATATTCTGTTAATTCATAACTATAATGGAAATGAATCTATGTCAACCCAAATAATGACCTAGGTCCATTCCTCTTGTCATTTTATGCTTTTTTGCCCCCGTTATTTACACAATCAACACCAATATTTTATTTTTTTGGTGGTTTGTCCAATACCTGGTGGATGATAATTGGGTGGTTTTTATTTAGTAAAACATATTTTCAACATTGGTTTGGGTTAATGATCTATGGAGCAGTCGAGGTGTGATGATGACAGCAGATGATTAGAAGAATATTGGGATCTGGCTGATTTTCCTTGTTTTATGGTTTAGAATGTGGTGATGATATGTGGTGATGAGAGTTGATTCTCATGAATAATGTACTATTGAAATTCATCCACTGGTGATGGAATGTTTTGACCAACCTAGATCCATAATTTTTGGGTGATATTGGTGAAAAAATCCAAGGCTGTACTAGTTTAGGCAGATGGATGAAGCTTTCTAGAGTTTTTAAAAAATCCTTGGCTACACGACATGTAGTCTGAAAAACACATGTTGTGTAGTACCTTGTATGAGTTGGCTTGGATTTTGGTGAAAGTGAAATATCAAATGCTATGTGGTACACAATATATGTCGTATTATATATTATAGGTGAGTCATAATGTACCGTCAGGGTACACAGGCACATACATGACCAGATATATGGGCATGGAAGGAGTACACATGTATGGTTCAGTACATGGACATGAGTAGGAACCCAGACTTGTCCTAGTGCATGGGCGTGAACATATTACACAGGCGTGACCTAGAGTATACGGTCCGGGTCCGGAGTACATGGGTATACCCAAGGAAGGAAATAAACATCGTGTACTACCAGTATAAGCCATGTAATTTCTCCAGAGAAGTTTAAGGCCATTTTTCTCTTTAGTATGGACCTATTACCATAGGGTACATTCCATTTGTCTATCCCCATGAAGAAAGATTTAGGTATCATCTCTTGAGTATAGGATGAAATCCCCTTAATGGGATCAGTATTAAATAGAGTTTCATGAATACCTTTGTGTGGCCTATGGTGAGATACTCTATCACATCTTCTCTAAGTGGGGTTTTAGGAATTGACATGACCAACATATCTAGCCATTGATCCGTTACTTAGTGGGTTAAACTTGATAAGGTTTTATCTATCCCTTAGGGACCTAGGTGTGACCCCTATCTATGTATCAAAATCTTTCAGTTCTAAAATGTACTTCTTCATGGTGAGGCCTAATGAGCATGACCTCCTAGATGAATTCCATCTGTGTTATTAGTCTTGTAGAGTGAGTTCTCCAGGATGACAGCTTCCTTGAAGACTAAAGTATAATCCAAGGATGGTAGTGTAGTTTTGACCTTACCTTGATACTTAGTGTCTATCTTGAATATATCTAGGTGTTATTATTGTTATGTATCATATTATGATTTAATTTCCCTTGTGATGATGAGTTGACTACCATCTTGATACTTTATGTTTTGTTATTTTTGGGTGTCCTACTGGTCATTTTTATAATCACCCCTGAATGATATTTTCCCATACATATAATATATTATGTAGAAGACTTGTTTTTCGATGGTTCCCTAGGTAAAATATGAGAAGACATAGCATAGTGATCTTATGATATTTTGGTTCATACCAGGTGTTTTATTTGACAATAGTCCCCTCTTTTTAGAATGTTGGAATTCATTTCCTATTTTGGATGGATTGTACTTGTAACTTTTTTCTTTTCATACTATGTGGTACTCTAATAGTGGGATTTAGATGAATTAATTCATTATGTTATCAATTTTATTTTTTATAATTTAGTATTGTATTAGTATTTGGAGATGTGTGTGTACATATAACAACTTTAGTCTAAGGCCTCTCATGTGTGTGGTTTTCCTAATTGGGGCTTGTCGCAAAACCCTTGCCCATTGGAGGTAGGTTTGGGGTGTCAAATGAAGCTTATTACTAACTAGGTCACCTAACCTAATGGGACACAAATGATACATACTATCAATTGAGAGCACTCATAAGATTATTTGACTTCATGTCATAAATTTCTCACTTGGTAATATCTGATAATGAAGATTAGCCAGGCATAACCACAATAGAAATTCCACATGCCATATGTCACTAGATATTAATATTTTAAAACATGTGAAATTATCCTTATACATTATTATTATTTTTAATACATATAATTATTTGTGTAATTATATGTATTACTAAAAAATGTGATTCAAAATGTTCATGAAAACATGGGTGTGTTGGTGCATCATGAGTTATATTATATTTATTATTAGTTTATGATTTTTTTCTTTCCATTATTATAGAAGTTGATATCTACTCCCTTTGATTAAAATGGAACTATCTCATTAAATTCCTTAGTCATAGTGTATTGATGAGTTCTTTTCAAGAATTCAAAGAATGTAGTATCAAGCATATATGTTGATGACATAAGTATTTTACTAATATGATGTGAATTTGAGAAAAAAGGATTATATAATATCACGATCATTCATATGTGGTTATTGACATTGTGAAGTTAACTTTTTCCACATGGCTACCTTAATGTACTTATGTATGGTGATATTGAACTTTAGGTGAACCGACCTAATTCCATTGAGAAAATGCCAAGATGGTCTCACACTTAGTGGTTCAATTAATCTCAAATAAATTCTTTCTAAATTTAATTATTTTAATAAATATTATTCTCTAGTCTAAGGGATAATTTCTTTTAGGTTTTATTAATCTCACATATTCAACCACTATTTTATGGGTGTTGAATATGAAATAAATTTTTACTGCTAATAATTTGAATAATATATTTTTACTTATTTATTGAATGAATAATTACTAAAGGTTCGGTAAATAATGAACATGAAATACAGATAAAGTTAATAGGTCTCGTGATATTGATATATTAAATATACTTTAAAAAACATTTATTAATTTATAAAAGAAGAGATATTTATTTTATCTGTGAGTTTATAACATGTCAAATAGATAATAATTATATTATTTAGATATGGGGTTTGGTAGGGATTATGAGAACATTTAAGGGAATGTGTGCAGTTATTTATCTATCCTCTAACCTTGCTCTATAAATACTTGATTATATCATTTCTTGGGGATAGATGTGGTTGTGCACAAAACGTCTTGCTAGAAATTCACTAAATCATTTAGAGAAAATTTTCATTAATGATCTCAAGAACTAAGAGAAATTTTCCACCTTCCTCCCCTCTGGACCGAGAGGTTAAATTTATAATCCTTAAACTATTATTATATTTAAATACCTTTTTCTATTCAATAATATATTTAATTATTTTGTGGAGATCAAGATGGAGTGACATAAGATGATTAGTACAACCTCAATAGCACCTAAAGTACCATTGATGATGCTTTATGATTGAAGGAGGTCATATGGATCATCAGTAGAAGGATTATATTCTCAGATCCTCATAGTGTAACAATGGTGTAATGAAACAACATTTAGACAATAAACAACTTATATGAAGAAATAATTCTCATGTCTGAGGTAATTCTGAATTGAAATTAATTATAAATTTAACATGAAAAATATCATCTCTTCTTGGTTATAACATTATTTATCAGTCTTCATCAAATTTAATTAATTGTTCAAGATGTTTATCATCAGGTACATTATTTATTATCCATTGAAACTGAATAATTTCAAAATTTCTATAAACCTAATAGAAACTTTTTCTGCATTTGAAACATTCATTTGGTATCAATGAAAACACATTAAAATTTATAATTATTTATTAAACATTTATCCTTATATGAATTTAATTTTATTTATTTAGTTCATGAAAGTCATTATTTAATTCTGAACATTGAGACATCTTATTCTTTTTATTCTTATTCTTCTCCTTTATCATTTATATAACAAAACAATGGTTCATAATTAATATTAAAATCATTTAAAGAACCCATGTAGAGGTTCCAATTTTTCTATCCAGATAACATGGGAGTACATGGAGCATAACCCATAGGTACACTCCGTGTACCCATATTCACAACACTTGTAAAAGTCACATTAACATATTTTTTCATGTGGATGAATAATTAATGTCATTTACATGCCGTGTGTTCACCAGGAAAGTCTAGAACATATTTTTCTAGATTACACACCATTTGACACACATACAGGTCATATAGTCCACATGTTTTCAGGGTAGAAAATACATAGGCAAAGACATGATATGAATTTATTACATTACTCATGTGACTAGAACCATTGAAAAATCAAGTTTATATGGTGTATATCTGGAATAAATTTCATGTACCTTATTTACATCTTTATATGAATTACATACCTTTTCCCCTAATAATGTGTTGTATATATGTGAAAAATAAGTTACACAACATGCAATACTAGTACAGGACATGTAACCTGTACTTGTCTACACAGAGCACACACCAAGCATGATTGTGCACAATGTAATTAATTTGTTGCAGGATGGAAATTCATTTTACCGTTAAACCTAATGAACATGTGTTAGTGTGTCATTTATTGACTGTATTCTCAATGTGATAGTTTATTAATAATAATAATTTCTAAATTAATTTCAGTGTTAAATTTATAATGGAATGCTATGTATGATCATTACACACCATGTGCTTCTTTTTTAGTAAAATAATTTCACACCTTGTAATTTACTTATGTTAGTGTTTCATTTATTGATAGTACACACTATGTAATTATATGATATGTTGTGTATGTTGTTTTCCATATGACTATATATAATAAAATTATAATCATATTGGGTATTTAGAAGGGGTATATTCCATGTTTCCTCTATGTGCATGTCATGTACATAATTTTTTATTATAAAATTAATTAACTTAATATGTTTAAAATTATAGTCGATAATAATCTCAATGATTGATTGGATGATTATTAAGATAAATGAGTTGATTAATTCCCAAATTAAATTATCTAATTTTAGTGTGTTTTATCTTAATTAAGAATTATTGAAATTAATTCTAGTTTATTACATGTGTATTCATCACATGCGTGGATGAAAATGAGATTGACCAACCATTATGTGTGTCTGATTTCTTTTAATTTATTTATTGCATGGGTTTTTGAAATGAATAGTATAATTTTAAAATGATGGGCAATGTGTCATCTACTCACCTATAGATTAGTAAAACATATATGAGGATAGACCTCATAGGTTATTAGTGGATGTTCTTGATGAATTTGAGGTGAAATCAACCGGAGTGATGCACCTGAAAAATGTGTCATGATGAAACTCAATCCAAAACCAGGTCATAGAGTTTTTACCATAGGGTCATTGGTTTTTTTATTTTCCACTCAATAAAAAAATAGGTTGATATGTCTCCTGAACATACCACATATTTTAATCTATATTTTAAATGGTTATTTATTTTATGGATTCTTGATAAAACACAATTTTATTGAATATTTTATTGATAATAAATGATATAATTTTCTCACATTATGCTAAATATAATGAATTATGGAATATTTGGGATTAGATCATTCTTTGAAAATTTGTGGAAAATTCCAGTTTTAACCTTTAAAACTTCACTGTAGTAATCCAGGAATAAATATTGTTTTGTAATTTATTTTGACTTAAATTTTTTAACTATGTTCATGACTTAATGGGATAAAAATTCTATCTAGGACATGAGAGCTTGATTGTCCATTTGATTTGAGTAAATGGGATATGAAGACAAAGATGGACTGAACTATTTATATTAGACATGACTTTACTATCTGGACCGTAGCTTCTTCATCTGGGCTTGTATTGTTTCCAATGGTTTAAGGAAGCTTAGAGACATGATTATGAACAAATAATCCTTCTAGAATGCCAGCTAATTAGCTTGTATTATAGGTCAACTATGTGGTGAAAGTGGGATTAAATAATTTGACCAGATTTCCCTTTCAGATTTAAATTTTATTTGTAACCCTATCCCTACATAACTCTATTTAAAGTAATTTTTCACTCTTTGGGAGGGCTGGTCGAGGATTTGGGAAGGTGTGGCCGAAAGGGTGTCTCTTGAGAACACCTGAAAACCCTTGGAATTAGTAAGGTCTTGTGCAAAGTTCTCTTCCAAGAAGTCTCTCGTATCCCACCTCCTCTTTGTTTTCCTTGTTTTTATGCTTGTAATGTGAATTTTATTCGATAAATCTTCTATATTATTCTATTTTAATTTTCTTATTTTTCTTCTTGGGCTGGAATCTAAGAGTGGAGATGATATTGGGTTTTCCTCAATCAATCCATTGATTATGAAAAATGTCTCCATGGTGACAATTCCGCCCATGGAAGAGTTATTTATTTCATAGTTAATCTAATCCCTACTACCTTAATTTATTTTTTTTGAATCCATAAACATACTATAATTCATAAATTTTGATCAATTAATTGAGTTTTAATTTCTATGTTACTCGATCTATTTGCACTTGACCGCGTGGTCGAGCCTGTGTAAATTTTGTGAGTGAAAACTCAATAAAAAAATCTAATGAACTTGGGATAGAATTGTAGGGTTAAAGTCTCATCACAAACTAAATTAATTATTCACTCTAGGGAAGATATGATACCCTAATTTTTCACTAACCATAAGTTGGATTTTGGATCAGAATCAATGGAGAGTGCTGCGATTGGAGGTCCCAAAGATAACCTAGGGCCAATTTTCACAAATATTAGTGGTTGTGTTAATTTCCACAGGGTTCAGTGGTTAACAAGGTTATAGGTTCATAATTGAATGAATTATAATTTTATGGGATAATTATAAATGAATGGGGAAGGGGTTATATTAGATTAACTAGGTCTGCTCGTATAAGTGTTTTTTAAAGAAACTGTGTCTTTGGTTGTTCTTGTATTTTGTTTAGTTTATTGTTCGAAAGTCACAAAACTAACCCCCATCTTGTGTTTCATTTTTTTCACCTATTTTCCTTTTTCTTTGTTTTCTTCAAGCCTATTAAGGGTTTTTAATTCACTTCCTCCTTAAGAGAATGACCTAGGTCAGCCACTGTATTGCACTAGTTTAAATCAAAAACATTTTTTTGAGGACAATGCAATATTTTAAGTTTGGGGTATGGAAAAATTTTTGGGTAGATATTTAGGATTTTAATTTGTGTGTTTTGTGTGTATTGTATATTATGTTTTTGGTTAAAATATTCAAAAACTAACCAAAAAAAACAAAACAAAAATATCATATTTATATATATCATGTAACATTCTCATGTGAAACATATGGAAAATGAATGTTTTCAAAATTAATTAGTAGAATGATAAGAATGAGTAAGATTTCATCATCAATGGTTGATTTTTATAAAAATTGAAGTCATCAATGATATGAATTGTTGTGTCATTACAAAGCCTTTTAGATGTTGACATCATTATTTGTGATATTTGTTCATGGTAAATTATGTTATTGATTTCTCCACAAAAATTTTCTCTCAACCACGACTTCTGAAAAATTTCCTACTCAATTGAAAGTACTGTCAAGTTATGTAAAAAAGTTAATTGGTCGATCCATAATTTTGTTTATCTTCCAATCTGTTTTATTACTGTACTGAATTGACCTATGTGTGTGTACCTATTATCTGACTATTGTACGCCCTAAAAAAGGGTTGTGTCCTGGACTTGTCAAAAACTACATTTCCTTGACCTTTGATCTTATTATAACTATTAAAATTATTTTCATGAGGATATAAAACACGGGTTGAGAGTTGAGTGTGATATTTGTTATAAGTGAAACTTAAAAGAAATAAAATGAGGGGAGTGATGAAATATACAACATATGGGGATATCTAGGTCGGGAGATTAAGGTTTGAATTCCAAGAATGATTAAGTGAGTGGGTATTTAAATTTTATTGGAAAGGAATGTAGAACTGGTTCAGTGAATTAAACCAAGTAAGAATAATTATTTTACATGACCTGAATATACTGAATAAAGGGCGGATTTATTATCTTGGAATGGTTGGCACACAGACGTGGAGAATTTTTGGCATGGTAGACCCATGACTTGTTTCGCTATTATTAGTGTAATAAATCTCACTAGATTTTGGTTTAACACAATTTGTGAGAAAATGGAATTAAAATTTAATAATATTGAGTTTTTGATGGGATTCTTACTTTTCCTACATTTCCACTGTGGATTGAGAAATATGAACATGCATATCTTGTGACAATTTTCTCGAATACATGATATGAGGTTTTTCCAAGGAGTGTAAAAGGGTAAGTGTTGAGGAGTTGATAAAACTCAATTTTGTTGAATATTTTATTGATAATAAATAATATAATTTTCTCACATTATGCTAAATATGATCAATTATGGAATATTTTGGATTAGATCATTCATTTGCAAATTTGATGAAAATCCCAATTCTACCCATTAAAACGTCACTGTAGTATTCCAGGCATAAATATTGTTCTGTAATTTATTTTGAATTAAAATTTTTAAACTATTTTCCTAACTTAGTGGGCTACGAATTTTATTCAGGTCATGAGAGCTGGATGGTGAATTTGAGTGGAGTAAATGGGACATGAAGACAGAGATGGATTGAAATATCCAGATTGGACATCACTTCACCATTTGGGACGTATATTCTTCATATAGGATTGTATTGGGCCCATATTTTAAGGGAATCTCGGGGATATTATTATTAACAAATCAACCTTCTATAAGGCCATATAATTAGCATGGTTTAGAGGTTAACTATGCGGTGGAATTGGGATTAAATAATTTGTCCTAATTTCCCTTTGACATTTAAAAATGTTTTGTTACCCTAGCCCTCCAAAACTCTATTTAAAGGAATTTTTAACTCTTTGGGATGGCTAGTAGAGACTTTGGGATGGTGTTTTTAATGGTTCTCTCTTTGGAACACCTGAAAACCCTTGGAATAAGTAAGGCCTTGTGCAAAGTTCTCTTCCAAGAAGGATCTCCTCTCCCACCTCCTCTTTGTTTTTCCTGTTTTTATGCTTGTAACATGAATTTTACTCAATAAATCTTCTATATTATTCTATTTTATTATTCTTATTTTTATTCTCGAGATGTAATCTAATAGTGTAGATGATATTGGGTGTTACCAAATCAATTCATTGCTTATTCAAAATGTCCCCATGATGACAACTCCGCCCATGGAAGAGTGATTTATTTCGTAGTTGATATAATACCTACTCCCTTAATTTATTTATTTTGAATACATAAACATACTGTAATTCATAAATTGTGTTCAATTAATTGAATTTTAATTTCTATGTTACTGGAATGACTTCCAATTGACCGCATGGTCGGGCCTGTGTAAATCGTGTGAGTGAAAACTCAATTCAAAAATCTAAGGAAGTTCAGATAGAATTTTAGGGTTCAAGTCTTATCCCAAACTCAATTAATTCTCCACTCCAGGGAGGAGATGCTTCCCTAATTGTACAGTAACCATAATATACCTTTTGGATCACAATCAAAGTAGGGTGTTATGATTGGAGGTCTTGAAGTTAACCTAGGGCCAATTTTCACAAATATTCGTGGTTGTGATAATTTTCTTAGTGTTCAGAGGTTAACAATGTTAGGAGATCATAATTGAATGAATTATAATTGTTTGAGATATTGATAAATTAATGGTGAAGGTGTTATATTAGATTAACTACGTCTTCTCATATAAGTGTTTTTAATGAAACCGCGTCTTTGATTGTTATTGTCTGTTGTTTAGTTTATTGTGCGAAAGTCACAAAACTAACCCCCAATATTGTGTTTCATTTGTTTTCACTTATTTTCATTTTTTTTCAAGCCTACTAATGGTTGTTTAATTTACTTACTTTTTGAGAGAACAACATAGGTTATCCATTGTGTTGCACTTAGTTAAATCAAAAACATTTTTTTGAGAGCGTGTGCAATAACTTTCATCAATACCTTATCCTGACCTTATTAAGAAACAATAAACAAAAAAAGAATTATCAGATGAAATAAAATAAAATTATTCTACATAAATATTTTATCGACACTGTTTTTACCATTTATGTATAATTCACTTAATATTAATAAGACATATAAATGATAAAATAAGGAAAATTACGAATAATTAAAAAAATTTATCAATCAAATATTAATTCACACTAAGACTTCCATCATATGAATTAAGATGATTCCATAGTTTAATAGGTACCACATTAAAATTTTTTATATGACACTTTCAGAAGGTTTGGTGACATCAATTCATGCCAATTAGATATGAAAATTTAATATATTAATTAATGAATTGAAGAAATAGTAGCAATCATTGGATATTAATTTGTAAGAAAATAGTACCATGTATCTATAAAGTGTTAGTGGGGGAAGAAATATTTTACGTATAAATATGTTCATAATATATGAAAAAAATAATAAATCTTACTATTCTACTAAGACTAAAAATTTCTTTCTAAGAATGAATTAAAATAGTATCCCATTTGTGGGAAAAAATATCTATGATATGGATCTTTGGGGTTAAATAATCTAATTTTAGTACATTCCTTGGAAATATTGGGTAATTCAATGTTGTATTGTTATCCATGTCACGTGGTTTATAATCTCTCCATGATAATATCCCTTGATTAAAGGGTTGATTATGAATAAAATTTCACATGGTCAAGTGGTATGAATTAATTTCATATGCTGTGATATATTCTAATATTTGATATTACTTATGGAGGTTTCATGGATTGAAAATATCAGACTAAAACTAGTTGAAATATAGAGACCCATAGTCAAAACTATTTGATATTACATGAGAAAGTATAATTGGATGAGTTACTAGTAAAAATTGAGATGGGTATAATTTTGTTTGAGGGGACCTAAAAATATTTTTTCTTCAAATAAATTATGATATAGAATCACTATGAGGATAAGGAAATATGAGATTCAAAACTTATTATGACCTATAGTGGCCACATCTATAAAAACCAAGTATATTTTAGTTTCTAATGGTTATCACAAAGAAGTTTGACAATGAATTATTCTTAATTTTCAGTTATACAAATAGTAAGAGAAATATAACTATTTTCTTTGATTTTACTATAGTATCATCCAAGATGTCCGGTTTTTGACAAGGTAACAATAAGGTGGATATTAAGGTATCTTACTACTTGGGGGATTTTTTTCAAGGTAGTAAGGTTGCAGTAAATAGATATATACTAAAGAAATATTACAATACCAAAGCTAATCATAAATTTTTTGTAGGACCAATAACTATAGATATACTCAGAAGAAATTTTTTTAATATGTTAGAACTAACCATGCATTAGTTATTAGCTCTTGTACAACTAGGAGTTTGTCAAAATTAGCATCCAAGAACCAACAACTTTTCAATTTTGTTTACCTATATACATTCGAAGATATTAATATTAATTTATACCTTATAAAATATTTATTACTAATCTGTGTAATTTTAATGTGATAATGAACTAGATTATCAATCACATTGAAAATTCATAAGCAGTTACCCACTATGATGAGATCCTTGAGATACTATAATAGTATTCTTAAACGATAAATATTATGGTTGTATGATGTCATCTAATGGGATATAAATAATTTAGACTATAAAGTGAGATTACTCATAAGTGAATGAGTCTTTATCTAAAATTGTTCACATTTGGTAATAGCGAGGCCTAGACACCAAAATAAAGTATTTTATTTTGGAGTCACTTTTAATGAAAAAGTGGGAAACCAATGAAGTACAGAATATAAACAATACACACCTCATATGTTACTATCAATCCATCCTAAAATAATTTAAAGAGATTAGATTTCTTTACCTTAAATACTCACTATTTGATGAAGGTAACATCCCATTCTAAAAAAAATGATGCTATATGTAAATGGTGAAGTTGGGAATATTGGGTGCATCATGAAGAATTTGTTATAAATTAATAATATTAAGAAGAATTTTCACCTCCCATTATTATTATCATCCCTGTGTTTTCATTTTGAGGTATTTTTCAATTTTTTTTTGTTCTAGATTTTTCCCTTTATGTTTCCTTTGATTTCTTGGAGAAAAATTAGAAAATTTGGGTAATTAGTAAGAAGCGCACGGTTGGTGCACTATTTGGAAAATCAGGTGCCCTTGCCCAGATAATCGTGCATCAAAGTGGGGTTTTAGGATAATGGTTAATTAAACAGTTAGTACATGGTTTGTAAACCATGCCAGATAACTATGTGGTATGTCCTTCTTGGAAAGTATGGGGCACACAGTTTCTACATGGTTTGGCAAACCGTGTGGGTAAACCCAGTAACTTTTATAGGTCATTTTTAAAAAAAATACTAGATGTTTCCTCGCAGTATTTATCCACAAATCATCCATATTATTCCCCAATTGGTATTTCCATCTCTATTCTCATGTACCTCCTACCTTGGCTCCCTTGGACCTCCATTTATACGGTGATTTTGGTGTGATTTCTCCTCAATTATTCAAGTGAGTGTTTTCTTCCTTGATTTCTTCTTATTTTGTAGGTTTTTTCTTCCTCTTCATTTGGGTTTCATATCACCAGTGGGTTCAGAGACCTATTTTGGGCTAAATATTTATTATTATGGTTCAATATGGATTTTTAATGTTTAATCTTTCCTTTTACAGGGTTCTCTGGAGGTGCAGTTGTGGTTTAGCTAAATTTTCTCTAAGTTTCTAAATTTGAGATAGGTGATTCCATGATTAAACATTCTTTGGTGATTTTAATATTCATTATTTTCTCCTTGGTTATACATTATGGATGGTCTGTGAGGTGAAAAATTTATTTTTGAAAGATTTTGGGATGAATATGGCTTGTTAATGGGTTTTATAATGGAAATTGGTTGTATTTCAAGTTTGTACCCATATTGTGACCATTGAATTTGTTTTATAAACTATGAAAGATTTTTAATAAATTTTTAAAGTGGTGAGAAACATGTTTTAAATTGATTTCAATGTCCATTTTGTTTTTAAAAAGGTTTTTGGTTATAGAAATAACAGTTTATTAGGTGCAGCACAATGATTAGATTACGATTGTGTGAATGTGATGTTTTATGTGATATGTGAAATGGTAATTAAGCATGTAGGGAATCCTAGGTATCTAGGTGGGAGGACTGGTAATTTTATGTGAGATGACTTGGAGGTTGTAACACCCGAGACTTTTATGAGAATTTTTTTTATATAAATCATCAAAGGAATCTTTCACTACACACAACATTAGCTTGGCTTTCTTTACACGCAACCACGTCCTTCCTCAATAGCTTGCGTCGTACGCAATACCGAGTTTCACTAAACAACGATATACTATTAAAATATTATTAAAACTAGCAGTGATGAATAGTAATAACCACTTTTTGAAATTTTATGAATTTTATTTTTAAAATGGACTTCATTTTTGGATTCATAATATTGAAATTAGCCTAGGGTGAAATTTTGGTATTTTTCGAAAAACTTTCAATTTTTGATGAATAGTGAAAACACTGGGTTACTATTAAAAAACCAACTTTTTATTTAAACAATTATTTATTTTATTTAAATTTATTTTAGGTCAAAATTGATACATAATACCTATATAAGTTCAATGTAATTAATTGGAGTAATTTTAAAATAATTTTAGATATATAAAAAGTTTATTGAACTTTTCATCGTCTTTTACCCACCTCCTAAGAGAATTTGCAAATTTACATAAAACTTAATTTTACCGCTTCTGTGAGTGGAATTTAAAAACTTTGAGATACATGGTTGATGTGAGTAAGTAAAATGTGGTTCAATGAGATGAAAATAATTTTTGGTGAATAGTAACTTTTTACTTTTATTTACCACGGTTAAAAGTAAATAGGGTAATTAAGAGTAAAAATGATATTATTATTACCCTAAAACATGTCCTAATTCTATTGGATAAGTTTAATTCGGACAAAAACAACCTTAGGAATAAAATATGACCATTTAGGCCCACTTGGATTAGACTAGGACATTTATTATCAATTTATTTAAAGAGGGGTTAAAATAGTTAAAATCAAAGTTTAATAAGTAAATAATTTTTAATATAGGGTCATACATAAGATAAATTCGACTATAAATATTCCTTAGAAAGATAAAAATATTTCCTACATAATTATATTTTATTTGTAATTTTTAGACATTAAATAATTTAATTTATTTATGACACAATGACGATACCGTAATTATCTTATTAATGAAACATTGACATAATTGATGTTATAAATACCCATATAAATATAATTTGAGAATTTTTATTAATTAAACTAATTTTATAGGTTAATATGACATGTTAGTATTGATTTAATTAACTTTTTTAGAATTAATAATTCTGTTATTAGTTTCAAAAAAATCAATTACTAAATAGTGTCAAAATTGACATAAAATAGTTTTTAAAACAAATATTATATTATTAATTGTTATTTTATTCCTAAATATCTAAGGTTCTGACAAATTACTTAGAAAAGGTTTTATATATTAATAATAAACAACTTGGGGTTCTTTTGGCTTGTTATAGTATGTTTATTAACCTTATAGTGTAAGAACACAAAAAGACACTGTAAAAGTAAAATTATTTAACTTAAAGTAAAATCTAAATTATAAGCTTAAAATAGGAACCTAAACTTGTATAAATTATATTTTATGAGATTATTTCGACCCATACCCACCTTAGCTTCTAAATAAATCAATTTGGAGCTATTTAAAACCGAATTTGGCTTTATAATAAAATAATATTTTTAGTTTTTCCAAAGGAGCCCCTCTCCTCCCTTATAAAAGGGCACCTCATCCCCCTTTTCCTCACACCACTTTGAGCATTAAAGCTTGGCCAAACCCGGCCACTTTCTCCTCTCCACTTACCTAGAGAAATCCTAGAGGTCCTGGTATTCTTCAAAGACCAATTTTAGTTCCCTAAAAGGAGGTCTCAAAGAAGCGGTTCAAAGAAGAGGTAATGTCCGTTACCGATTCTTTCAACTTTATTTCTTCTTCCACTTCTAATTATTTAGTTGTTTCATTATTAATTAATAACATAAGTATCACTCATATACTTATATGTTATTATAAGTAAAAAACAACCCTATTTCACCATCTATCCAACCTACGGGAAACGAAATCACTGCAGGTGCGTACGTACGGAATACCGTCTCCACGCCGTGGTGTAAACTATTTTCCACCACCACCTTACTTGGATGGGTATAATGGTGTAAATAATGACTATATATGATTATTGTAAAGTGATATTGATTCTGAAATAGTATACATACACTTCAATACAATTCCACGATCATGGGAACGATATCGTCGCTCGTGCGTACGTACGGAATACCATCTCCACGATGTGATGAGACTTGTTCTACATGATGTTATTTGAATAATGATTATATAAATGAATTTAATGAATGAATATAATATATGTTACAATAATAAGATTCTGGAAATGAGGTATCTATAACCTAAAAAGAAAAGTAAGAATTTATTCAACAAAACACGCATAAGAACAAAAAGTAATAAACACCAGAATCACAAGTAATAATGAAATATTACTAATATGAAGCTAATAATATGACCATATATGATATCATAAAAATACATATGATTCTGGAATAAGTCAATAATATTATTTAAATCATTATACATGAGGTTCGGACACTTACGAAGAAAATCAGACCTAAGATAATGGAAAATATCACAATCTCATTTTTATCCGAGATTGTTTATACTTTGGTATTTACTGGGGTGTATTTTATCGTCCACATCCATGTTTCTTCAATATGTAATATTTATATCCTTCTACAATAATTTATATCCAATTTTACCCTTCAATGTGTTTTTAGTAAAAGATATGAAAGGAATCTTTTGTCGTTTTTTGTACGAGGTAATTTTTGACTTTTCCGACAAAAGTACGAGAAGAATGTTTTTTTAACTTATACGGAATGAATGGATTTTTAAAAAATTATTTCTAAGAAGCTTACTTTTCAAGTTTTCAAGTTTATTTTTAATCAAATTCTTTTAGTTTAAAATTTTATGACATGTTAAGAAAGGAAAATGTTTTTGAAGTAGAAAGGATATTTTCTTCAAGAATGGAGTTCAAGAGTTTTATCAAAATTATTTTCCATCTAAGATAATATAGGGTTATGTTTATATCCCAATTATTACATGGATTTGATTATGTTGTGATGGAAATATTTTTATGAATTATTTTATCTTATATGAATTGTTTTATGATGTCACAATGTTTAAGATTCCCATTTTTTATTGCATGGGTTATGCTATAATGTATGGTTTATGATTTTGTGGCACACATAATAATGGTATAATTAAGAGATGGGTGGGAACTATATCTCCCTCCAATTCATTGGGTAAATATTTTATATCTCATGAGATAGACATGGCTGGAATGGCAGGTTAAACCGGTTCCGTGAAACAGGACATAAACGAGGAGTGAACTCGGTTCATAAATGGAATTTGTCCACTAAGATAGTATTGGCAATGAGTCTTGAATAATAAGAAATGATTCTCTATGATTATGTGTGTCTGCCACAAAGTTTCATGTTTTAAGTTATGATTATTGGGATTACATTTCACTACTATGATTTATCCCATGTTATGAAATTAAGATCTATTTTGGAGGTCAAGATTTCTGAAAGTTATGTTCTTATGTATATGATGTGATTGATATTTCTTTTGTTGACCCTTACTGAGCATTTGAGCTCACCCTTTTGTATGTTTTATTTCACCAGGTCAGGAAGAAGGTTATTAAGTAGGATATTCCAAAAGGGACTCTAGATATGACGAAATAAATGGGAGACAGTGTAGATTCTTTATGAACCAGTTGTTTATGTTTCCCAGTTTCTAAAGACACTATACCTATACAGTACTTTCATGGTTTTGTTATATGTTGTAATAAGTATGCTTAAATTTTGAAGTAATAACCATGGATGTAAACTATGGGTCATTATAATTGGTATTAGAGGAAAGGTATAGTCAACCTTTGGAAACTAGGATGTGAAAGCCTTAGTAAGAACCCTAAGGATATGTCTAACCATAGAACACAATATTAGTGTTTTAGAAATGGCCATGAATAACCTAGGATAATACCTTAAGTGTGAAATTTTATTCTTGATTATGTGTTTTTCGTATTATAATTAGTGTTGCTCACACTATTCTTCTTGGTTTTAGTCAATGGTTGGAACCCGAAGGAACTGTGTTTTTGCGGAATGCGACGGGCAATGCAATGATTGTCCCCCTGAGAAAACAAACGTTATGGGAAATGGAATGAAAAATCTTCTAGCCTTGCTCACACAACTTTCTCAAGATATAAATCATGCAGGAATTCCAAACGAGCAAAGGAAGGAGCAACATTCTGTTGAATCCTTCATGAGGCAGTGTCCACCCTCATTCAGCGGGTCTACTAATCAATTAGTTGCTGAACAATGGATCAGTACTACTGAAAAGATATTTTCAGTTCTTCAATGTTCTGAATATGATAAATTCATCTTAGTAGTGTATCGTTTGGAAGGTGATGCTGATCAATGTTTGAATCTTATCAAGAATACGAGGCCAAGAGATGAAATTGAGTCCATGGAATGGGATGAGTTCAAGAACTTATTTTTCAATAAGTACTTCCCTCGTATTCTCCGAACAAATATGGAGAAGGAGTTTCTTGAACTAAAGAAAAAGGATGATGAATCTGTTGGTACCTATGAAGCAAATTTTACAAGACTTGCAAGGTACGCTTTTGGTATTATTATCCAACCTCAGAGTAAGATCGATCGATTCTTTAGTGGCTTAAAACCAAGTCTTCGAAGGGCGTTATCCATAAGGGACTTCAATAGCTACGAGGAAATCGTTCGATGTGCTCTCAAAGTTGAGATGGAGATTGGAGTAACCCATCAGTCAGATGGGATTTATAAGAAGAGGAAAATGGAATTCAAAGGAAAATCTAAAGAGCACACTGAATAGAAGATGAGTTTTCCCTTATGCTCAAAGTGTGGAAAGAAACATGGAGGGAGTTGTCTTAAAGGGACAAGTAAATGTTTCAAATGTGGAAAGGAAGGTCATCGGGCATTTGAATGCCGCAATGATGGGAAGAAGATGTCTAGTGATGCGAACAATGAAAATTATACATAGAGAGCACCTCCTACACTTCAATGTTACAAATGCAAGGAGATGGGGAATTATGCCAATCAATGACCAAATCCAAGGGTTGATGATGATGGTTGACATGAACAAACTTTTAAGGCTAAAGACAAAGGAAAGTCACATGGAATTTCTATCAGCGATGTGGAGTACGATAACGATGTGGTGAAAGGTAAAATTACCATCCACTCTAAAGTAGCAAATGTTTTATTTGATTCTGGATCCACCCAATCTTTTATTTCTAAAGAATTTTTTAAGGGTATCACCGTATTACCTCAATAGTTAGATGTAGAGTTAGCTGTGACAACCCCTAATGGCACAACAGTCGCTTCAAAAGCTTATAATTCTTCTCCGATTGAAGTTTGTGGGAAAGTGCTTCCTGAAAATCTTGTGATCCTTCCTATAGTGGAATTTGATGTGATTCTTGGAATGGATTGGATTTCTTTATATGGAGCTGTGACAACCCCTAACACATGTCCTATTTCTATTGGATAAGTGTAATTCGACCAAAAACAAACTTAGGAATAAAATATGACCATTTAGGCCCACTTGGATTAGATTAGGTCATTTATTATTAATTTATTTAAAGAAGGGTTAAAATAGTTAAAATCAAATTTTAATAAGTATATCATTTTTAATATAGGGTTATACATAAGATAAATTAGACTATAAATATTCATTAGAAATATAAAGAGATTTCCTATATAATTGTATTTTATTTGTAATTTTTAAACTTTAAATAAGTTAATTTATTTATGACACAAAGATGATGCAGTAATTATCTTATTAATGAAATATTGACATAATTGATGTTATAAATACCAAAATAAATGTAATTTGAGACTTTTTATGAATTTCACTAATTTTCAGGGTTAATATGGAATGTAATTATTGATTTAATTAACTTTTTTCTAACTAATCATTCTATTATGATTTTCACAAAAATCAATTACTTAATAGTGTCAAAATTGACATAATATAGTTTTTGAAACAAATATTATATTATTAATTGTTATTTTATTCCTAAAAATCTAAGGTTCTTCCAAATGACATAGATAAGGTTATATATATTAATAATAAACAACTTTAGGTTCGTTTGGCTGCTTATAGTAAGTTTATTAACCTTATAGTATAAGAATACAAGAAGACATGGTAAAATAAAAATTATTTAACTTAATGATAATCTAAAGGATGAGGTTAAAATAGGAACCTAAAATTTCCTAAATTCTATTGGATGAGATTATTTCTACCCATACCCACCTTATCTTCCAATTAAATCAATTTGGATCTATTTAAAACTGAATTTGGCTTTATAATAAAATAATATTTTTAGTTTTTCCAAAGGAGCCCCTCTCCTCCCTTATAAAAGGGCACCTCCTCCCCCTCTTCCTCACATCACATTGAGCCTTCAATCTCGGACAACCCCTGACACATTATCCTCTCCACTTCCCTAGAGAAATCCTAGAGGTCTTGGTTTTCTTCAAAGACCAATTTTAGTACCCTAAAAGGAGGTCTCCAAGAAGCGCTTTAAAGAAGAGTTAATGTTCGTTATCGATTCTTCCAACTTTATTTCTTCTTCCACTTCTTCTTCTTTAGTTGTTTCATTATGAAGTAGTAACATCATTATCACTCATATACTTATATGTTATTATAAGTAGGAAACAACCCTATTTCACCATCTATCCATCCTACAGAAAACGAAATCACCGCGCGTGCGTACGTACAGAATACCGTCTCCACGCCGTTGTGTAAACTATTTTCCACCACCACCTTACTTGGATGGGTATAATGGTGTAAATAATGACTATATATGATTATTGTAAAGTTATATTGGTTCTGAAATAGTATACATACACTTCAATACAATTCCACGATCATGGGAACGATATCATCGCTCATGCGTACGTACGGAATATCGTCTCCACGATGTGATGCGATTCGTTCTACATGATCTTCATTGAAAAATGATTATATAAATGAATTTAATGAATTAATATGATATATATTACACTAATAACATTCTGTAAATGAGGTATATATAACCTAAAATTAAAAATAAGAATTTATTCGACAAAACACGCATGAGAACAAAAAGTAATAAACACCCGAATAAAAAGTAATAATGAAATATTATTAATAAGAAGCTAAGAATATGACCATATATGATATCATAAAAATACATATGAGTCTGCAATAAGTCAATAACATTATTTAAATCATTATACAGAAGTTTTGGACACTTACGAAGCAAATCAGACCTAAGGTAATGGAAAATATCACAATCTCATTTTTATCCGAGATTGTTTATACTTTGGTATTTACTGGTGTGTATTTTATCATCCACATCCATGTTTCCTCAATATGTAATATTTATATCCTTCTACAATAGTTTATATCCAATTTTACCCTTCGGTGAGTTTTTAGTAAAAGATATGAAATGAATTTTTTGTCGTTTTTCGTACGAGGTACTTTTTGACTTTTCCGACAAAAGTACGAGAAGAATGTTTTTTTAACTTATACGGCATGAATGGATTTTTAAAACATTATTTCCAAGAATATTACTTTAAAATTTTTCAAGTGTATTTTTAATCAACTTCTTTTAGTTTAAAATTGTATGACATGTTAAGAAAGGAATTTTTTTTTGAAGTAGAAAGGATATTTTCCTCAAGAATGGAGTTCAAGAGTTTTATCAAAATTATTTTCCATCTAAGATAATATAGGGTTATATTTCTATCCCTATTATTAAATGGATTTGATTATGTTGTGATGGAAATATTTTTATGAATTTCTTTATCTTATATGAATTGTTTTATGATGTCACGATGTTTAAGATTCCCATTTTTATTACATGGGTTATGCTATGATGTATGGTTTATGATTTTGTGGAACACATAAGAATGGTATCATTATGAGATGGATGGAACCTATATCTCCCTCCAATTTATTGGGTAAAGATTTTATATCTCTTGAGATAGACATGGATGGAATGGCAGGCTAAACCGGTTCAGTGAAACAGGACTGAAACGAGGAGTGAACTCGGTTCAGAAATGGACTTTGTCCACTAAGATAGTCTTGAAAATGAGTCTTGACTAATAAGAAATGATTCTATACGATTATGTGTGTATGCCACAAAGTTTCATGTTTTAAGTTATGATTATTGGGATTACATTTCACTACTATGATTTATCCCATGTTATGAAATTATGATCTCTTTTGCAGGTTAAGATTTCTAAAAGTTATGTTCTTATGTATATGATGTGATTGATATTTCTTTTGTTGACCCTTACTGAGCATTTGAGCTTACCCTTTTTTATGTTTTATTTCCCCATGTCAGGAAGAAGGTTATTAAGTTGGATATTCCAAAATGGACTCTAGATATGATGAAATAAATGGGAGACAGTGTAGATGCTTTATGAGCAGTTGTTTTTGTTTCCCAGTTTCTAAAGACACTATACCTATACGGTCCTTTCATGGTTTTGTTATATGTTGTAATAAGTATGCTTAAATTTTGAAGTAATAACCATTTATGTAAAGTATGAGTCGTTATAATTAGTATGAGAGGAAAGGTATAGTCAACCTTTGGAAACTAGGATGTGAAAGCCTTAGTAAGAACCCTAAGTATAAGTATAAGCGTAGAACAAAATCTTAGTGTTTTAGAAATGGCCATGAATAACCTAGGATAAGACCTTAAGTGTGAAATTTTATTCTTGATTATGCGGTTTTCCTATTATAATTTGTGTTTCTCACACTATTATTCTTGGTTTTAGTCAATGGCTGGAACCCGAAGGAACCGTGTTAATGAGGAATGCGACGGGCAATGCAATTATTGTCCCCATGAGCAACCAAACGTTATGGGAAATGGAATGAAAAATCTTGTAGCCATGCTCACACAACTTTCTCAAGCTATGAATCATGCAGGACTTCCAAACGATCAAAGGAAGGAGAAACATTCTGTTGAATCCTTCATAGGGCAGCATCCACCCTCATTTAGCGGGTCTACTGATCCATTAGTTGGTGAACAATGGATTAGTACTACTGAAAAGATATTTTCAGTTTTCAATGTTTTGAACATGATAAATTCATCTTAGCAGTGTATCGTTTGGAAGGTGATGCTGATCAACGGTGGAATATTATCAAGAATACGAGTCCAAGAGATGAAATTGAGTCCATGGAATGGGACAAGTTCAAGAACTTATTTTTCAATAAGTACTTCCCTCGTATTCTCTGAACAAAGATGTTGAAGGATTTTATTGAACTAAAGCAAAAGGATGATAAATCTGTTGGTACCTATGAAGAAAATTTTACAAGACTTGCAAGGTACGCTTCTGGTAGTATTATCCAACCTGAGAGTAAGATCGATCAATTCTTTAGTGGCTTAAAACCATGTTTTCTAAGGGCGTTATCCATAAGGGACTTCAATAGCTACGAGAAAATCGTTCGATGTGCTCTCAAAGTTGAGATGGAGATTGGAGTAACCCATCAGTCATATGGGATTGATAAGAAGAGGAACATGGAATTCAAAGGAAAATCTAAAGAGCACACTGAAAAGAAGATGCGTTTTCCCCTATGCTCAAAGTGTGGAAAGAAACATGGAGGGAATTGTCTTAAAGGGACAATTAAATGTTTCAAATTTGGAAAGGAAGGTCATCGAGCATTTGAATGCCGCAATTATGGGAAGAAGATGTCTAGTGATGCGAACAATGAAAAGGCTACATAGAGTGCACCTCCTACACTTCATTGTTACTAATGCAAGGAGATGGGTCATTATGCCAATCAATGCCCAAATCCAAGGGTTGATGATGATGGTCGACGTCAACAAACTTTTAAGGCTAAAGACAAAGGAAAGTCACATGCAATTTCTATCAGCGATGTGGAGTACGATAACGATGTGGTGAAAGGTACACTTACCATCCAATCTAAAGTAGGAAATGTTTTATTTGATTATGGGTCCACCCAATATTTTATTTCTAAAGATTTTTTAAGGGTATCAACGTATTACCTCAACAGTTAGATGTAGAGTTAGCTGTGACAACCCCTAATGGCACATAAATCGCATCAAAAGCTTATAATTCTTCTCTGATTGAAGTTTGTGGGAAAGTGCTTCCTGCAAATCTTGTGATCCTTCCTATAGTGGAATTTGATGTGATTCTTGGCATGGATTGGATTTATTTATATGGAGCTCATATCAATTGCCAAATAAGGGAAGTCACATTTCATATTCCAGATCAATCTATGATCGTCTATCGATACAAGGATAAACATAACCTTCTAGTGGAAATTTATTCCATCTTATGGGTCTTGATTCCACTAAATAAAGGTTATTTATCTCAAATGGTTGGTGAGAAACTCATGATTAAGAATATTCCCATTGGATGGGAGTTTGATGATGTCTTTCCGGAGGAATTTCTGGGTCTTCCACCAAATCGTGAAGTTGAGTTTTCAATAGAACTCGTACCAGGTTCTTTTCCTATTTCAAAGACACATTATAGAATGGCCCCAATTGAGTTGCAGGAATTGAAGAAGCAACTCCAAGATAATATTGATAAGGGATTCATACGCCCTAGTGCGTCACCTTGGGGAGCACCTGTTCTGTTTGTGAAGAAGAAAGATGGATCAATGAGACTCTGCATTGATTATATATCGAGAACTTAACAAGATCACTATCAAGAAGAAATATCCTCTCCCGCGCATTGATGACTTATTTGACCAACTACGCGGATCTCAATACTTTTCCAAGATTGATCTTCATTCATGGTATCACCAATTAAGGGTAAAAAGGGAGGATATACCAAAGACGACTTTCTGTACAAGGTATGGACACTATGAATTTATAGTGATGCCATTTGGTCTTACTAATTCCCCTGCTATCTTCATGGATCTGATGAATAGAGTCTTTAGAGAATATCTTGATCAGTTTGTGGTAGTCTTTATAGACGATATTCTTCTGTATTCAATGATGAAAGAAGAATATGAAGATCACTTGAGAATTATATTGAAGACCCTGAGAAAGGAGAAGCTTTATGCCAAATTTACCTAGTGTGAATTTTGGCTTCAAAAGGTTCATTTTTGGGTCACATAATCTCAAAAGAGGGGATATTTGTGGATCCAGCAAAAATAGAGGTTATCGAAATATGGTCGAGACCAACAACAGTAAATGAGATCCGAAGTTTTCTTGGTTTGGCTGGATATTATCGACGTTTTGTGAAAGATTTTTCATGATTATCTAATCGACTCACCAGGTTGACTCGGAAAGGTGTTAAGATTGTTTGGACGGAGGAATGTGAAGAGAATTTTAAGGAGTTGAAAAGAAGGTTATCCAGTGCAGCTGTGCTCACACTGCCTTGTAGCGGAGAAAGGTTTGTGATCTATAGTAATGCATCCAAGAAGGGATTGGGGTGTGTTCTTATGAAAAATGATATGGTGATAACTTATTCCTCACGGAAGTTGAAAATACATGAGCAAAATTACCCAACACATGATTTGGAGTTAGCTGTGGTAATCTTTGCATTAATGATTTGGAGGCATTATATTTGTGGAGAAAGGTGTGACATTTATACTGATCATAAAAGTTTAAAGTATATTTTCACACAAAAGGAGCTGAATTAGCACCAAAGAAGATGCTTAGAGCCGATTAAGGATTACGACAGCTCAATTCATTACCACCCTGGGAAAGCAAACAAGGTGGCAGATGCATTAAGTCGACAAGACTATGCCAGTTTATCCATGATGAGGATCACAAAAGATCCAATATTTATGGATTTAAAAAGGATGGATCTTGGAATTATAATGAAAGGGGAAAAATCGTATCTTTCTCAAATGAATGTTCAACCATCTATACATGTTAAGATTAAAGAGGGACAAAAATAAGATGTAGAGTTACAAAAGAAGGTGAGAAATGTTCCTGAATTCAACCTTGATTTTGATGGGATAATAAAGTTCAAGAATCGGGTTTGTGTTCCTCCCATCCCAGAATTAATGAAGGAGCTGCTGGATGAGGCTCATAGTTCTTTATTCTCTATTCATCCTGGAAGCACGAAGATGTATGGGGACCTAAAAGAGTACTTCTGGTGGGATGGCATGAAAAGAGATGTTGCTAAATATGTCTCTCGATGCTTGGTTTGTTAGGAAGTTAAAGCTAAGAGACAGAAGTCTAAGGGAATGTTACAACCATTACCCATACCCAAATGGAAATGGGAAAACATCACTATAAACTTTGTCACCAGACTTCCTAAAACATCCAAAGGCAATAATGCTATCTGGGTCATAGTTGATCGTCTTACAAAGTCTGCACACTTCATTGCTATTAGAGAGGATTTTTCTCTAGATCAGCTTGCCAGGATATACGTAAAGGAAGTGGTAAGATTGCATGGAGTACCACTTTATATTATATCTTATCGGGATCCGAGGTTTATCTCAAAGTTCTGGCGAAGTCTTCAGCATACTCTGGATACAGAGTTGAGTTTCAGCACTGCTTATCATCCTCAGACAGAAGATCAGTCTGAGAGAACAATTCAAACTCTAGAAGATAAGTTGAGAGCTTTCTCTATGGATTTCAAAGGTGATTGGGATCAACACCTTCCTTTGGTGGAATTTTCTTATAATACTAGCTTTCACTCCATTATTCAGATGGCTCCTTATGAAGCTCTCTATGCAAATAAATGCAGGACTCCAACTTGCTGGGATGAAGTTGGGGAAAGAAAGCTATTAGGACCTGATATTGTTGATGAGATGGAAGAAAAGGTCTGATCTATTCAATAACAAAAAAGAGAAGCTCAGAGTTGACAGAAAAGTTATTCCGACAACCGAAGAAAAGACCTAGAGTTTGAAGTGGGTGATAAAGTGTTCTTACGAATCTCTCCCTGGAAGAGGGTCATGAGATTTGGAAAGAATGGGAAGCTGAGCCCTAGATATATCAGTCCTTTCAAAATACTGGATCGTGTTGGAAATGTAGTTTACCGATTGTCACTTCCACCGAATATCTCATAAGTTCACGATGTGTTCCATGTATCTCTCCTGAGAATGTACATACCCGATCTTTCACATGTACTCAGCTCAGAAGTTGTACCACTAGAGGAAGATCTTTCTTATGAAGAACAGCCGATAGAGATTCTGTATCATAGTGAAAAAGTCCTACAGAACAAGACCAATCGCTTGGTGAAAGTTTTATGGAGGAACCACCAATTAGAAGAAGCTACATGGGATCTTGAGGATATGATGAGGGATAGGTATCCTCATCTGTTTGTTACAAAGTGACAAATTTCGAGGGAGAAATTCATTTTAAGGGGGGTAGAATGTAACACCTGGGAATTTTATGAGAAATATTTTGTTTTATATAAATCATCAAAGGAATCTTTCACTACACACAACACTAGTTTGGCTTGCTTTACATGCAACCACGGACTTCCTCGATAGCTTGCGTCGTACGCAATACCGAGTTTCACTAAACAACGATATGCTATTAAAATATTATTAAAACTAGCCGTTATGAATAGTAATAACCACTTTTTGAAATTTTATGAATTTTATTTTTCAAAATGGACTTCATTTTTGGATTCGTAATATCGAAATTATCCTAGGGTGAAATTTTGGTATTTTTCTGAAAACATTCAATTTTTGATGAATAGTGAAAACACTGGGTTACTATTTAAAAAACGACTTTTTATTTAAATAATTATTTATTTTATTTAAATTTTTTTAGGTCAAAATTGATACATAATACCTATATAAGTTCAATGTAATTAATTGGAGTAATTTTATAATAATTTTAGATATATAAAAATTTTATTGAACTTTTCACCGTCTTTTACCAACCTCCTAGGAGAATTTGCAAATTTACATAAAACTTAATTTTACCGCTTCTGTGAGTGGAATTTCAAAAATCCGAGAGACACGGTTGATGTCAGTAAGTAAAATGTGGTTCAATGAGATGAAAATAATTTTTGGTGAATAGTAACTTTTTACTTTTATTTACCACGGTTAAAAGTAAATTGCGTAATTAAGAGTAAAAATGATATTATTATTACCCTAACACAAGTCATAGTTCTATTGGATAAGTTTAATTCGGCCAAAAACAACTTTACGAATAAAATATGACCATTTAGGCCCACTTGGATTAGATTAGGACATTTATTATCAATTTATTTAAAGAAGGGTTAAAATAGTTAAAATCAAAGTTTAATAAGTAAATAATTTTTAATATAGGGTTATACGTAAGATAAATTCGACTATAATTATTCATTAGAAATCTAAAACTCTTTCATACATAATTATATTTTATTTGTAATTTTTAGACATTAAATAATTTAATTTATTTATGACACAATGATGATGCAGTAATTATCTTATTAATGAAATATTGACACAATCGATGTTATAAATACCCAAATAAATATAATTTGAGATGTTTTATGAATTCCACTAATTTTCTACGTTAATATGACATGTTATTACTGATTTAATTAACTTTTTTAGAAATAATCATTTTGTTATGATTTTCACAAAAATCAATTACTAAATAGTGTCAAAATTAACATAAAATAGTTTTTAAAACAAATATTATATTATTAATTGTTATTTTATTCCTAAAAATATATGGTTTGTCCAAATTACTTAGATAAGGTTATATATATTAATAATAAACAACTTGGGGTTCGTTTGACTTGTTATAGTAAGTTTATTAACCTTATAGTGTAAGAACACAAAAAGACACTGTAAAAGTAAAATTATTTAACTTAAAGTTAAATCTAAATGATAAGGTTCAAATAGGAACCTAAACTTATCTAAATTCTATTGGATGAGATTATTTCGACCCATAAAGACCTTATCTTCTAAATAAATCAATTTGGAGCTATTTAAAACCGAAATTTCCTTTATAATAAAATAATATTTTTAGTTTTTCCAAAGGGGCCCCTCTCCTTCCTTATAAAAGGGAACCTCCTCCCCCTCTTCCTCACACCACTTTGAGCCTTCAAGATTGGACAAACCCTGCAAAATTCTCCTCTAAACTTCCCTAGAGACATTCTAGTGGTCTTGGTTTTCTTCAAAGACCAATTTTAGTGCCCTAAAAGGAGGTCTCAAAGAAGCGCTTCAAAGAAGAGGTATTGTCCGTTACCGATTATTTCAACTTTATTTCTTCTTCCACTTCTTCTTCATTAGTTGTTTCATTATGAAGTAATAACATTAGTATCACTAATATAATGATATGTTATTATAAGTATGAAACAACCCTATTTCACCATCTATCCATCCTACGGAAAACGAAATCACCGCGCGTGCGTACGTACGGAATACCGTCTCCACGACGTGGTGTAAACTATTTTCCACCACAACCTTACTTGGATGGGTATAATGGTGTAAATAATGACTATATATGATTATTGTAAATTTATATTGATTCTGAAATAGTATACATACACTCCAATAAAATTCCACGATCATGGGAACGATATAATCGCTCGTGCGTACGTACGGAATACCGTCTCCACGATGTGATGCGACTCGTTCTACATGATCTTCATTGAATAATGATTATATAAATGAATTGAATGAATTAATATGATATATATTACACTAGAAAATTCTGAAAATGAGGTATCTATAACCTAAAAAGAAAAATAAGAATTTATTCGACAAAACACGCATAAGAACAAAAAGTAATAAACACCCGAATAACAAGTAATAATGAAATATTAGTAATAAGAGGCTAAGAATATGACCATATATGATGTTATAAAAATAATTATGAACTATAATAAGTCAATAACATTATTTAAATCATTATATAGGAGGTTAGGACACTTACGAAGAAAATCAGACCTAAGGTAATGGAAAATATCCCAATCTCATTTTTATCCGAGACTGTCTATACTTTGGTATTTACTAGGGTGTATTTTATCATCCACATCCATGTTTCCTCAATATGTAATATTTATATCTTTATACAATAGTTTATATCCAATTTAGCCCTTCGGTATGTTTTTAGTAAAAGATATGAAAGGAATCTTTAGTCGTTTTTCGTATGAGGTACTTTTGACTTTTCCAACAAAAGTATGAGAAGAATGTTTGTTTTAACTTATACGGAATGAATGGATTTTTAAAACATTATTTCCAAGAAGATTCCTTTACAAGTTTTCAAGTTTATTTTTAATCAACTTCTTTTAGTTTTAAATTGTATGAAATGTTAAGAAAGGAGAATATTTTTGAAGTAGAAAGGATATTTTCCTCAAGAATGGAGTTCAAGAGTTTTATCAAAATTATTTTCCATCTAAGATAATATAGGGTTCTGTTTCTATCCCTATTATTAAATGTATTTGATTATGTTGTGATGGAAATATTTTTATGAATTCCTTTATCTTATATGAATTGTTTTATGATGTCACGATGTTTAAGATTCCCATTTTTATTACATGGGTTATGCTATGATGTATGGTTTATGATTTTGTGGCACACATAAGAATGGTATCATTATGAGATGGGTTGGACCTATATCTACCTCCAATTCATTGGTTAAAGATTTTATATCTCATGAGATAGACATTGCTGGAACGACATGTTAAACCAGTTCAGTGAAACAAGACTGAAATGAGGAGTGAACTCGGTTCAGAAATGGACTTTATCCACTAAGATAGTATTGGTAATGAGTCTTGAAGAATAAGAAATTATTCTCTATGATTATGTGTGTATGACACAAAGTTTCATGTTTTATGTTATGATTATTGGGATTAAATTTCACTACTATTATTTATCCCATGTTATGAAATTAATTTCTCTTTTGCAGGTTAAGATTTCCGAAAGTTATGTTCTTATGTATATGATGTGATTGATATTTCTTTTGTTGACCCTTACTGAGCATTTGAGCTCACCCTTTTGTATATTTTATTTCCCCAGGTCAGGAAGAAGGTTATTAAGTAGGATATGCCAAAAGGGACTCTAGATATGATGAAATAAATGGGATACAGTGTAGAAGCTTTATGAACCAGTTGTTTTTGTTTCCCAGTTTCTAAAGACACTATACCTATACGGTTCTTTCATGGTTTTGTTATATGTCATAATAAGTATGATTCAATTTTTAAGTAATAACCATGTATGTAAAGTATGGGTCGTTATAGAGGTGGATTGTCCCAGATTCATCTAGTGGGATTGATAATTATAACTCAAACTAAATACTTGTTGATGGTTAGAGACCACTAAAATATTAGATGTTGCTCCTCTCTAGTGGAACATGCATGAGAACATTGTTGGTGTGGTTACTATACCATATTTCACTAATATATTATTTACCTAATGTCGCACTAATTTATAGAGTTTGTAGGGATTTATGTGACTTTGTGATCTCTTGTGATGTGGTTCTATCTATCAGCATACAGTGTACCTTGAGTATACATCCCATTTAAAGAAATTTTATTTTTAAAAAGTTTTTTATTTAAAAGGGTTTTCCTTTAAAAATAGTTTTTCTTAAAATGTTTTATAAATTTTTCTAATGTTTTTAGAGGAAATTTTCTTGTTAATTTGTCTTATAATGTTTTATCATGTAACCTCTTTTATTGTGTGGTATCCTACTGGGCTTTGGGTTACACCCTACATACAACTTTGGGTGTAAATAGTCTTGGTTAAGTTTGAAACACGTAAAGGAAAGATGTTTGGAGATGGTGGTTCAGTATGATAGTGTTATTCCCTTGTAGGTGTTGTGGTGGTGCCTTGAGGATGATGCACCTCCTGTTACATACTGGTTTCTGGGATAGTGTCATGTTAACTTTTTGTTGTTTTCCCTTTGGGTTTTGTTTAAATGTTGTAAAAATTGTATCTGAAAATTTGTATGCCTTGTTTGGTTATGATTGTTCTGTTTTGGTTTATTTATTATAGTTGGTTGGTTACGATTATTTACATTGGTGAAACCATTCCCAAGTTTCATTTTTGATACCCAAGCACTATTTTACAGTATGTGGGGATTAGGAATGAGCTTTGGGAGTTTCCATGAAATGGGTTGGGTGTCATGTTGGATGGAACTCAAGATTTGTTCGCGATAAAATGGTATGAGAGTAGGTTAAAATCTTATGGGTTATGATATTTAGGGATGTGTATGGATTTTACAGAGCTATTATTGTTAGGGATTGATGTTTTGGTTGCGAGGAGGGTGCCTAGCTAAGAAACGTCATGAGAGATCTAGAGTTTCCATGGGATGTTAGGATTTTGTTTGACTTATCCTCAAGGTTAGACATACAATCTGTAGACTATATATGTAAACTAGGTGGAGGTGGAGTGGTTTGGTTGTCATGATATTGTGATGGATTTTATTTGTTTGGATTAATGTAATTTTTTTATTTGTCGATATTGCTAAATTTTTTAGAATGATTGTATTGATGGGTTTTCTTGTGGTTATTTCTCCTTGTAGCAATATGCCTTCTAGAAGACTTCCTATGAAACGATGGGAAGAGGCTAGAGAGATTTATCGCTCAACAATTAATCAAATAATAGTGGAATATATGGTTTGGGATGTCCAAGCTTTGGGGAATGGAGTGGGTTATGGTCCTACTCTAGTTAGATATTCTTAACTGGGAGTCTATGGATCTTTACCTGGGAGACCAAACTATGGTGGAGTATGATAACCACTTCATTGAGTTGTTTTGATACACAACCGAGCTCATTTCCAATGAGATGATGAAGTCTTAGAGGTTCAAGAAGGGGTCACAACTTGAAATATAATCTCAGGTATTCCCATTCAAAATAAAGACCTATTCTAAGGTGGTAGATCATTCCATGATGATAGATATAGATCACAACAACCAGCCTAGTTTCTAGTCATTGTGCCTCACATCCCAATAAGGTGACCATTAATAACAAGTATCCCATTCCATGAATTGATAACTTGTTTGATCTATTAAAAGGGTAAAGGTGGTTTTCTAAGATTAATTTGTGTTTTGGTTATAAATAATTTAGAGTGTGGGAGGCGAACATCTCCAAAAAAGTGTTGCGAAATAGATTTTTCTATTTTGAGTATTTGTTCATGTATTTTGGGTTGAAGAATGCTCCAAAAATATTCATGGTGATTATGAACATGGTGTTCAACTATTATCTCGATTCTATCATTATGGTGTTCATGGATGGCATCCAAGTTTATTCTAGGTCAGAGGAGGAGCATGAGAATCATTTAAAAATTGTTTTAGGCACTCTTTGAGATCATTATTTCTATGAAATGTTTTCTAAATGAACCTTATGGATTAAAAAGGTGAAGTTTTTGGGCCATGTGATATGAAAACGAGGAGTTTCAATTGACCCTAAGAAGATCAATATAGTGATGTCCTTGTAACAACTGTAGATTGTTTTTGATATCCGTAATTTTTATCCATAACAGGTTATTACCGGTGGTTAATTAAACATTTCTATTTTTTAGATTAACCCATAATGGTGCTCACCTAGAAAAGGGTGAAGTTTTAATGGTGTTCTTAATGAAAATAATCCTTTGGGGAGCTTTACTGGTGGTTTACCATGACCCTTATTTTAATCAATCCAAAATACTAAAAGGGTTATATGGTATACTGTGATAACTCAGGTAAGAGTCTTGGGTGTATATTGATGTAGAATGATCATGTGGTGGTTTATTGTTCTGACCAAATCTAACCACATGAGAAGATTTACCCAAACCATGAAATTGATCTAGAAGTACTGATGTATTATTGAAGATATGGATCTACTATCTTTTTGGGAAGAATTTTGTGTTTTATTCATATCATGAAATATTGGACTACATTTTCTCTGAAAAATATTAGAATCTAAGGTAGCATCATTGGGTTGAGTATATTCAAGGTCTTGATTTGGATATCATTTATATACCATGAGAAGAGAACAATTTGGTAGATAATCTGAGTAGAAAAGTGCCAGTGCAGGCATTAAAAGAGTCCAGTGATGAGTGTACATTGATTTTTTTTCTAGTTGCACTTAGAAACCAAGAACCAAAATAGAGGCATGTGGGCAGTGATCGATTTCTTGACCAAATCATCCTATTTCATTCCAATCAAAGATTCATACAATGTGGATGAGTTGGGAAGTTGTATGTTTGGGAGATAGTGAGGCCTCATGGTCTATCAACAACAATCATTTCTGACAAGGACCCCCATTATACCTCATGGTTTTTAGAAGGAATTCATATGGTGTCGGGGTCATAGTTTAATTTGATAATGGCATACCATCCTCAAATGAATGGCCAGATAGTGTAGAAAAACCAAAATCTGGAAGCCATGTTCTATGAATGTGTGTTGGATTTCGGCGGTTCATGGGTTAACCATTTGGGGTTGGTTGAGTTTTCATATAACAATAATTACCAACTCTCTATCTGAATGGATCCTTTTGAGGAACTCTATGGTTGGCCATGTTAGTCTCCATTGTGATGGGATGAGGTAGGTGAGACCTCATTGTTCGGGCCAAGCTTAGTGAAGAGACATTTGTGAAGATTAAACTGATCAGGAAGTGGTTGTTGATAGCTCATAATCAACAAAAATCTTATAATTATTAGATACATCAAGATCTTGATATTTTTTGGGTGATTGGGGGTTCCTAAAAGTGTCACCTCTCTTGGATCATCGCCATTTAGGCACACAAGGGAAGATAAAACTGAGGTATGTCAGGCCATTTGAGATTAAAAAGTCAATTGTTAAGGAGGAATACAGGTTATCCTTCACTTCAAAATTGATGTAAATTCATGATGTGTTTCATGTCTCCCAGTTAAAGAAATATAAACCTAATCTATCACATTAGTTGAATTGGGAAGAGTTAGAGTTGGAGCCCAAATTTTTAGTGTTTGAGCAGCCAGTGCAGATTGTAGATTCCAAAGAGAAGGAAATTCATGGGAATTCTATTCTAATGTTCTGAGTACTTTGGAAGCATAGTATCAATGATCATGAGACTGGGGAGCAGAAATTTTCAATTAAGATAGAATATCCATTTCTATTCTCTGTCCAAGCTTTTGAGTGACTTTCCGCAAAGGAAATTTTTCATGGTGGGGAGGATTATCACACCAATAATTTCATTTTGGGTTATTTTTCTTTTTATTTTTAGTCTAGTTTTTTCCCTTTGGGTTTCATTGAGTTTTAGGAGAAAAATGAGAAAATTTGGGTAAATAGAAGGTAACACATGATTGGTGAATGATTTTTCAGATAGTGAACCTATGCCCAGGTAACAATGTGACCAAGTGGTATTTTTGGAAGTGTATAATCAAATGGTTAGTGCACCATTTGTAAACCATGTGGGATAAAATTTTGGTATGTCCTAATTAGATAGTAAGAGGCACACAGTTTATACATTATTTGGAAAACCTTGTTTTTTAAACAATGTAACTTGTCTAAGTCAACATTTTATTTAAAATACTGGATGTTTCCCCTTATAATTTAACCCCAAATCACCCATATTATTCCCCACTTTAGATTTTCACCCCTAGGATCTTCTCCCTCCTCCCTTGGCACCCTCAAACCTCTATTTTTCTATGATTTGGGTGTGGTTTATCCTCTTTTCTTCAAGTAAGTGAGTTTTTATTTGATTTCTTCCTCTTTTGTAGGGTTTCTCTTCCACTTCCTCTGGGTTTAATATCTCTAGTGGTTTGGGTGAACTATTTTAGATTGAATCTTGATTATTAGGGTTCAATATTGATGTTTAATGTTCAATATTTCATTTATAGAGATTTCTTGAGGTGCAGTTTTGGTTTAGCACCATTTTCTGAAAGTTTCTATATTTGAGGTTAGTGGTTCCATGCTTAATCATTATTTGGTGATTTTAAAATTCTTTCTTTTCTTGGTTATAGTTAATGGATTCTTTACGAGGTATGAATTTTTTTTTGATATGCCTATAGAATAGATATGGATTTTATAAGAAATTATGTTGTATTTTAAGTGTGATCCATTTTTATAACCTTTGAATGTGTTTTATAAATTATGAAAGATGTTTAATAAATTTTGAAAGTGGTTCAAAACATTTTTTAAGTGATTTTTAGGTGCATTTTCTTGGATGAATGTTTTTTGTTAGGGAAAGAGTGGTTTATCAGGTGTGTAAAAATGATTATATTATGATTGTGTGAGGGTAATGGTGGATTTGATATATGAAATAGTAACTGAGAATAAAGGGAATCCTGGGTATCTAGGTTGGCTGACTAGTAATTGTATTCTAGATGACCTAGAAGTGGGTTGGCCCCGATTAATCTAGAAGGATTGATGATTATAACACTAACTAAATATTTGATGATGGTTGGAGATCACTAAAATTTTGTATATTGCTTCTATTTAGTGGATTATGCACAATAATGCTATTTTTATGGTTACTATACCACGTTTCATTGAGATACGATGTACGTAGTGTCCAACTAGAGCTATATCCAATTGGGATTTCCATGACTTAATACTCTATTTTGATGTGGTTCTATCCACTGATATAAGGTGGACCTTGAGTATACTTCCATTTTAAACCAATATTATTTGAGAAAATTATTTTATTTAATAGTGTTTTCATTTAAAAAATAGTTTTTATAAAAATATTTTCTTAGAAATGTTTCAAATGTTTTAGAGGAAATGTGCATGATAAATTTTCTTATAATTTTTTAGAATGAAATCACTTTTGTTGGATGGTATCCTAATAGGATTTGGCTCACACCCTACTTACACCTTTGGTTGTAAGTATATTTTGTTATGTTTGACATAGGTAAAGGATAGATGTTTGGAAATTGTTGTTCAATATTCTTGTGGTCTTCCTTTGTAGTTGTTGTGGATGTGGCTTGAGGATGAAGCTCCTCTTGTTGCATGGTGGTACTTGGGATTATCTCCTATTCTCTTTTTGTTGTAGTCCCTTTATATTTTGTTTAAATTTTATAGACATTAAATCTAAAAATTTCTATTCAATGGTTGGTTATGATTGTTTAGTTTTGGTTTGTTTATTATAATTGGCTGTTTATGATTATTTACATGGTTGAAACCGTTCCCAAGTTGCGTTGCTGATATGTAGGAACTTTTTTCAAACCCATGGGGATCGAGAATGCCCTTTAGTCCATGCCATGAATCAGGTTGGGTGTTGGGTTGGATGGAACTATAGATTGGTTCGTGACAATTATCGATATTTATATCTCATCCCTTTGATTGAAATGAAAACACCTCGTTAAATTCCAGGGACATGGTATATTAACAAGTTCATTTCAGGTTTTCAAAGAAATACATATCAAGAATATAGGTTTATGGCACAAGTATGAAACTTTCTTGATTATATATCATTAAAAATGTATTATATTTCACAATGAGAATTTATATATGTTTCTCAATGATGTGAAATTAACTTAGTTCTACTGTATTATTTTATTTGTTACTAGACACTGATACTAAACTATTTCAAAACTAACGTAATGTAATTAAGAAAGAAGCCTAGAGGTCCAGACACTTAGAGTTTTTATTGATCTCGATTAAATTTTATTGGAATATAATTGTTGGATTAAATATTATTTCAAATTTGAGGAATAAAATTTATTCAGGATTCATTGATCACACATATTCTGTCACTTTTTTTCATGAGTTGAATATTAAATAAAAATTTATTCACAATACCGTTAATAATATAAATATTTATTAGTTTAAAAATTAATAAATAGTTAAGGATTAGTAAATATTGAAAAGGAAATTTTGAATGGGTTTTCTAGTCCTACTAGAATGATATATCAAAAATTATTTAAATAAAAATTAATATATTTATTTAATGAAAAGATATTTATTTTATCTGTGAGTTTAGGGATTTTCAAATTAATAGTAATAATAATATTGTTATTTAGACATGGGTTTATCTAGATATTATGAGAATAATTATGGTGTAACACCCAAAGATTTTTTGAAATGTATTTTTTTGAATTAATTTAATCTTTGCGGTATTTTTCATTTCACACAGGAAAAAATATAGATTTTTTATATTTGAGCACTAAGTTTTAATTGAATTATACACAAAACCATGTTATGTTTTCACTACACAAAACACATAGATTGGATTGAGGTACATGAAAAACTATGTTTGTATTGTCTTACACAAAATAGGGAGTCCCTTCGGTAGATTGTGTAACATGCAAGACTTTGTTTTAATGAACTAAATATATTATTAATAATATTATTAAAATTTTATTATTTCTACCACTTAATAGTCAGAATAGAATTTATGAATAAGATTAAATAAATTGTGAAAAATATTATTTACACTTGAATATAAAATTAATCCCTTGGTTATCAATTAGTTGAAGTGAATATAAGAACCATTTGAAAATAAAGAAATTACTTTTCTAAGATATCTATTTTTCTACATACAATCAAAATTTTATCTCCATAATTTAAAAAATAGTTTTGGTTCATGAAATTTATATATTATATTTTCAATAGATATTTTTATCCTGATCCAATATATTTTATAGTTACAATATTATAATAAATCCATTTTTTTGAATAGAAAAACGTATTTTCCTAAATGGTAATTTTATTTCTTTTTAATGGATAATACATTTTAAATATCAATTTTGAAACTTTTATAATTTTTATTTGAAAAAATAAACTTTATTTTTTAAATATAAATATAAAAATTTACTTTTGGTGTATTTTTGGTACTTTTCTCAGAACTTTAATATTTTGATGTACAGTGAATAATACTGAATTTTTGTTTAAAACTACATTTTCATCCAATTTATAATTATAGTTAAATAATGTTTTAATTGGGTTTAAATTATAATTAGATAAAATTTATTTTAAAAAAATTTAGGTCATTAGATACAATTTCACATTAAAATTAGATATAAAAACTTACCAAACTTTTGAACTTTTTTATTTTAAAACCCCGATTTATCATCCCTCTTAATGAGAATAATTTTAAATTAATTTAGGACACTTATGTGATTGGAATTTTGAAAAATGGATTAAATATTTTTAATAATAATAATTTATAATTTCAAATAAGTCCAACTAAATTTTTGATGAAAAATATTAGTGAAAGTAATTAAAATAAATTATCACGATTAAGAGAAAACATTGATTAACAAAGGACTAATCCAAAAACATAAGACCCAAAATGATCTATAAAAACGTAAAATATCCATTTTATGTTTGTAGGTATATCCTACCATCCCTTGAATTGAATTTGGACCATTATTGAAGCCATTATACATGGGAGAAATGTGGATGGAATTCACTTTTAAAAATATTTAAATGAATACCATCCTCCAACACTATTAAAAGGGAGTCACTATATTAATTTTTCACACATATCAAGACCTTGGGATAACCAAAAATTTACTAAAATAAGAACAATAAATCCCTAAATTAATTCTATAATCCTACCATTTTTCATAAATTCGTCCATGGAATTCCTTTTGTGCAAACCAAGAAGAGTTACCCAAAGAAGAGGTAATATCTTTCCTCAAGATCCTTTGTTTTAATTTCCTTATCCACCCACTATAATAATATTATTCCATGATTATATAATAACATAATTATCCTAAATATACTTATATGTTTTTATTATAAGGTTTATACCTACCCTTACACACACTTCCATCTCAGGGGTAATGAATTTACTGTTCTTATGTAGGGAGAAGTACCCCCTGATGAAATGATGTTGTTCGTTTTTACTTTACCATCTATCATGGTTGATAATTATGATGGAAAAACTATTTTTATATGGTATATATTATATTTATGATTTAGTTATGATTCTACAATTGTTACATAAAATATACCTTCACTCCTCAAAGCGATGTGATTCGCTCACACTTTACATGGAATTTATTAAGGATGGGTTTAGTGAACTTATCTGATATAAATTACATAATAATTATACTAGAATGATATTATATATATATATATATTCACTACTATATTTTCTTCAATATGATAATAAAATAGAGACAATGCTAATTCTTACGTACGACCTGCAGTCTCCATGAACAGTGTATTACATTTATTATTTATATATTTTATATATTGTTGTAAATAAATATATACTTAATATATATGATATTTAAATCTTTTTTTAAATTATTTAAATAATTTAATCATGATTATGCAAGAGGATAAATAATAATAAGACAAATCATATATGAAAAAGAAATCAGATATTACACAAAATGTAACATTAACATAGAGTTTCTAATGAAAGGGAAATATAAAATCATAACCAAAAAATATATGGTATTATATATAATAATATAATTATCTATTAGATGTATAATAATCTTATATTTACTATACAGGAGGTTTTAATGTTTACAATGAAAGTCAAGACTTAAGCTATGGGTTTTCTAATCTCACTTTTATGCCCCCTATAATGTCCAAAATACATTATTTTTTATTCATTTTTGAATATACCCCTTTTAAGGGTTAAATGGGAAACCTAACATAGCCTATTGGCTTTGTGAAATTACATGAATCTATAGTATTAGAAGAACTTATCCAAACTATAACTACTTGAAACTGCCCCTCCCCAGTGTCGACATCCTGATATCAACTCTCCACCTTCACATAGATGTTTGACTAGGATTAACATGTATTCATAGGCAGGTAATGATGGAAATTTTTAAACCCTCCCATTCTTTCAAATCTGTTATCTCTTCTTTGGTTAATTCACATTCTCTGAATCCTCATCTGGAGCCTTTTCCTTGTAGAGCCTGCTTGGTCCATTAGAGCACAATATCATGTGTCCCCAAGGCCTTGCGGTGACCCAAATGACTTGAGTTGTCCTGAAGGACTTATGAGTATACTTAAAATGGTTGTATTATATAATTCTTATACTGAAATTTGTGTTTAATCACACATCCATTTTATAATCAATCTTTTATGAGGTTTATATTTCAAAAGTTACAAAATTGGTAAAGTAATTTTGTCTAAATTTTCCTTCTTTGAGACACTTTCCAAATAATGAACCTATATTTTTATATGGGATGTTTATACTAAATTTAAAATTTTATATCATTAATATATTTATTTTCATGATATTTTATGTTTCATGTAAATATATTCTTTCCATTTTATTTTTATTCAATGTTACCAAAGTGGTAACAATTTATTTCTATAACCTCATCATTTATCATGATTGTTTATGATTATGTGACTATTGATGAAATATTATAATTTATATCTCAATAAATATCATGAAGATTCCTAAACTCTGGTTATTCATGTTATAACCATGTAATGATACCATTTCCCAATATTTTTTATATAAAATAATTAATAAAATGTTTTTATGGAAATCTGACTTTATTTCTCCTTTCGGTTGGAAAATTGTGTTCTTTCAAAACCATGTTTTCTAAAAATGTTTACAATTTTTTAAATATTATCATATTGTTTCTAAAAGAAATTTTTACCCATATATCACCATTTTAAAAAATGGTTTAAAAAGGAATCTTCTAGTAATTTTATTTTCAAGTCACCTTTTGAAAATTTTAAATTAAAAAAGGAATATTCAACTATTATTAATATACCCACCATCATAAACAACATTTCTTAGATGATTCCTTTGTTAGTTTACAAGTTTATTTTTTTAAATAATGTTTTCCTAATGTTTTTTAATTTTTTTTATTTTTAAATGGTTTTAAAAAAAGATTTTAAATATTGTTTTATATTTAAAATGATTTTAAAATGATTTTCAAAGATTCATTTTTATGTTTTCAAAAGATTATTTTCTAGGAAAATTATTTCAATGATCTCGAAGATTTTTTATAAGTTTTCAAATATTTTTTAAAGAAAAAGGTTTTCGAAAATGTTTTCAAGATTCATTTTTAATTTTTCTAGGAAAGTTTTTTTTTCAAAATAAATTCAGACCTTATTTCTATTTTTTCAAAGTATTTTAAATGAAATTGGTTTTCAAAAGGTTTTATATTTTAAAACTCATTTTTCAAATAAAAAAAATGTTTTCCTCAAGAATCTTTTTTAAAAAATATTTCAATTTTTTTCCATCTAATATGACATATGTTGATATTACTCATGCCTTTTTGGGAAATTATCTGAAGGTTGTATTCATATTTTTTCTCCTAGTAGTTTATGTTTTAATGAAATTATGTTTATTGATACAGATTTATCTTTCATAGGTTAAATGTTTATGAAAACTTCTTTTTTTCATGGGTTATTATTTGATGAAATGATTAGGAAACCTATCTATTTTCCACAGGTTATGATATGATTAGTTGTTTATTACACCCATTTAATTTAATGGGTTATGATATGATAGTTTATGTTCTTATAGAACATGTATGTATGATTTCATTATGATATGGGTGTGGCATATATCTCACTAAAATGCATTGGGTAAATATTTATACCTCATGTGTTTGACACAACTAGAATGAGAAGTGTACTTGATTCAATAGGACATGGATATAACAAGGTATAAACTCTATTCAGTATAACAAGGATAGAAGGAGGCATGAATTTGGTTTCGTATGACAGGGCTAGAACTAAGAGTGAACTTGGTTTAGTAATATAATACTGGAATAAGAAGTGAACCCGATTTAGTAATACAGAGATGGAATGGGGATTGAAACCAGTTATTTAAAGGGATTTTCCATTAAGCTATTTTTAGGGGTGATCCTTGAGTACTAATATGGTTTGGGGAGTGAAAAAATTCTACTAATATGGCCTTTGAATTTAACCTTGACTACAATTGAAATAATTTTACATGATTATGTGTTCTCCAAATATTCTAGGTCTTATTATTATGATATGATCTCATGGATTATGATATGGATTTCCTTATGGTTCATGTCTTATAAACCACCAGTATTTATGCCATGACTCTTGCTTATGATATTTGATATGTAGGGTACGATCAAATAATCTTAATATGTAAGGACCATTTTTTAATCAGTGACATATCCTTTAAATTTTAGTATAAATATTTACCTTGGATATAATATGGATTCCTAATGAGTTATAAAAGGTATCATGGGTGTCTGAGGAAATTTCAGAGCAAAAAACCCCTCTTTTTGTGGAAACTTTCCATGTCTTACAGTTGGGGAATGGTTTGCCTAACCATACGAATGGTGTTCTTCTAGATAGTGCCACCTTGTATGGTTGGCACATAGCTGTACAACCTTACCATGTATGTTCCCCTTCTGCGAAGGTAATCATATATAGTTTGCACACGGTTTGTCAAATCGTGCAGAAAAACTATGCATAAGCCCTTTTTCTGGGTAATTTGACAATTTTTCCCTTAATGATCTATTTAGAACCCATCTTCCTCCTTAATCCATATTTCAGTGGGATTAACCTAAATTAATATCATTTTGGATCCCTTTGATGATATAATGTAGGAATCAAGAGATATCCTTTGTCTGGGATCTGATCGAGATTTTGTTCATCATGTTAGATGTGCAATGGTAAGTAATCAAGTCCTTTTGAGTAGTTATCCTTCTCTTTTGCTCTCAACTGAGTTATTTTGGTATGAGATTTTTTCTCCTTTTCTTAGATCTGCTATAATATTAGCCAATTCAAAGGATAATACCAGAGGAGGAGAGTTATACAAGACAAATATTAGTGGTCTATAACTCACCCCTCAAGTTCATTGATTTTGGTATTGTAATGTGGGGCCCATTGATTTCATCGGGTTCCCTTTATATAATTTACATTCCATTCTTATAATCATTAAAACCATATGGACATGATATTTCCAAATATGTGAATAATTTTTCGTTTTTATACCCACAACTCCATTCATCCCATGTAGGATGTTATGCCATAATTGTCGTTTTAGTGTTTTGACACATTTGATCCATCGTTCGGGTGTGCCTTGGTTTGAAATTCCTTTGGGTAAGATTTTTTATATTAATGGATTGTTTAGATTGATAATTTCATAATGGAAATTACCATGTATTCTCACCACTTGAACCACATATGGTAAGTGATTAAATATCAAAATAAAATGTGAAATGTGATTTAGAAAGTATACTAAGTAGATGACATAGACTTAAATGTAAATTAATAGTAGGATCCATATCTGTAGAACCCCTTACCACATTAATGGAAGGTAGTGTAATGAACCTTTAATATAGAATGTTCTTTAAGTGGATTAAATAAATGGTTGCATGCTTGTAGTCCTTATCACACTAATGAAAGGAAATGATAGAACCAAGTGGATTGATTAAAAGGTTTCATACTACTTGAACTTGTCACACTAATTAAAGGAATGTCTTGAACCAAATGAAATATTACATGAATTAATAATGAAATAGGAAGCGTCGAACTTGAGCTCAAATTGGATTCTAATTGGATAATTCCTCAAGCACTCGGGAACCCCATTCCGATTCAAGGATAAAACAAGCATAGGTTGATACCCACCTAGATCACAATCCTTGTCTATTCTTTGGATGCCTGATATCACACTACAAGATCCCTTACATTTCAAAATAGGATTACTAAGATACAATCATTGGATCAAGTATTGAAAAGTAGGTTCCATTGTTACATCCCATAGGGCTGTGTCTCTATAGAGCCCCGTTTTAACTTAGATGATCACATGGGATTCTATTGGCACCTCACTATGGGTATTTAGTTACATTATACTCCTTTAATTTATATATTAATGCTTTCACACTGTTACATTTCAACTACATGGGCCAGATGTTATAGACACCAGTGGTGGTGGACCACCGAGATTTATCTGACACCCTCTTCGGGCACCATTTGGTACCCGGAGTAGATTATATGGTTGCAGGTGTTGACAAAGGGAAGCATAAAACTTAAAACACTTGATTGATTTTTTGTTTTGGATGGATCTTGATAGAAGATGACCAGGATGGGGCCCAGAATTCTTGAGATAGTCTTGATTTACTTTATTTTTTTGTGGAACATGTTATCCCTACTATCTTGTATCCTTGTTTTGTAGTTTTCTCATGACTTGACATATCATCAGTTGTTGAATTCAATTCCAATTGTTTTTATTATTGTTACTGTTGTCTCTATTTTTCCATTGTCCCTTATGTTTACTTATATTTCTTCAGATATATATCTATGGTTACTTTCATCTTCTCTGCTAAACTTTGGCCATGAGGACATAGTATTCCCATAGACACACCCTAGGATCTTGCTCCTAGTTGGAAGCCTCTGTTATTCGGGAAAATGATCTTGAGGCTATGTGGCCCACCATACTCAGTTCACTTATTAAGTGGAATCTAGGTCCAGGGCGTCAGATAAGATCATGTTCTCATACCCTCATTCTCAAGTTATGTTTACATATCTCCCTTATTTACCATTTTAAAGAATCTAATCTCACCCCTTTATTATGTTTCCATTCCCTAGTTAAGGAAGATAGGTTTTAAGTAGGAGTACTAAGTTGTAATACATTTAAGGGAGATGTTGGAGATCTTTCACCAAGTTAGGGCATTATGTTTCCGAGTTTCTAAATAAACTTAAATATTACATTCATCAGGCAAGTATTTTTTTTAATGTGATGCATATTCATCTAAAATGATTTAATATCTATATATGTTAAGCATGTGTTGCTATAGTTGGTATAAAATGAAAGATTTAGTCAACCTTTATAAACTAGATTGATAAAACCATAGTGTGATCCATATGGATATTTATAAGGATATGTCTAGGTAATTCTCTAAGAAAAAGAATAAGGTGTCATATATTTAAGAGTAGGTGACATGATTTAGGCATCTGTTAAGTGATTTTCATGATTATGTGGTTTTCAGATTTGATAAGTGTTTATCACCCTATTATTTATGGTTTTATTAAATGACAAGAACTAGAAGGAACTTGGTTAACATTAAATATTTCAGATATGGAAAGTATGAGCAATATACAAACTAATTTCCTCAGTTGAAATCTGATGAGAAGAATTAGGATGGTGGTATGAGTATTCAATATACTACTGAAGATAAATATAATGAAAAAAACATGTGAAAGGTATGGGATGTTCTTCTAGTATTTTTTAAATTAAACATAATAATCCTGATTAGATTTAGGTTAAGTAACCATAAGACATGATTTATATTTCATATTCTAGGAAAGAGGTATTAAGGGACTTCTTGATGATGCCTGATTAATGGTTTAAGAATAAATTTGGATGATTAAAGTGTATAAGTTTTGAAATTAAAAGAGTATTTTGTATGAATCATAAAGTACATAAAGATTGTTTGTAGAAGTTCTTATTCAAGTATCTTCATGAATATGTTAAATGATACTAATTTCCTAGAAAATTTATTTAATAGAAAGCTTATATTAAGGGAAGTTAACCCTTAACATGTTCCAGATGAATAGAAAATGATATTTTTATATGGATAAAGGGATAATGAGATGGATAATGTAAGTTACAGAGTATTTAGGACATCTGAACTGATAAAGTATTTGTTGAAAAAGTGATTTATGTTATCATGGATGAAGTTTTCAAATTCTTGGATTTAAGGAATATATATAGTAATCTTTGTAATAAGGAATCCTACATGTATTCCAAATGGATTTATGGTAATTTAGGTTATTACCATGTTTCAAGAGAATATACGATGAGGGTATTCACATGTTTGGAATGTGAAATCCAATATATACTTTATCATATGTGGGGTGGGGATCATTTTCAAGTTTATTTAGTGACCTTCTGTCTAAAGCTTTTGATTTTCATCTTTTGGAAGGGTTATAAGTTTAACCTATCATGGAAAGGTTTATGTTATACTCTTGATGAAGTTTTTAAGATTAAAGTATTATCTCAACATATGAGGATTTATGCATGTTGGATAAACAGTACCAAAAATTTTACTGTGATGCTAACAAAAGATATGTGGAATGAAATATCATTTTATTTATTGATCTCTTGATTTTATAATGCTTAAGGAATTATGAATTATCCTTAATTTCATGGAATAAGAGATGAAGTAGAAATCAATCGAGGCACAAAAAAGAGTGATATTAGGCTAAAATAAAGTAAGTATATCTCCTCAGAAAAATTAATCAATTTTATATAGGGTCTTTAAATAAAATATTTTCAAGATATCATCATTTTTGATGATAATAATGACCATTTTCAAGCTGCTTTTTGTTATGGACTTGTGATTGTTAACTTTCTTCTAACCATGTTCACTATCACTCTCTATCATAACTTGATAGTTATATTTATTTTCCATGTCCATGTTTTCACTTTTCACCTCTATTCTCCTATGTGTAAACCTAGATATGTTTTACTCTAGGTGACCATTGTGTTTACAACATTCCATTTTTAAAAGAAGTTTTAGTATTCATTTTACGATGCAAGATTCTATGAATGTAACTTTCTAGTATTAAAGTTTTGATAACCTATAATAATTTTGAAGGTGATTTTTTAATGGGGTATAATGTAACACCATGATATTTTTTGAATTATTTTTTTCTAATTAATTTAATATTTTTAAAAATTTTCATTTCAAAAAACATTGAACACAATTTTTTTATATAAAATCACTATGTTTGGACTGTATTATAAGAAACACCACATTAAGTTTACACAACATCAAACACATAGATTAATTTTTTTTAAAAAGAGAAATATTTTTGGATTATTTACAAGCAATACTGAGTCCCTTCAATAGCATTAAAAACATGCACAACTTAGTTTTACCAAACTTCAATATATTAATAATAATAATAATAAAATATTATTATAACAACCCAGTTTTTGTTCAAATGTAAGTGAAGATTAATATTAACTAAATTGTGGAAATATCATTCAAAAATGTATATAAAATTAATTCTTTGGTTATCAATTATTAGAAGTCAATGTATAAAACAAGTTGGAAATTAAGAAATTACTTTTCTTAGAAAACAATATTTCTATGTAAAAACACAATTTTATCTCAATGAATTAGAAAAACCACTTTTGATAAATATAATTTATAGATAATATATTCAATAAATATTTTTTATACTCATTCAATATATTTGATTGATATAAAAGAATAAAAAAATCCAATTTTATGTAGAAAAAGATTTATTTTTCTTAAAGTTAATTTACCTCCTTTTAATGGAGAACCTATTTTACATATTATTTTTGAAACATTTTTTATTTAAATTTTAAAAAATAAACTTCATTTTTTAAATTTTAATAGAATAATTTACTTTGGCTGTATTTTTGGTATTTTTTTGAGAACTTTCGTATTTTGATGAATAGAGAATAATACTGAATTTTTGTTAAAAGCTAATTTTTTGTTTAATCTATTTACATAGATTAATATTGATTTTATTTGGTTTTAAAGTATAGTTAGATAAATTTTATATCATTAATACCAATTTATGTAATTGGAATAAATTTAACATTAAAATTAGATATAAAAACATACAAAACTTTTCAACTTTTTTTACTTTAAAAACACACTTTGTCATCCTGGCTGTTGAATTAATTTTAAATTAAATTATAAAAATTATGTAATTGATGTTTGAAAAATTTGATTAAATATCTGAAATAATTATAATTTTTAATGCCTAATAAGTTCAACATAGTTTTGAACTAAAAATATTAGTGAAAGTTATTAAAATTAATTATAGAAATTAAGAGAAAAATTAGCTTAACTAATATTAAGGAAGAAAATGACCTAGAAACTTTTCCAAAATCAATTTTTCTTCATATTTAGAACATATAATCCATTTTATATAATTTTAACCATTATTCGATCCATTTTACATGAGAAAAACATGGGAGGAATTCCTTTTTCCAAAATTTACAAGAATACCACTCCTCCACCACTATATAAAGGAACTCAAACATAACACTTATTCAGACCATCCAAACACTTTTGATCTGGAATAATATTCCTAAATAATCTCCCAAAATCCTAAAATCTTCCTTTTTGGGACAAATACATCCTATTAATCCTTTTAGTACAAAGTAAAAGGAGTTACCCCAAGAAGAGGTAACATCCTTCCTCAAGATCATTTGTTATATTTTTCTTCTTACCTACTAAACTCCTGTTATTACATTATTATATAACAAAATAAGTAACATGAATATATTTATATTTTTTATTCTTAGTGTTTTACCTACACTTACACACACTTATATCTAATGGGTAATGAACTTACCATTCTTGTGTACGACGAACTACCACCTCATGAAATGACATTGTTCCTTTTTCATTTAATAGCTCTCATAGTTGGGAATAATGATAGATAACATATTTTAATATATATATATATATTATATTTATAATTTATTTATTCTTATTTAATTATTACATAATACAGACCATCATGATTTCATTTTTTTGTAAACATGATAACTTTGTTTGTGGATGTGTGGACCACCGCCTCCTCAAAGCTATGTGATTCATTCACACTTTACATGGAAGGTATTATGAATTAGTTTGGTAAAATTATATTATTTATATTTCATAATAATTTTAATGTAATGATATTATATATATATATGTGTATCTTATACATTATTTATTTCAATACGACAACAAAATGGAAATAACATTCATGCGTACGTACGACCTACCATCTCTCTGAAAAATGTCTTCCATTTGATATTTATATATTTTATAGATTATTGTAAAAAAATATATAATAATTTTATATGATATTTATACCATTTTTTACATTTTAAAAATAAGTAAATCATGACCTATGTTAGAGTATTGAGAAGAAAAACCCAAATCATATATGAAAAAGAAAGTAGATATTACCCAAAATGTAACATTAAAATGGAGTCAATAATAAAAATGAAATATAAAGTCATAAGAAAATAATATATGGTATTAGATACAATAATATTCTTCTTTTTTATATTTATAATAACATTATATTTATTATTGAGGAGGTTTTAATGAGTACGGAGAAATTCCAGACTTAAGGTAAGAGTTTTCTTGTCTCACTTTTCTTTTCCATGAGACACAAACCATGTTTATCTATTATTTATTATATATGGTGTGTACAACTCACTTGTATGTATTCTATGATTATTATAATTAAATTTATGGGTATTTACATATCAATTTTATGATATTTGTTTTAGGGGGTTTATTTTTCAAAAGTAACAAAATTGGAAAATTAATTTTGTTTCAATTTTCATTCTTTGAGACACATTCCGTGTTATGCATCTATATTTTTCTGTAAGGTGTATATACTACCGTTTTCATGTTATGTCATAAATTTACTTATTTTAATTATATTTTAAGATTCATTTTTTTCTTGCTATTGTATTGTGATTCAAAGTTACCAAAGTGGATACAATTTATTGCTATAATATCAAAGTTTATCAAGAATGTTTATAATTATGCTTCTATTAGTGAAAAATTATTACCCATATATGGAGAAATAAAATGAATTCAATTAAACTCTTTTTATTCATGTTATATCAAAGTAATGGGCTTATTTTTTCCACTATTTAGTATATAATATAATTAATATAATTTTTTTCTGAAAGTCTGCCTTTATATTTTTTTTGGTTGGAAATCCGTGTTTTTTCAAAACCATGATTTCTAAAATTGTTTTCTATTATTTTAGTATTTTCATTAGGAATTTAAAGGAAATTTTAATCAATATATTATATTTTTAAAAAGTATATTTAAAAGGAATCCTCTTATCATTTTATGATCAAGCCACCTTTCTAAACTTTTATAGTGAAAAAGGAATTTTCAACATATATAGACATAATTGCCATCATGACCATCATTTACTTAATGATTTATTTTTTATATTTTCCAGGTAATTTTTTAAAATAATTTTTTCCTAATATTATGTAAATTTGATGATTTTGTAATGGTTTTAAAATAAAAATGGTTTTCAAAAATGGTTTTATGTTTAAAAAGTATTTTAGATGATTTTCAAATATTCCTTTATATGTTTTCAAAAGGTTGTTTTCCAGGAAAAGGATTTGAATGATCTCAAAGATTATTTTATAAGTTTTCAATGTATTTTAATTGAAATTTTTTAAAATTTTTTTTCAATCTTTTTTTTATGTTTTCATGGAAAAAGGTTTTCAAAATTATTTTAAGCATTCTTTTTATGTTTTAAAAGTTTTTTTTAAAAGAAAATGGTTTTCAAAATTTTTTATGATTAACAAGACATTTTAAAATAAGAAAGGATATTTCCTAAAAAATATTCTTAAAATATGTTTCATAATTATTTTATATCTTAGATGACATCTGTTGACGTTAAACATTCTTTTCGGGGGAATTTTTTAAAGGTTCATTTCATATTCTTTCTCTTAATGGTTTATGTTTTTATGGAATGATGTTTATTGAATCCTATTTCTATTTTATGGGTTATATATTTATGAAACCAACTTATTTTAACAAGTTATTATTTGATGAAATTATTATGAAACTAATCTTATTTTCGGAGGTTATTTTATGATTACATGTTTATGAAACCCATTTAATTTCCTAGGTTGTGACTATTTATGTTCTTGTGAAACATGTATTTATGATTTCATTAAGAAATGGTTGGGACCTATATGTCCCTCTAATTCATTGGGAAAATATTTATATCTCATGATTATGATATGGATGGAATAAGGAGTGAACTTAGTTCATTATTATAGGGTTATAATGAGACATAAACACGATTTAGTATGACAATGTTGAAATGAGGTGTGAACTCAGTGAAGTAAGACCAGGATAGAATGGGGAGTGAACTCGATTCAGTAATACATGGCTAGAATGGGAAGTAAACCTTATTCAACAGTGTAGGGATGGAATGTGGAGTTAACCTAGTTCAGTAAGGTACTTTGTCCACAAATATTATCTAAAGAGTGAAACTTGACTACTAATATGGTTTGGGGACATAACCCATTCCACTTAGAGGGACTTGGAATTAAGCCTTATCAACTTTGTAAAACAATTTATATTCGTATGTGTATTCCAAAAATTCTATATCTTATGATTATGTTATGATCCCATGGATTATGCTCCTGATTTCCTTATGATTAATTTCTTATGAACTACTAATATTTATTCCATGAATATTTATTATAGTCTTAGTTATGAAGGGTTTGATCATATACTGTTAATATTGTGTTCTCATACCATTATTCTCATGTTATGCTTTTATATCTCCCTTTTTACCCTTAGTGAGAGTCTGATCTCACCCATTTCTTAATTTTTGTTTCCCTAAGTTATGAATAAATATTTTTAGTAGGATTACTAAATGGTAATTTGTTTTACGGGATATTTGAAGATCTTTCACCAAGTTAGAATATTTTGTTTCCTATTTTCCAAAGACAATAAACAATTATGGTTTTTGGGAATGTATTTTCATAATGAGATTAATATTAATCTAAAATAATGTATTATCCATGTTTGTTAAGCCCATGTCAGTATATAAGGTCTTATGTGAAATCATTTATTCTCAAAACTGTCCCTAGAAATACTCAATTATATCATTTCCTAGTACTGGACATTGTTGTTCACAAAAAACTTCTCCAGAGATTCTTTAAACCTCATTGAGAAAATTTTCTAGTATAATCACCAAAAAACCAGATAAAATTTCCACCCTCCATAAAATCTCAAGATCAAGAGACTAAATATTCAATCCTCCAAATATTACTAGATTTAACAACATTTGTGTGTTTAGTATTAATTTTAAGGATTGTGTGGTGATCAAAAAGGAGAAACAAAATACAATCAATACCCGGATGCAGGAACCTAGCTTACAATCAATGATGCTTCAAGATCAAAGGATCAAGTTAATATCACCAATAGATAGATTCTATCATTGTATCCACATGGTGAAATGATGGTATCTTGGTATATGATAATTAATATATTTAGGTAATGGTTTCAATAATGTATCATGTTACTATAATAAAAATCAATATCTATGTATCATTCATTCTTGTATGATGAAATTTATTTTGTATTAATAGTGGAATGATATTTTGCCCTCAAATTATAAATTTTATTTATCTGTAATCAATGATAATTATGTATTATAATGGATTGTGATGATATGTTAATATTATCATGAGTAGTGTGCTCTTGATATAATAAGAAGATAATTATTATTTGGATAGTCCTACCAAGCATATTCAGGGATATGCATAGGATTCGTGTCCTCATTTATTATTTTCATGAATAATAAGAAATTATATGCATGATATGCATATCATACCTTATAATAAAATAGTCTTGTAATTCGGTATAGGATTCTACATAGTTACTTTGTCATGTTAAATGATAGCAATAATACATATATTAACTTTAAATACAAATGAGTGGCCTATTATATGGATCTTAGTAAATAATTTTAAACCCAAGTGGATGTAGTGGAATAATGGGGTCCAATTATTTCCATAGTGGAGGGCATTTGTATTGTTTTTTTACTTTATTGTGTGCATTCAATGTGGTTGAGTATAGAAATGGTTTTGTGTGATTGAAGCAATGAAACATGGGTTTTAGATGAGTTTTCAGAATTAGATCTCTAACCTTAAAATACTCTTTCTTATTTGTTGGAACATTATTTTAATTTACTCTGATTCTCTCTCCCTATTCAATAGATACCTCATTGATCACCCTCATCTAGTATTTTTTTCTTAATAAGGGAAATTCAATAATAACTGTATCCACCACACTTACCAGGAAAAGTGGTTAAAAGTCTCTAAACAATCCTAGATCAACCCACCATTCACCATTTCTGGAATTGATGAAGATCCACATGGTATATATATGTAGTTCAAGGATTAGAGAAAAGAATTGAATTGTATTGAAAAATTAAAATATCATACTTTATATAATAATAAAACATTTCTATATAAATTGACATAAGATAATATCAGTAAAATTTTTAAATAATTAATAGGGGTAATGAGAAATCCTTAGTTTGAACACTATGTGACTAGAGTGCCATTACCCTAGAGATTATAGTAGGACAAATAAAATAAAAGATCTCAAATGTAGTAAATAGATCAATCAGTCATTGATAGATCTCATCCTTTTTTACTAGTGAATACTCAACCTCTTATATAGATGTTGGGGACCTTATTGCTCTATTTAGTAGCTCTACCCTATATGTGAGTTGAATAGAATCCTTCTTCCTTGATTAAAAATTCCAATCTTCAGAAATATTCTTGGTTTTTAGTACCCATCTCATTTTCCTTTGATGGTTTTCATATGAATAACTTGAAGGGGAATGATTTTTTAGCTAACTTTTTAAAGAATCTTCCAACCACTTGAAATTCCTCCAACAAGATATATCTTATTGTTCTTTATCTTGACGGTCATCAAGAGGATCCTTTATTGGTTTGGGGAGACAAATATAATGGATTTGATTTTAGGCAATACACTTTTCCCTTTTCTGTATTTTTTCATTTTTATCCTCACATATTATAAATATTAAAGGAAAAATTTCTACATGGAGTAAATATCCTATATATGTGGTGGAGAAGTCATTTTGGTTGGATACTGTGGAAAATATACTATGGGTGGTGAAAAAGTCATAAGATAATTTAAATCAATTATGAGAAGATTAGAAAAGTCATACATGAATTAGTGAGGATGAGGAAAATATCAAATAGGTAGCCACTATAAAATGTATTATGATGTAGATGAAATCCCATATAGATCTCTAGGTGAAGGGATTATCATACAAACAAGGGTGAAATGTCATATATTCCTTAAAATCACAATTGTATGGAGAAGATGTCTTACGAGCAGTGAAATATCTTATGAGGTATCCTATATAGCCATTTTCTTGATATAAAAATATCCTACATGGGGGGAAATATCTTATAGAGCTCAAAAATAACTTATGAAACCCTCATGGATTTGTATTTTTTTAGAACTATAACCTATGAAGACAAGATAATTAGTGTATCATTTTTCTTAACTAAATTCAAAATGAACTAAAATGATGAAACTTATAATTAAAATTATTTATAAAATGAAATTATCGAATCAAAGATCAATGTATGGCTTCATAATTGATCAAAGTAATTTACTAAAATAATTAAAAAATGTTATTTGAAACATTTAACAACTTAATGTCAGGTTCAATAAAGTAAAAAATATGAGACTGTTACTGAATTTTAATATAAATTATGGACTAAATTTTGATTGAAAATTATACTAAAATTTTAAATTATCATCTATCATCACTCTACCGCACTTACACTTTTACATTATATGGTAAAAAATAAATTTTTTCTAGAAAACATATTATCTTGGCTATGTTCAAACATACATATTAGAAATGAAGTAAAATAAATTTTCATCTACAATTGAAAGTATTATTCCTCCTATATGAGTTTAATACATGAAAATCACTTCAATTGAAGATAAATTTCCAATTCTAGGTTTGTAAATAGAAGAGATCTTATTGAAATCAAGATTTCAAAATGGGACGACTTTCTATTTCCCTCTCCCACATGTTTTATATTCTAATGCTTGTTTTCAAAATTCTTGAAACTTCCTAAATTTTATTTAGATATATAATCTTCCCCTTATTTTTACAAAGTCATAATTACCCAAATCATTTAATCCCATGTTTCATTTTTCACTTATTTAATTTTTACAACCATGATTTTTATAAATAACTTATTGGATGTATAAGGACCCGACCTTAAACATTACTTATTATTGAATTAAATTAATAATTCACATTGAGGACCTTTTCAGGTTTAGAGTTTTAGAGAATTAGGACATAACTATTAAATCTCAAAGATTACAAAGTAGTAACATCTAATCAGCTTCCATTTTTTTTGCAAAATAAAAACTCTTGAACAAAAGAGTCATGTCTAGTTCCTTGTTTTAGACAGCCTGACATTTACATGATCCCATCCTTGACCCTATTCAACTTTATGTCCTATGAAAAAAATTTCAGAAAAACTTGGGATAAGCATAAAAAGCTCAGTAAGGGTTATAAAAATATGGAAGGAAAAAATTATTCCATGTATACATAAGAATCAATGAAATCATACTTTACTAATAAAACATTAGCAATTTAACATACCTCATGAAATCATAATATTTACGAATAACTCATAGAAATCATAAGACATAAAGGTAACTTGAGGCATTCATAACATTCTTATATAGGGAGTAACCCTCATGGTTACGTTTGGAATACCCATCCCAGCATATTCCCTAAATCTCTTTGGAGAAACCTTAACGTTTAACTCCTTCATGTTACCCAATGCATTGGAGAGATATATCAGGCTCACTCGCCCTAAGTTTATCACGAAACCACCCATCTTCAAAAACAATGCCCAAGAACCATAACATAATCACATCACATAACTTAAGCACAATGGAAAGATAACATTCCCACATTTCAATAACAATATAACCTTCTAAGATATTGATATAATTAATCCATTCTAAAAAACAAATTTCAAAACCATTTAAAACATTTAATAAAGAGATTTTTGAATCAAAGTTCCCCATACCACTTTGAAGCTTTTAACATTTCAAACCATTAATATCCACATAAGTAAATCCTTAAAACCATTTTGAAAACATGGATATTAATGAGAAATATTTATAAGAATAAATCATTAAAACATTTAAAATGACATTTTAGTTAAAGGTTTTTTAACAAAACGAGAGACACTTGAATACAATAGTTGAGGAATAAAATTTAATCAGAATTTCATAATATCATGAGAATAAAGGGATTGATGATATAATATTCCAAACGATAGTATATACACCATATAATAGTGAATTGGTGCATAACAACAATGAAGCCTCAATAGAAATGTAAAATGAGATGAAATCCCTTATAAAGATGGTATCCTTAAATTAAGGATAAATCAATCTCATAATTATGTGTGACAAATATAAATACACCCAATATAAGTGGATATTAAGTGTAAAAAAATAAAAAGTGATTCACACATATTCAAAGGATGACATATTCAATAACAACATGTTGAACCCAAAGAAATCGAAATTGGGTTAAGAAGTTCCCTTGGTAAAATTCGACAGCCTAACAGCGTCACTTTAAAATTCATAAAATTAGTTGATGAGAGAGAAAATGTTATCTCATAACTTGGACATAAAATTTACAACAATAAGGATATATAATAACTTATCCCAAAATAAAAATATGTAAATTAAAATACATAACAAAATAAGTCTTTTAAAAAGAGGAGGGTGAAAGGTTCCCTTACCGATTTGGGTAACTTTCGAAACGTTCACCCCATGAAAGAAGGATCGTACAACGTTTGTGTAAATACCCATAAAATAAAGTATATTACAAAACGAGTAGAATAATGGGAAGTACATACACCACTCAAAATAAATAGTGGAAAATGTAGCATAAATCTCACGGGAATAAAAGTGAGATGAAAAAATCCCTTACGAAAACTCGGCAGCCCAACGACGCCACTTAAAACATTAAAAAAAAATGGATTGATGAAATCAAATATTTTCTCTCATCATATGAACATAGAAATTACAGTATGAGGAATATAAAATAGCATCCCCAAACATAATAAAGATGATATTAAAAGAAATGACATAAAAGAGAGTACTTAAAAAGAAAGGGAGAGGTAGGATCCCTTACGAAAATTCGGCAACCTAACGGCACCACTTAAAAATTATAAAAATTAATTTATGAGAGTAAGAGTGGGTATCTAATTATTTTAAAATAAAAAATACAGTATTTCTAATATAAAATAACATCCTCCAACATAAGAACATGGATCATAAATGAAATGACATAAAAGAGGGTACTTGAAAAGAAAGAGAGATGTCTGATCCCTTACCTCAAGTCTGACTTGTCTTGTTCATTTCTTTATATTACTGAATAATAAACATTGGTAAATTTATAATTTCTTAAGGAACTCCTTTAATGTTTATTATCCAATTCATATCACATTTTATAATGTTATAATAATTAGTTAATTATGTGAGTTCATATCAGATGTTTTTGTCGATGTTTGGTACATGAGTCAAAAATGAACTTGTTTAAAACGAATTGTCCATGTAGTTATAAGTAAATCATCTAAAGAATAGTATTAATGATTTAAATATCATATATGTCCAGTAAATATTCATTTTATACTATTCCATAACATTTGGAGATAAAAAGAAATGAAATGCACTGTTCATGGAGACGATAGGCCGTACGTACGCATGAACGCTACTTTCATTTCTTTGTCCTATTAATGTAATTAAAAATAATTTAGAGATATATATATTATAATTCCAGTATAATATATATTCTATATAGGTCACATAACTTCATTAATTTCATTCTTTATACATTCCATGTATTGCATGAACGAGTCACATCACTTGAGGGGGCGGTAGTCCACACTTCCTCGTATGAAATTCTCGCATTTGCACAACATGAAAAGAATAAAGGAATGTTTTAAATATAAAGTACATAAGCATATAGGAAACATAAATACCATATATATCATATATAAAATATATAGACATCATAATGGCCACCATGAAAGGTGTTAAGAGAAGATTGAACAATCATCGTTTCCTGAGGCAGTAATTCACCATCCACAGAAACAGTATGTTATTTAACCATTAGATGAAGGTTTGTGTAAGTGTAGCTCGAATACTTCACATAACAAAATACTAGTAATTTTAAGATACTGGTGTTGTTACAAAATAAAGGAATAAAAAGAGTTTAGGGGTTTGGAGAGGCAAAATAAAACAAAAGAACACAGGTGAAGACATTACCTTTAAATCGGGTAACTCCTCTTGGTTTGAACCAAAAGGGTTTCTTGAAAAGAATTTTTCCAAAGGTGAGGCTTCAATGATGAATATAGGGCTGTGGAGAGATTAAATGGAAAGGGTTTGGGCAAGCCAAAGGCTTGAGAGGTGTGGGTAAGGTGGTAGAGGTGGGGGCCTATTATAAGAGGAGAGGAGGGGCACTCATAGAAAGTCAAGAAAAGTTACTTTATTATAAAATGATTTTCGGATTTTAAAGGTCCCAAATTGATATATTTCTAGGATAAGGTGATAAGGGTTCTAAATATACTCATAAAATAGGCTTTTTGCAAGTTTATGTCTTAGAGTTTACATTATCTTTTCCTTTTATTTAAATCGTTCATTAATGAGGTAATTGCTGCATCATCAAGGTTTCATAAATAATTTAATTTATTTAATGTCTAAAAATTATAAAAAAATACTATGATGTAGGAAATATCTTTATATTTCCAATGAATATTTATATTCTCAGATATCATTTATTTAGTAAAAATTAAAATTATTTTACTTAGGTGTTACAAAGTTTGGTTACATTTCCTTTCTTTTAAAAAAAATATGATAAAAGGTCACTATCACACTAAAGTGATTCCATGGGGTCCCAAGTTTGGCGCAAGGCATCCCATGGTCTTCCATGACACCTAAAATAGAATTATGACACATGGTGGGGTCATTTTATATTTTTATGAAATTATTTTCTTACCCTTAATTACCCGATTACTAATTAAACACGATAATAAAAGATAATTACCGTCGTTACTATTCATAATGTCGAAAAACAAAAGATTCTTAATTAAATAATTTGTAACATCTGATTAAAAATATGGAATCTAATTTATAATATTAAAAACACATAAATTGTAGTAATTAATTTAAAATTAAATCCCGTTGTCAAAACAAAAGACGGGTTTTTAAGAAGTAAAATTTATCAAAAGATTGACTTGTTTTTACATCCAATTGAAAAGTGGAATGACTTCCAATGAACAAAATTGTATTAAGTTATAAAAAAATAATTCAATTATACTTTAAAAAAAATTAAAATGGCAATATAAATATATAAATAAATTGGATGAAAAGGCAGTTTTGTATTAAAAAATTTATTTTTCACTATTCATAAAAAAAACATTATCAGAAAAATAACAAAAATTAACCCTAAGATATATTTGATAATTAAAATTCAGAAATTATGTCCATTTTACCAAATTCAAAACATAGAAGTTTCATTAATAAATCATATAGTTAATTCCCGCTGTCAAAACAAATAGCGGGTTTTTTTGGAAGCAATATTTATGAAATGTTTGGCACTTGTTTATGTCCATTTTCAAAGTGAAATTAATTCTAATTACCACCATTGAATTAAATTGTGAAAATATATTCTAATTAAACTTTAAAACACATTAAAAATATAATCTAACCATATATGTAAATTAGATGAAAAAGCAGTTTTTATGTAAAATGCAATATTTTTCACTATTCATTAAAAAAATGAACATTCTCAGAAACATACCAAAAATTTAACCAAAGTAAAGTTCAATATCCCAATCATAAAGAATAAGTTTATTTTGACAAATATATCTTATAAAATTGTCAAAAGTTAGATTAAAAAATGGATCGCCATCAAAAGGCGGTAAAACAATCTTTTAAAAATATTAGAGTATTTATTCTAAAAATTGGATTCATTTGGATTTTAAACCTCTAAAATTTATTGGATAATTGTAAAAATATTTAACAAACATATGTAATCATTTTTTAGTTATTTCTGTTCATTCCCTCCATTACAATGGCTAGGTGTTAACTATTATAATATTGTTATATTATTAGTGTGAAACGTAAGATTTCAAAGAAACTCGTTGTTCCGTATTGGGTACGCCATCGAGCATAGAATTCTATTTAAAGTAATATTAACATTTTATTCAAAAATATTGATAAAAATTAGAATGTAATATTATTTATTTACCTGGGATGTTACATCCTTCCCTCCTTTTGGGAATTGCGTCCTCACAATTTCAAAATTGGACTTGGAAACTTCATTGAAAGTCCCACATCGGAAATAGAGTCAGTAAAACTATCACTTTAAAAGAAAGGGAGAGAAGTACAAAGGTCACCTGATTTAACCCATACTAGGATTCCAAGTAGGAAAATATTGATATGTAAGAAAAAAGAAAGGGCCATGTTCTGAGGGAGAGTGATAAAAAGCATGTTTAGGAGAAAGTTAACCACCAAAAAATCACAAACTAGTGATGGGTTAAACGATATTTGATTCCCCAGTAGGAAACGTTAATGGAAAATATTTTTGTTTTAAGTTACTTTTCATTGAGGAATTTATTTTTGAGATTAACTAAATCATAAGGAAACATACTTACTTGTCATATCAACTTTAAAATTTTACTAGATTTCTTACACAAAATAATACTTTCTCCAAATGATGAGTATTTAGGAAGAATTGTTCACATTAAGAGTACTATAATCAACTTCTCGAGAATCACCTAATACAAAAAATAAAACTGTATACTTCCCGTTTCTTTAGACCTTAACCAAAACCAAAACCAAAAAGGTTAGTACAAGATCACATAATACCAAAAAAGGATAATCCTTTTAAAACAAAATCTATTTTTAATCTCCAAAATTTTTCAAACAATACCCAAAGTTCAAAAAAGACCATTCAATAAAAAAATTGTCCATAAAATTCTTCAAAGTAAACCAAACTAAGATTGAAACCCAAATATGATTTAATCACATAGTCTTCCAAGATAAAACTTTACATTTTTCTTCAAATAACATTAGTTACTCTTAAAGTCTCATACTGAAAAGTTATTAACCTAATCACATATCCTCCATGATAGGTTAATAATTTCCATAGATAACCCAAAATCAACTTATTCTAGATTCATAAGATCATATAACTAAAATGAATTAGTCAAACAAACCAGGGACTTCACCTAGTCTAGTGGTAGGCGATAAATACCAGTCGCACTTTGGTTCTGGGTTTGATTCCCGCAGCTTCGTCTGACACGACAGGTTGTCACACGGTCTATGTGTTGTCCTTTTTCCAAAACTAAATTATTCTTATAACATTCCCCAAAAAGAAAAAAAATTCAAAAAATAAACATAACATAATTTAACCTCAAGTTTATCTCATGCCTTCCATTTTCCATCATAACGTATAATAACCCATAATTACCGCAAAAGTAAGGACCATATAAAACCTAATGGTTTCCTTTATAATTATTACCTGAACTTCCAAATTGATTTAGGCATCTCTTACATGATGCATTAGAGAACTCACCATGGTTCAAGTGGTTGATCATGACTCCTGATTGTTGGTTTAGAATAACCACGAGATTTATCATTGAATCCCCCATTTCGTCCAGTCTCTTAATCAGAGAACCACCACAGCTTCCTTCAAATCCATTGTCACTTTGGCGCCTGCTAGATCCATCCATTTACCAAAACCAAAAATGTCAGTGTGAGTATATCAAAAAAATCATCATGTACTAATGAGGAATATAAACACTAAGATATACTTACTCATTCACTTTATCTGAAAACTATGACTTTTTCTGAAATCCTAAAAATTATCATAATTTCACTTATGCTTAGAGAATACCCTAACCTCTAAAGTTATCTAAACCGACCTATGATACCAACTATAAGGACCCGACCTTAAACATTACTTATTATTGAATTAAATTAATAATTCACATTGAGGATATTTTCAGGTTTAGAGTTTTAGAGAATTAGGACATAACTATTACATCTCAAAGATTACAAAGTAGTCACATCTAGTAAGATTCCATTTTTTTCACAAAATAAAAACTCTTGAACAAAAGAGTCATGCAGAGTTCCTTGTTTTAGACAACCTGACATTTCCCTGATCCCATCCTTGACCCTATTCAACTTTATGTCCTATGAAAAACATTTCAGAAAAACTTGGGATGGACATAAATATATCAGTAAGGTTTATAACAATACTGAAAGAAAACATTAGTCCATGTATACATAAGAATCAATGAAATCATAATTTACTCATAAAACATAAGAAATTTAACATACCTCATGAAATAATAAGATTTACGAATAACTCATAGTAATCATAAGAAATAAAGGTAACTTGAGGCATTCATAACATTCTTACGTAGGGAGTAACCCTCATGGTTACGTTTGGAATACCCATCAAAAGATATTCCCTAAATATCTTTGGAGAAACCTTAACGTTTAACTCCTTCGCGTTACCCAATGCATTGGAGAGCTATATCGAGCTCACCGACCCTAAGTTTATCACGGAACCACCGGTCATCATAAACAATGCCCAAGAACCACAACATAATCACATCACATAACTTAATCATAAAGTAAAGATAACATTCCCACATTTCAATAACAATATAACCTTTTAATATATTGAAATAATGAATCCATTCTAAAAAAACATTTTCAAAACCATTTAAGACATTTAATAAAGAGATTTTTGAATCAAAGTGTCCCATACCACTTTGAAGCTTTTAATATTTCAAACCATTAATATCCACATAAGTAAATCATTAAAACAATTTTTAAAACATGGATATTAATGAGAAATATTTATAAGAATAAATCATTAAAACATTTTAAACGACATTTTAGTTAAAGGGGTTTTAACAAAATAAGAGACACTTAAATTCAATAATTTAGGAATAAAATTTAATCAGAACTTCATAATATCATGAGAATAAAGGGATTCATGATATAATATTCCAAATTATAGTATATACACCATATAAGAGTGAATTGCTTCATAAAAACAATGAAGCCTCAATAGAAATGTAAAATTAGATAAAATCCCTTATAAAGAAGGTATCCTTAAATTAAGTGTAAATCAATCTCATAATTATGTGTGAAAAATATAAATACACCCAATATAAGTGGATATTAAGTGTAAAACAATAAATGGTCATTCACACATATTGAAAGGATGAAATATTCAATAACTACATGTTGAACCCAAAGAAATCAAAATTGGGTTAAGAAGTATCCTTTGTAAAATTCGACAGCCTAACTGCGTCACTTTAAAATTCATAAAATTAGTTGATGAGAGAGAAAATGGTATCTCATAACTTGGAAATAAAATTTACATCAATAAGGATATTGAATAACATATCCCAAAATAAAAATATGAAAATTCAAATACATAACAGAATAAGTCTTTTAAAAAGAGGAGGGTGAAAGGTTCCCTTATCGATTTGGGTAACTTTTGAAATGTTCACCCCATGAAAGAAGGATCGTACAACATTGGTGTAAATAAACATAAAATAAATTATATTACACAACGATTAGAATAATGGTAAGTACATAAACCACTAAAAATAAATAGTAGAAAATGTAGCATAAATCTTGCGGGAATAAAATTGAGATGAAAAAATCCCTTATGAAAACTCGGCAGCCCAACGGCGCCACGCAAAACTTCCAAAAAAAATGGATTGATGAAATAAAATATTTTATCTCATCATATGAAAATATAAAGTACAGTAATAGGAATATAAAAGAACATCCCCAAACATAATAAAGATGAAATTAAAAGAAATGACACAAAAGAGAGTACTTAAAAAGAAAGGGAGAGGTAGGATCCCTTACGAAAATTCGGCAGCCTAACGGCGCGACTTAAAAATTATAAAAACGAATTGATGAGAGTAAGAGGGGTTATCTCATCATTTGAAAATAAAAATTAAATTATGATTAATATAAAATAACATCCTACAACATAAGAACATGGAGCATAAATGAAATGACATAAAAGAGGGTACTTGAAAAGAAAGAGAGAGGTCAGATCCCTTACCTCAAGTCCGACTTATCTTGTTCGTTTCTTTATATTACTGAATAATTAACTTTGGTAAATTTATAATTTCTTAAGGACCTAATTTAATGTTTATTATCTAATTCATATCACATTTTATAATCTTATAATAATTAGTTAATTATGTGAGTTCATATCAGATGTTATTGTCGATGTTTGGTACATGAGTCAAAAATGAACTTCTTTGAAAAGAATTGTCCACGTAGTTATAAGTAAATTAATTCAAGAATAGTATTAAGAATTTAAATATCATATATGTCCAGTAATTATTCATTTTATACTATTCTATAACATTTGGATACAAAAAGAAATGAAATGCACCGTTCATGGAGACAGTAGGCCATACGTATGCATGAACGCTACTTTCATTTCTTTGTCATATTAATGGAATTAAAAATAATCGAGAGATATATATATTATAATTCCAGTATAATATATATTTTATATAGGTCACATAAGTTCATTAATTTCATTCTTTATATATTCCATGTATTGCATGAACGAGTCACATCACTTGAGGGGGTGGTAGTCCACACTTCCTCGTATGAAATTATCGCATTTTCACAACATGCAAAGCATAAAGGCATGTTTTAAATATAAAATAAATAAGCATATAGGAAACATAAATAGCATATATATCATATATAAAATACAGTGATATCATAATTTCCACCATGAAAGGTGTTAAGAGAAGATTGAACAATCATCGTTTCGTGAGGCGGTAATTCTCCATCCACAAAAACAGTATGTTCTTTAACCATTAGACAAAGGTGTGTGTATGTGTAGCTCGAATCCTTCACATAAAAACATCATAGTATATTTAAGATACTGGTGTTGTTACAAAATAATGGAATAAAAATAGGTTAGGGGTTTGGAGAAGCAAAATAAAACAAAAGAACACAAGTGAAGACATTACCTTTAAATCGGGTAACTCCACTTGGTTTGAACCAAAATGGTTTCTTGAGGAGCATTCTGCCAAAGATGAGGCTTCAATGATTAAGATAGGGATGTGTAAAGATGAAATGGATAGGGGTTGGTTGATCCAAAGGATTAAGAGGTGTGGGTAAGGTGGTAGAGGTGGGGGCCTTTTATAAGAGGAGAGGAGGGGCACTCATGGAAAGTCAAGAAAAGTTACTTTATTATAAAATGATTTTCGGATTTATAGGTCCCAAATTGATATATTTCTAGGATAAGGTGATAAGGGTTCAAAATATACTCATCCAATAGGATTTTTCCAAGTTTAATTTTTATATTTTACATTATCTTTTCATTTTATTTAAATCATTCATTAATGAGGTAATTGCTACATCATCATGGTGTCATAATTAATTTAATTTATTTAATGTCTAAAAATTATAAAAAAAATACTATGATGTAGGAAATATTTCTATCTTTCCAATTAATATATATAGTCTAATAGATTGTTTATGTAGACAAAATTAAAAATATTTTACTTAGGTGTTACATACTTTGGTTACATTTTCCTTTCTTTAAAAAAAAATATGATAAAAGGTCACTATCACACTAAAGTGATTCCATGGGGTCCCAAGGTTTGAACAAGGAATCCCATGGTCTTCCATGACACCAGAAATAGAATTAGGAGACATGTTGGGGTCATTTTATATTTTTATGATATTATTTTCTTACCCTTAATTACCCGATTACTAATTAAACATGATAATTAAAGATAATTACCGTCGTTACTATTCATAATGTCAAAAAAGAGAGTCTTAATTACATAATTTGGAACATCTGATTCCCAATATGGAATACATTTTATCAAATTCAAAACACATAAATTGTAGTAATTAATTTAAAAGTAAATCCTGTTGTCAAAACAAAAGATGGGTTTTTGAGAAGTAAAATTTATCAAAAGATTGGCTTGTTTTTACATCTAATTGAAAAGTGGAATTACTTACAATGAAAAAAATTGTATTAAGTGATAATAAATTAATTAAATTATACTTTAAAAAAAATTAAAATGTCAATCTAAATATATAAATAAATTGGATGAAAAGGTAGTTTTGAATTAAAAACTGTATTTTTCACTATTCATTAAAAAAACATTATCAGAAAAATAACAAAAATTAACCCTAAGATATATTTGATATTTCAAATTCAGAAATGATGTAAATTTTACCAAATTCAAAACATATATCATATAGTTAATTCCCGCTTTCAAAACAAATAGCGGGTTTTTTTGGAAGCAATAATTATGAAATGTTTGGCACTTGTTTATGTCCATTTTCAAAGTGAAATTAATTATAATCACCACCATTTAATTAAATTGTAAAAATATATTCTTATTAAACATTAAAACCAATTAAAAATATAATCTAACCATATATTTAAATTATATGAAAAAGCATTTTTGATGTAAAATGCAATATTTTTCACTATTCATTAAAATAATGAACATTGTCATAAACATTCCAAAAATTTAACAAAAGTAAATTTCAATATACCAATCGTAAATAATAAGTTTATTTTGACAAATAGAGATTATAAAATTGATAAAAGTTAGGTTAAAAAGAAGGATCACCATCAAAAGGAGGTAAAACAATCTTTTAAAAATATTAGAGTATTTATTCTTAAAATTGGATTCATTTGGATTTTAAGCCTCTAACATTTATTGAAAAAATGTAAAAATATTTAACAAACATATGTAATCATTTTTTAGTTATTTCTGTTCATTATCTCCATTACAACAGCTATGCGTTAACTATTATAATATTGTTATATTATTAGTGTGCAACGTAAGATTTCAAAGAAACTCGTTGTTGCGTATTGGGTACGCCATCAAGAATAGAATTCCCTTTAAAGTAATATTATAATTTTTATTCACAAATATTGATAAACACTAAAATTTAATATTATTTATTTACCTAGGATGTTACAGGATGGGGGCAGATAAACCCATAACTAAACCATGCAAATATAGTATGTATCCACTAAGACTAATTTTAAGATTCAATTCATAGATGATATAATTGGGAAGCTATCTCTAAGGTCACTCTAACACTTAATTTATTGTTAACCCACACAAACATGTGCTTATGTATACTTTTGAATACTTTTAGATCAGTTTCTATAGACTTTTTTATATAGTTCATATGAGAAATACAAATTTCTTTTAGGGAGGCTCTTTGCGGTTCTAATTAATAATAATGGTTCTATCACCTATGTTAAAATTCAAAAGTGTAGTTCCATTATGAAATTATATTCATTACACAATGATTTTTTTCATTGACAACTCTTTCTCTAAGATATAAAAAGAATATCCAGGAAAAACATGTGGAACTTACTAAAAAATCATATAAATTTAACAATTTCAGAATCCCTAAATCTCTATATTTTATAATTCATTTCTCTACTAGGTAGTGAAATGACCCATGTCGTTATGGGTTGAAAATTCCTAAAGTAATTTTAGTTTAGAGTTACTAATTTTTTTGTTTCAGAACCAAAGCTTAGAATAAAATTATAAACATTTAAAAATCTTAAGGAGGTATTTTTATATGGGGCTTAGTGTTTATAAGTTTAAATGGGGGTTCAAGGATGTTCTAGAGTAAGGGATGGTGTGTTCATGCTACCAAAGTTTAGTATCCCGACCACATGCCTTCTAGTGAGCGAGAACTGTCAAGATGGTGTGGCTGTTTTGTTATTTAGTGGTGGAAGGTTGGTAATTTACCAAACCATCCCATATTTAGATTTTGATTGAATTAATCCCAGGGGAGGTACCTATTGGAATTAACCTCCCCCTATTCCCTTATACAACCCCCTTTTTGGAGTTATTTTGGTGGAAATTTATCATTGATTTAGGGTGAGTCTCACTATCGGTTGACCTCCATCATCCCTCCTTTTCATCTTTGTTAATTTTAGTTTTTCTCTTTTTATTTACTTGAGGATAATTTCATTATAGCATGGTGAAATAATTTGGGAATGATGGGGATATTTATTGTCTTATATAGAAGGAATCTCAAGATGTCATATGTACACGATTGTTTTCCATTTTTGTGGAGGTACATTTCTCGATAGTTTTTTTAAGGTTTTTAATTAATTTAAAAAGTAATTATCAATTATCTGGGTGATAATAGTCAAGAATTTTTTTTGGGATAGAATTAGAGTTATGAAGTGGACCTTACAGGCATGGTATATTGCGATTTTGGTGTGGTACCTATTCCTGATGAGTGTTTAAGCATCATAACTATTTGGGAAAATTAAATAATTTTTTAAAATAATTAATTACGATTTTTTAAAATTAATTATTTAGGATTTTTATCATGAAGAAGGCTCCTGATGGTGTGAGGGATGCTTGGTTGGATTAGACTAGGCTACTAGCAGCTCGACAAGGGGCTAAATCTATGTTTTTGGTTAGTGGACCTTTTAATATAGGTTGATATACATGTTTACATATGAGTTAACTACTACAAGTATGTTTAATTGGTTTAGATAGAATGGATAGGGACTTGGGTTAATCTAAGAGAAGAGATTTGGTGGAATTGTACCTTTTATGCTTGGGATAATTGCATTTAAGAACGTTGCGTATTTTGGATTTCCTGGCAACTATGTCACTTAGGTGTGAGAGTAATGTTAAGGATGATTATAGATGCTTGGTGGTCCCAAAATGTGAGATGAGATGTAGTTTCTATTTGGCTTCTCATAGAGATAGTGATTAGGTGATAGCGGACCTGGACCATGTGCCGATGAATGATATGAAAGAATTTCTTGTATAGAATAGGAACACGCTATTGAGGGTAGTGTGAACTCTTGGTGAGTGTTGTGAGTGTTTTGAGTTTTATGAGTCCTCTAGGACTGGATGAGGTGTGATAGGAGGTACATACCATATGTGAATGGTTGAGATACCTTTCTTAGAAGACATAATATAAGACCTTGGTGAGATTTAACAGAATGTTTGGGATTTGGAATAAGGATGCTAATGTAACACCCCGAAATTATAAAGTAAGAACACTATATTAAATATTTTCTATAACACGCAATAATAAGAACATAAGGGAATATAATATCTTGATAATTTATAATATATTTATTGTTTTAAATAAATTCAACATATTTCATATCTTACAATGCATGTATTACGGATTTACCTTGCATCGCATGCAATGATGACTTTCTTCGATGACTTGTGATACACGCAAGAGCGAGTTTTACTATACAACAATATATTAATAAAAAACTATTAATTACTATAATAAGATATAACCTAGTAATTAAATTAGTGTTTATTAATATTATTAAAAACTCATGTAAATATATGGTTTACACAAATATAATATGAATTTATAGGTTACTAATTAATTAGAAATGAATATAAAAACCAATTGGATATAAATGAAATGATTTTATGCTAAAAAATGTTCATTATTATAATAAATTAAATTAATTAAAATCAGTGAGTGATATTAATTTACTATTTATATTAAATATTAAATGAAACATTTTTTACATTCTTACAATATATTTTACTAGCATAAGATAGAACAAACCTAATTTTATGCATAAAAAATAATATTTTTCAGGGGGTAATTTTACCACCTTTTAATGAAAAACCTATTTTAAATACAATTTTTTGTAGTTTTATAAAGTATATATGTCAATATAAACTTCATTTTTTAAATATAATCATCAATTTTAGGTTAGGGTAAATTTTTGGTATTTTTTTCCTGAAATATTTCATTTCTAATGAATAGTGAAAAAACAAAATTTTAATTCAAAACTGATTTTTAATCTAATTTATTAATAAGTAAAAATCATATTTATAATTAGTTTTCAAATTTAATTATATAAATATTATATCAATTATTATAGTTTAGGTATTTTTAAAGAATTTCACTAAGAAATCGGATATAAAAAATTAGCAAACTGTTGATCATTTTTACTTTAAAAACCCTCTTTGTCATGACATCCACAAGATTAATTTTAGATTAATATATACCACATATATGATTGGAATTTGTAAAAATGGATTACATATTTTTAATAATAAGGATTCATAATGTTTGAAAATTTTATCTTAGTGTTTTACCAAAAATATTATTGAAGGTAGTTAAAATTAATTACAATGATTAAGAGGAAAATGAGCATAATAAGGTACTTAACATTAAAAACAATTTCCAAAATGACCTAGAGACTTGTTCAAAATCCATTTTATATTAATATATAGACAATATAATCTATTAGATAAAATCATGTTCATTATTGTAGCCACTTGACATGGGAAAAATGTGAGTGCCATTCGCTTTTGAAAAACTAACAAGGATTCAACTCATCCTCCACTGTAAAAAGGAAATCACCACTCCCACTTATTCACATCTCTCAAGAAAAATTTTATTGATGAAAATATGATAAAATAATATAACCAAATATCTAAACACAACTTATAAGTCTCAATTTTGTTAAAAATACATCCAATAAATCCCTTTGGTGCAAACCAAAAGGAGTTGCCCGAAGATGAGGTAACATCCTTCATAAAGCTCTTTTTTTATTTTCTTTCTCCACTTCATGAATTATAATTATTAAGAGATTATATAATAAAAAAGTATCCTCAATTTACTAAAATGTTTTTATGTTAAGGGTTATACCTATACTTACACACACTTCCATCAAATGGGTATGGAACTTACCATTTGTGTATGAAAAACAATCACCTTGTGAAACAATGATTGTCCGTTCTTCCTTTACAACCTTCCATGGTCAGAGTTATTGTAGAAAAAATGTTTATATAAGATATATATGATGTGTATAATTTATTATTTCTTCTTTAATTCTTATATAACTCATACCTTCATGCTTTCCATTTTGTGTTAATACAATAACATCATTAGTGGATGTGTGGACTACCGCCTCCTCAAAGCGATGTGATTCATTCAAATTATACATGGAATGAATAAATTATTTTATTAATAAACCTATGTTACAGATATAACATAAACATGATAATTTAATTATAATTTAAATATATGTATATATTATTTACTTTTCATTCATTGAAATATTATAAAGAAATCAAAGCAGATTTCATACGTATGTATGACCTACCATCTCCATGAACGGTGAATTTCATTTCCAACATACAAAAATTATAGATTATTTTAAATAAATATATAATGAAAATATATAAAATTTAAAAAATTCTTTTTTATTCTGGGTAATATGAAAGAATTATCTAAGTAAAAGGGTTAAAAATAATATGTTAAAACATACACGACAAACTAGGAAATTGAAATCTGAAATAGTGAAAATAATGAAAGATTGTTAACAAATCGGTAATAATATATTATAATAAGTTAATACTTGATATTATAAATATTATTATGGTTATTTTATTGGTTATTTACATGGTTAAAACCTTTATACATTAAGTTAAATGGCCTTCATCTAAAAGGAAACGAAAAGTAATATATTCTTGTCCTCCTTTTTTTATGTGAGGCATACTCGATTTTCACCATTTATTTAAATTTTTGTGGTGTATATACTTACCATTTTGATATATTATATCATGAATTATTTTATATTCCTAGTTTTTAATGTTTCATTTGAAGTTATTGCTTTCATTGGGCTTATTATTAAAAGGTTTCTAAGTAGTAAGGGACTTCGTCTCAATTTCAATTCTTTGAGACATAATTTATTTTTGTGCACATGATTTATTATATATACTATGAATAATACCACTTATACATGTGATGTAATGATTGATTAATTATTAATGTTTTTTCAGTTATAATTTTAATTATTTCATTTAATGGGATTGGAATTAAGCATTACCAAATGGAAAATAATTTCCTTACGTAATTTCTTTTCTTCGGGGTTTATTACCTCTTCATTGTTGTCAATATTATAATATTTCATGGGTAATAAATATTTAAAATCTATTTTTTTGTTTAATTTTTTTATATGGATTTATATTTGACACAAATATTTTATTTGTTGAATGATTCTCACATAAAAGTTATGATCTTTTCAAGGGTTTACTTTCGAATCCCATTTTGTTCCAGATTATTTACACTTGAATTTCCCTTGAGTAAATTATAAGATCATTGATTAATAAATCCTTTAATTTTATTCTCTTATGGGTTTTCACGATATTTTCCAAGTAATATTACCATTTACCACTCTTCATTACTTAGAATGTATTAGGAAATATTTTTAAGAAAATCTGACTTCATTTCTCTATTTAGTCCTAGAACCTATTTTATTTTAAAAAACCAATTTTATAAAAAGGTTTAAAAAATGTCTTTAACATGTAAAAAAGAATTATTAAATAAATTTTTACAGTTCTTTGTTTTACAAATATTTTCAAATGAATATTTTTGTTTATTTCCCAACAAGTCACTTTTTTAACATTTTTACCATGAAAAATTAATGTTCTTTTTTACCTTGTATTGAATGCATGGATTTAACTACCGCCATTTCTTAAAAGATTCCTTTGAATGTTTAAAATTTTAATTTTTACTGAATTTTTTTCAAAAAGTTATTTTAAAATAAATTTATTTTGAAAATGTTTTACAAAATTAAAATGTTATTTTCCTCAAGAATGTTTTTAGAAGATATTTTTTTAGTATGTCCATTCATCAAGGATAACAAACCTTTATTTTAACCCACTTGGGATATGTTTTATTGATACAATCCTTATTATTCCTCTTGATGGTTTATGATTACTTTTACAATGGATAATAGTAACATTCACCACCTTAATTTCTTTTTTAAAACCCATTGAAATATTCAATTTCCAAAAATCATTCAATATTTCCCACCACCAAGTCATCATATTTTATTTTCACAAAAAAATAAGGTTCAGAGAGGGTACAAGAACATAAAACAAGGGAAGATACATACAATGATCAGGGAGGTCAAAATAAATGTAGCCTATGAGAATCTACCTCTGCAAGATTCACCCCTCATCTTGAAGAGTGATTCTACTATAGAAACCATAAAACCACTGTTGATGAACTACCCCAGACTCAAGAATGTCCGCTACTCCATTACCCTCTCTCTATATGTTAAGAAATTTTATAATATTGTTAGATATAGTGTACACTTTGAATGTTACTTTATATCTGGATAAATATTGAAGAATCATTATCCTTTACTCAATACTGATATTTGATAAATCACATTATTCAAGAATTAAATCGATTATTTTATATATAATAAATTATTTGGGCAGGTACACCAAGGTTTTGGCCTAGTTATAGATATCCCCTTGATGAATTAGTATTCTCATGGGATGAATCAGGTGATATCCTTAGATAATGGGTTTTCACCCTGTGTATTATATTCCATCTTATGAAAGGTCTTTATGGTAAAGGTACCTTGTACCTAGGAAACAGGTCATCCAATAATTAGGAATTTTCCTCATTCAGACTTAGTTACTATTTATCAATGATATTTGCCTTCAAAATATCTATGGATGCATTTCATTTTCATTTTATTGATTAAAAAAATGTATTTTAAGTTTCTTACCCTTCCATATTTATTATGCCTTATCCAGTTATTTTAAATGGGATTTGTTTTTAGTTATTTACCTTTACATATTGTTTATCCACAAACTTATTAGTTTATTGATTACATGTAATGTGTGTTTAGTTACTACCTTTCTATATTGACCATTCTCATTGATTCATTGTTGATTCTTCTATACTTTAACCTTATTGAGAATTTGAGCTCACCCTTATTTTTTTCATTCCCTAGGAATACAAGAAGAGTACTACGAAAGATATGAAATGATATGATAGTTGGAATAAATTTATTATTTATTAAAGGAAAAAATTATGTTTCAATTAGGGTTTTACTTTGTAATACAAGACTCATGTATGTATATAGTTTTTCAAGATAACTAAACTCTTCAGTCCTTTAGGATTTGATTCCTAATATACATGAAAATGTATGGGTATTAGATATCAGATATAGGATTTTGGGGTTAGGTCTTTGTAGTAGGTATTAGAGGATGTTAAGTAGAAGCCTTGGAAACTAGGTTTAGGAAAACATAAATTAGAGATCAAAGCCCTAAGGTATAATTTGACTATAATTATAGAAGAAAATTTAATAATTTTGGTTAGGTATAGATTATGTGGGTCTTCCTAGAAATAAATCCCTGTCTAGATACTACAAATACATGTGGTTTTGGAACAGATATATCTAGGGGTTACAACTCTCACAATGTGCATTGGGTCCAACTCAAGTACAACCTGGTATACAACAACTGTCCTTACTGTACACCTGATTTGACACTCCCATGAGATATGATTAGTATAATTACCATTTTCTTTACGAAAAATTATGAATTATTTGAATAGATATTGAAAATCCATGGCCTTGGATAAAAAATATATTAATTAATGAATTATGGGAAAATAAAATAGATTAAGTATTTATGTTTTGAGGTTTTATTGAAAACCTTAATTAAAAGGATATATAAAGATTAAATTTCAAGAATGACCATTTTAATTTTTAGAAACATCATTGGAATTATATCAATATAGTTTTATAAAAGGATAAAATGTATGCCAGGTGACAACCCATCATGTTTGTAAAGGCCACAATGTTCAAACCCATGACTTAAGGACGATAAGGGTTTCACCCCTACCATGAGCCTGTGGGATGTCCGGGTTAATTTTTCTTTATTTTAAGTTAACAAATTTGACTAATAATTATTAATTATGAACAATTAGTGTTACTTTTATGTTTAGAGATTAATGTATTAACCATATTGAAATATTTATAATAGTTAGAGATAAATGGGAAGACATATCACTATTTTATGGTCTTTATTATTCTTTTAAAGAGTATTTTACTAATTTATAAATTTTAAAAAAGTTCATTTAAAGACATCTATTTTATAGAGTAAGGGGTGAATTAGAATTTGAAATAATCACAACCAAAATATGGAATAATTATTTTGAAATTGGAACCTATTAAGTAAATATATTTCCTTATATTCTTGGTTAATAATATAATTCCTCAACATTCAGATGAGTAAGTTAGAGAAAAATTGTTATCCTAATACCAAAACTATTTTTGAATAGATAATATTTTAAATCATCACATATTTATGGATTTAAGGCCCTAAACATTCCATTGATCTTTCACTTTTTTTTTGTGATTGAAGACCTCAATGACTCCCTATAAATATTTTCTCATTTTCTCCATGTAGGTATCTCCACTTTCCACTAATGTTCTCCTACTCAGAGACCTATTTATATGTTAATCCATGTGACCTTTGTACATCCCATTTTCTATTTTCTAGAATACGTTTTAAAAAACCTTCTCACAAGGTGGGATTTAACCATAATAAATATGAAATAACTTATAACCATTGTTGAGTTTAAATTATGAGTATGTAATTTAATTAAGGTGGGGAGAATGTAAGGCCCCTAAATTCTAAAGTTTGAACATTATATTGAATAGCGTTTATGGAACAAAAAACCAAGAGTGTAAGGGAATATAATATCACATGGACTTATAATACATTTACTATTTTAAATAAATTAAATCTATGATATAGCTTTCAATGTACGCAATACTGAGTTAGCCTGTGTTGCACGCAACAACAACTTTCTTCGATGACCAGCGTTACACGCAAGGCTGAGTTTTACTAAAAAAATATTAATAAAACATTATTATTTAATATAATAAGATATAAAAAATCCATTAAAATATAGTCTATGAATAATATTTACTATCTTATGAAAATATATGGTTTACCCAAATATATGATTAATTCATAGGTTAAAATTTATTAGAAATGAATATAAAAACCTATTGAATATAAATGAAATGTTTTTATGCTCATAAAGGTGTTTTATTATTATAAATTAAATTAATTAAAATTAGTGAGTGATATTATTGTAATATATATATTAAATATTCAATAAAATAATTTTTACATTCATCCTATAGATTTTATAGTCATAAGATAAGGACAAACCCAATTTTACGCATAATAAACAATATATTTCAAAATGAAATTTTACCACCTTTTAATGAAGAACTATTTTAAATCCAATTTTTTTAAATTTTATAAATTTTATATGTAAAATATAATTCATTTATCTAATATAAACATAAATACTAGGTTAGGATTTTTTTTGTGTTTTTTCTAAAATATTTCATTTTTGCAATGAATAGTGAACAATTCTAAATTTTAATTCAAAACAAAATTTTCACCTGATTTATTTTTGTGGTTAAATTATATTTTTAATTATTTTTAACATTTAATTAGATAAATTTAATATAAATTAATCCAATTTAGTTAATTTAAATCAACTTGATGAAGAAATTTGATATAATAGCTTAGCGAACCTTCTAACATTTTTACATTAAAAACTAGCTTTGTTATACCGTATGCATGAGTAATTTTAAATTAATTTATGCCACTTAAATGATTAGAATTTGAAAAATGGATTGAATATTTGTAATAATAATAATTTATTATTTATAATAAGTTCAAATTAGTTTTTGATCAAAAATATTAGGGAGATTAATTAAAATTAATTACAACGATTAAGAGGAAAATTAACTTAACAAGGGAGTAAACCTTAATATTAAGAGCTAAAATGACCTAGAAACTTGTAAAAAATAGATTTTATGTTTATTTTTTGACCCTATAATACAATTTCTATAATTTTGTTCATTATTGGATCCACTTGACAAGGGAAAAATTTGGGTTGAATTTCATTTTCAAAAATTTACAAGAATGCCACTCCTCCACTAGAAAAAGTAACTCACCCCTCACTGTTATTCACACCTATGTTTCCACATTGGATAAAAAAATACTAATCAAATAGTCTCCAAACATCACTCCCCTAAACCAATAATCCTCCCTTTGTTCATAAATCCATCCAAGGAATCCCATGGGTGAAAACTAAAAGGAGTTACCCCAATAAGAGGTAACGTCCTTCCTCATGCTCTTTTATTTTATTTTATTTATCCAATACTTAAATTATACTTATTAAATGATTATAAAATAAAAAAATTAACCTCAATATATTTATATATTTTTATTTTTAGGGTTATAATTACACTTACACACACTTTCATCTCGTGGGTAATGAACTTATCATTCGTGTACGATAAACTATCACCTTACGAAATGATGATTATTTGTTCTTCCTTTACCACCTCTCACGGTAAGAATTATGATGGAAACAATATTTATATGTGATATATATGATATCTATAATTTTTTTTGCTTATGAAATTCTTATATATCTCATACCTTCATGTTTTCTAATGTCTGTAAATATGATAACATCGTTTGTGGATGTGTGGACTACCTCCTCTCTAAAGGGATGTAATATGTTCATAATATACCTGGAATGTGTAAATGATGGTTTTAACAAAACTATGTAACATATAGGAAATAAATATGATAATTGAAATATATTATACATATACTTATATATCATTTACTTTTCATTAATTTAAATACGACAAAGAAATGAAAGTAGCGTTCATGAGTACGTAATAACTACATCTCCATGAATGGTGTATTTAATTTCCTATCTCCAAATATTATGGATTATTATAAATACATATATAATGAGTATATAAAAAAATTTAAATCATGTATTAAATTATTGAGATGAATAAATTCAGATATATGTAATAGGAACAAAAATAACAAGTTAAAACATGCTCGACAAACTAGACAATTGACCCCTAAAATAGTGAAAAGAATGAATGATTATTTATAAAAAGGTAATAAGATATTACAAGAAGTAAATATAGGATATTATATATATTATTATGGTTCTTTTATAATTTATTTACATTCTTAAAACAATTTTATAGGAAGTTAAAGGATGTTTATCTGAAAGGAAATGCAAGGTAATGGATTCTTGTCTAACTTTTCTTTCCAGGAGTCATATGTCATTTTAACCGCTTAATTCTTTTGGTGCTGTATCTAATACCTCTTTTGATATATTATATCTTGAATTATTTTTTACATGTTATTTAATTTTTTATTCGAATCCTTCTTTTTCATGGGGATTATGATTCAAAGGTTTCTATGTAGTACGAGATTCATCTCAATTTCCATTATTTGAGGCATAATTTATTATTGGGCCTCTAATTTATTCTATATAGTGTTCATAATGCAAATTTGACATGTAATATCATGATTCATTAATTATTAATGATATTTTTAATTTCAATTTGAATTATTTCATCTAAGAGGATTTGAATTAAGCGTTTCCAAGTGGAAAATAATTTCATAACCCAATTTATTTTATTTGTGTTATATTACTTACTCATTATCGTTAGTTTTCTAAGATATTGTGCTTAATAAATTTTAACTATAAATTTTTTTATTTATAATTATTCCATGTGGATTTAAATTTTAAACACATATTCTATTTACTTATTGGTTCTCACATCAACGTTATTGTGTTTTCAAGGGTTTACTTCATAATTTCATTCTGTTTGGAGTTGTTTACAATTGAAGTTACATTAGAGGAAATTGTTGGATAATTATTTAATTAATCATATTAAAATATTATAATATAGTTATTTATGAACTTTTCCATGTAATAGTAAAATTTTAACACTCTTTGTTACTTATAATGTTTTATATATTGTTTTTAAGAAAACCCAACATCATTTCTCTATTTAGTCGGAGAACCTATTTTCCTCAAAAAAATACTATTTTCTTAAAATTATTTCATTTTTTACCATTATAAAATGATTTATTAAAGTTATTTTTACCATTTTTTTATTTTTTATTTTTCAATGGAATATTCTTGTCCCTTTTCGAATAAGGCACTATTCAAAACTTTTTACCATGAAAAAAGAATGTTATCTTTACCATGGAAGGCATGTAAAAATTTACCCACTATCATTTATTAGAATATTATATTGTCTATTTAAAACTCTTAGTTTTAGAGAATGTTTTCAGCTATTATTTTTGAAGAAAAGTATTTTTAAAATGTTTTCCAAAATGAAAAGAATATTTTCCCTAATAATTTTTTTTTAAAATACATTTTTATAGTATTTCCATTCATAAATTATAAGAAATCTTTATTTTAATCCACTTGGGATATATTTTATTGATACCATCCTTATTCTTTCTCTACATGGTTTATGATTCCTTTGACCAAGGATAGTATTAAAATTAACTATCTTGATTTCTTTATTACTCTTCTTTAAATATTCAATTTACTATGATCACTGAACAATGAATTTCCACTAAATATCTATCTTATTTATCATGAATATGATTATTACCCAAACCATATACCATTTTTACATATGGTGTTCACTATGAAAGTTGTTTGATATCTGGGGATATATTGATAAATACATATACTTTACTCTATATGGATATTTGATAAGGAACATTATTCATGAATTAAATAAATTATTTGATATATGAGGAATACTTTCAACATGTATGAAAAGTGTGGGGCTCAGTTATAGACATCCCCTCTATGAATTGGTAGTCTCATGGGATGAATTAGTTCTCTAGACTAAGCTAATAGGGTTTTCACCAAGTATGTTATAAAAACTCTTATAAAAGGTCTTGAAATTAAAGGTACCATGTACCTTGGAAATATGGAATCGAATAATCAATCTTTTCCCTCAATTAGTCTTAGTTACTATTTATCCATGAGATTTTTTTCGACATATCTATGGATGCATTTCATTTTTAATTTATGGATCAAATTGAAACTATTTTCAGTTTATTACCTTTCCATATTGATTATTCCTTATCCAGTTATTTTAAATGGATTGTATTCTAAGTTATTTACCTTGTCATATTGTTTATTCACTTCCTTCTCATTTTATTGATCACATGGAATGTGGCTTCAGTTATTACCTTGCCTATTCACTATTCTCATTAATTCAATATTTATTCTTCTATATTTGACCCATGATGATCATTTTATCTAAACCTTATTTTTTTAATTACCCATGAATACAATAATATTACTATGGAAAATATGTAAGGATATTCTATATGGAATAATGTTTTTAGCTAAGAATGAAAAAAATTATGTTGTAATTAGTGTATTACATTGTAATATAAGAATTTTGTATGTATATGATTTTCCAAGACTACTAATCTCTTTGGTACTTTAGGATTTGATTTCTTGTAATAATTCCAATGTAATGGTTGTAGACATTAGATCATGGTTTCTAGGATAAGGCCACTATAGAAAAGGGGATTAGAGTGTGTTTCCTTAGAAAAATCCCTAGGTTGAATGACCCAGAGTGTTAAGGGGCATGATGAGGATATGGACTGATAATTTGGATCCTAGTTAGGATGATCGTAATGGGTGATGAGTTTGATGTGGTATTAGTGAGGTGAGATAGTGGTAAAAATAGAGCATATGGTTGACACCCTAATGTGTAATGTGAGATGTGATTTGATGAGGGGATAATTATCAAGTGAGTAGCAACTTGGGATTTTCTAGTGTGATATGTAGTATGATATAACCCTATGTGATTATGCTTATGGGAACTTATCATGAGGTGACCTAGGATGGGTGTTAGAGACATCCTTTATAGAGCCTGTAGGGATGGGTTGGGTATTTGAATGACATTCTATGCATTGATTGGATAAAAAAACTCCTACTTGAGGGTTATGTTTCTTGATGGACCTCTCCAAACAATGATTGGGTCAGTGTTCATGTACCTAGGCCATACCCCAAGTGATAGTGTAGTGGTTATCGAAGGGGGCTTATCCCTGAGTGAGCATACCTAGTAAAACATGTCCTAAGTGAGAGGGTATGGGTGGATGATAATAGAGGGACTTGCCTAAGTGTCTTGGGTCATTATAGGAGAAATCCTTGGGGGTTCAGTCATTGGGTGATGATATAAGACCAATGGAACTCCCTCAATTGTGAAGGGATGGGTTGAGTCTTATGGATATATGGACATGCCCAATGTTAATGGGTAATGGTTCAAGGATTGTAAAATTCACTACCCTGAGTCTTTTGGTATGGGTTGGGCATCTGTAACACCCCGAACACTCTAGACTGGATCCAGTGCATTAATAATTACATTTAAATTCTTAAAATTAATGAAATTGTAAATAAATGATCAGTTTAGTAGTCTTGAAGAAACTATATACATAGATGCATATCAAATTACATTGGGATAGGTAAAAAATACAATACATAATAAAAACAAAAACTGTATCCACGAAAACTGAATAAATGATATCCTCTTTATAACCTATTTAAAGTAATGAATGGGGTTAGATAAAATTCCCAAAATTGGTTAAAATGGAATAATAAAGAATGAATAATAACTGAATCATAAACAACTTGGCATAGTCAATATGGCCTGGTGAATAAATAAAAAACTCATGCCATTAATAAATTGAGAATGAAACTGCATCCATAGATTTTGTCATAGTGAAAACCTCATGGATAGTAATAACTGATAATGAGTAAAGGGAATGATAATTATTTAGACGTCATGTATCTGGCACATGATAACAATATATCATCAAATCCGTTTAAGTATGTGGGTAGAAACCTGTCAGATTTTTGGATACAAACTCGAAGGGTTTGTCACCAACTGATTGTCTCATGAGATCTTTTGATGCATCGAGGGGCTATAGTGGGCCCCGACCATCACTTCATATACAAATCATTCTTCATTCATATATTAAATACAAGATAAATATTCCATTACATTATCCACATATAATAGAAGATACAGATTCATCAACACTTCCACAGTTAAAACAACATTCAAAATTACCACCACATATACAATGTTATATGACTTAGAAAATAATCATATCCATGATATGAGAATATGGATATTTAATATAAATATAATTTCAAATTAAAAGTGATCTCAAATGGTCATTAGGTACACCACACAATAATTATTAGGTGCACAATACAAAGTAAGTCACAACGAAATGGAAAACTGAGACAAAGCCCATTACCCCATTGTAATCAATTGAATCGTATGACCAAAAATCAATATTCATGAAATGAATCAGAGAATACCATGAATATAAATAGAATAATAAAATTATATATATCAAATGGTGGTACACATATACCACATACAAGAAATAAATAGAGAACAATGGAAATCTTAGGGAATTGAAAGTGAGATGAGGAAACCTCTTACAAACATTTCACCATGGTAATATGTGTTATTTTGAGGGATTAATGAGAATAAAATGGGTTTAACATTATTTATATATCATAAGGGAAGAATGGGGGTGGTGAGAAAACATACCCCATCATTAGGAATTAAAAATAAAAGGGCACCACATTGGGGGAATTATTGAACAAAAGTAAGAGAGAGGATCCCTTACATTATGCTCGAAAGTGTTCTTGAATGTTCTTAGCGACCACAATAATCAAATTTAGCTTCATTAATTAATAATTCAAGAAACTTATAAACATTTAATATATATGGAATAATCTTATTAGGTTCATTAATGACATTTTTGATGGGTTAAAGAGGTTCAATTTTATTGTTTTGGAAGCATTTTCTTCCATTATATTCACAATCAATTTACTTGTATTCATGAATGGAAGTTCGTTTAAAACGTGGTTAAACATATAGAATTGTTAATTTATATTATTAGTGACATTAAAGATATATAAATGATCTTATAATGATTTTGGTTATATTCCATGAGGATGACTCATTCGATAAGTTAATTATAAATGCTGGGATTTAGCTTGGTGGTTTCTTGCATAATGGACTTGTTTTGTATTATTATTCTGTATTATGTGTGTTCAAGGATTATAGAACATTAAAAAAGATAAAATAAATATATTATAATTTTGTTCAACCATTAAAAGGGTTTCATGACAAGTCTTGAATATAGTAATGCAAATTGAAAACTCATCTTTCTTGAGTGTGACAAATTAACACATCTCTGATGGTGTTTGCATTTATAGTATAAATGGAGGGAAAAAAGAGAGATTGTGATGAAATAAACCATTATCATAATGAAAATCAAGTACATCTATGGTACTTCAATTATCATGGAATTTGGACAACGTGTGGTGAGAAGAGAGAATAAAATAATTGAACTTTTAAATGAAACTGAAAGAAAAGATAAGAGAGGTTCATCTCTTGAGTACTCCTCCTTGAGAATATTCTTAAGGAATTTTTTGGCCTTTTGGTGAGACAAAAAGGCATTGGACGCGGGTAAAGGGCTTGAGAAGAGCATTGGGAATAATTTAGAAAAGTCTTGAAGCTTGAGTGGTGTGGGAAGAAAAGTGGGTGATGGGTTGTTTATATAGTGACGGGGATGAGAGTTTTCTTAATATTATAGTCATTAATTTATTACTTCTTCACAAGATAAGAAATAATGAGTATTAAATAAACTAGAATTATAATAAAAGCATGTTAGTTAGAGATTTGGGTATTTATATCACTCATGATGCTTGGAACAATTAATATAATTTATAATGTATTTATATGGAAAACTATGTAACGTCCCGGTTCCGGGTGCCACTAAACGGGTGCCCTGAACCTGGTTCGCCACATGACATCAAGCACATTTCCCCAAACTCTAGAGTATTTCGACTAGCAGTGAGGGCCTAGGTCTGATAGTGGGGAAACTATGCCCTCATTTGTCAAAGTGTAGCGTAGAGGAATATAAAATAAACATACAACAACATCGGAAGCAATAAAACATACACATTTAATATAACAACTGCAGTAAAAGATAACCAACCAGTTATATAGATATGATGAAACCTATCTCAAGTTCTAAGAAAACAGCTAGAACATGTTACATAGTAGTACAATATAATACAGAGTTCAACAAAACAAAAATGAAACAGCTGGTAGCATCGCGAGCCTAAGCCCGATCCCATGCTCCCCTACTCCTCAGCACCACTCAAGTACCTGTATAAGGACTCTTGCCCTTATCTATACCTGCAGAAACGTAATCTATTTGGTCCGAAAAGCATGACCCAAATAGGGTGTGAGAAATATATCTCAGTAGGCACCCACCAAAGGCCCATGCCCAACTGGGTGTACACATGAAACAATAGTGTGCAATAATAAAATGCAATAAAGTAAGCAGTACTGATAGTAACTAACTTAACCAGTTATATTGCCAATTTAATATCCATTTAATCATTTAATTTAAAATACCACAACAATTAATATTCTAAGTAAACAGCCAATGTCCACAGACACGTAAACTCCTACCCTTGGGTAAAAAGAAAACAACCCTAGAATCTGCCCACAAGCACACCCAATTTTCCCAAAGGCGTAAGAAGTGTCACCCACAGGCCTAAAATCAACTACCCACAGGCACAAAAGAAGTTTCCCACATGCTATGTAGTACAATGCCCATAGGCTAATCCCAAAACTTCCCTCACGCTGAACAGGTAACCGGGCCATGCCCAACAAGTAAATAAACATTCACAAGAAATTCCTTTCAAAGAAATTATACAATCATTACTTTAGAGGCATAATATAAACAAGGAATACCCTCGGGTATCCTGGCCAAACGGCTAAACAGAGGAACGCACTGCCGGGGTGGTCTTGGATCCAAGCACTCATCTCCAACAACAGTTTTACAAATTTTATTTAATCACCAATACAATTCTAGGTATTAAAATAACCACGGCCTCAGCCACACGACACCCCAAACATGGGTTCGTAGCTCAGAAACACATAAAGCACACAATAGTTGGAAAACTAAACACCAATCCACCTACCTTATACACCAACGAGTGGTATACCTGAATGTAGACTCAATAAACGCCTAAGAATGGCGTATATCTGATGAAGAAAAAAACCTGCTTAACCTCAAATAACTCCCATTCGGAGAATAATTGGTAAGCAACATGCTAAGAGAAGAGAGGGATTACCTGCGGGGTTACAACGAGATCATTCGAGGCAGAATTAGATTCCGGACGCTCGATAGGTGGATCTCCAAAGGTCCAGACATCCCCTCCCACTCCTTACTCCAGTTCTAAGCCTTCCCCGTGTACAGGGGAGGCTACTTCCCGATTTAAGTAAAAAAAAAACAAAGTACACGGCGTGTAATTCCTTCATTTAACTGTTCTCTGGCAGCACCACCATACTGTTCACCCGTCGACATGAGTACACGACATGTACTTCTGAGTACACAGCGTGTACTGTTGCCCAGCTGGCGGCTGTCCAACGCCTTACTATTTTGGTCTGCCAACTAACTACATGGCGTGTAAAGGACCACTACACGGTGTGTAGTCTGTTCCTACACCCTTTGTCGCTGATATGGCTACACGCCCTATGTACTCATCCCTACACGGCCAGAAGTACACAACATGTGGAAAAAGTACACGGTGCGTACTTCCAAAATTTATGATTTTCCCCATTTTCCATATTTTATTAAAAACACTTAAGGAAAAGAGAAAAGAAGAAGCCCATACCTCAAAGATAAAATCCAGGTTCTTACAAGATTCCCCCCTTATAGCAATTTGTCCCCGAATTTCCCTTCCAAGGGTGGAGAAGATATTTCTGTGAACAACTCCGGCCACTGAGCACGTACGTCGGCCACCCACTCCCAGGTCTCATCCTACACTCGGCCATGTTTCCATAGCACCCGTACGAGAGGAACTGACCAGCCTCAGAGAACCTTCATGCTCCTGTCAATGATACGAATCAGATGATCCTCAAAGGACGCATCTGCCCCCAGCTCAACCTCCTCAAGATGAAAGACGTGAGATGGGTCTAAATGATAGCGACACAACTGAGATACATGGAAGACATTGTGCATGGCTCGATACCGCTGTGGTAACCGCAACTGATAAGCAACCGGCCCGACTCTCTCTAGAATCTCAAATGTTCCCACATACCGCGGTGAAAGTTTACCCAATCTCCGGATTCACCTGTTTCCCAGCCTCGGCAAAACACGTCGAAAAACCTGATCCACGACCACGAACTCCAAAGGTTATCTACGACGATTAAAATAAGACTTCTGATGAGACTATGCGGTATCCATCCACTTCTGAATCAACTAGACCTTTTCAGAAGTCTGCTGTATGAGACGTGGTCCTAGTAAAGCTGCCTCACCTGCCTCTAACCAGCACAAGGGTGATCGGCATGGCCTACCTTATAAAGCCTCGTATTGTGCCATCTTAATAGTCACCTAGAAGCTATTATTATAGGAAAACTCGACTAAGGGTATATGCTTCTCCCAAGATCCCCCAAAGTCTAGGACGCATGCACACAACATGTCCTCTAGCACTCGTATCGTATGCTCTGACTGGCCATTAGTCTGAGGGTGGTATGCTGTGCTCAGAAGAACCTGTGTACACAGTTCCCTCTGAAAACATGTCCAGAAACGAGACATAAAACCGATGTAACTATCTAAAATGATAGAACGAGGGACCCCATGAAGATGTACGATCACTCAGATATTCAACTTCCTGAGCTAGTCAACCCCGAAGGTCTCCTTGATCTATAAAAAGTGATCTACCTTTGTGAGTCTGTCCACAATAACCCACACAACATCGTTGCCTCGAGGTGACATTGGAAAACAAGTCACGAAGTCCATCACGACATCATCCCATTTCCACTCCAGAATGAGTAACTTCTGTAACAGTCCAGCTAGTTTCTGATGCTCTGCCTTCACCTGCTGACAAATGGAACACCTCATAACAAAACCAGCTACCTCTCTCTTCATACCTGGCCACCAATACTGACATCTCAAGTCTCAGTACATCTTGGTAACCCCAGGATGAACTGCCCAAGCTGAAGCATGAAACTCTCGCATATGCTCCTCGCACATATCCCTTGTAACCCACACTCATCCATGGACATGCAATACCTCATCGTCGCCTATCATCCAACCTAGAGAAGGTTCCTCACCTGCCACCGACTCCCGTAGAACTAGGCCTTCTGGATCAAATAGATGTCTCATCCTTACTCTATCCAGAAGGGTAGAAGTCACAGCTAAAGATGAAAGATAAGTCTTCCCCTAACTATTATGCACCTCCAGATGCATCTCAGAGAACAAGGCCATGAGTTGCCACTCACCGCTAGCCTCCTGCACTACCTGTATCTGAGTCTTCCTGCTCAGTGCATTAGCTACTGCATTACCTTTACCAGGTGTATAGGAAAGCTCAAAATCAAAGTACTGTAGGTATTCAACCTGCCTCCTCTGCCTCAGATTCAAGTCACGCTGATTTAAGATATACTTGAGGCTTTTGTGGTTGGTGAAAACCACAAAATGCTCCCCCAATAGATAATGTCTCCAACAGTGCAACGCATGTACAACTGCAGCTAACTCGAGATCATGCGTCAGATAATTCCTCTCATGTGGCCTCAACTGCTAAGACCCGTACACCACAACTCGGTCGCTCTACATCAACACTGCTCCCAACCCAATACCTGATGCATCACAATAAACTGTATAGCTCTTTTCCTGATCTGGGAGTATCAAGATCGGTGCTGATGTCAACCTTCCTTTCAGGTCCTGAAAGGCTGTCTCACAAGCTTCAGTGAAAACGAACTTCCCACCCTTCTTAGTCAAACTCGTCAATGGCGCAGCTAAGCGGGGGAATTCTTGGATGAAACGTTTGTAGTAACCAGACAACCCTAAGAAACTCCGTATCTGAAACACGTTCTTCAGATGATCATAGGAAACTACTGCTCTCACCTTATCTGGGTCCACGGAAACTCCTACCTCTAAGATGATATGACCCAGGTAGTGAATCTGGTCCATCAAAAATTGGCACTTTGAGAGCATAGCATATAGTTGATGCTCTCTCAGTGTACTCAATACGATCTCAAGATGGGTGGAATGGTCGTGTCGAGTATGAGAGTACACCAAAATGTCTTCCAAAAAAACTACCAAAAAAGAGTCTAGATAAGGATAGAACACACGATTCATCAGAGCCTTGAAAAATGCTGGCATGTTCGTGAGTCCTAACGACATAACCACATACTCATATAGACCATACCTGCTCCTAAAATCTGTGAGAGGTATGTCAGATGGTCTAACGCGCAGCTGACGATATCCAGATCCCAAGTCAATCTTCGAGAACACTCATGCTCCACGAATTTGATCAAAAAGATCACCGATCCTTGGAAAGGGATATCGGTTCTTAACCGTCAACTGGTTTAGCTTCCAATAATCCATACAGAGTCTAAGAGTACCGTCCGCCTTCTTCACAAAGAGGACCGATAAACCCCAAGGAGAAGTACTGGATTGGATGAAGCCCTTTTCCTGTAACTCCTCTAACTGCCTCTTGAGCTCCTGCAACTTAGGTGTAGCCATCCTATATGGAGGAATGGACACATGTGCTGCTCCTGGCATAATCTCAATGGAGAAATCCACCTCTCGCTCTGGAGGTAGACCTGTAAAGTCGTCCAGGAAGACATCCCTGAAATAATCAACAACTGGAGGGAAATATACCTGACAAGTCCCCTGATCATCCAGATATAAGATCGGAATCAAGGCTGTGACTCCACCTCGCCCACGATGCTCTAGTCCAGCTCGACTCGCCTAGAAATCCCATTCACCCTTGTATAAAAACTCTCTGCCCTCTGGTGATGTGAAACTCACCCTACGACAATAGCAGTCTACAAAGTCTCGGAAGGGAACTAGCCAGTCCATCCTGAGAATGACGTCATAGCTCATCATCTCTAGGACATAGAGGTCCCAAAGGAAGTGACACCCACCAACCTCAAGGGGGCACTCCTTGAACTAACGCACACCAGCCGTTCTAGTCCCCAACTTAGTGTATAGCGTTATAATATCAGAAGATGAAGAAACACAGAGCCCAAGGATCTCCACAACGGGTACAGATATAAAACAATGCGTATCACCCATATCAAAAAGTACTGAAGATAAGAGAGAAGTTACTAAAATAGTACCTCTGACTCTAGAAGGTCCGAGATCTTTCTCCTGCTAGGTCTGTTGCACTACATATGACTGCCTAGAGCCGCAGCCCTGCGACACAGCCTGGCTACCCAGAGTTGTCCCGCCCTACTGCCTATGGGATCCTAGTGTCTGGCTACCTCGACCATGACCACCATCTCTGCCTGGACGCGCTGATGTATTCCAGTTTCCAGACTGGTAAGAAGCCACTGGTCCCACTCCCGCTCGTAGAGACTGCACAGAACCCCTCTCACTAGCCATTGGTGGAAACGCCCTGTAAAAGCACTATAGATGACCCATCTTGCCGCAAGCTCGGCACTCCACTAGGTCTCGTGGACACTGTGGCCTCTTGTGACCATCTCTACCACACTGGTAGCACATAACCTATCCAACAGAATCATTCTTCTGACTGGTACTGCCACCCTGAGAGAGGTCCTCCTGTCTCTTCCTCTTGCCAACAAAAAAGTACCAGTAACTGGTGCTGAACCGTCCTGGCCCACACCAATGGATTCTCAAAGGTTCTTCTCTGTGATCAGTGACTGGTTCATGATATCATGTACAGTAGGAAACCTGAAGACATTAACCAGCGCTCGGATGTCATACCGAAGACCATCCTCAAAACGTCTGGCTCTCAACGTCTCATTACCCACCAGCACGGGTGAAAAGTGCTGAAGCTCCGTAAAACGAGAAGAATAGTCCATCACTGACATAGCACCCTACTGCAGATTTATGAACACCTGAGCTCTATATGCTCTCAGTGTCTACAGGAAGAAAAATTCATAGGAGACTACCTGAAAGTCTTCCCACACCATTTCCCTGTGATGCTCTGACTGGGTTGTAACATCCCACCACCTCTTGGCGGAATCACGCAGCATGTAAGTCGCGAGCTTGACCCTCCGCCCTGGAGGCATCTCAAGATGCTCGGAAATAGTCTACATAGACCCTATCCAAGACTCTGCAGCCTTTGGTCCTCCATCCCATGAAAACGTAGGTGGATGCTGCTGCTGGAAGATACATGTCAGCTCGGCCATAGATGCGGCAGCCTGCGGTGCTCCCTAAAAGGTCTGCATGAACCGCATAAAGCCTCCACAGAACTGAGCCTCCCCACCTGTGTCCAGTATAGAAGCTGGTGCCGTATCTGGCTCTGCTGGAGGATCAACTCATAGCCCATGTCCCACCATCTCTAGAGAATAGTTTTTTCCGCTCTCCTGGCGAACAATGCGCGGTCATCTCGGTAGCATGACTCTACAAGGTAAAAACACACCGTATATTCAATATTATTTAGGATGAAACGAAGGAACCACAACGGGAACAAGAGGAAGAAGGAATTTCAAAGTTTTTAAAACAAGACTACACGACGTGTATACTGGCTACATGGTGTGTACTTTACTTCGCTTCCCCTTCCCGGGTCGTTCGACACAGCTAAGCCACACGACTCTCGTTGAACAAAAACTACACAGCGTGTATATAATCTACATGACATGTATGGTGTTATTTCCCAACTACTCATGTCGTTTGTGACCTGATCGACTACTCGGCTTGAAACTACACGGTGTGTTACACCAACACATGGCGTGTACAATTCTCCATTTCCCTGCCACACGGCTAAGTCCACACGGTCTATCCCCGGACAAGACTACATGGCGTGTCCCAAAGGTACACGACGTGTTCAAGGAACGGTGACATCGACCCGTGTTGTTAGTTACACGACCGAGTCCGCAGGTCACACTACAAGGCATGTTCATCATTGGAATGACGTGTTCTGTAAAGGAGTTCACCAACCCGTGTTGTTAGTTACACGGCCGGACTCTGGGTCAATACTACATGGCGTGTTTTACCCATGCTCTTCCCTACCCCATGTCACCGCCCACACGGTTTGTGACACGGGAAGAGACTACACGGCGTGTACTCAGAGTACACGGTGTGTACTTAAAAATTTCATTTTTCTTCCCAAACAGAAGGTCATACACGACGTGTTTAAAAATACTACACAGAGTGTATACTAGGTTTTCAGACAGTATGCCTCAGAAACTTTCCCGGAACCCAGAAAATATCTCAAACCAACACCTAAGTGTCAAATTCCGACCCGTGAGGGCCCATACTCCCCAAAAATCAAATTTTGACATCTTATCTATGTTATAACTAATAAACAGTCAATGATACACCAAATTCCGGTCAATGGGGGCCCATACTCCCCAAAAACCAAATTTTGGCGTCTATTCTATGAACAAATCACAAACAAATTACCCTATCAAATAGCAGGTATTTATCAATGCAGCTATCACAACAACATGCTTTTCTAGCACAACAACTATCACAACAAAATGCAATTTCTAATGCACCTACATGGCATGGAAACTATGCATGGAATGTGATATCTAGTATGTACCTATTTGATGAATGAGATGGCATACCCTCATCTCATCGGGTTGAAACTAAATAGAACCCACAGATAAAATATCATAGCACAATCACAAGTGCGTCACCCAACGATGAAATCAAGTCAACTGTAAAATTTGCAAAATTAGAAGAGTTGAAAAATTCAAGGTAGACTGGATTTTCCCTGTACATGGGTTAACTACGCCCGAGCACAGCTTATTACCAACTAACATTCGTCCTATCCCTGAATATGGCTCCAAATAGTATGTCAAAGAAAAGAACTCCTCTGATACCACTTTGTAACGTCCCGGTTCCGGGTGCCACTCAACGGGTGCCTTGAACCCGTTTCGCCACATGAGCTCAAGTGAATTTCCCCAAACACCAGAGGATCCCGACTTGCAGAAAGGGCCAGGTATGGTAGTGGGTAAACTATGCCCTCATTTGTCAAAGTGTAGCGCAAGATAATATAAAATAAACATACAAAATCAACGAATGAAATAAATCATACACATTTAATATTACAACTGTAGTAAAAGATAACCAACCTTTTATATAGATATGATGAAACATGTCTTAGGTTCTAAGAAAACAGCCAGAACATGTTACATAGCAGTACAATATAATACATAGTACAATAAAACAAAAACGAAACAGCTGGTAGCTTCGTGAGCCTAAGCCCGGTCCCATGCTCCCCTACTCCTCAGCAGCACTCAAGTACCTGTATAAGGACTCTTTCCCTTATCTATACCTGCAGAAACATAATCTATTTGGGCCGAAAATAATGACCCATACGCGGTGTGAGAAATATATCTCAGTAGGCACCCACCAAAGGCCCGTGCCCAACTGGGTGTGCACATGCAACAATAGTGTGCAGTAATAAAATGCAATATAGTAAGCAGTACTGATAGTAACTAACTTAACCAGTTATATTACCATTTTAATATCCATTTAATCTTTTAATTTAAAATAACACCATAGTGAATATTCTAAGTAAATAGCCAATGTCTGTGGACACGTAAACTCCTACCCTCAGGTAAAGAGAAACCAACCCAAGAATCTACCCACAGGCTCACGGTATTTGCCCACAGGCGTAAGAAGTGTTTCCCATAGGCACAGAATCAACTACCCACAGGCACAGAAGAATTTTCCCTAATGCTAAGTAGTACAATGCCCACAGGATAATCACAACACTGCCCTCTGGCTAAACAGGTAACCTGGCCATGCCCAACAAGTAAATAAACATTCACAAGAAATTCCTCTCAAGGAAATTCTACAATCATTACTTTAGAGGCACAATATAAACAAGGCATACCCTCGGGTACCCTGGCCAAAAGGCTAAACAGAGGAACACACCGTCGGTGTGGTCCTGGATCCAAGCACTAATCCCAAACAACAGTTTTAAAATTTTATTTAATCACCTATACAATTCTCGGTATTAAAATAGCCACGGCCTCAGCCACACGACACCCCAAACATGGGTTCATAGCTCAAAAACACACAAAGCACACATCAGTTGGAAAACAGAACACCAAGCCACTAACCTTATACGCCAACGAGCGGTATAACCGAACGTTGACTCCACCAAATAACGGTGTAGATCTGACAAAGAACAAAACCCACTTAACCTCAAATAAATCCTGTTAGGAGAAGAATTGGTAAGCAACATGCTAGGAGAAGAGAGGGCTTACCCACGGGGTTCCAAAGAGATTGTCTGAGGCAGAATCAGATTCCAGACGCTCGATCGGTGGATCTTCAAAGGTCCGGACGTCCAGTCCCACTCCTTCCTCCAGTTCTAAGCCTTCCCTCTGAACAGGGGAAGCTACTACCCAATTTAAGAAAAAAAACAAAGTCCACCACATTTACTTCCAAGTACACAACATGTAATTCCTTCATTTAACTATTCCTCTGGCGACACCGCCATACTGTTTACCCGTCTACATGAGTACACGACATGTATTTCTGAGTACACGACGTGTACTGCCGCCCAGCTGGCGGCTGTTCCACCGCCTTACTATTTTGTCCTGCCGACTGACTACATGGCGTGTAAAGGACCACTACATGGCATGTAGTCGGTTCCTACACCCTTTGTCGCCGACATGGCTACACGCCCCATGTACTCATCCCTACACGGCCAGAAGTACACAGCATGTGGAAAAAGCACACAGTGTGTACTTCCAAAATTTAGGATTTTTCCCCATTTTCCATATTTTATTAAAAACATTTAAGGAAAAGAGAAAAGAAGAAGCTCGCACCTCAAAGATAAGAACCGAGTTCTTACAAATTAATGTATTTTACTGTTCACCAAAAATTAAAGTATTTTAGAAAAATACTAAAAATTCACCCAAACCATTTTTGAATTTTATAATCCAAAAATGAACTCCATTTCTCAAAAATAATTTTATAAATATATATGATAAATTTAATTTTTAATTTAAATCATTATTTAATCAAAAAATACAAACACATAAAACATTCATATTCATTTTTAGGGTGTGTAAATTTATTTATACTTCCATGGTTATGGATAGCATTCATAAGAGTCATATTAATAATAATAAGGGTAATTTACTACTTATTAGGGTAGGTTACTATTCACCAAAAATTATGTTAATTCTAACAGACTCTAAATATCACCCTGATCACAACTATGTAAGTCCGTTTTTCAAAATTCAAAACACAGAAGTGGTAAAATTATGTTTAAAGGCTAGTTTTCAATATCTACTTAAAAAAAAGTTTTAGGCATTTCAATTTATTTTTAGAAAACCTTGGGGTGTTAGATTATCCCCACCTTCTAGAAATTGCATTCTCACAATTTTATTTAATTATTAAAAAAAGTGAGTGTACCTTGTTCATAGTGTCTACCTGGTTTCATAATCATCTTGTTCACGTAAATAGAAGGTATATGTATTCGAAAAATTATTTTGAGATCCTGCAAAATCATTTTATTCATTTATCAAGATACACCTTGTATAACTTGGGTCATATGGGTGTTCATAGAAAAATACTTTCGAAAAATAATCATGTATGACATATAATTTGAAAACATCTGATAAAACATGATTTTTATAAAACAGTCCGACCGAGTTTGATTTTAAATTTTAAATTAATGGTCTTTTTAAAATTTCATAAGTATGAACTGATATAATATATTTTAAAAGAAAATATAAATAGGTTGCGCCATGGTATCCTTCTTCAACACCTTTTTCAAAATCATAATATGCTTCAAAATATTGTGATAAGGTAAAATATTTGAAAATGCCTTGATAATATTTAGCTTTCTTGAAAATATGAGAATAATTGAGAAAATAAGATTTGATTAAATACAACCCATGACCCATGATGGTATCGAGGTATTATGTAGGTGTTTGATATCTCAAGAAATTTCTTACAAGTGAGTTGTATGTTAGAAAATGTTTCAGAATTGTCTGGACATGACATTTCAATAATTATTGCAAGGAAGTCAACAGGAAGGGATATGAATGTCATTTTAGATCCTCCACCTTCCATTTGTAACTGAAATTCCTTGATCTGAAAAGTTATAAAAATAGAATTTAACTTAAATAATAAACATATAGACTAACCATATATTTAAGGAAAACTCATAATCCCTAAAGTCGGATACATGTATTGATTCCCCTTCTTTCATTAGGAACCATTAATAAATAATTTCATACACTATAATAGGTTATGAATCATAATTTATACTCTCAACTTGAAAAGTAATTTGCATAAATTAAAATTCTATGCATAACTAATCTCATAAATATGGTTTCTCTGAGGAACAATTTGCATTAAAATCCTTCATAATGGATTGTAAAGAAAATGAGAATTATCCAAAGCATATCCCTAGGAGTCTCAATACCAAGAGTGCTGCAAGGCCTGTTGTTGTGTACCAGGATATGCCGGGTCAAGTCTAAAACTCCTTGTTAGAGTTTTCACTCCTAGGTACATCTATTTCAGAGCCACCTCTACCTATTTGTATCCTGAAATGGATGTATTTTCTAGAAATAACCACATAATATATTCCTTTCCAAAATTTCAAGAAGTTTTTGTATGTTTTTCTTCCAATACTTCTTTAGGGATTTGTTCCCTAATCTATATTTTCTAATATAGTTTTCAAGTTTGCTACTAAACTTCCTTTAATACCAACTCTAATACCCTGACCCCTCAAGACCGGATCTGGTGCATTACTTATTAAATTTTCAAGATTAAAAGGAATTAAGTCCCAAAGGAACAAATAGTTTATTATTATTTATGAAACTTGATACACACACACACACATATATATATCAAATTACATTAGGAGTTTATACAAAATACAATACATAACAAAAACTAAAAAAATGCTTCAACAGAAACTCAATAAATGTTCTCATCTTCATAACCTCTTGAAGGTAAACAAATGAAAGAAGTGAGATCAAATGATCAGTAAGGGTTAAAAATTTCAGAAGAATTAATTAATAATAACTGAATCATAAACAACTTGGCATAGTCAATATGGCATGGTGAATAAACTAAAAACTCACGCCATTAATAAACTGAGAATGAAACTGCATCTATAGATTTTTTTCATAGTGAAAACCTCATAGATATTAATAACTAATAATGAATAAAGAGGGTGATTATTATTTGGACGTTATGTATCTATCACATGATACCTATATACCGTCGAAATGTTTTATATCTATGCGTAGAAAACCATTTGATTTTTGAAAACAAACTTGAAGGGTTTGTCGCGAACTGATTGTCTCATGAGACTTGTCGATGCATCGAGGGGCTATAGTGGGCCCTTCCCGTCACTGGGTGTCCAAATCATTAAATATACATATAATAAATATAATATCAATATTCCATTACATTATCCATATATAATAGAGGATATAGATTCATCAACACTTCCACAGTTAAAACAATATTCAAAATAAACATTGTATGTTAAATGGTATACAACTTAGAAAATAATCATATCCATGATACAAGAATATGGATATTTGATAGAAATACAATTTCAATTGAAAATATATAAAAAACGGGCTGTAGGTACACCACATTATAATTATTTGGTTCACAATACAAAGTAAGTCACAATGAAATGGAAAACTGAGACAAAGCCTGTTACCCCATTGTAATCAATTGGATCATATGACCAAAAATAAATATTCACAAAATAAATCATAGAATAACATGAATATAAAGATAATAATGATATTATATATATCAAATGTCATTACACATATACCAAATACTATAAATAAATGGAAAACAATGGAAATCTCACAGAATTGAAAGTGAGATGAAAAAACCTCTTACAAACATTTCAACATGGTAACAGGTGTTCTTTTGAGGGCTTAATGAGAGGTATTGGGGTATATCATTTTTTATATACCATAAGGTATGTATTTATGATGTTATAAAACATACCACATTATTAGGAATTAAAAATAAAAGGGGACAACATTGGGGGATATTGTGAACAAAAGTGAGAGAGAGGATCCCATACCTTATGTTCGAAGGTGTTCTTGATTGTTCTTAAGGACCTGAATAATCAAATTTATATCGATTAATTAATAATTACAAAAACTAATAAACGTGTAATTGATATGGTATAACATTATTAGGTTCATTAATATCCTTTATGATGGGTTAAAGATGTTCAATTTTGTTGTTTGGCAAGCATTTTCTTCCTTGGTTTTCTTGATCCGTTTACTTTTATTCATAAATGGAAGTTTGTTTGAAATGTGGTTAAACATACATTATTTTTAAAATATTTTATTAGTGACATTAATGATTTATAAATTATCTTATAATGATTTTGGTTATATTCTATGAGGATGACTCATTTGATAAGTTAATGATAAACGCTTGTATTTACTTGACGGTTTTGTGCACAATGAACTTGTCATGCATTATTATTCCATATTATGAGTGTGTAAGGATTATAGAACATTAAAAAAGATAATATATATATATATATTAAAATATTATTCTACCATTAAAAGGGTTTCATAACCATTATTAAAGATAGTAATGCAAATTGAAAACCCATATTCCTTGAGTGTGATAAATTAACACATCTCCGATGGTGTTTGCATTTATAGAATAAAAGGAGGGGAAAAAGAGAAATTATGATGAAATATTCCAATATAATAATGAAAATAAAGTAAATTTATGGTACTATAATTATCATGGAATTTGGATGAGGTGAGGTGAGACGAGAAAACAAAATACATGAACTTGTAAGAGAAGTTGAAAGAAAAGGGAAGAGAGGTTCACCTCTTGAGTACTCCTCCTTGAGAATCTCATTAAGGCCTTTGTTTTTGGTGGTTTGGTGAGAAAATAAGGCCTTGTACGTGGAGAGAGGGCTTGGGAAGTGTATTGGTCATAATTTAGTTAAGTCTTAAAGCTTGTGTGGGGTGGGGGGAAGAGGGGGTGAGGGGTGGTTTATATTGTGTAGGGGAGGAGGGTTTTCTAAATATTATAATCATTAGTTTATTAGTTATTCTCAAGACAAGAAATAGTGTGTATTAAATGACATGGAATAGTAATAAGAGCATGTTATTTTGAGATTTGGTTTATTACATTACTCATGATGCTTGGAACAATTAATTTAATTTATATTGTATTTATATGGTAAATGAATGTATTTCACTATTCACCAACAATTCAAGCATTTCAGAAAAATCCCAGAAATCCACCCCAACTATTTTTCAACATGTAGAATCCAAATAGGAACTCCATTTTTCAAAAATAATTTTTTAAACATGATAAATTTAATTTTTAATCAAAATATTTATTTAATCAAAAAATACAAACACTCAAATAATCATCTTCATTTTTAAGGTGCCTAAATTTATTTATACTTCCATTAGTATAAATACCATTCATAAGATTCATATTAATATTCATAAAGGTAAGTTAATATTCATCTGGGTAGGTTACTTTTCACAAAAAATTATGTTAATTCTATCAGACTCTAAATATCACCAGGATCACAACTGTGTATGTCTGTTTTTCAAAATTTAAAATACAGAAGTGGGAAAATTTAGTGTAAAGGATAGTTATAAATATCTACTTAAAACAAAATTTTAGGAATTTTAAAATATTCTTAAAACACCTTGGGGTGTTTCATCATATGTTTAGAGGTAAAATGAGAGAATGAGGAAGATTCATGCCCCGTGCTGAAGCAGGTGTACTCTGGTTTCATAGTGGTCTGGTTAGCACATGGTGACCTATCACACATGGAGTCATCGTGTCCAAAATTGCACACAAAAAAATGCACTTGTGACACATGTTTATTTAATTCATTTTTCATACGTCTATATGATAGAGTATACTAGGGGAACTTGGTGAAACACCATTTAGATGTATTTATCACAACCTTAAAGGGAACCTCAGTGCGTATGTACATGTTATGTTTGATTTCAAGTTCAACAGATAATGTGAAAGGGATTATTCTAGTGTGGCTCAAGAGTATTGTAGAAAAGCCATGTGAGTACTAGGGATGTCCGTGGGGATAGTGTGCGTGTGTTTTAATTCTGATTTTTTTTATTTTGGATCATCCCAATTGGTGATCTGGGTATTTTTATTTTTTATTGTAGCACCATTTGAAATAACTCTATTGTTTATTTATTTTTGTATATTCTGATAGGTTTTTTCCATTAATTCTTGGTTATGTTCGATTATTAGTATAACTATTATTTGAGGGGATAGTCTTTCCATTATGTAGATTAGGCCCTTTCCCCTGGTTGATAGTCTAAACAAATTAGGATGCACACTAAAGGCCATATGGAACTTCAGTTTGGGCACTATTGAGTAACCTAGGGAATGGTGTTACAAATTAGAATCTGAGCATTGATTTTTTATGATTTTTGAAGAAGGTAAAAATGTGGATGAGGATTTTTTTGGAGATTTTGATGTTTTGTAGATTGGTGAGTGATGAACACCTTTTTGGTTGGATATCCTAGTCATCATGAGTACCTAATTTTTATTCTTTCATTGTGCTTTTATATTTGATTTTTTTTTTCTGAATTTGATAGATTTATCGAATGCAACACCCCAAAATTCTAAAGTAAGAACATTGTATTTGATATCATGTATGACACGCGACACCAAGAGAGTAAGGGAATATAATATCAAGATAATTTATAATAAATTTTCTATTTATAATATATTCTATTTATTTCAATGCATGTAACCCCGAGTTAGTGTGTGTTACACGCAAGAGCGGCCTTCTTCGTTGGCTAGCGTTACACACACGACCAATTTTTACCAAAAAATTATATATTATTAAAATATTATTATTTAATATAATATGATATTACATAGACATTATGTTAGTGGTTTTTAATAGTATTAACTATCTTATGAAAATTAATGGTTTATATAATTATAAAATGAATTCATTCAAAACCAATTAACGAGAAATGAAAATAAGAACAAATTGGACATAAAAAGGAAAATTATTTTTGTTATGATTCCAAAAGATTTTTGTATTCATAAACATAATTAAATACAATTATCAAATTATTCCAAAATACTTTTCTATATTCATACATTATACTTGATAGGCATAAGATAAGAACAAACTCTATTTTACATATAAAAACCAATATTTTATATAGGAAAATTTATCACCTTTTAATAGAGAACCTAATTTAAATATTAATTTTGGGACATTAATTGGTTTAATATGTCAAAATAAACTACATATTTTAAATATAAACATAATAATTATGTTAGGGTTAATTTTTGATATTTTTCTGAAATAATCCATTTTTTAACGACTAGTTAAAAATACCGAATTTTAGTTCAAAACTTATTTTTCCTCTTATTTATTTATAATGATAAATTATAATTATAATTGGTTTTAACGTTTCATTAGGTAATATTTGTATCAATTAATGAAATATATTTCATTGGAATCAATTTTACTTTGATGTTGTTTATAAAAATATAGTAAGCTTTTGGATGTTTTTACTTTAAAAACCCACATTGTCATCCCATATGAGGGATTAAATATAAATCAATTTATTACCCTTATATGATTGGAATTTATTAAAACTTATTACTTATTCGGAATAAGAATAATTTATATTTTATAATAATACCAACATCTTCTATAAAAAAATATTAGTGAAAGTAATTAAAATTAATTACTACAATTAAGGTAAAATTAAACTTACTAAGAGACTAAACATTTATCTTAAGGATTAAAACTACCTAGAAACTTATAAAAGATCCATTGGATGAAAAAATTTATACAATATCATCACTTTGATATAATTGGTTCCATTATTGGTGCCACTTTCAGTTTGAAACATTTGTATGAAATTACATTGTCAAAATATTACAAGAGAGCCCCTCCTCCTCCACTTTAAATGGCCGCCACTTCACCCCATTCCTCACACCTCTCAAAAAAATTTTTCTTGGAAAATATCTATCCGAATATATTCCCAACATCCATCCCATCAACCTTGAATAATACCTTTGTATGTGAATCCTTTCTAGTAATTTGTTTGGTATAAACAAAAAGGAGTTACCAGATTTTTAAGGCAATGCTTTCCAATGAGGAATTTTATTTGAATTAATTATCCACCACATAAAATATTATTTTTTCATGTTTATATAATAAAACCAGTATCATAAATGTAATATTTTTATTTTATTCTAATGGATTACCTAAACTTATGCACACATCCATCTAATGGGTAATTAACATACTATTTATGTGAATAATGAACCATCGCTTCATAAAAAGATGATTGTTCGTTCTTCCTTTACCGCCTCTCAAGGTGATCATTATGATGGAGAAAATATTTATATATTTTTCATATGATATTTATTATGTCTTTAATATTCATTAATTCTTTTACAATACATATATTTATGCATTCCATATTGTGTAATAATAATAACATCGTTTGTGGAAGGTGGGCCACCGCCCCTCAAAGCGATGTGATTTGTCCAAACTATACATGAAACATATAAAGGATGGTTTTAATTAAGAATATTTGACATAAAAAACTATATATTATATTCATGACATAATTAACTTTATTGATATATATATATATATATATCATTTTCTTTATTAGCCTTCCCCTCACTTAAAATGTTTTAACGTCATTCATGGACGAGTGGACTACCGACTCCTCAATACGATGTGCATCCTTTTATGTCATAAAAATTATTTATATAAGTATATGTGATTAAATAATATATTAGTTATGATATAATGATCATTTTTAGAATATATAGTTTTACTTACCTTCTTTCAATAACGATCATTGAAAAATAGGAACGTTACTAATGCGTACGTATGACCTACCATATCCAAGATTGGAGCATTGGTTAATTTTTCATTACCATAGTTAATGATTTTTTTTAAAACTATATTTTTTGTATAAATATAATAATTATGTCATGATTATTATTCTGTATATGTTATATGATGACCCCATTTAACCATATTTTATATAATGAAGTTATTTTTTACATAAAAACTAAATTTGGTCAAAACACATGACATGAAAATAATTGTTTTAGTAGTTTAATAAAATAGTTTAATAAGTGAAATAAATGTAATTATAAAAATTAAAATGGTTCTAAATAAATTATATAATTAACGTACTTTTATTATACTAGAATTTAAAGGACGTTCACCCAAAAGGAAACAGAAGGTAAGATATTTGGTTTCAATTTACATTTCATTGGGAATTATTTGTTTTTATGCACATTGTTTCTTTTATATGGTGTATATACAATAATCTTAAATGATAAATCATGAATATAATTACTCTCATTATATTATAACTTTTTTTTAATTTCATTTCATCATTAGGTTTATGATTTAAAATGTTTCAAAGTGGTATGATACACTTTGGAATGTTTAACAATTATTTTACTCAACAATAAGTTTAGTGATATTTCAATGGTATTTCTATTTGGGGAAATTATATTTCCACTATTCAATAAAACGTTTAATTTTACTCTCCTCTGGGTTTTTCAAGACTATTATCATATATTATTACAACTTTTCCACTCTTTGTATCAAAAGAGGTTTTAGAAAATGTTTTTAAGAAAACCCAAATTTATTTATCTCTTTAGTCGGAGAACAGACTTTATTCTAAAAAAAATGTTTTATTAAAAATTTTTAAAAAATGATTTTAATTTTTTTTGGTAAATTCATTTTTACCTTTTTTTATCTTTTACCAATGATTTCAAAGGTATCTTCTTATATCTTTCCCGATAAGGCATTTTTCAATCCTTTTTACCATACAAAAGGAATGTTCTTCTACCTCATAGGAAAAGTACATATTTACTCAATGTAATTTATTTGAATCTTACTTTTAATTTTTAAAAGGTTAATTTTTAAATAAAATATATTCAAAGGAAGGGTTTTCCAAAAGGTTTTTCATAATAAAAGTATATTTTACTCAAGAATGTTTTTATAATATGTTTTTATATTATTTTAATTAATAAATAACAAAAACCCTTTATTTTACTCCAATTGGGATATTATTTATTGATACCATTCTTATTCTTCCCCTAGATGGTTTATGATTAAATTTTACATGGATAATATCCAATTCCTTCATTCATCTGTTTTTCCATTTGAAATATTCAATTTAATATGGCCATTTAACATTAAATTTCACCTAATTATCCATATCAATTATCATGTATATTTTAATTAACTAAATTATATACCATTTTTTATATGGTGTTTATTTTGAATGTTATTTAATTGTTTGGGGAAATATTGATAAATCGATTTCTTTTACTCTGTACGGATATTTATTGTGGAACATTGTTAAATTGATTATTCGATAGAAGAAGAATGTTTTGGACAAGTATAACATGGGTGGGGCCTAGTTAGAGATAAAACCTCAATGAATCCATAGTCTTATGGGATGAGATAGTTGGTTATATTATTTAGAAGGGTTTTTACTCGATATACTAAAATCTTTTGTGAAATTTGTTGATAGTAATGGTTCTATGTACTTAGGAAACATGAGGTCCAATAATTAATCATTTCCATCATTTAGTTTCAGTTATTATTCATCGATGAGATTTTTCATTGACATATTTATGGGAGCATTACATTTTTAGTTTATTGATTAAATGAAATTTTCTTCAATTTATTATCCTACCATATTTAATTTTCCTTATATAGTCATTTTTATGGAATGTGTTTCCAGTGATTACTTTAACATATTTTTTATGCACCTCCTTCTCAGTTTGTTGATTATATGGTATGTGTGCTCTGTTTTTTTACCATTCCATAATTATTAATCTCATTGATTCATTATTTCTTCCTCTACTAAAATCTCAGTCCTTTGGGATTTTATTTCTTGTAATCATGCTAATGTAATTGATAGAGGACCCCATATTTGGGCTATCTGGGACAGTTGACTATATCAAAGATGTTATTTATGGTTTTGTATCATGGACTATTGGAAAGATACATGGGGACATGCATCATGATTAAGAATGTAGGAATCACATGATGTGTTCTTTATTTTGTGTGATTATATTTTCATATGGGGAATTAACTATTTAATGTTTGAACACTAAATTATATTATAATTCCTTTTATAACTTTTTAGTGGAATTTTACTCAGCTAGAACAGATTATTTTCTACTAAGGTAGTAATTTTGGATCACAGTTTAAGGGATTATCCAATTGTGTAAATGTGGTTCTTTTAGAAAGGGATTCTTGAGGACTCTTAAGAGGTTTATTATAGGTATTTAATGCTTGAGTAATGTTACAAGGAGGGGAATGGGTTTCCTTGGGGATGTGTAATCCTCCTTGGGTTGAGAAAATAAATTTAAATTCCTTGTGAATGGTATCGAGGATAGTTTTAATATGGAATGATTGATTGGATTCTTGTCTTTTTTAGTTCTTAGGATACAATTTTTTGGTGTGGTGAGAGCATGTGTGAACACTCATGGGTTTAGAATAGTTCACATGTGGGGGATGGTCATGTTATAGATCTTGGAATGTGTGAGATGCCTTGATTTCAAAGAAAATCAATAAGGATTCTCCAATTAGGTGATGCTGACTTTTTTGGGGGGCATGGTCTGTGGGTTGGGAAAGTGAGATTGGTTTATATGGGATGCGAGACATGTTATCATGATTCGGAGTGTGAAATTGGGTTTCATGGGAGTGTACAACTACTAGGATTTGTAAACTAGGGTTTATAGAAATAAATAACATATGGACAGGTTCTTGGTGTATCTGTTTTCCTTGGTAGGAGTAGAGTGAGCATTGTGGAGAAAATTAGGAAAATATTGATGTGCAAGGGAAGGTGTGTTCTAGGTGTACAAGGTTCGTAGTTCGGTAGAAGATAGATCAACAAACCATGTTTGTGTTGGTTTAAAATTATGTGGGTTATTGGTAAATTAAACTGGTTTGATTATGTTGGTTTAATAGTGGTTTCAGTTTAGGGTCACTCTTAGAGTGAGGTGACTGGTGCAATTGGTGAGGTTCTTACTATTTTGGAAGCTTGGAGTTCGGTGTGTGGGTGGTTTTTCCGGGTAGTGAGAGGTGACATAAAAATAGGATTGGGGTACAATGGTATGTTTTACTTGAGAAATAGAATTAAAATTAATTTTTAGGGAGGTTTAGTGTCAGAGTTTTATGGGATATTTTGTGGATAATGAGGAGTGATACATATATGGTGTTGGGACCCAATTGGGTCAAATATTAAGGAGAGGTTTAAGGAAAACCATATAGTAGGGAGTGAACTGTTAGCTCTTGGTGGTTAACATGGTTAATGATTTAGTGATCCTTGGGTGAGTGGTAATGTTTATGTTGGTGTTGTACTTGGGTAATATTAGGACAACCACATATTTTAATTTCATGTGGTAGTATATTGAGAATGTACTGAGGAAATTTTTAAATAGGTTTGGTGTGTGACAATAATGATACTCCTTTGGTGGAAAGTATCGTATTGGTCATTGGTAAATGAACTTATTATAAAAATATCCTTGTGTTTGGTGAGACCGGTCAGGGGATGATTGAGGTGACACCAAGGTGTTAGTTTGTGGTGGAAATATGATATCATCTGGTACTATGGAAAATACTAGATTGGATATTGGGATGTGGCATTTGTCAATTTGTTTTTGTATTGAAACCAATTTTAGAGTGGTTCTGGTGGGATTCATGGGTGGTTCAAGAAATAAATCATGGATTATGATTTGGTTTAGTGGTTTGAAACCCTATTTCATCACACGATTTAGGGGGTGAATCATGTGGTGAGTCACTGTGATTGTTCCAGTTGGGATAAAAATTCTTGTGTAAGATAACGAATTTGGTTGTATCATTTTTATATAGTGTGGGGTTGAGTTGATATGTTGACATTGGGCTCAGGATTTTTTGGTATGATCATAGGCTGAGTAAGATTAGATATGTACCTATTTTAGATGTGGGAGAAACATAGTTGGATGAATTGGTTGGTGATCTATCTATGAAATTACATTGAGATTACGTTTTAGACTTCAGTTTCAATGTTTGGATAATGTTATGATGCCTTTATGTGTTAAGGAATCGTGATCAAGTATAAATGTGGCTTGAGGAAGTTTGGATTGAAATTGGTGGGGAAATGCATAAACATAATAATGAATTAGTTGGGGACACCAAGGTGTGTTAGGATAGATGGGTTTGGGTGAGAATTATCTCAGTATTGATGTTGGAACCAAGAAGGTGGATTGACTTCTAAGGAATGGTGCATATAGTTTTTGAAGTTTCACAGTGAAGCCGTCATTGGTTTTTGAGTTGGAATGTATTGGGTTTTTGGTGAACTAAATATCAGTTCTGGTCAGTAGACATGGTTCAAGGACTACCACATCTTCTCAAGGAAAAGAAACATTATGGTGGGGATTTTGTAATGACCCATGCCATTTTGGGTTATAATTTCTCAACAGAATTTTAATTTTGATTTGGTGAATATTTTTTTTGAGAAACAAAGATTGGAATGAAATGATAAATATTTTAATATACCAAGGTGGATTTTTTGGATGGGTTTTGAGGCTTAAGAGGTGACATGGGGGGTTTTAGGATGTATTAGAGGAAGACTAAGGGTGGTTGGGATGCTAAATTTGAGCTGCCCTCTCACCAGCTATCTAGTGAGAGGGAATCTTCTAGTTGGTTAAGTCTTTTTTTTTGTTTTTTAGATAGTAAAACTAGGTAATTTAACAAGTCACCGATATCTATATTTAAGGAAAGACCACACAAGGGGGAGGGGGTATTTTTGGCAGCGCCTCCCCACACTTCCCTCTTTGGAACCTTGTTTATGGGTGTTTTATTGGTAATTTATCAATGATTTAAGGTGATTTTCTCTATTTGTTGACCTACATCCTTCTTCACCTAAATGATTATTTATTTTTTATTTTCCTAATTGAAGATTTGATGAAAAGTTTATAAGAGGATGGTGAAATCATAAGAGAACAACATCACTATTTCTCACCTTTCATAAAATACATCTCGAGATATCATCTTCACACCATTACTTTCCATTTCAGAGGAGGTATAATGCTTGGTGGGTTTTTAAGTTTTTTTAATTTAAAAGTTAATTAATTATTAACCAGGTGTGTGTGGTGATGGATTTTTGTTGGGACAACTTCAAGGGTATACTGCAGACATTCTGGATGCGGTTAATCATGATTTTGGTTTAGTGCTGTTTCCCGATGAGTATTTTGGGGTTATAAATATTCAAAAAAATTAATTATACAATTAAATATGAATATTTATACATAATTATTTATGTTTCTTGGAATGAGTTCGGTTCTTGGGGGTGTGGGAGATGCTTGGTTGATTTGTCAACGGATTGATGTATCTTACTGAGGGGAGGAGTCCAAGTTATAGGAAAATTTTCACTTTAATCGAGTTCATATAAATGATTATATTTGAGTTTCCTACTATATTCTTGTTTTATGGGTTTATGTATAATGGATAGGGATAGAGGGTGGCCTAGAAGAAGATATTGGGTGGAATCCTACCACCTTTGATGAGTAAAACTACTTTTAAGCACTTTCGGAGTTTTTATTTCCTGAAGATTGTGCTGGCCATGCGAGAGAGTGATTTTTAGGATAACAAGAGGATTTGGGTGGAATCATAATTTCATATGTGAAGTGAGTTTCCTAGGTGGTTTCTCCTCAGGATAATGAGGAGGTGATAGGGCGACTAGGCCCTCTGTGGTTTAATGGGATAAATGAATGTCTTGTATGGAATAAGAACACACTCTGAGGGTGATGCAAGATTTTGCTGAGTGTTGTGAGTGTTGAAATAATGGGTGCCCTAGAACCAACTATATAGTACTCTTGGTTTCCATATCATGTATAATATTAGTATAATGATATATATCTTACCATCAGAGTGTATACATTTATGCATCCACTATTTAATGACAATGTCGTCTATTAATATTCTTATAAAAAGGTTATAACATATCCCAAGATATAATGATGACCTCCAGATACTAGGAAATTAATCTTAAACAAAGGTCCTATGGTCTAGATACATCATACTAACTGGTAATAGTATATGTTTGACTATTAGGTGTTGGGGGCTCATAATAATTGGGACTTTTTCTCATGAAGTTCACACTTGGTGATCTATAGTAATGATATCTTGAGGACATACCCTCCAATAGGAACAAGACATATTTGGGGTGTGATTGGGTGTTCCTATTTACCAACACATGTATTGGTCTCCCAACTTGAGATCATTAATAGTGTGTGCCATTTTATTACCTACTTTGAGGCAAAGAAAAAAACATGATATTGAAATCAAGGTGATGTTTCTTGTATTGGGTGCATCATTGGTGGTATGACATTGGTTGAATGATCAAGAAAATATTTGTAACTCCTAAGTTAAGGATTTTGTATATCTCATTACTGGTTGATTAGGACAGTGCTACCTTCATAAGTATCTAGACAAAGAAGTCGAAAGGTAAATCCATCTGAATAGATCAAAAAATAATTAACCAATAAAAGGATAAAAAAGCAAGTGTGCATCCAAATTTATGAGTTATTTAAAGACAAAGAGATTATAGTACAAAACCAATGTTCGTAGGTTGGTTGTCATTGCTAGGATGATTCTAATATCTTTATGGGCCTTGATTGGTTGCTAGACTCCACTCTTATTCTAATGATTTTATTCACTACTATTGAGATAAGGGCCTAGAGTGTTACACACAATAGAATATTCAAGAATCCACCATATTTGGTTGGATAAGTTTATTGGACATCACGGTCCCCAACACAAGGTCTGAGTGTTATCCAAGGTATTGATCACTAAAGAAATAAATGAATTCATCATTATTCACATTATAAATAACCGGGATTGAATTTATTTTAAAGTATTTACAAGTTATGTAAATATTTTAAAATATTAAGATAATGAATATTATAATGATATTAAAGGTTTGTTTAATATTTTGTGGGATTCTGAGTCAAGTTAATGACTTGGGTTTATAATAATATATATTTTATATATGGTAGTATATGAAAAAATAAAAAATAATTTTGAAGTAGTTTAGTTCATCATAATTATTTATTTAGGGGACAATGAAATAAACGGGGGATAAATAATCCAACCAAGTATTTAGAATCTCCACAATAAAAAGAGGAATATGCTCTCTCATCAATAACTATTCAGTGAATTTTGGCCAAATAATCTCTCTCCCCCTACTTAATATAGAGAGAATTAGTCAATCCAAGTGTTCGAATCAAGTTTTTACTCTAAAATCAAAGGCATCTCGATGCAATGATCGTCAGAACATTTAAGAAGTCATAAGATCTCCACACTAGCACCCAAAATTTCATGATCGATGTTATAGTGGATTTTTGAAGCACATGTGGATGATCAAGAGTTATCCAACTATGGATTATGCATGCAATGATCTTCAGAGAAACGTTTTAGTTGTCTATGAATTTAGATTTATAAATGTATGTTATAATTGTATATTTTGTGTTCTTTTAAATTTACACAAGATACTCACACTATATCAATGCTCAGATTGTTGGTAACGACAAGTTTCATCATCGCATTAATGAAAATTTTTAAATCCTTGGCCCATCAGCTTCCATTGTGGGCCACAGTGCCTTCAGTGAGTTGATTTATTCCTCCAAGAATGGATGCGTTGTGATGAGAGGTGTTTTCCCACAAGTGATAGGTTGAAATAAATCCCATAAAAAACATGACATAGGACCCGGGTGTAGGTTGATAGAACATTAGATAATTTTCCTTGTAATGCAATTAGAATTAAAGTATACTGACTTGCTATGGATCATGGGTAGCAGGACCAGGAGTATTGAGGTGCTTAAGGAGGATGTGGACCGATCTATGGGGCCATGATTTAGATGAGAATTTGGGTGTGATGTCACTGATTGCTAATTAGTTTTATATGGAATCCATTATTTGTGACTGTGTTTGATCTAGAGCATCCGATGGATTTGTTGATGGGAAAGTTTATATGTTCTTTGACAAGGGTCTAGGTGTCAAGTAACTAGTTCCTTGGGATCAATTAGTGGGATATGTGATGGGTTATGGGCCTCTGTGAATATGATTGTGGGACCTTTATTAGAGGATATTTAGGTTAAGTGTCAGAGGTGACCTCCCTTGAGTGAATTGGGAAGTGTCATGGGACATTAAAAAAGATATCATGCATGTATTGGGTCCAAGACCCCCTACATATGGTTAGGGTCATTTGATAGACCTTTATAGACATGGATTGGGTTGGGGTTCTTGTAGTCAGGACATAACCTATGTAATAAATTAGTTATTATAGAAGAGGCATTTTCCTTTATTGAGAATTCATAACAAACCATGCCTTGAGTGAGAGGGAATGGGTTGACTATGGAAGAGGGAATTACTCGGGAGGCTTGGGTCTTGGTAGAGGACTAACCTGTGGGAAGGGTCCTTGGGTGATGAGATGAGACCAACATACCTCCCTAGGGTGGGGAGGGTTGGGTTGAGGCTTATAGATGTTTGAATATGCCTAGTGTCTATAAGAAGTGGGTTAATGTTTGGAAACATAGTTACCCTAAGTCTTTGGGTATGAGTTTCATGATGGTTCCGTGGTTTGATGAGGTGACCAGGTGTATTCTAGAATGGTGCCAAATTATGTTTTATTGGATGCAGTAGTTTCCCATTTATCATATGGTGACCCAATGCATAGGGAGTCATGGTGGTTTGGTTATAACATGATGTATATTGTGCTTATGTTACATATTTATTCCAATCCACAAGAATAAATATGTATGATGTCATATTCAAAGGGAACTTGGTGATCTATACTATGATTTATTTCTCACACCCTGATCGTGGACCTCAATCTATGTTCATACCTTATGTTTAATTTTAGGTTCAACGCATGATTTCTAATGGATTGGGCTAGTTCATATAAAGGTTGTTGGGGATAAGTTTTGTGGGAACTAGGGATGGTAGTAGGACCAATGTGCTTGTGTTTTACTTTTTCTTTATTTTCCATTTAGGATCCACCTACTAGGAAATCATGGTATGTAAGTTTTGTATGGATGATCCATTTGATGTAACATAATTATTTTTTTTATTTTGTATAATCTAATATTTTTTTGCATCCTATGGATGTTTGGATATTTTATGCTATTTATATGACTCTAATTTAATGGAATAGTCTCTCAATTGTATATATTTTCTCCTTCCACTAGTTATTATCCTCTATTATATGGGAAGGTGTGCTTGAGGGAACATGGTGATCTACTATGAGAACTATCTAATTGCCTTGGGTGAGGTTTTATTAATAGGATAACTTTTACTCTTAATTTATCTAGGTTAAAAGCACGCTTAAATCATATAAAAAGAATCATATATTATGTAGAAATTATTTATAGAGTATAAAAACTAGTTTGTGAGTAACACATTTTTCCCTATTTCAAGCAAAAAATACTCATAAATAGAAAAGAATAGACTAATAAAAAATATTTACATCCTATGATACTTTATCCCCACACTCACACATGTCTTATAAAAACATTAATGGTTATATTATGCATTTATCAAGGAATAATAGTGTTATAAGGAAATATCTAGACCAATCTAAAAGAAATATACAACCTAGTGTTATTTATTTAAGAGAAGTTGGGAGGAATTTAGAATTATTCATTATTCAATTTTAAAAATATTAATTAAACTGGTTTATTTGTTGTACATTTACCTTAAATTATTTATTTGATTCAGGTCCTTTGATTTTAAATACACTAAATGGGAATATTTTAGTTACTATAAAAGGTCCAACCCATATGGAATAAATCTTATGAGGCATGAGATCTATCCTTGAGGAGAATAAAATCACATTATCTCTCACTTCATTGATTAATTTTTGAATGAGTATGTCAAGGGAAGATAAAAATTTCTCTTTGTATCGTTGATAATATCTATATTCCTCCTTCCTCGTCTCTTAGAGTTGCATAATTTGGAGCTTCCTTTTTTTCTCTAGAAAAATTAAACTTTAGGTTTACTTCCTTCATAGACTTATTATTTTTTCCTATATCTTAATAGGGAAGTGAAAATTTTTCCCATAGAAAATTATATGATGGGACATACCAAGTGGAATTTGAAAGAAGTCCCACATTCCACAATACTTATTCTTCCTTTCTTCTCTAGTCACTTCACTTGGGTTGCACTATTCTTTTCAAAATACCCTTGATATATATTTTTAACACCTCATACTAAAAATTATTTTTTGTGTGGAAGGAAGTAGTGGAATTTTGGTTCATCCCATTTCTATACATGAGGGATTTCAAACTCTTGTTGCAAAAAATGTGTTCCCCAATCACTGATTGTGGGTCGGTGCACTCTAAACCAATAAAAAATACTTGATCTAAGAAACTCAATAAAAATATTTTTATCATTAGTTTTGGTTTCCTATGATTTAATCCAATTATAAATATAATCTACAACATTAAAGATAAATAAAATTAAAAAACCAAAAATAGACCCATGAAATCAATTCCCCATACACCAAATATGTTAAAAAACATAGGTAATATTTTTTCATCATTTTGAAATTAATCCAAAAATTTGGATGTTTTGATATGTTTTTCAAATATCCTACGAGTAAATAAATATTTTTAGAAAAAAATAGATTCAAAAACAATTCTGGCTATTCTTTAAGGTTCAAAATGGCCTCTGCATGAAAGTGTATGTAAAAAAAGAAAGCACAAAATTACCTCTTCCTCAAGTATGCATATACCAATAACTTGGTCACTAAAAATATTCTATAAATAAGAGTACTACCATAAGTAATATTTTGTGTCAATTTAAGATTAAGAGTTTAATTCATAGTTTGAAGGGGGTACCTTTGATATGACTATATAGTTTACTATAATATCATATAAGGGAACTAGGGTGACTTTATACAACTTCTCACTTGGGAGGGTGTCATTATGAGATGTCTCCATTGGTTTTTTACCATAAAATTTTATTGAAACCTTATTATGTGGTTTTCAAAAAAAATTCCCACATCCTTTCTTATCCTTGATCTTCATGTCAAATTTTTATAGCATCAAAATCTATCTTACTAATACTATCTTTTCTTAATATTTCTTAAATAAGAACCTAAGTTTTTCTTGATCAGAATAAATAGTGACTTTACTTCCATGAAAGGATGAATTAAATTATTGTAATTCTATACTAATATAAAAAAAATACTCCCATATTTTTCTGAAATATATTTGGAATATATATAGAGTTTATGAGGTGTAGGCTATCCCATATGAATGCTTATAAATATTTTGGGATATCAAATCTCCTTCAATTTGGGTAGAGGAATAACAAAAAACATGAAATGGAATTTCTCAGGATAGTGGATAAATCACTTATTCCTTGGTGATACATTATTTTTGTCTTTAAATTACTCTCATATATCAATTATCAAACAAAAAATATTTAGTTTATTTATTAATTATGTTGGAAAATTGATTTTTTTCCTAATTTCCCTAATAAACCTACTATAAAATCCATCATGTTCTAAAAATTATCTAATATTTTTAAAATAGTGTGATAAGATATTGTAGAAATGATAAGGAATTTTGATTTATATACTTCAGTTATTCCTTTATAAATTTTGTGGCCTAAAACATTACATTTCTACACCGTGAAAGGACATTTTTCAAAATTTCAAACTAAAAATTTCTCAATATATTTATTCAGAACATTTTTAAAAATTTAAAGCTATGTTTAGAATCATATCCCATATATAGTAATGTTATTAATAAATACCACTAAGAAGCATTAAATAATTTTTGAAAAAAATACTTACTATGAAATGTTGAAAAGTACTTAGAGAATTGAATAATCCAAAGGTAATCCTTTGATATAAAAACATACCAAAGGGGTAGGTGAATATTGTTTTATTTGGTCCCCTAGAGCTATGGGAACAACAAAATACCCAGAAAATTTATAAAGAATAAAATAATAACCCTTTCCCAGCTAGTCTCTCTAACATGTTTTCTATAAAATGGTCGGGAAAATAGTAATTTCTTATCATGCGATGATATTTTATGTAGCCAATACAAACCCACAACTATTTTTGATCATAATAGGTACTAATTAATTATTTTTATTTTGTATAATGGCAGATCTACTCTTTTTTTTATAATATGAAAAGAATCTCCCATTGGGAGTCGGATAAGTGGATATTTTGAGGTTAGTTTTTCATTGGGTCAAACATGGGTAACCCTATGGTCACATCTTGGGTAACTATGATGGATGATACATTTGAAAAATTGATCACTCTATGGTTCTAGTTTTGTTAAGTTCACTGTAGGATGGTGTTCCTCGTTAGATCCTAATTTACCTACTGAGCACAATGATATAGGGTCTAGAGTAATTTTATTCCTCATTGTGGCATTATTTTGGGTTGTTTCTTTTATATTTTGTAGATGTAGTAAATTTTAAGCTTGGTAATGGTTCTTGTTTCTGAACATATAGTTTTCCTTGGGTTGTGTGTTCCTTCATGTTCTATAATTTTATATAACAATGGTTGTTAGTTTTTTTGGGTAAATTCTAGGGTGATTCTTGGGAAATTATTAGAAATTAATTCTCATGGTTTATGTTTTGGGATTTCATTTTTACATTACTTATTAGACTATTTATAGATTTTTTAGTAGTGAGTAGATCTTTTCTTAGTATTTGGACCTCTTAGGCTTCTACTTCAGATCATGTTTGTTTTATTTATGGAGATGTTTCATGGGTTTTAGGACTTGATTGTTTGGTTGAGATTATTTATTAGTGCCTATGTTTTTCATTTTAGGATCATTTTGGATACTTCAGTACTAGACTATCCTCATTCAATGGGGGTGTGGTTATTTTTGGTTTCTAAATGGTTTTATTTCTACTATGGAATTTATGGGGGAAGAAAATGACACAATGGAAAGTTTTTCAAACCCTATGTAATTATAAATTGTAGAATATAATTATTTTTAAAGAAATTTAAATTTATATATGTTTTTGGTTTAAGTTTTTTTTTAATTTTTTCATTACTGACACAGCCTTTCACACATAGTTTGGTTGAAAAGTTTGATTCCACCCATACGATGTCCTTTACAGTTCATTTTGAATATCTACCTTTGTGCTACATGGGCAACACATAGTTTTTGTGAATCCTAGTAGAAAAAATGAAGCTTAGTTTTTCTCTTGGGATTGTGTTTCACGATTGGTAAATGGTTATGAGTTACTATGCAGCAAAATGATGCAAGTGTCTTCTGGTTTTCTAGTGTTTCCTTCACAATTGGCATACAATTTACTAAACCCAGTAAAATAATTGAGTAGACAACCCATAATCACATAAAATTGATTTTATTATATTTATTTTGATTGATTTTAAGGTGTTTTTACCACTCTTCCTTTCTTCATCCTTCATATTATCTTGGGGAACATAGGAGGGATCCCTCCAATTTTTGCTCCTTTAAATCCAAGCCCTTCACTTTTCTTTTATTTTCAAGTGGATCCTCAAAGTAAGAGCCCTATATTCCGTTTTTCCTTATCTATTTCTCACTCATTACCACTATTTCCTTTTTTTTCAATTCCTCCGATAAACCTTATGGGATTTTAGGTTTAGTTTTTGGGTCTGAAGTTATTTATTCTTGTGGGTTTTGTTTTCTAGGACATGTAGAGGTTTACTTGAGGCTTTTTAGAGTATCTTCCATCATAAGAGATGCCTTCCATCTTGATTTCCATTGAACCAATGTAGATGTTTTTGTGTAATTTATTAAAATAAAATTTCTTTTTATTCTTTATTCTTTTAAATTTTATTTTATTAATTATTCCTAAACAAGAAAGTAAAAACGAATTTATAAAGGTTTGAATGAGTTTTTCAATTACCACAAGTATCTTACGTGGAATTTTAAGTTGGAATTCAAATTAAATGTATTTAAAAATGGTTAAAAGAATTGTTTTAAACAAAATATATTGTTTGAAATTATTTTAACCTATTTAGGTCATGAAATAAATTTTCAAGTGATGTTTTGATCAATTATGGTTTTTAATTGAAAAATAATGTTGATTTTGGGATGGATTTTAAAATGAATTTGAGGATTTTCTTAGAAAATTATTTGGACCTGAATTTGGATTGATTTAATTTAATGATTTGTTTAAAATGGTATTTCAAATGACTAGGGACGGTTTTTTATTATAATTCCATTTTAATGGAAGTCCCATTTGGAACTTTTTAATGCTTTGTAAATGGTGTGTGTGAGAGAGAGAGAGAGAGGGAGACCCTATTGATTACCTAATTTAATTATGACTCATGAGGGTGATATTTTTTATTTCATTGAGATAAAAATGGGCCAAGGGGCATGTAATTTATTTCCTTATAGTATGAATAAAGTACGAAAAGGGTTGTTTCTTATGAGGGTGTAAGAGGTGAGATGAGATTTATGGATTTTAATTTATTGATGCTTCTTATTTCTCAACACCTATTAATTTACATACATTGGGATCCAATGAGTTTTATTTGGGGATGAGTGACATTTTATCTAGTCCCAATGAGATGAACTATATCCCATCCAGTATTGAACACTATAGAGTGTGTACAAGATAGTGAGGCTAGTTTGGAGAAGCCAGGTGGTTATAGACTTATAAATGCATCAATAATCCTAAATGTGGTTCCAACCCATATATGTATATTTTCAGCTCATGGTATGTTTTTGAATTTCCAATGTATACATGATATTTCTCCATTAGGAACTTTATTTCTTTAGTATTCCTTAGTTCTATTAGAATTAATGGAATCATATTGGTTTAATTTCTTTATATCATGTTTCATTGGTTCTTTATTTAATACTTATAAATTTTATCTTGTTTTATTAGAATGTTTTTGTATGATCTTTAAAAAGTTGTATTTCAAAATGCAACATTTGAAAGTGAATTTTGAAGGGGTATTTTGATTATAAAAGGCCGAGGCCAAAGAAATGGTTATCTAGGTGATTTTTTTCATTCAAAAAGTGAAGAAAAGGGAGTTTATAAGTGGTAAATAATGTGATATTGGGTTTTATGTTTCAATTTATATGAAGGGAAAACTTTAGTTAATGATTGTATTTAAAACTAAAAAAAAATTAAATATCATTTGAAGGAAATTCATTGATTATATAGTGAAATCCTACTGGGATCAATTTTTTTCTCACACAACAAACACCAATTGTTTTATATGGTTCTTATATATTTTTTAGTTTCATTTCCATCAAAATTGTTCTCCAATTTTGGTTTTCTGGGTGACACAACAAGATTGGCTAGGGTTACAGAGCATGGAATTGGGCCACAAGGATAATGATTTATTCGGGGAGTTTTTTATTTTATTTTTGGGTTTCTTATGCATTAGAATTACTACCTATATATCTTTGTATTATTTATATATTGTTACTTAATAAATTAATTTATGTGATGTCGACTTCCTTTATTATATAGTCTAAATTTTCTCCTTTTATTTTTTCCATATACTCTATATGGATATTTTATTGTTGATTAGTTTTTTTCACTGAGTGTGAAATCACCCTTAACAGTTTTTCTTTGAGACCATGGTACTATTTTCTATACTAGGGCGATCAGGAACATGGCTCAAGTTTCTCATAGGATAGATAAAGTACTTGTTGAATGGATGAAATGGGTGGGTTCATGAATAAATGTTTTCATAGCACCCTGTATTACTATTTGGGACATTTATAGGATGTTTATAGACTCATAATGTCCTCAAAACTTTAGAGGTAGGTGTGAGGAAGGGATTTATGATATCTTTCTTATCTGGAACCACCAGTTTTCAGGAGAATACAAGGATCAAGTCTTGATTTTGAGTTTTATATTGTATATCCTTGATATATTTTGATACTCTATGAATATAACATAGTCTTTGATGTGTGTATCTATGATTTGGGGGGGTCAATTTGAGTTTATTAGGAGGTAGCGGTCAATGAACTAGGGCTACATGGTTAGCACTCTTGGTTTATTATACTGTGTGGTGACTATGAAGAGTTATATATCACTATATCATATCTTAAAAGATGAAATTATGAGATACCTTGTATATATTAATAACATGTGATAAATGTCTCACATATTCAAAATTCACCATCATTAAATTCTATATAGAGGAAACATTTATAACCTTTTATTTTGAATCCATTAAAATAGATTAAAAAATAAAATTATCTATAATCAGTGGAAAATGGTCACCCAAAATGAAACTTGAAACTCTAAAATCAAAAGTTCATTGGAAGTTTAAATATTGATTCATCTTCAAGGTGAATGTTATCATTTTTCTCTTTATTTGAAATAACCATTTTATACTTGGAAGTTTTAAAATTCATTAATAGTAAAATTTGAATCACTATATACTCAACACCTTCAGTATTTTCATCTCCCAAAATGATTACCCAAAATTAGAAATATAAGGAATAGAAGAAACTATTTTTTTTTTAATTTTATGATTTCATTAAACAAAAAATCAGGGAAATATTTCGTTGATACCATCAAATATATCCAGGAAAAATAATGAAAAGAATATAAACTATAAAATTGAGGGCATGAAATCTTATAGATTCTTTTTGTATTGTAGAACCCTTGTGGGGGGGGGATTGAATTAGTGTCCTGCAAATATTTCTCCATAATAGAGTCCAATTTCCCTCTTCATTGGTTCAAATGAATGAAAAATTCAACCAATCATACTTATATTTAGAATTTTATCAAACAAAGGTCTATATAGAAAGTTTTATATGGCTCATTGCTCAATGTCAATAGCCATTCCTTGGACTATTATGGGAGTCACCCCACTATAAAAGACATTCCTCAAATTAAAAAGGTAAAACCAATAGGAAAGTGTATAGACATAAACATTTTTTTAATATTTTTCCTAATATGATTTGTGAATACTACAGAAAACAATGATATAAAAGTGATAGGAAATAGTAAATAAAATTAATAATCTTCAACAAGTGTTCGTAGATGAAATGATCATATTCCTCCTCTCTAACACCACCTAATTTTATTATGTATTTCTCTTTAAATAAATATTGTGTGTCTGATTTATTTTTATTAAAAAATAATTAACTAAAATGAATAATATTTTATTTCATTATGGTAGAATAAATTAACACCAAATAAATTATACTACATTATAACTAAATTAGTATAATTTATATTGGAATGAAACTAAAAGCGAATAAAAGATATAAATTAATTAAAATGTTCTATTATAAAAACATATTTTTAATATTTTTTTAAATAATTATTTAATGTGAATATAAAAATAAAATAAATATTCTAATACCAATTTATTAAAAAAATTCAATGGTTTTATGATAAATAATTAATTTTAATAGGTTGCAATTAAAATCTTTGAATACTAAATGTGATATTTTTTAATGAATTGTTTCTCCTAAGTGTCATGTATTGTATCCTAATAAATTAAATTGATCACTTTTAAAAAATGATTCAAATATCTTTTTTAATGTATAAAATAATATAATTATAATCATTTTGTTATTTATTTATATAAAATATGATTGAAAACATTTAATGCTTTAAATGTGAGTTCTTGATAAACACATTTTTTTCTTTATATATTAATGCTTTCATTTAAAAGCTATATTTATAAATTTTAGAGTATGAATATATCATAATTAAATTTATTTTTAGATTTTAAATTTCAAAATGAGCTTAATTTTGTTTTTTTATTTTTCTAATGAAATTTATTTTTGTTGAAAATTAAAGATACTATTTTTTATGAATCACCATAACTTTTATGACACTATCATGAAATGAATATGAATTAAAATTTATAAATTTTTTATGCTAAAAATAATTTTCTGGTTAATATAATGCATTAAAAAATAATAATTTGAATACATGAACCAATATTGGAAATTTTGGAAGCTAAGTTATATTTGTTTCTAATAAAAAACAAATTTTGATTATTTTCCATTAATTAAAAGTTTAGAAGACTCCATTCAGATTTATATGTGTTTGAATGTAAAATAAAAATCATTTTTAGTAATATACTAATAAATTTCATGGGAATTAGTACTATTCATGGACTTTTTCCAATATAATAAAATAATTAATGCTTTATTCTAAAATATACCTTGGCTGTATAAACTCCCCTAAATACCTTTTCTCCTCAAGTAAGAAATTACGTAGTTAAATATTTATCTATATGAATCTTTTCAATTTCCTTACCATTTCCCAAATCTTCTTGACTAACCAAAAATCCATCCTCGAAAGGCTTAACACTCAATCAAAAGGAGGTAACTCACTGATCAAGGAATGGTTTTCCGAGCATCTTTTTGTTTTCTTATTTTTTGATTATTTATTTTAAAATTATTTTAAACCACTATTTATTATACTTCCATGATTCCATTATCATGGTGTTAACATCTATTTTATCCATAAATGATAATAAATCACTTATTACCCCTCCCCAATATCTTATTAATATACTATACTTATGTCAAAATAAGGGTTAAAATAAAGTGTCTTTTCGTTCCAATTATTTTAGTACTTCTTGAATAACATTTATAATATTTAAAAGTGACCCCATTTTTTTGTTTAATTATAACATTTTTTATAAAACTAAAATATTTATTTGGTTTTCCCTTCTTTTAAACACTTTTTTGAAAATATATCTCACAAAGTTGTTTTTATGTTAAATAAGAATTCAATTACATTTTCATAAAATTTGATCTTATATTGATATTTTTATAAATTTATATAATGATGGAATATAAAAATAATTTCCATGTAATTTTATGATTATTATTCTTAAATTTTAATATATATCAGTATATTAGTTAATAAAATGAAATCATTTTAATTGAATCAAAATTGACTAAAAAATATTTTAATCACTCTTTATGAATGATCACCGATGATTTCATGAAATTAATATGGGAATCCAAAAAATATCAAAAAAATATAATATGTCTTCATGAATAATCTAGACACGATGAACCCATGATATGGTTGTGAGCATTTGAACCACCAAACCAAATCATGAAAATAAAAATTGAAAAATTGGCACTCTAATACAAATTTTAATGATAAAAAATAAATATTTGGGTAATACGAAATTATAAATGAATGATATATGTAATTTTTTGATATGGTTTTAATATAAATGAATAATAAATCTTATTTTATTATAAATGAATTAGAGTGCATTTGGAAAAGTGAGAATTTAGGTTATAATTTATTTTTCCAATTTCAATTTGAAATTAGGATTTTCTATATCTAGATTCCTATTTTGGGAGTTATATGTTTTTTAATCTAAAACCCTATTTATTCTCATATTCTAAATGTCCAAATTCTTTATTTCATCAAATTACTTTTCTAAATTTTTAGGATTGATTAAGATGATTTTCTATTGACTTTGACATGCTTTATAAAATTTTGAAATAATGTTTTTATTGTAGTATGAATGATCACATTTTCTATCATATTATTCAATTTTATATAAAAAAATAACCATAAAAGTTTTCAATAATTTCTAAATTAATTTTTGTTTCTATTTTTTATAAATTATTTATTTTTAAAAAAATGTTATGAAAATTCAAATGATATTTCTTCATATTTTTCAAGAGAATTTTCTAACTCTCTTATGAAGTGTTTTTCATTTAGGTAAAAATACATTAACATTTATTATGATTCACTTTGGATATAATATAATGATACTATTATACTTCTACACCTAGATAGGTTATGATCATTTATTGTTTAATTGTTGATGAAACTGATGTGTTTCACTTGGGTTAATTACTCTATGAAGGGAATATTACACTTATGATTGGTGTAAAAAGTCCTGGGGGGGGGGTGAATTAGGTGTCATACACGTTTTACCGACTCCAATTTCTTATTAAAAATTTTCAACCCTTTATACTTGAACAAAAGTAGTCCGTTAAGACCTATGGATTTATTATTTTTAAGTATACATAAACCACCACATAAATTGTTGGAAAATAAGAAAATATACCTCTTGATATATAAAATTTTCAACCCCTCATGGGAAACATAATCCTTTCCGTAATTGGGATGTCCATGATATGTATTATCCACTAGAAACATATCATCATTACAAGTGTTGTTGGATATATATCATCATGAAACCACATCATACCATGTTACATAGGTGTTGGTTTGTAATATTATGCATCTAAACCATTATATATATATATATATATTATTGGTTCATTAGACTAACATCACACTTGTTCCACTTGTGTTTCTTCCATAGTTTTCAAGTAGATCAACAAGGTTGTCTCGGGATGTATCTAGAACCCAGAAACATGATACACTTCCTCATGACAGGGCCTTTGAACACCAACTGATCTTTAAGAACCAAACTTCTGACTTAGTCACTGATTTTCCCCAGATTCTAGATTCTCAAAAATTGAATTCTATTTTTCCAAAATTTACACTATGAACTTGGGATATATATGATATCTAAATAAAAACTGCATTGTTTTGAAGCTCTCATTTGTTTCATATAATTCTTTGAGACCTAGTAAGGTGTAGAAGATCAATACTCACTATTTGTATTCCTCTCTATTGTATACTATGGTTTCTTATTCTTCTTATTCTTCTTCCTTGAGAGCTATAATTCTATCAGATACTTATATATTGTACTATATAGTCAAGTAGTGATGTTTTCAATTTATTTTTGTATTATCTCCTCCCTAATCTTATCAATACCCTCAAATTCATAGGTATCCATAATGAATCCATTACTTCTTTTGAAAATACCGTAATTTTAATTTGGAGAAGTAAAAAACACTAGCACAAAATCAACAATATGGAATACCCATTTTAGATTCTTATTATTTTACATGGACTATTTTTTCAACTCAAATTGTATTTTAAGAATACACTCATTAAATGATCATCTTTTATTGAAATTCCTTGGAATAAAATATTTTTTCTGATATAGGATCGACTTATTATTCTTCTTTTTATTCTAAAAATTATTTAACCAAATCGACACCGTATAGATCTACATAGCTGTATAAAAACATACTAACTTATACCAATGGTGTAGAACTCTTTATATTGTTTAAGACTTTTAATAAAAATAATACATCTTTTACTCACACATTTGTATATATAATTGGTTCATCTTCATTGCCAATGAGCCTGTACCCAAGTGGTAAAGGCTCCAGCTTGTCATTAAAAAAGACCTAGGATCAAATCTAGACAGGGATGAATTTCCAGGTCATGGTAGGAGTACTATAGCAGTGGCGAACTGTAGCAGTGGTAACATTATAGAGGTGGAGGAATTTTAGTAAGAACTGTATGGGTGGAAATACTATAGCTACAACTGCAGTAGTCTTTGTACTGTAGCAGTACTATTACCTGAAGGTCCCTTTGTGCCAAAAAATAGTCTTTCGTGCCATTTATTAAAGCCACTTGTAATTGGGCCTTAGGGCTATGTAAGGGGTCTCTCTCTACCTAAAAAAGATGTCTTCTCTTTAATAATAAAATGAGGCTTCATCCCTAACCTTTTAAAAAATTCAACACATTTTTATTATCATTTTTTGTATTTGGAAAATTCCTAGACATCCATATATGTTTATCTAGATATTTACTTATACAATCTCAGATCACCGTGATTTATGATTTAATAAATATAAACTCGATCTTTAATAGAACATTATCTACATTATTCTTAAAAACCCGATAAAATAAATTAAAGTGTCATGAAATACATGGATTCATAATCCCTATTCGATATTACTCATAACATGTTCAGATCATGGGTTGAATAAATTTTTTGATCTTTTGAACATAAAAGAGTTACATAAGAATCCAAATAATTTCATTTTCCTAGAATTAATTATCACTATAAATTTCATTACTATTTTTCTTTGAACCTCTCTTTTAATAGATGAAAATTATCTTCTCTTTGTTCTCAATATTAGATCACACACAAATGTTTTGAAATTTGTTGAATCTTTACACTAGGGACTTCAAATATTTACATTTTTTTATGGTCTGATTAAGGTAAATCATTTCAACAATAATCTTTATAATAATTTTTCCAAGTATGAATGCTTTATAATCACTAATGATTTATGATTGGGAGTTTACATTTGAAATTATTTTCTTTTCCCAGTCTTCTGATCAGTGGAATAATGATTTTTTTCAATTCTATAAGACATAAAATGTTGCCGTTTGTTTTTATTTTCAACACACTTAGAAGCCTTATAATGGGTAGTGAATCAATATAATGAATAATTAGGATCGAAAATGTATTAATATTGAAAAATATATTTAAAAAAGTTCAATGGTTTAAGATACCTTTAAATTCTTATGTTCTGTTTCCAAATCATTATTTTTGGAAGAAATTTTTATATAAATGTAAGAAAAGATATACACTTTGTACATAATAATTTTTCATGAACTCCAAAATCCATATTTATACATGTTTCATTGAACAAACTTCCCTTAATTCCAGAATGAATTAAAATATTAAGAAATAAATTTTCAGTTATTCAAATGTTTTTCAGAAATATTAAAATAATTCTAAACGCCATCGAATGCATATGCGAGGTGATACGATATATATGATAATCAAATAAGAGTATTTTATTGAATTCATCTTTTAGATCAGGTGCATCAATTCTTCAATCAATACTGATCTATATTTATTCACATCGACCATCGACCAGAAGTATATAAAAAATTATTTTCAGTATCCCACAGGCTTTGTTCTCCTCAGATGGTTTCACCGTTGAGATCTAATGAATTTTCTATAAACTTATTCCAAGAACCTTCTATTTTTTATGTTTCCATTTATTAATTATGGAAGCAAGTTCCCAGGGAAGAAAAACCTCTTTAATGAGTGGATACTCATTTATTTACCATATATATCACCTTAAAATAATATAATTTACTCAATATTTGAAAAAATACAACAAAAACTTAGGTAACTTTAACCCCATTTTTTTCAAAACACTTATCATATCAAATTCAATGATATTATCTTCCCCATTTTGATAATATATGAAAATTTCAAGATAGTCTCACCCTTTTTTACATAGTAGTGTCATCCTTTAAAATCTTTTTCCAAATACAAGTTGGATACCTATTGATATGAGATACCTTTTTAAATAAAACTTGATACTAATTGAAATTAATGGGAAGTTTCTTCATCAAATTCCACTACCAATTATGATTTTTATCTAGGTTGATTTAAATAGAATATTCAACCCATATGATTTCTCTTCCCCTTGAGAGATCTAATAAACTCCAATTTGAGATAAGGATATCATTACGAATCATCGCAAACCAGTTTTTAAGTAATTGTAAAAACTACAAAACAAAATAAAATCATCTAAAATTTAGCCACAATCACATTTCTCATATAAACTAAAGATAAAAAATCAATTGCTATGGGATATCCATTAATATAAAAAAGATATAATTTTAAACAATAAAATATTCTTTTTTTCACCACACATGATACAATTTTCTATTATTCTCACATGTGGGTAACACATAGATATTTTAAAGAAATTTGTAGAACCTATACTCACTCGAAAAAATATATCATAACATTTAAAGAGTCTTATCATGCCCATTTATTCATTTAAGAATCCCTCCCATTTTGAGATATGTATATTTTAAATTGAAATAAACATGGTAAAGTGAGGGACATACCTCAATCTAAAGGTTTCTATAGGGCTGCAAAGAATATAGAATCATGTATAATTATTAAAATATCTAGTTGCATCATAATTTTTAAATCTATCCCTAAAAGGATTCTCTCTAACCTTTACCACTTTAAATTACCATCATTATAAGGAAAAGATAATTGACTTGGTAATACAATGTAATTTATAACCTATTCATTTATAGGATTGAGTCAATGAATTATCTCTAACCCTCTTAAATTTTCATTTTGAAATATTAAAATGTATATTCTTCTTCATACTATCATCCTATTTGATTTTCTAAATCAAATAATTTTTTCATCAACATGACCTTCATATATTTTTCAACTTCCTTATTTAATAGATTTTATGTATTTACTTTCGAAACTAGTGAAATTTTTTTCCATTCAGCCTGCTCAATTATTTTGGCCTCTTCCAAATAGGCTGATCATAATACCATACATTACTTATTAACATTATCAACCTTCTTCATAGATTTTTTATTTTTCTTTGTAACACATGATTTTACACTTGATATCAATAGTGCTTTAACTTTACAATTCAACACCTTTTTTCCTAGTAAATTAGTTATAAAATTTTTTAGAGTGTGTCTAGTTAGATGGAAATTAAAACACACAATTACTATCATATTTGAGTTACTATACCTAGGAAACATCTTTATAATATTCTATTTCTTTATAGGAGTTTCATTCTTAGTAGCCTTCTTCATATAATTCTCAAGGAATAAATAATTTATTACTTATAGAAATTTTCAGTCAGTGGTGGATCTTTATTATATTTAGTAAACAAATAATACCTTATTGTTTTATACTATAATTTTTTTTAATAGAGTCCAAAAATGTTGGAAATGTCACAATGACTTTCAAAGATACCAAGTATTTTCTTCAAGGGAAGGTTATATCTTTTTATGGTATTTTTTATTTCTTTGGTTTTATTCATACTGTTATATTTTCATCACATTTTTAGGCCTTCTATGAATTTCTAATGTTGAAATTTTGTGAAAAAGTCTACTTACATATATACAAACCTCCATCAACACCAATAATATCCAATAATCCTATTATTTTTTCATGTTGGATTAATCAATCTAGATTTATATGTATTCAATTTCCTGATTATTTCAACTCTTTCTTGGACACCATTTAGTGAAAATTTTTTCTTGAGCTTTAATAAATCCACACTAGATACTTTTTTGGAATCATTGGAATTTTTTTTCATCCATATTTTTATAGAATATGGATTCTATCCAACATTTTCAGATAAAACTGATTTAGCACTTACAAATTTATTAGGAATATGTTATACCTTCAGCTATGTGGATGAAGTGGAGACCTCTACAGATGATCTTATACAATCTATTCCACCAGCATGAATCCATTTTCTGGGAAATTACTTCTCTAATACTTGATTGGTAGTAACAATATTATCAGCTCTCAGGGAAGTTGAAGCTTATATTGATTGAAAATTATTCATTTTTTTTAATTTGAGATATGTGGAAATCATGTTAAGGAAATATTTAGCTATCTCAATTGATGTTAACCTTCCTTCTGAGTTACCCTTCAACTTCAAAACTTTTTCCTCATGCAGTGTCATTTTCTCTTGTAAATATTTTTGAAGGTCATTAATTCTTCAAGTTATTACCTATAACTGAGCTTTCTTGACATTAAGTATAGACTTGTGAGACATCTCCATAACATATATATTTAATTTAATTTTTTAAGGAAATATGAGACTTTTCCCAGAAAAGAAAGATCCCTTTATTAAATATAATGATAACATACACAAGTCTAAAGGAAGGAGATTTACAAAGATCCTTCATGAAAAGAGGAAGGAGATCACCTAGAACATGATCAACCTAATAAAAATAATTACCATTGAAACCTTTCTTAGAAAGACCATTGACCAATGAATTATCCTCTCTACAAATATGAGTGACGATATGATCCCTTGAATAGAGAAATTCTAGGAATCTTGTCCACCGATTAGTGAGTCTCCATGAGAGATGTAAAGAACCTGTTTGAATAGAAAGCACCACTAATATAGAGTAACAATCGAGAAAAATATTGTTCTGACCGTGTTGTTCATCTTGTTCAACTGCCATAATGATACCAAGAATTTCTACTTTAAGAGAAAATGAAATACCACATGAACCATAAATACAACTAAGAGAATAACTTTAATAACCCCTAAAGATAGCCCCAAATCTAGAAGGAATCGGGTTACCCGTCGAAGCTCCATCAGAGATGATATTAATCCATCCACAAAAAGAATCTTTACATATAACTTATATTGTTCCAAGGGTAGGCCAAAATTTTCCTTTAACCAAAATTTGAGTTAGAACAGATAAATCATGTATGGAGTTATGGAAAAACATACATCTCAGAAATTCTCTCTCTCACACAGAAGCCAGAAGATCTGACAAAGTAGCAGCATCTCAAAAAATATGTAATTCATGAAACGCCTTATTCCTTGTAGTACATATGATATGAATAAGCTCTTCCACAGTAGCCTAAAAGAGATTCCAGACCTGCGGTGATAAATTCAGAGCAGAACAACTTTTTATGAAATCACATATCGAAAATTTTCTCCAACCATTAATAACTTTTCTCTAAAAATCTACCACAATTTCTCTATATCTTTTGTCTCCTTCATGGGAGAGTTTCATTTTTTTCAACTCTTCTACCAATGAATTTTTCACGGCTCTTGGATCATCAATCAACTATTATTTTTAATCACCATGCTCCTGAATACAATGGAACATTTATGTAAATAATTTATAAGGATATTTATTCATATAATTCCCAAACTCATAGTAGAGATAATCAAAAAATCTAATACCTCTATTTTTACCAAATATGGAACTAAAAACTTCATTCTAAATAACTTCTCCTATAATATATATTCTTTCATCATACATAGGGATATTCTCATATTCTTATCTCATTTTTGTCTCATGTCAAACTTAGTCTCGGGAGAGATGTATATAGATGTAACAACAAGAATAGTTTTTACTAAGGTTAAATTCTTATTTAAACCTTTTAACCCCTATTATAATTTAATTTCAATATCTAATTATTACTTATAGAACTATTTTTTTAAACCTACATGTAACACCCTGATATTTTAAAAGGTAAAAATATTATTTAATTTCATAAATGAAAGATAAATATAAACTTGGATGAGAATGTTACACCCCAAGACTTTAAAAAATACTTATTTTTAATTTAATTTTATCTTTTTTATATCTTTTGGTATTCAAAACCCCAATATTTTTATGTTTGATATCATATTCAATAAGAAACATTGATCTTAAATGACCGACGATAAATATAATTGTTATAACCAAGCTGTTAAATTTTTACATATGAATAATATTAAATAATTCATGATATATATATATATATATAAATTTAGTAATCTATATAAATTACTAATATTTTTTGGAAAATTATCAATCAATTTTTAGTAAAGTTATTTTAGTCTTCAAAATAATGTTTTCTTCAAAAATGTCATTTATTTCTTTTTGTGAAAATAATATTATATTTTCATTGAAATTTTTGGAACTTAATTTGATTAAATTAAATTATTTTTTAAATAATAATATCAAAATTTAATTTGGATTTCATTTTAGTATTTTTTTTAAAAATATTGATTTTTTTGTGAATAGTAAAAAATATCGATTTTTATAAAAGTGTCATTTATTTTTAATAAATTAAGTAATTTAAATAAGAAGTTATGTTTTAAAAATGATTTAATTTAACAAAATTATTATTTATTTAAATTTAAACCCCTTAATTACATTAAAATCTAATTTAAATAGTATTTTAGTATAAGTTTATTTTTGGGATTTAAAAAGAGGTTTTTTTTCTGAAAACTATTTTAAAATACATAATGTTTCTCGATTTTAAATAATTAAAACAACCTATAATGAGGATTTATTAAAATTAAAATTATAGATTATATATAAAGAAATATTAATTTATGTTTAGAAAATGATAATTATTAGACATAGAGTTAATATTAAATCATCTTGTGCTCGAAAAAATACACTTATTGAAAAACCGCTTTCTCTTCGCATTTCCTGGTTTTGTTTTAAATTTATTTTTTTACGCTTTGAAAAAAAAATATTTTAACAAAAAAAGTTCATTTTTAAATAATCCATTCAAATTCATATTAGGTTTAATTTTTGATACTTTTCGAAAAGGATTAATTTTTTATTGAATAGTAAATAATTCTGAATTTGAAATGAGAACTTCCTTTTGCTTTAAATTATTTATAAACTAAAAATATATTTTAAATTAGTTTAAATGTAAAATTAGTAAAATTATATATCTATTTATAAAATTTATTTTATTGGATTAATTTTAATGTTGAATTTAGATGTAAAATCTTTGTAAACATTTGGAATTTTTTCTATTTTAAAACCTACTTTCTCATCGTGTTTATGTGATTAATTCTAAAATTTATTTTTGCACTTATGTGAATTGTATTTGTAAAAATAGATTCAATATTTTTAATGATAATAATTTATATTTTCTAAAATTTTTAACTTAATTTTTTACCAAAATGAATAGTTAAAATGATATAAATTATTTACCTTGGTTAAGGTAAAAACTCATTTATCGGGGGGTTAAAATAAAAAGATAAGGGTTAAAAATGACCTAAAAACATTCAAAAAACCAATTTTATGGAATTATATCAATATTAAAACTTCCAGGTTTGATAAGATTCAATTTTATTGGCTTTTTTCAAGATAAAAATGTGGGTATGATTGAGTCCTGTCAAAAATTATAAGTTTGTCACTCACCTCACTAATAAAAGGCCACCCTCTCTCCGCTCTTATTCAAAACTTAAAGACTATTCTGTTGCACCATTACCTAACCAAATCACTTCTAAAATTCCCTCACATCATAATATAATCCTTTTTTAGGAAGAAATATATCTAAGAATGGATTTTGGTGAAAACCTAACGAGGATACCTGAAGAAGAGGCAACACTCTTTAATGAGATTTTTTATTTTATTTATTTCTCCACATACATTAATTATTATTATAACATGATGATATATTCACATTATTATATTCCATATACTAATATGTTTTCTTGTTAATTTAATGAACTACAACCATCTCCACTTCCATTAAATGGGTTACAAAATCATCACTCGTGTGTACAACGAACCACCACCTAGCAAACCGATATCATTCATTAATTACTTCCCAACTATAAAGGTTGAGTGTGATCATGGATATAAGGTATATGTATATGATATTAATAAAATAATTATACATATGGAGTCATTAAAACATGTATACCTTTTTATATTCCTTTCTTTAAGGGATAAAATAATGTCTCTCGTGTGTACGATGAACAATCACCTAATTATGTGCTGTGATTTGTTTTTCACTAATGCATTACATGGATGGTAATAATGGTAAAAATATTAAATATTTGTGGTATAAAATAAATATTGTTTATATTAATGACATTTTCATCCATATTTCAATATAATATATCATTTTTATTTTTTACACTAAAAGTTGCTAATATCGTTCGTGTACGTGTAGACTAACACCTTCACAAAGCAAGTTGAATCTTTTTTAACCACCACAAAGAAGATGAAATATACAATATTATTTAAATAAATAATAAGATATATATGATATTATTATTAGTATTTAAAAATAAAATATTACACCTGATTTTCATAATGATCTTTGAAAAATAGAAATGTTACTCTGACGTACGTACGACCTACCATCCCCTTGGTGGTAACATAGCTAATTTTTCACAAAAAAATTATTTCATGGTATTAAAAGTAAAATTTAGGTGTAAATATTATAATTATTTCAGGATTATTATTGTATATATTTTTATATGATGACCTCTTTGACCATAGCCAACCTACTAAATTCTTTTTGACATATAACCTAATATGGTCAAAGAATCTGACTTAAACATAATTTATTAAGTAGTCATATATAACATCATAATAATTGAAATATAAGGAATATTAAACTTTAAAAATAATATTAATCAAGTAAATAATTGACATAATTTTATTATACAAGAAGATAAATAATTGTCATGATGAATCAAGCTTGAGGTAGGGGTTTTCTAATCTCACTTTTATTTTAGTGAGATATATTCATTATTCACCACTTATTTTGTTATGTAGTGTATATAATTAACATAAATGTATTTAATTATTATTATAATTAAATTTATGGTGATTCACATATCCATTTTAGGATCTATCTTTCATTGGGTTTACGGTTTCAAAGTCACCAAAGCTGTAAGGTATTTTTGCCTCTTTTTTCCTTATTTCAGACTTTTGTTAAGTTATACAATAGTCTTATTTTATGATTTCAATTTACTTCCCCAGTTATATGTTATATCAAGAACTTATTTATTTTCCTGATATTATAAGTTTCAATTAATTTTATTATTTCATGGGGTTAAAAATCCAAGTTACCAAAGTGGTAAGAATATTATGTTACAATATCATTATTTATTAGAATTATTTATGATTATGCTTCCAATAAAGATATCTTGTTTTCCATATCTCAATAAATTAATGAATTATATTATATGAAAGTAATTAATAATATTTATAACCAATATCACCATTTTAGAACTCATATTTTTTTAAAATAGTTTAGATATTTTTATTAAAGTAATCCGAATTTATTTCTCTTTGGTTAGAAATCCATTTTATTTCCAAAAACAATTTTTCTAATTGTTTCTCCAAAAATGTTATCAAAAATATTTTTTAGATCTAATATGTTTTAAAAGATACATCTAAAACTAAATTTTACCCTTGTAAATGATATTTTAAAATAAATATTCATGCTATTTTTCAAACAATGATCATTTTTATTTTACTAAAAATTTGAAAGGAATCTTCTTGTCCTTTTCTGAGAAAGGGTTGTTTCTAAACTTTTTGATGTTTTAAAGGAATTTTATTTTTAACTTTTATGACATGAAACAAATTAGCATACATCATGAATAAAATTTCCTTGAATATTCCTCTTCAATTTCATAAGGATATTTTTTAGAAATGTTTTTATTTTTTGAAATCTTCATTTATATTTTTCCATGGTTGTTTTCAAAGAAATGGTTTTTTGTAATATTTTTACAATATTTTTTGTTTTTAGAAGTGATTTCCAAATGAAAATTTTATATTCATCAATAATATTTTTAATGATCTTTTAGTGATACTTGAATTAATCAACATCAAAAAACATTTTTGTTTATTATGCTCAATTGGGGATATTTTCGAATCAAACAATCCTCATTTTTTCTCTTTATTTATTAATATTTTTTCAAAGATATTACTTTTATATCCATTTTTTTCTCATGGATTAATAATTTTTTAGAGGCATTAACATGAAACCCCTTTATTTCACCTGATTTAATTATCTTATAGAAGAATAATGATTTTTTTTCTATAAGTTTTATTTTTAAATATCTATATACTTTATTCATGTTGGTTTCATGGACATTATATACAATGCGTGTACCTAGAAAGTCCTGGGTTTTCTTGTTATATCTTATATGATGGGTGTTACCAAATTAAACACCAATGCATTGGGTAATGATTATGTTCTCTATAGAATTATATTGGAAGTAGTTATTATGGTTATTACAACTTTAAGGGTTATATAAGTATTCTATTAAGATGATGTCCCAAGATACCAACATGTTTTCTCTATGCATGATATGGGTTTACGATGTTTCATTTGATCAATTTTGATATCCCATGGATCATTAGTATTTATTCTTGAGACTCCATCCTTTCTTAAATCCTTATTATATGTTTTCATGTTTGATGATTTAGGTATTGACGGGTATGAATATTATTTTGTTATACTTATTCACTTTGACCATGTCATCATACCTTTATGTTATTCTTATGTTCACGGATGACATTAACTTGATAATGCTTAAGTTTTTCCTTACTAAGAATTTTAGATCACCCTTATTAGGTTTCATTTTACCCAGGTTATAAATAATGAGGTTAAATTAATTATATATTTAAGTTATTTAATATGTTTGATGATGTTGTCTTAATGTGAAAAATAAAAGTTGGGTTAAGTAGGAGAAATATCCATTCAAAGTCATGTGAATTAACTATGTAAGGGTTTTTCCCAATTCTATAAAACTATAAACATAAAATTTCATTGATAATTTGAGTGATCGATGTTTTAATTTTGATATTTTATTGTATAGAATGAAAAAATTGGGTCCCATTTATTGGTATCAAGGCCGAAAATTTAATGTTTATTAATTTTTCACTATATCCGAGAGTATGGTTTCTAAGCTCTTATAGTTGGTATCAATGGAAAGGTATAGATAACTTTGGAGATCAGGATGTTTTTATATGTGGTTATATTTAGAGTTATATAAAAAATAATTGGTATAGAATATTAATTTTGATAATATTTTGAAAGTTATACACCACATTTTAGGTTTTTAAGTAGTAATAATTTTGAGGTTATTAATGATATTTTGTGAAACCTTTTATTGGGTTGGGGTATTTTTAAACCCTAGGATCACCATTAAGTGTTATTTATGGAGGAATTGTTTTTTAATGTTTAATGGGAAAAAGGACATCCTGAAGTCTGGGAGATAACCCTCTAAAACCTGAAAGTACATGGGACTTGAACCCATAAATGAAGGTTTACAAGGGTGCATCGGCTACCACTGGCCTACCCGATGTCCGAGTTAGTATGAAATTATTATAGGTAAAAATTATGTTTATTTAAAAAAAATATGATATTTTAGTCGAGTAATAATGGTTAATTTATCTTGTAATAGTATAAGAAAAAATCCTTTTAATCTTTAGGTTTAAAACATATTAAGTAAGTGTTTTTAGAATTTTAAAGATAGTTATTTATGGAATGATTTGGTTTGAGCTTTGGGTATTACTATTGAAATTTGTAGATTAATGTATGATGGTTTATTTTTATTGAAATTATCATACTATGGGATAACCATTTTGGTTTTGATTAATGTCTAAGGACATGAGGAATATATTAAAACTATTTTTTCAGATTATTTGTTCATTTAAGAATTTATTTTAGTGCTTTAAGAATCAAAAATTCATGTAGAATACTCATCATTTGGAGAGAAAGATGAGATTGTGGTGGAAATTGATTAAAGAATGATATTATAATCATCAAGTAAGTATATTTCCATATTCTCTTAGTATAGATGGTAACATAATTCCCCAACTCTTGGAAAAGGATATGAAAATATGAATGTTATCCTAATACATCAATTTCTGATTAACCGATGTCCTTTTTAACCATAACATATTTATGGTTTTGTGGACCTTAAATTTAGATTGATAATTAAATTTCTTATGATCAATGACCTATATCACCCAAAATAATTATTTCTTTTTTCCTCCATGTCCATATATTCACATTCCCCCAATATTATTCTACTTAGAAACCTAGTTACATTTTATTTTAGGTAACCATCTTTCTTCTTTAAGTTTTTTCAGGAAGATGTTTTGTTAAAAATTTTTAGGATTCAGGTTAAAAAAAAATTAATTTCCAATATCAAACCATTTATTACCAAGACATGTTCAAATTAAGAGGATATAATTTATTAATGGTGTAGGATATAATATATCATGATTTTAAAGGAATAAAAATATGTTTGATGGAATAAAAAACCTACAATAATGATTTTTTATGAGAACATAACACCTTGAGACTTTACAATATAATTATTTTTAAATAATTTTAATATTATTCTTTTCTTTCATTACACACAACTCTGTTATTTTTATGATCTATAGTTTATTCAACACATAACATAGAGATCAAACAACCCATGACATGTACAACCATTATAACATAACTGTTAAATTGAAGGGTATGAATAATATTAAATAAAATATGATATATATATATATATAAATGTCATAATATATATAAATTACTGATAAATGTTTAGTAAATAATCAACCAATTTTTGGTAATGTTATTTTATTCTTCAAAATTATGATTAATTTAATTGTTTTTATTTATTTTCATGAAAAGAAAATTATAATAATTTTTTGAACCTTTTTGAATATTTATTTGATAAAATTAACTTCATTTATTAAATCATATTATCAAAATTTACTCTGGGGTATATTTTTGTATTTTTGGGAAAATATTGATTTTTAAATGAATAATCCAAAATATCGTATTTTTTAAAATGATATTTCTTTCTATTAAATTATGAAATTTGAAAGTGAAATTATGTTTTGAATATTATCTAATGTAACATAAATATTATTTCCTTATATTTTATACAATTTATTACATTTTAATCATCATTATAATTTATTTTAGAGTAAATTAGTTTTTAGGATAAAAAAGGGATTTTTCTGAAAACTATTTTAGAATATATAATGTTTCTCAATTTTAATTAATTAAAATAAACCCTAAAGAGGAATTGTTTTTTTAAATTTATATATGATATATAATTAAATAGAAATTTATTTTCCTATAGTGATTATTATTACACATAGAGCTAATATAAAATCATTTAAATCTTTAAAAAATACACGTCTTAAAAACTTATTTTTGAGTTATCTCAGTGGGTGTTGTTTCAAATTATATCTTTAAAAAGTTTAGAAAATCAATTTGTAAAAATAAATTTCATTTTTAAAGTCATAATTTCAAATTTATATTGGGTTAATTTTTTATATTTTTATGAGAAGATTAATTTTTTGTTGAATAGCGAAAAATAATGATTTCTAAATGAAAACTGCATTTTTCAAATTGTTTATAATTATAAAATATATTTTAAAATAGTTTTAAAGTAAAATAAGTTAAATTATATATTTATTCATATATTATATTTATTTCTATTAATTTTCATTTTGAATTTTGATAAAAAAACATTATAAAATTTTGAATTTTTTCTATTTAAAAACATATTTTCTTGTCTCCTCTGAAGGATTAATTGTTAATTTAAATTTCTTATTCTATGAATTTAATTTCAAAAAATGGATTAAAAATTTTAATCATAATATCTTATAATTTATAATATGGTAAAATTTGTTCTTGACCAAAATTAATAGTGAAGATAATAAAAATTATTTACTGTATTTAAGGTAAAAACTAATTTATTGGGGGTTTAAACTAAAACTATAATGGTTAAAAATGACATAAAAACATGAAAAAACAATTTTTTGGATTTATATAAACCTTATATCATCTAGTTTCAGTAATTTCCAATTTTTTAAGAATTGTTCTTGATAAAAATATGGGTATGATTGAATCTTTTCAATAAATTACATGTATCCCACTCACTTCACTTACAAAGGGTCACCCCTCTCATCTATTTTCACACCTTAAAACTATGGTTAATAACATAATAGAACTAATTACTACCACAATACCCTCCACTCATCCTAGAGGAATTATTTTTGGAATCAATCCAACTTTGGTAGGCTATTGGGACTAACCTACGGAAGATATATGAAGAAGAGATAACATTCCTCAGTGAGTGTTTTTATTTCATTTATTTCTCTACATCATTAAATATTATTATTAAATTGATATATAAAAATATAATTATATTAAATATATTAATATAATTTTAGTTTTAGGTTGTGGACTACAAACATCACCACTTCTGTCAAATAGATTACGAAATCATCATTCGTGCGTACAATAGAATACCACCTCATGAACCGATGTCATTTGTTTTTCAATTCCCTCCACTAACTATTAGGAATAATGATGGATATAACGTATATATATAATATTTATAACATAATTATGCCTATGGATTCATTATATCATATATAACCTTTTTCATTTCATTCCGTATGGGATGTGATAACGATGCTTGTGTGTATGACAACCAACCACCTTATGAAGTGATGTGATTCATTTTTCTCAAACAAGTTACATGGAAGGTAATACGGGTAAAAATAATAAATATATGTGATATAACTACAATTATTATGATATTGTTGAAATAATTTTTATTCTGGAAAAATAATATATCATTTTAGTTTTTTACACTAAAAATTTGATAACATCATTCAGGTACGTGTGGACTACAACCTTCATGAAGTTATTCAACTCTCTTTTAATCACCACACCACAATGATGAAATATATAAGTATATTTAAATAAATAATATGGTGAATATTAAATTATTACCACTAAGTAAATAAAAAATAATACTTCCCACCATTCCATAATGATCATTGATAAGTGGAATGGTTAGTCATTTGAAGGTACGACCTACCGTCTCCCTGATTGGAACATAGAGAATTTTTCATAACCAACTTCCATGATTTGTTTTAAAATTACAATTTATGTATAAATATGATAATTATCCAATGATTATTTTTTTAGATATTTTTTTATAATGAGGTCTTGGACCATTGTCAACCTACAGATGTCATTTTTAACACAAAAACCAAATATGGTTAATACATCCAACCTAAACCTAATTGATTAAGTAATCATATATAACATGATAATATGTGAATTAAAAGGAATATTGAAATATTTAAGTAATTAATATATGGTTATTATTCTGGAAGATAAATAGTAATTATGATGAATCAAACTTGAGGTAAGTGTTTTCTCATCTCACTTTTATTTTTATTTGATATATGCCATATTCACCATTTATTTTATTTTGTGATATATATTTGGCCCCTGAATGTATTTAATATTTATTATAGTTACATTTATGGGTATTTATATATACATTTTATGATATATCTTTAATGGGGTTTATAGTCTCAAAGTTACCAAAGTTGTAAGGGATTTTTGTCTCATTTTGACTTCTTTGAGATATATGTCATGTAATACACATATCTTATTTTATGAGGTGTATATACTACCAAATGGACTTGTTATTTCATGAATGTCCTTATATTCATGGTATTATTATTTTATTTTAATGTATTTATTTCATGGGTATTTTGATTCAATGTTACCATAGTGGTATGAGACTTATGTTATATTCTCAGCGTTTATCAGGATTGTTTATGATTAAACTTCCAATGATGAGATAATATAGTCCATATCTCAAGAGTCCCATGAATTATTTTCTCCTATGGTTATTGATGATATTTAAAAGTAATAGTAATATTTTACACTGTTTGGTACATAAAATAATTGATAATATTTTTTTAGGGAAATCTAAATTCATTTCTATCTTTGATCAGAAATATGTTTTGTTTCTAGAAAAATGTTTTCTAAAAATGTTTCCAATTTTTACGATCTTCCTAAGATTTTTAAAAATAAAATTTTAACCATGATTTTCCATTTAGAATTTTTTTAAAAGTAATCTTCTTGTACTTTTCAAAAAAATTCCCTTTTGTATTTAACCAAAAGTCTGAAAGGAACCTCCTTGTTATTTTCCAAAAAAAGAAAATTTATAACATTTTTACAATGTAAAAGGATTTTTTAAACTTGTATAGGATGAATAGAATAACACTATTTCATGAATAAAATTTCCTTGAATCTTCCTTTTCATGTTCCTAATGAACTTCTTAAAGAATTTTTTTACAAATATTCTAGAAATTATTAGTTTTTAAAATTTGTTTTGAAGGAAAAGAATGTTCAAAATGTTTTATTTTATAGAAATGTGTTTTTGAAGATGAAAGGATATCTTCCTAAATAAACTTATTTTTAAGTAATTCAATTTTGTGGAGTGCACAGAACGTCCAGTTCGTATGCACCATTCAAACTAGCTGTTTAAAAATTGGTTATGAATAGTATTAGCCAAATATGAATTTTATAAAATTTATTTTTCAACATGGAATTAATTTTTTAATTCATAATATCAAATTTACCTTAGCTGGAATTTTTGGTTATTTTCTATTTTTTTCTAATATTTTGAGGAATAGAAAAAAAATACAGCATTATTATTAAAAACCAGAATTTTTATTTAAATAATAATATTAATTTTAATGTTATTTTAATTTTAAAATAGACAAATAATACATATATTAGTTAAATTGAGGTCATTGGAATCATTTTTATAATAAAATTAAATATAATAATATTTATTGAACTTTTGAACCTCTCTTTTTCCTGCCATCTAACCACATATGGGGATTGACATTAAATGTAATTTTACACCTTCTATGAATTGAATTTCAAAAAACAGACATAAATGGTTGTAATTAGGGTGAAAAATGTGGTCTAATAGGATAAAAATAATTTTTGGTGAATAGTTACTTTTGAATTTTATATACCAGAGTTAAAAGTAAATATGGTATTTGAAGGTAAAAATAATATTATAATAATATTAAATTACTCTAAAACATGAACTAATCTCATTGGATAAGTATATTTAGACCCAAATAAACATTATATCTAAAATATGATCTCTTCAAATCCACTTGAGTTAGATTAAGTCATTTATTATATTCTTTTTAAAGAAGAGTTAAAAATATCATATTCATATTTTAATAAATATTTAATTTTTAATATGATGTTATATTTGTGATATGGTTTAATATAAAAGGGTTTATAAAGATAATAAATTTACCTATATCATGATAATTTATTTATAATTTATATCCATTAAATAATTATATTAACTGGTGACACAATGATGATGGAGTAATTGTTTAATTAATTGACATATCAAATAAGTGATATTAAAAATATTAAAATAAAAATAATTTTACCTAATTAATGATATCCATGAATTTAATAGATCACTTAGAAATTTTGGTGACATATTTAAAGTATTCGTTTGAAGTTATCATTGTGGTTTGATTTTTTTAAAAACAAAAAAAATTAATAGTATCAAAATCGGCATAATGGATACTTTAAAATAAATAATATTTTTACAAATTATAAAAAAGTCATAAAAAACTATTCTTTAGCCAAATAAGATGGATAATGTAAAATATTTCATAAATAATCCAATTGGGGTTTTTTGTAATTTTATAGTAACTAGATTAACTCTATAATGTAATTATACAAGAAGACATAGTAGGAGTTAAACTATTTAACTAAGGGTTAAATATAAAATACAAGGATAGTTTTATGACCAAAACATTTCTAAAAATCATTAGTTGCAGGGATTTATACCCATCCTCATATTATACATGAAATAAATCACTTTTTATCTTTTATAAATCAAAAATAAATTTGTAATAAATTAATATTTTAATATATTTCAAAAGTGACCCTCACCTCTCTTATAAAAGGAAACTTCTCATTTTCTTTAATTTACACCTCTAAATCCCTTTGGCTTGGCCAAAGCCTACCCTCTTATGCCCCAAATTCTATCAATTCATCCTAGATGCCATAGTTTGGGAAAACAACCAACCAAAGGATTCATTTTGGGAAAATCAAAAGGAGACACCCAAAAAGGATGAGGTTAATGAACTATCGACTAAAAAAAGGTATAAGGTAAGAGTTATTTTAATAATCTCTTTATTATCTTAGGTTTTTTATACATAATTGTCTTCTATGACATTTTTATTATCCATTTTATTGTTTCTTAAATTTTTTTTTAAATATTATTGATATTTGTTTAAATACATTTTTACCCATGTTTGACTTTTTAGATAAAATGTTTTGAAAGAAATATTTTGGTCAATTTCCAAATGGGGTAATTTTTAACCTTTTTGAAAAATTAATGAAATAATTTTTTTAACTAATACGATGCGAGAGGATATTTTCCACCGTCATAACACTTGAACATTTTAAAGCTTCCCTTATAAGATTACTAAGTTATATTTTAAAAGAAATATTTTATTTTATAATTGCGTGGATTTTAAATGTTTTAATAGTAAAAAGGTATATTTCTCTCCAATAGTTTTAATTAATTTTTTTAGAGTATTATCATCTATGTTAATATCCTTTGATAGATTTTTTTCTTCATTGAGGTTGATTTATTATGATATAATCTTCTATATTGTATTGAATATTTTTTGATATGTTGGAATTTAGATGCACTATTTTTAAACCATTCATGTTTTATGGTTAAAGTATTGACATTTTGTATGCTAGTTTTAATACAAATGTTTATGTTATATTTCAGCCTTTGCATATGATGAATGCCCTGGAATTAGTAAGTGACAGGCGGGGACTGCTATAGCCACTCGATGCATCAATAAATCTCATGAGGAAAACTAGTGTCTTGGCACATTGCCTTGATTTTATGATAATGGTTTTTGAATGAGGCATTAATTGTATGGTTATGATGTCTAATATTATTCATTTCCTCATTATGAGATTTTTTGGTGATATTTCATGTTATTATTCAATTAGTAGAACATAATTTTGAAACATGAAATTTCATTATTTGATTTATTATTTCCATATTATGCTCAAGATCATGCTTAAAGACTTGTGTTTCAATTTTATATGTTTTCTTAATTGTTTATTCTTAATTATTATAGCTTCTACTATAATGTTAATCCTTATAGAGGATCTGAGCTCACCCCTTTATTATGTTTTGATTTCTCCCCAGGATGTGATGAAGTGTATTTTGACTAACCTATAGGGACAGTCTAAGGAATATGTGTGTGATCAAAGGAGACACTATTTAGTTTTTCATCTTATGATGTAAAGTAAAAATTATTTTTTATGTATTTTTTCCAATGGTATTAAACCAATCGACCCTTCGAGATTTGGTTTCTTGTGATGATGCCAATAGAGTAAAATAATGTACCGACTCTAGGAAACTGGGTTTGGGGAGTTACACTTTATATGGATGGACTAATACTATTTTAAATATATTGTCATGAAACTCATTTTTCTCCATAGGTTAATCCAGTTTCAAAGATATTGGCAATAAAACTATTTATTTTCCATTTGTTATTTTGGTTATAAAAGAATAACGATTATTTACATGAGTTTTATGATGAAATATCTTTGCACAATATTGACATTTTGGTTCTAGGATGTTATATAAATTTCATTCACCAAAATAGAACTGGGTGATCTGGTAATATCTTATACAATGGGTGTGCCTGGATAGCGCTCCAATGCATTGGTTATTGATTATTTTAACAACATGGGATTTTGTAAAATATATTTTTTAAATTAATTTAATATTTAATATTTTAATATTTTTTATTTAATGTAACTTTTAAAATATAATTTTTATATTAATTCACCAAGTCAATAATTCCTATCACACGAAATCATCTTGGCTTGTGCAACACGCAACACTGAATTGGCATACGTTACACGCAACACCAAGCTTCTACAAAGCATCATTTTATTGTTATAATTATTTAAATGAGATAATTGTATCCTATTAATTAAAATTAGTAACATGAATAGTAATAAATATTTTTCAAATATTTTTGGTGGTTTTATAGAAATAAAAAATATTGATAAAAAAAGATATAATTTTTGGTAAAGTCCTTATATGTTTTACAAGACAATTTTCTCTAATAAACTACTTTTAAGGTGCTTCTGTGAAAAATGATTTTTGGAAAGTTTAAAATTTTAATTGGATAAAATATAATTTATTTTTTAATTTATACTATCTTAATTATCTTGGGGAGAATATTTTGGGATTTTTGGAGAAACTTCATTTTTTTGATGAATAGTGAAAATAACAGATTGGAATTCAGAACTCTCTTTTGCTGTTAAATTTAAGACACAAAATGAACTAGAGACTTGTAAAAAACCCATTTTATGGAAATTATTCTTCCATTAACCTTCAATTATTGAGTTTTGTTGGGTTTTATGTCTTTTTTAGGTAAAAATGTTGGTACACATAACATGATTTCAAAAATGCCAAATGTGTCCTTTCCCTTCCCTGAAAAGGCCACCAAGTCTATCTCTTAATAACATCTCTCAAACCACTTAGGTTTATTAAAGATATTCCCATTACCTTTCCCCACATCCCTCCCATACTCCTTGATGCACCTATTTGGGAAAAAATAAGTCCAAGTAATCCTTTTGGCACAATCCCAAAGGAGTTATCCAATTAAGATGTAACATCTTTTCTCATACCCTTTTTTTATTTTCTTTCTCCATTGCTAAAATATCTTTATAAAATTATTTAATAAAAACAACATTATCCTAAATTTACTATTAGTTTGTTTTTATTAAGTTTTAACCTATACTTACAGACACCTCCATCTAATGGGTAACAAAGATATTGTTTACGTGTATGATGAACTACTGCCTCACAAAATGATAATTGATCATTTTTTCATTTAACACCTCTCTCGATATAAATTATGATGTAAAATCTATTTATATATGTTATATATTATATTTATTATATATTTAATCTTATGTTATCATTTTACAATGAATATCATTATACTTTACACTTGGTGTAAATACAGTAATTTCGTTAGAGGAAGTGTGGAGTATCTCGCACTCAAAACAATGTGATTCATTAACACACTACATATAATGTATTATGGATGTGTTATGTGAAATTATATTATATATATGAAATAATAATACTAATATAATTATATTATATATACATATATTTCATTTTTATTCTTTCTTTTATTACGACAATAAAAACAGAAACAACGTTCATGCGTTGGTACGATTTATCATCTCCATGGAAGGTGTATTCCAATTCATAATTCTATATTATATATATTTTTATAATATACATATAATTAATATAGATGATATTTATATCATTTTTTTCATTATTTAAATCATGATATAAGTATAAGAAACAAAGATATAACAAATTAAGGCACATGCGAAGAATAAAACGAATATTACCTGAAATGAAACCAAAACATAGGATTGTTAACAAGTGGGTAATATAAAGTCATAATAAAAACATATATGGTATCATATATAAGAAATGGTTCTTGAAAATCTGTATAATAAATTTATATTTATTATAAAGGTGACTTGTATGAGTACAGAGAGAGTCAAGACACAAGGAAAGGGGATTACATCTCACTTTTTGTTTCCGTGAGATACATGGCATGTTCACTACACTTTACATTTTTGGAAGTTTATATACTTACCATAAGTTTATTATATGATTCATATTATTTATTTTCTTTGTTATTACATATACCTTATATGATCTTCTTTTCATGGAGTTTATATTTCTTAATTTAGAAATTAGAAAGATAGTTTTGTCTCAATTTACCGTCTTTGAGACACATGCCATGTTATGAACCTATATTTTTATATTAGGAGTTCACAATTCCTTTAAAATTTTATATTATAAATCTACATAATTAAATGATATTTTATGATTCATGTAATTTTATTTTCTTACATGGGGAGTATGGTTCAAAGTTACCATGTTCTAAGAGTTTACTAAAACAATATAATTAGTTATCGAGATTGTTTATGTTTATAATTTGATGAAATATTATGATCCATATCTTACAAAAACTGCTGAATGTTATTATAATATATCTATTAATGATAAATTCATGTATTGGTATCATTATTCCACCCTTTGGTACATATGATAGTTAAGAATTTGTTTTTAGGAAAGCCCATATTTACCCTCTTTTCAGTCAACAATCTGTGTTACTTCAAACCGTGGTTTATTAAAAGTGTTTACAAGAATATTATATTATTATATTTAAAATACATTACTGCCCATTTTTTATTTTATTAATGTTTTCAAAGGAATATTCTTATTGCTTTGAGAAAAAGGAATTTTCTACACTTTTTACCATGTAAAAGTAATGTTCATTTTACCTCATACTACATGTATGGATTTACCCACCATCATTTCTATGAAGCTTCCTTTTAATTTTTGAATGGATAATTTTTAAGGATTTTTTTATTAAATTATTTCCAAACAATTTTTTTTTCAAGCTTGATTTATATGTTTTCAAGGGAAATGGTATTTAAAATGTTTTTAAGACTTATTTATAACTTTTCAAATTATTTTCAATGAAATTTCTTTTTTAACATTTTCAATATTTCATTATAATTTTTAAAAATAATTTCAATGAAATGGTTTTCAAAACGTTTTCATGAATTATTTATACATTTTCAATGTGTTTTAAAAGAAAAATGTTTTTGAGATTTTTTTAATGTTATTTTATAATTTTAAATAAAAAATGTTTTCAAAATGTCTTCAAGATTATTTTATAGGTTTTAAAGTAAAAAAATTTTCAAAATGATTTCAATGATTATTTATAAATTTTAATGGTATTTTATAATAAAATTATTTTCAAATGGGTTTATATATTAAACATCTCTTTTCAAATAAGAAAAGATATTTTCATCAAGAAACTTTTTTAAATGATATTTGAAATTAAGTTTCCTTTTAAGATGATATAAGTTTATGTTATTAATGTATTTATAGGAATTTATCTAAAGGATAAGTTTATATTATTTATATGAATGTGTTATACGTGATTCAATGGTCTTTATAAAACCCATTTCTCTTTCAGATGTTATATGTCTTCGAAATCCATTTCTGTTTCAGAAGTTATATGTTTATGAAATCCATTTCTCTTTTACTTGTAATATGTTAATGAAATCCATTTCTATTTAATGGGTTTCATGTTTATGAATTCCTATTCTCTTTCATGTGTTCTGATTTTGATGAAATTATTTTGAAAACTGTCTTTTCCCATAGTTTATGAAATGATTACATGTTTAGAATACCGATTTCATTTCACGGGTTATGATATTATTTTAAATGCAGTTATGGAACATTTTTGATTGATTTCATTATGAGATTGATGATACCTATATATCCCTCTAATACATTGCATAAAGATTTATATATCACGAGATAGACAAGGATGAAATGAGAAATGGGATCAGTTTTGTATTATAGGGCTAGAAGGAGAAATTAAATCGATTAATTGTAACAGGTCTAGAACGAGGAGTGAAATCAGTTCAATAATATCAGGTTGGAATGTGGAGTGAACCTAGTTTAGTAAAGGACTTTATCCCCTAAGATGGACCTGGTAGTGATTATTAGAATACTATAAAAATAATTATATATGCTAACGTGTTATCCACAATCCCATGTTTTATTATGATGTTATTATTTCTTTTCTTATGTTATTTATTCCTTTATGATTCACATCTTATGAAATACCAATATTTAGGCTATGATTCGGTTTTATGATCTTATAATATACTGGGTATGATCTTATAATGGTTTTTTCACATACCCATATTCTCATGTTAGTGATTACATGAATCCATTTTTTACCATCTTTATCCCCTAATATGAACTTGGAAGTGATGCTTTGAAGACTATGAAAATAATTATATATTCTTATGTGTTATTCAAAATTCCATGTTTTATTCCAATGTTAGGCTTTCATGTCATATGTTCTTTATTTATTTATGATTAACATCTTATGAAATACTACGATTTAGGACAAGATTCAATTTTATGATTTTTTGATATAAGGGGTACGATCGTCTAATGTTATTTTCACATTCACATACCCTTATTCTCACACTAGTGATTACATGTCTCCCTTACTTACCATTTATGAGAATCAAATCTCATCCCTTTTTTATGTTTCTTTTCCTCGGTCATGATGATATGTATTATGTATAATGTTTTTAGGAAGTATAATATTCCTGAATAACATAGTGGGGGTTAATATTCCTCACTTATGTACCATGTTTTATGTTTCCATTCTTCAAAAGGCACTAAAGAAATACATTATTTAGGAATATGTTTGTTTAATGTTTTTAAGTATTCCACAAAAGTTATGTAATATTAATTAATAAAAATATAGGTTCATTATAATTTTTCTCTCTAGATAAATATATCTAAAGTTTTTCATATAGTTATTCCAAATTTAAGTGTTTTTAGGTGTTCTATAAAGAATATTTCCCTAGATATGAACACATTTTTATTTTATTTCTTTAGGTTTATGATGTATAATTTGATCAATATTGATATCACATGGATCATTATTGTTAATTGTTATAAATATTTACATTGTTAAATCCTTAACCAATTTTTTCATGTATCATGATATAGGTATTAATGGCTTATTAATATTCTTATATTATACGCATGTACATTGATTACATCATCATACCCTTATTCAATTATTATGTGCACTGATGAATTTAATTTTTTAATAACTTCATTTTCCCTTAATGATATTTTTTGATCACCATTATTATGTTTCCTTTTCCCTGGCTTATAAATAATGAGGTTGAATGAATTATTTCTAGAAGTTATTTCATATATTAATGATGATGTCTTAATTTGAAAAAGAGAATCTCGGTTAAGTGGGAGAATTTCTCATTTTAATTCATGGGAATTATTTATGTATGGGTTTTTCCTAATTCTATAAAATTCTAAACCTAAAATTTACTTTATAATGTAAGTGATCCAAGTCTTCCAATTGGGATTGTAGGGTCTAGATGAAAAAATTAGGCCACATTTATCAGTATCAAAGATGGAAATGTAATGTTTATGAATTTAGAAGAAGCTATGGGAGTACAGGTTGTGGGATATTGCAATACATAATATATATATATATATATTAATGGAATGAAACTAAATATGGAATTGATTGACCACACCCAGGTAACAAACTCATTTTTTTTACTTGGGATGTCGAAGGTATGAATTCTCCACTAGAAAATTTCATCATTACAAGTGGAGTTATCCAGGTATTATCCTAAAACATGAAAAAATATTACATAGGTGTAGGATTAAAATATTACATTTTAAAACCATTTTATTTATCCTATAATTAATTTAGATTTCTATCCCACCAGTTCCTCTTGGGGTTTGCCTTTATTTTTAAGTAGATCAACAAGGCTATCTAGTGTTGTCTCCAAAATGGAAAAAGCTAATCCAATTCCTTTATGAAAAGTATTTGAATGCTGATTGGTAAAAAACATATTGTAACATGATAAATCATTAAATTCTCTAAATTTAAAGTATATCCACTCATACTCAAAATTGTTAACTCACATTGTAGATGATCTCTAAATAATAGTTTCCTTAGTTCTAAGGACTCACATATTCTATCAATTTCTTCAAGAACCAATAGGATTCACATTATAAAACCTCTCATTAAATATTCCTCACTATAATATGAAATTAATTATTCTTATTTATCCTAAATTTATATATTTCTCTCAGATACTCATAGATCACACTACTCACTCAAGTAGATGGGGTTTTTGATTTATTTTTATATTTTCTACTCCTTGATCTTCTCAATCTCCTCACAGTAATATGGGGATATAATAAATGAATTAATTCTCTTACAAATACTATAAATGAAATGTTAATAAAAAAATATCTGATAACACAAAAAATTACAATATGGATGACCCATTGTGGGTTCTCATGATTTCACATGCACTTATTTTTTTAACTCAAAGAGTATTCTTAGAATTCCCTCAATAAATGATCCCCCATTATTGAAACCTGACTAAATGAAATATTATTTTATTATTTTATAGTATCAATTTCTTCTTTATATTAATCTTCTCAAAATACAACTATGGAATCTACATTTTATAGATTGAAATAGCTATATTGAAATGAAAAATAGATATATCAACAATGTGTAACTCATTCTATAGTATGGGACTTTCAATAAAAATAGTACAATCTTTATAATAAGATATGTAGGTTGTGGTAGCTCATATTCATTTTCATATTTAATTATTGGAAAAAAATATTATACTTCCATCTCAATTTATTTTATAATTACTCATGTAATTTCAAACCACAATGATGTAAGGCTTAATGAACAAAAACATGAAACTTGATGGAACTTTAACTTCATTATTCTAGAAAACCAGATAAAATCAATTCCACCATAAAACAATTATACAAAATAGTTATCATCACTTGATCATAATAACAACAATAATGTATCATGTATTGAATTACTTTCATGATGTTCTAAACTTAGAAGCATAATGAAAACATCAATAAATTTTCATTTTATCAAAATAACTGAATTTTGGAAACCCCCTTCATTACTGTTCTTTGATATCCCATTTTCATTGATGGAGATTAGATTCACTTTCTTATAAAACATAGTTTAAATAATAATTTAGATATTAATGATGGTTATTCGATGACCTAATAACTCTTTAATAATCCCTTTTAATATCTTTTTCACCAAATTAAAAATCCAAAAAACTCGATTTTTCATCTAGAAGAACTTCTAAATTTTCACAAAGTTTTGAGGCATTACACTGGGAACTTGAATGAATTACATTTTTAAATACTTATAGTGAATTTTTATGTTATTATAAAGGTAATTAATTTTATATAGTATATTTCTAAAATTTTCCAGGGAAAAAATATTTAAGCTCATCAAAATTTTTATAGTTGTTATTTAAAAGGATTACATTTGTAAAAGTTTTCTTTTTAGAGTCTTGTTCTTAAGGAAAGAAGACTTACATTAAAATCTATAATACTTATGCTCTTAACTTTTTAAATTTTAAGTGTACTACAGAGCCTTACAATGGGTAGTTAAGTCATATAGTAAATATTTATGGTAGGTAAATAATTTTGAATGGGAAAATCATTTCATGAAGCACAAAGCCATATGATCCCTTAAAATTATTATATTATACATATGAAGTTTTAAATTTAGTATAATATTTATTATCAAAAATTTAAAAGCATAAAATTAAGAATTACGAATTTTTTTGTGAACTCTAAAATCCATATTTCCATAGGTTTCTTCAAAATACTTTTTTCTTACTCTAAGGATAATCCAAAATTCTAAAAATCATCTTAGAAATTATCAAAATGATTGGTGGAATTATATAAATAATTCCAAACTCCTTAAATAATATATCTAAGAAGATTAAATGCATAGAATAATGAAATAAAAATATTTTAGTGAAAAATTATACCATCTTTTGTGAAACTATTCTTTACTAATTCTTAAGACATATATATTCACTTTTACCTTAATCTAGGCTAAAATAAACACTTATTATTGTAGCCAAATTTCTTTATACTCCAAAAATGCGATTACCTATGAAATCCAAGGAATCAATCAAGATAGATATTCAAGGGACCTTTAATATTCTCTTATGAGATTAATTACTTATAAAAGAAACACCTACTTATGAAAAAAAATCATCTTTCATGGGTGGATATTCACTTATTCAACCTAGATATCACCTTGAACTTCGATCATTGACTTGGTCATTGAAAAAAAATACAATAAACACCTTTTTTAACATTAGATTGAATTATGAATGTTTTAATTTTCATGTTGAATAGATATATACATAGTTTATGTTTGTGTGGTGGGTTGGGAAAAATTTATAGACGTATAATGCATTGTGTATTGCTTTCTATCTCCTGATTTAAAATATAAGGGACTAGGATGTGATCCCATTCCACTCTGTTTATTTAATTGGTGAGCTCAAACATATATATAACTCTAATGCTTTTGGTAATGCATCATATCTTGTGAGATGATTAGTCATGGATTGGTGAGTGAAATTAATCAATTATAAGAATATATCAACTATGTGATGTCTATGATGGTAGTGATCATTGACATAATAAATGGATTTCTATGCCTATATTATGCTATTTTTTCTATGTTATGTAATATTAATATGTTATATCTTTATAGATCTGGTTTATTTATGCCTATTTTCACACTGAAATGACTCATTTATTATGTTATTTAAAAACCATCATATATTGAATCATGATTTAAGATCTATATTTTATTGGGAGTCATTTTATTATGTTATTTTAAAATCCTTGATTGTTTTATCATACCCACATTTTTTTGTTATACTCACTTATGATATTAAATTTTTATCTCTTATGTATACACTAATTTAGTATTTAATATGATACTCATATTATGTTACAATTATCTTGGAAATGAAGATGATTATTATGAGTAATATTTCGAAAGGGGTATCATGTGTAAATATTTTTTAAATGAGATATTAAAGAATGGTTTTAAAATAATACTGTTATGTATCTAGTATCCAACGACACGAAACCTATAGATTTTGTGTGTGTGACTAATTATAAAATTTAATAAATATTCATATAAAATGATGTAATCTCTATGTATGTTTTGGTTGGTTCATATATTTTGGCACCAGATAAGGGTTTATAAAATTTTATTGATTAAGCCATGAGTAATGAGAGGTTAAAACTGAAAACAACCTATTTTAAACCAAAAGTGTTGTATGATGAATCTAAAATGTCATAGATTGATGAAATATGTCCTAATTTAGGACAAAATAGGACTTATTTTCCTTAAAATATTATTTAAAACCATTGATATTATTTCTGTATACTCGTGCTAAGTATTTTGGTTTTTTTTCAGTAGTAAGAATTAGTAGGGACCAAATAAATAATGAATTTGATGTACAATGAAATGATTAACAAAATGAGTAACTAAATATCATGTGATATTAAGTGAAAATTTTCATGGATATTCTCACCAAACTCTCTCATAAAATGAATAATAATATGAACCATGTTGAACTCTCAATCACGGCAAAGAATGAATTACTCTCTATTGAGTCCTTCAGGCAGAAATTTATACCCTCCTTTAGTGGGTCCTTTGATCCAATTATTATAGAGTAAATCAATAAATCAGAGAATATATTTTCTATTATCTTACTCTCATAATTATTATTTTTAAATATTTATCATTTATATGGTGAAGTTGACCAATGGTAGAATATCACTAATAATATGAGGCAAGAGAGAGAAATCAACTCCATGGAATGTGATGAGTTTAACAAGGTATTTTTTGATAAGTATTTTCCATGAATTCTTTGTACTGGAATACAGAGAGAATTATTTGAGATGAGGAAAAAGTATTATTAATACATTAGTGCCTCTAAGGTAAAATTCATAAGAATTTCAAGGTTGAATTATGGATTTGTCATTGACTATGAATTGAAAATCAATTATTTATTTAGTGGATTAAAACCATGTCTCCTGAATGAATTTTATACAATGGTCTTTGGTTTTTATGGAGAAATTATTTTATGTGTTCTTAAGGTGTAAGTTTATATTATATACAAAAATTGTTTTCTTGACTTTAGAGATGATAAAAAATAGAGAGATTTATTGAAACTCATGTTATAAAATCCACTGTGGAAAGAAAATTAATTTTTCTCTATGATGAAAATATGAGAAGAGTCTTGGGGGGAATTTATTTAAGGGAATAGGTTAATTCTTAAACTATAGAGGAAAATTCTATCAATAATATGAATATGGATATGATATGGATGAAATGAAATATTTAACTAATATTTCACCCACACTCCAATGATTCAATTTTATAGAGTATGAACATTTTTCCAACAAATGCACCAATCAAAGTGTTAATTTTGACTATTGAAATTAGTAATATCCTAATCCAATGGAAAAAGGGAAATCATATACAATTATAATTTTTTATGTGGTTCACAAGAACAATGTGGTTAAAGGTACAATCATCATCCAATCAAGTACTGTAAATATTTTATTTTATTTTGGTTCTATCCACTCATTCATATATTAAATATTTTCAAAAGGCATCAAATACCCACTCTAATGATTTTTTATTATTTCTTTAGTAAAAAATTCTATTATTATAATGATTTCATCCCTCATTTATAAATTTTATCTTATATAATTTTTTTGGAAATTGTTTTTCTAAAAATCATAATATTAAAATTTTATTCAAATTTGAATGATTTTGGGCATGGATTATATAGAATCTCTGTTTTGTAGTAAGTAACCCCTTATTTATACTTTTTATGTATTTAAAGTATATGGGTGATGTTTTGGACAGTTTAGATAACTTTTGGAGGGTTTTGGGGACTTCATATAGGTGCACAGTTTGGAAAAACCGTGAAATGGCTATAGGAAATCCTGGAAAATGAATTAGGGGAGGGAAGGAGCAGAGATAACCTTTTGTTTTCCCAAATCAGGTGGATGAATAAGAGAAATTATAAAACATGGGATATTGGGATTTGTCATGGATAATTCACATTTTGGAAACTATGTGAGGTAACTATGTGGGGTTCATTCTTGCAGTTGTGGCTGTTGCATGATTTTCACATGATTTTCATAACCGTGCAACTAAACCATGCACATGTAAAAAAATAGATCCTAAAAAGTGGATCTCTGTAGGCTTTGTGTTTTAATACCTCATTTCCCCCCAAAATAGACCTAACTCAGGTTTTCCCTTCTAAAGGATGGAGAACATCCCTTATCATTTTGGAAGAAATCTGAAGGCTTCTCTTAGTGTTTTGAAGCCATATTCTCAAGATATTTCTTCGTTCTTGGTAGTTATTTTTGCGCCTCTTAGAGATTATTATTTATCTTACTTGGTTTCTATATATACATCCTATGTGGATAGATCTATGATATTTTATGGAAAATATCATTATATTTGTGTTTTTGGTTGATAGGGTAAGAGATCTAAGATGGGTTTTTGGAGATCCAAATCAGTTTCATGGAATTTTTTCGCATTGCTTATCATTTTTTCAATGTTCTCAAGGTTTTTGGATTCACCATCAACTCCACAATTTAAAACTTTATGAATTAGTTTCAATTATTTTATTGTATTTGAATATGAAATTTTGGGAAAATCATGGTATTACCCTCCTTAGTAGCAGTTTATGAATTTTTAGAGAAATTTCGAATTTGTGTAAAATTGGTTGTGCAATGTTCCTTGATTTCTTGATTTTAAAATATGGAATTTCTATATTTTGGTAATATTGTTTAATTGATATTTTTTGAATAAAAAATATGTTTTATTTAAATGTATTGATTTGTTTGTTGAAAAATTTGTTTCAATAAAATGTGGTTTTATTGTGATGTTTTTTGGCATCAGGTTTTGGCATAATAGTTGTGTTTGTTCATTTGAATTTGGTATGGATGTGGGAAATGAGTCTGCCCCATCATTAGTGTTATGGATAAGGGTGAAGGATATCCCCTATCTAATGGTTCATTAACTGACGACTTAGTGAAAGGAAGACTCACCCATCGCGAGTATAGGGAGATACAAGTTACATGTATGGTTGGTTGTCTGGATATGTGGAATGGAATGAATTATTCCACATGGAATATGTGAAATGGGTTTATAACATTGTTTAGTTTCTTTCCTTGATAAAACAACTTTTGTTGGAAAACTGTTTGAAATGAAAATTGTGTATATTCAGATATAAACTATTTTAGAAATTGTTTTATATATACTATTTTATGTAAATGTGGTAACTTGTTCTATCCTAGTGTCATGAGTAGGGAATTAATTTAGGGAAAACCTACTAAGTTTTAGTACTCACCCCTACTTTCGAACTTTGGTGCTTTTTTAGATGTTGTTTATCGAGACATGGGAAAAGGTAATGTATCACACATCTTTAGTAGTACTTCTTGATACTTGGGCTGTTTTGTGGAGAGAGATCATGGGGCTTGCTTGTACCTTGGAGTTTACATTTGAGTCTTTGAGTATTAGGGTCTTCTATTGTGTACTTCAATTTTTTTTGTTTTCCTATTGTTACTAAAATTTTAATATATTTGAATATCAATGGTAGAATTGAGTTGTATTTTATTGATATCATGCATCATGTAGTGGATAATTTGGTTATGGCATGTGTGGTTAGTTTTTTTACTCTTAGAGGGAAAATCTCTCCAATGTGTATTGAAGCCATTCATCATTTATTTCAAACATTTGGAATCTTGGGGATGTTTCTTAAGGCTATGCAATGTTCATCCTCTTTCTTAATCCAATGAGCATGGGAGGGATGTTACAGGTGGTATCCGTTTCATTCTATCCAAAAATATATTTGAGACAAGTGCTATCATCTTGGTCCTTCCAAATATGTTTGTTTAATAAGTAGTAGTAGGCTTGCTTTTTGACTTGGTATTGGTTTCCGATCTTGGATTTGAATTCATTATAGTATATTCCTTAGTTGGGGATCATAAAGTGCAGTAGCATTGTTGGAACATGAAATGTAGAGAATAAAAATATGTAGCTAACATTTTTATAATGTACTTCAAGTTACCAACTGGGTATATAAGTGTTTTGGTGAAATTTAAAGGAATTTAAATTTCATTGTCATGGTTTTAGCCAAATATAAAAGCATGATATGTATTATACAAATGAATATACACAAGGTTTTCATAATTTATCTTGAGTAATGATATATGATTTTGTGTATTGTATTGATTTTTGAAAAATGTTAAAGTTGTTTTCAAAATAAAGAATTAAAAAAAAATATGGTTGTGTTATATTGAAAATGGTTTGATTTACAATAAAATTAGATATTTTTCCTAAATGGTTTAATGTGAGAAATAATGATTTTTGGAAAGCATTGTTGTGATTACTTGTTTTTTTTTGAATTTGAAATTGTAAGAATTTAGTTCCTATAGAGTGAGACTTCTGAAGTTTGTTGTGTGATAGAAAATGGAACATGGTAGGAATTGTGGGCACTAAACAGATGAAATTTCTAAGAATTTGGTTGGTCCTGAGCCATAGGTTAACCTACAGTTGGTTTAGAGTATTGTCCTAGAATTTCAGATTGTGGATACAGGGAACAAGAGGGATGCTGCAAGGAAAGTGGATCATTCCATCTAATTATAGAAGAATAATCCACCCATCATTCAGGGTGATTAAGAACTAGAAAATGTCAAGGTGTGGCGGAATAGGATGAATCATATATTTGATTTCATTGGCACACTAGTAGCGCCAAAAGTCAAGTTGTTCATGCTAAAATAGACCAAGGACTGGAATGAAATGATTTTGAAGAAATTTACAACAAAAAAATTATATCCCCATACATTTAGAATTGAATGAATGAAAAATTATTCATCCTGAAGTATTAATATCTTCTTGTCACAAATTATGTGGCTAAATTCATGAATTTAGTTTGATTTTAAAAGAAGGTTTTCTAAATTGAATCCTTAAAGGCCCTCATCATTGAATCCAGGATGAGGAATAATATTCTCTTGAATATTTATATGCTTCGTATTATATATTGTACAGAGATAATCAATGGAGAAATGGTTGCGGAAAGGAACACCTCAGGAGCTATGGGAGGATTAACTATGTCAGTACCCATAGGAAATGGGGGTGGGGGACTCTAATAGTGGGAGAAAGGAAAATATGGACTGCTATTTCCAAGGTGGGAGAAAGAATGAAAACTAGACAACGAGATCAGTGAACCTTCCTATAAGACCCACAACTAGGGTTATATATTTTGAGTGTGGTTCACTCGACCACATGAAGTGAGATTGTATGACACCACCGAGGGTATGAAACAATTTCAACAATATGGGGAACCTTCGACGATATTATCACAATGCGCTGAGGTTGGGGGTTCATGAAACTTCTCAAATGTCACATGCATCATATGCCTTGATGATATGAGGGAAGAAGAATCAATATCATCAGCTGATTTAAGCAATCCATGGTGATTCTAGGAATTCCATGACTCCTTAGGCAATGCAATCTCAAGAGGGAAACAAGGAAGAAAGTGCAATTAGGAAGTTGTTATATAGAGTAGAACATGTTATTTTGGATGATAATTCTAGACATTATATTGTGAGAAATATGATTATTTTTAATTCTACACTTATGAAAGTATTGTTCGATGCTGGTTCTTACTATTTATTAATCGTTTCTAATGCTATTGATTTGATGAGTTTAAAAGTTTAGATGATTCCTTCTATGATAAAACATCAAACTCCTCGTGGTCAAATAGAGTGTTGAGACTTTTTTTGTAGAACATGTTCAATAACTATTGATGGAACTAAAGTTAAATGATATTTCTCTATGCCTAAGATTAATATCTTTGATATAATCTTATGAATTAATTGGTTGAAAATTTTCAAGGATTACATCAACTATTATACCTAAAGAGTCAGTTTTATGATTGAAGATGGCCTCAAAATCTCTTTCAATGTGAAAAAACAGAAATATGGGTGCAATGGGCTTGTCGTCTCAAGTATTTGGAATGATATCATACCAGTTGGAAACATTGTATCTAGAATTGATGGGTTGGATCAATGATAACAATTTTCTAGCATTGGTGAATGCATTTCCAAATGAATATCATGAAAATTTCTCACAATTACCAGCTATAATGGAAGTGGATTTTATTATTGATTTTTTCTAGGAACTAGTATTAATTCCTTTCTATCATATAGAGTTACACCATTATAATAAAGGGATATGAAAGTGTAATTTGAAGAGATGGAAAGAAAAGGGTTTATTCGGACTAGTACATATCTATAAGTAGCACCATTTTTGTTTTTCAAAAAGGCAGATGAAACACTAATTTGGTGTGTTAATTGTCTTATTCATAAATTTGTTATGACAAAGAATCGATATCCACTTACTTGAATTGATGACATATTCAATCAATTAAAGGGATCTGAGTGGTTCTCTAAAATTTAATTGCGATTAGGATATCACCAATTGTGCATGATAAAGGATGATATTCCAAATAGATATTTCAAAATTAGATATGGCCATTTTGAATATGTAGTAAGGCCTTTTGGCCTTACAAATACATAAAAGAACTTTATGAAATTGATGAATCATATATTTCAGTGATATTTGGATTCTTTAGTGTTTGTTTTTGTGGATGACATATTGGTGTATTCAAGGACAAGTGATGAGACTGAACAACACTTGGTGACAGTGTTAGGAATCTTGAGGGAATGTAATGTTTATGCCAAATTATCTTTGGGTTATTTTTGGAATCAATATGTATACTTTCTTAGCGATGTGATCTATAAAAGATGTGTTTTTGTGGATCCAGAAATGATTGATTCTATTATCACTTTAATAATGGAAATAACATATTTGAGATACAAAATTTTATTGGATTGGCTGGTTATTATCGATGCTTTGTTAGTTATTTTTCATGAAAATATTCACCTATGATATCCTTTATAATGAATAATGTTTCCCTCCAATGGAATGAAGAATTTAAGAAGCCTTTTCAAGGGATTGATGTTCTCCTTACATGAGACCTAATATTGATTTTTTCATAATTAGCATAAAGTTATGTGGTGTATTGTGATGCTTAAGGATCTCAGCTGGTATGTGTTCTCATGAGAGGAGATTATGTTAGTGCTTATGGATCAAGGTAGTAACAAGTACATGAGAAGAAATACCTAACACAAGATTTTGATTTTGCAGCTATAGTATATTCTTTGAATAATGGACATCATTATCTATTTAGTGATGAATTGATTGTTTTTAGGAATCATAAAATCTTGAATCATATGTTATAAAAATTGGATTTGAAAATAAGACAAATAAAATTTATGGAGTAATTAAAAATGTTTTAATTTTACTCTATGTATACACTAGGTGAAGGTCATTTTGTTGTAGATGCATTAAGTAGAAATTCATTCGCTCTATTGGAATAAGAGGCCTCTGATTATAGGCAGTTGATGTTAGTGATAGCAGATATGAACTTGAAAAGTGAATACCTAGGTGATGTTGTGGTTTTCTATCTAGTTTCTTTTGTTCCTAATTAGGTAAATATTGTTAAAGAGTCATTGTTGTCTAACTCAGAATGTGTGGCAGTTAGGTCCAAACTAAATGATAGGGAAACCATTGAGGGATAGAAAATGGATGAATGTTCAGTTTTGTGGTTATGAAATAGGATGGTCGTACCTATGGCATGTGAGGAATAACTTCTTCATGATTATTATAACAACCCATACTTTACATACATTGTTAATACTTTAAAATTTAAGTACACCTACTACAACATATAACAAAACCATGAAAGGACCGTATAGGTATAATGTCTTTAGAAATTGGGAAACATAAACAACTAGTTCATAAATCATCTATGTTGTCTCCCATTTATTTAATCATATTTAGAGTTCCTTTTTGGCATATCCTACTTAATATCCTTCTTCCTGACCTGGGGAAAGAAAACATACAAAAGGGTGAGATCAAATGCTCAGTAAGGGTAAACAAAAGAAATATCAATCACATCATATTCATAAGAACATAATATTTTGGAAATCTTAACCTGCAAAAGAGATCATAATTTCATAACATGGGATAAATCACAGTAGTGAAATGTAATCCCAATAATCATAACTTAAAACATGAAACTTTGTGGCATACACACATAATCATAGAGAATCATTTCTTATTAGTCCAGACTCATTGCCAAGACTATCTTAGTGGAAAAAGTCCATTTCTGAACCGAGTTCACTCCTCGTTTCAGTCCTGTTTCACTGAACCGGTTTAACCTAACTTTCCAGCCATGTCTATATCATGAGATATAAATCTTTACCCAATGCATTGGAGGGAGATATAGGTCCCACCCATCTCATAATGATACCATTTTTATTTGTGCCACAAAATCAAAAATCATACATCATTGCATAACCCATGTAATAAAAAAGGGGATTATTAAACATCGTGACATCATAAAACAATTCATATAAGATACAAGAATTCATAAAAATAATTCCATCACAACATAATCAAATCAATGTAATAATTGTTATATAAATAGACCCCTATATTATCTTAGATGCAAAATAATTTTGATAAAACACTTGAACTCCATTCTTGAAGAAAATATCCTTTCTACTTCAAATTTTTTTCCTTTCTTAACATGTCATACAATTTTAAACTAAAAGAAGTTGATTAAAAATAAAATTGAACAATTTTAAAGGAATCTTCTTGTAAATAATTTTTTAAAAATCCATTCATGCCGTATAAGTTAAAAAAACATTCTTCTCGTAATTTTGTCAGAAAAGTCAAAAAGCACCTCGTACGAAAAATGACAAAAGATTCCTTTCTTATATTTTACTAAAAAACTCACTGAAGGGTAAAATTGGACTTAAACAATTGTATAAGGATATAAATATTACATATTGAGGAAACATGGATGTGGATGATAAATATTCCCCAGTAAATTCTGAAGTATAAACAATCTCGGATAAAAATTGAGATTGCGAGATTTTCCCTTACCTTAGGTCCGATTTGATTTGTAAGTGTCCGAAACTCCTGTATAATTATTTAAATAATGTCATTGACTTATTCCAGAATCATACTCATTGTTATGATATCATATATGGTCATATTCTTAGCTTCTTATTAGTAATATTTCATTGCTACTTGTTATTCGGGTGTTTATTACTTTTTGTTCTTATGCGTGTTTTGTCGAATAAATTCTTATTCATATTTTTAGGTTATAGATAACTCATTTCCAGAATTTTATTAGTGTAATATATATCATATTCATTCATTCAATTAATTTATATAAAATCATTATTCAATGAAGATCATGTAGAACGAGTCGCATCACATCGTGGAGACGGTATTCCGTACGTACGCATGAGGGATGATATCATTCCCATGATCATGGTATTGTATTGGAGTGTATATATACTATTTTAGAATCAATACCACTTTACAATAATAATATATAGTTATTTATTTTCACCATTATACCCATCCAAGTAAGGTGGTGGTGGAAAATAGATTACACCACGGCGTGGAGACGTTATTCCGTACGTACGCACGCGCGGAGATTTCGTTTTCCGTAGGATGGATAGACGGTGAAATGGGGTTGTTTCATACTTATAATAACATATAAGTATATGAGTGATACTGATGTTATTAATTCATAATGAAACAACTAAAGAAGAAGAAGTGGATGAAGAAATAAAGTTGAAAGAATCGGTAACAGACATTACCTCTTCTTTGAAGCGCCTCTTTGAGACCTCCTTTTAGGGCACTAAAATTGGTCTCTGAAGAAGACCAGGACCTCTAGGATGTTTATAGGGAAGTGGAGAGGAGACATTGGCAGGGTTTGGCCGAGCTTAAAGTCTCAAAGTGGTGTGAGGAAGAGAGGGAGGAGGTGCCCTTTTATAAGGGAGGAGAGGGGCACCTTTGGAAAAACTAAAATTATTATTTTATTATAAAGTCATATTCTATTTTAAATAGCTCCAAATTGATTTATTTCGAAGATAAAGTGGGTATGGGTAGAAATAATCTCATCCAATAGAATTTGGACAAGTTTAGGTTACTATTTTAACATTATCATTTAGATTTAACATTAAGTTAGATAATTTTACTTTTACCGTTTTTTTTTATTTTATTACACTATAAGGTTAATAAATTTACTATAACAAGCCAAAAGAACCCCAAGTTGTTTATTATTAATATATATAACCTTATATAAGTCATTTGTCTGAACCTTAGATTTTTAGGATTAAAATATCTATTAATAATATAATATTTGTTTTAATAACTATTTTATGTCAATTTTGACACTATTTGGTAATTGATTTTTGTAAAAACCATAACAGAAAAATTAGTTCGAAAAAAGTTACTTAAATAAATAATAACATGTCATATTAACCTAGATAAGTATTGGAAATAAAAAAAGTCACAAATTACATTTATTTGGGTATTTATAACATCAATTATGTCAATATTTCATTAATAAGATAATTATTGCTTCATCTTTGTGTCATAAATAAATTAACTTATTTAATGTCTAAAAATTATCAATAAAATACCATTATGTAGGAAATCCTTTTATCTTTCTAATTAATATTTATAGTCTAATTTATCTTATGCATAACCCTATATTAAAAATGATTTACTTATTAATCTTTGATTTTAACTATTTTAACCCTTCTTCAAATGAATTAATAATAAATGTCCTAATCTAATCCATGTGGCCCTAAATGGTCATAGTTTATTCCTAAGGTTGTTTTTGGTCGAATTACACTTATCCAATAGAATTAGTACATGTGTTAGGGTAATAATAAAAATATTATTTTTACCCTCAATTACCCAATTTACTTTTAACCGTGGTAAAAATAGTAAAAAGTTACTATGCACCAAAAATTATTTTTATCTCATTGAACCACATTTTACTTACTAACATCAACCGTGTCTCTAGGATTTTTGAAATTTCACTCACAGAAGCGGTAAAATTAAGTTTTATGTAAATTGTCAAATTCTCCTAGGAGGTGGGTAAAAGACGGTCAAAAGTTCAATAAAATTTTTATATATCTAAAATTATTATAAAATTACACCAATGAATTAAATTGAAATTATAGAGGTATTATGTATCAATTTTGACCTAAAATAAATTTAAATAAAATAAATAATTATTTAAATAAAAAGTCGGTTTATTCTATAGTAACATAGTGTTTTCACTATTCATCAAAAATTGAAAGTTTTCAGAAAAATACCAAAATTTCACCCTAGGACAATTTCAATATTCCGAAACCAAAAATGAAGTAAATTTTGAAAAATAAAATTTATAAATTTTCAAAAAGTGGTTATAACTATTCATAACGGCTAGTTTTAGTAATATTTTAATAGCATATCGTTGTTTAGTGAAACTCGGTATTGCGTACAACGCAAGCTATCGAGGAAGGTCGCGATTGCGTGTAAAGCAAGCCAAGCTAGTGTTGTGTGTAGTGAAAGATTCCTTTGATGATTTATATAAAACAAAATATTTCTTATAAAAGTCTCGGGTGTTACAATTATCACCATTCCAGATGGGCTATTCATCATGTAATACAAAAATATGTATAAGGAATTGAAATCACAGTTTTAGTGGGGAAATATGAAATGGTTATTTGTTGAGTATTTTTTTGATATGCTTAACTTGTTAGAATGTTAAGGAAGAGCATTAGCGACCCAAAGGTATGCTATAGTCTTTACCTATCCCTGTCTTGAAGCGGGAGGAGATTGCGATGGATATTTTTAATAAGTCTCCCTAGAACAGTTTTGAAACATGATTCCATATGGGTGATAGTGGATCAACTAACCAAGTTGGACAATTTCATTCCTATTTGTGAATCTCATATGATGGATGAATCCTAAAAATATACATATGAGAAGTCGTAAAGAGGAATGACATACTTGTTTCAATTGTTTTAGGTAGTGATACAAAGTTTATGGCTCATTTTTGGAAATACTTATAGAAATTATTTAGGAATCAGTTGACTATGAGTATGAACTATCATCCTCATATGACTGAACAATACAAATGGATGATGCAATCTTTGAGAGACATGTTGGGAGCTTTTGTAATGGACATTGGTGGCTCATGGGAAGAACACATGCCATTAATGGATTTCTCATATAACGACAGCTATTAGGCCTTGATATAAATGGATCCTTTTGAGAGAATTGTATAAAAGTCCTTTTCATTCTCCAATTTTTTTGGTGGAAACAGGTGATACTTCACTAGTTGGGCCATGTCTTGTCCAAGAAACAATAAGGAATATTCAGTTGATCAAGAAATAGATGGAGACATCTCAAAGTCATCAGAAATCGTATGAGGATCATTATCGAAAACCTTTTTTCTTCATGATGAGTGATCATGTGCTCATGGGGATCTATCCAATGCCTGGACATAAACATTTTGAAAATTAGGCCTTGTTATCTCCTCAATATATATGCCCTTTTTGAGATACTATAATAAGTTAAAGAGGTGGTATATCTATTGGAATTTCTAACATGGTTTAGTGTGTTGCATAATTTTTCCCAGGTATCTCAGTTGAAATATTATCAGCCTAATCATAACCATGTAATTCGATGGTATCCTCTTATACTATAGCTGTATGCTTCATTGGTTCACTTTCCAATATGAGTTGTGGATAGGTAAGAGAAAGTCTTTCATGAAAAAATCATCAGTCTAGTATTGGTTTTTTGGAAACATGGTCTGATTCGGGGAGAGACTTGGGTACATGAGAAAGAAATGATAGAAAAATGACTAGAACTCTTTCAGAAGGATGATGTTCTTTATTTTTCAAGATTGTAAAGGCCAATGGTGGGGATAATTTATCACTACCGGTTTCACTTAAGTAACCATTTATTTAGGATATTTAAGTATGTAAATTATATGGGTGATGTTTTGGAGAGTTTGATAAAATTTGGAAGTTTTTTTGGGCTTTACTATTAGTGCATGGTTGGTGTATAGTTTGGAAAAAACTCTGCAAAATCTATAGGAAACCACACACATTAAATCTAGGTCTAAAGGGAAGGAGAACGAGTGGAACATGTTTTTCCCAAACTATGTGGAAGACTAGGGAAAACCGTGCAACTCGAGACAATGAGATTTGAATAGCTGAAACATGGTTCAGAAACCATGTGATGTTCATCCTTGAGGTAGTGACTGTCTTAGGATTTTTCCCTCTCAAAGGTTGGAGAACCTATCCCCTTCATTTTGGAAGCAATTTGGGTACTTCTCTTTTTTATTTGAAGTTGGTTTCTCATGGTAATTGTTCATTCTTGGTTGTTATTGTTGAGTTTTCTTAGATATTCGTATCTATATTTCTCTATTCTTAGATATATATCCTTTGTGGAAATCTCTATGATCGTGGATTCCAAAAATGATTAGATCTGGCTTTGTTGTTAATAGTTTAAGAGATCCAAGATGGATTTTTGGAGATCCAACCTAATTATATAGACATTTTTGTGCCATTTTTCGTTTTTCCCCAATTCTCTTGGTTGGTGTATTCTCCATCAACTAATATATTTTGAAATTGAAGGATTAATTCCAAATTATTAGTTTTGATTGTATTTGGATATGAAATTGTTGTGTAAATCAAGGTAGTACCCTCTTTAGTGATGGTTTAAGAGTTTTTGATAGAATTGTGTAAAATTGGTTGTGCAATGCACCTGGATATATTGATTTTAAAATATGGATGTTAAAATGTGGATTTAATGGATTTTGGTAATATGGTACAATTGTGATGTTTTCAATAAAAATATAGTTTTATTGAAATATATTTGAATTGGTTATTGAAAAATAGGTTTCAGTAAATGGTGGTTTTATTGAGATTGTTGTTTTGGTATTGGGTTTGGGCATAATGGTTTTGGGTGTTCAATTGAATTCAGGTTAAATACAAGTAAAGAGTATCACCCCTAATTAGTGGGATGGATAATGGTTAGATATCTCCTCCACCAAATGGTTTATTAAGTGATGGATTAGTGAAATGGAGGTTCCCCACATTCGAGTATAGAGAGGTCAATGTTACATGCGTGGTTGGTTGTGTGGATACGTGGAATGAAATGAATTACACCAAAATTGAACATTTTAAATGATTTTAAATCATTCTTTGGTTTCTTTCAGGGATTAAAAACTTTTTTTTGAAATAATAATTGTTTATATTATGATATAAACAGTATTAGAAATTGTTTTATATAAACTTTTTAATTTTAATGTTCTAACATGTTCTATCCTGGTGGAAGGAGTAGGGAAGTCACTTGGGGAAACCTACTATGTTTTAGTACTCAACCCTACTTTGAAAAATTGGTACTTTTGATGAGTTTTTTATCAAGATACTGGAAAAGTTAAAGTATCATAGATATTTAATATTACTTCATGATACTTGGGCTATATTGGGGAGATAGATCAAGGAGCATGTTTGTATATTAGAGATGCCATTGGAGTCTTTGAGTTTTGTGGTCTTCTATTATGTTCCTTAATATCTTAGTCTTCTATTGTGGTACGCAGTTTTAGTTTGATTTTAATATCAACAGTCTCTTTGAGTTATCTTTCACTGATATCATGCATCATGTTGTCGAAAATTTGGTTATGGCTTGTTTGGTTAGTTGTTTTACTCTTAAATGGAAAATGATCTCCCACATGTGTTAAATCCATTCAGCATTTATTTTTCGCCTTTGGAATTCTAGGGATGTCCCTTAATGGAAATTAACATTCCTCCTTTTCAAGCCAATTAGGAGGAAAGGGATATTACATATTACATCTCTATATATAGAGACCATGTAAATTTCTAGAATAGGTATGTCACATTTCACATTGTAAATCAACCTATAATCACCTATAGGTGGATTAATTATTATGAACTCCCAATGTGAATTACTTACCCTAAAATTCACTTAATACCCAACCATGAGGTGCATTTTTCTCAAATGTATGAGGATAAAATCAATATTGAATATATGTATATTATGTGGGAATATGTTGATGTATTTCTAAATATTTTTTCAGCTATTCTCCCAGACCATGGGGTTTAATTTTCAATAGAATTCATTCTTTGTGTTAGTACCATACCAAATAATTCTTATAAAATGGACATAATTGAATGGGTGGAGTCAAAGAAGAAAATCTGAGAGAATTTGGATAGGGGTTTTATATTTTGATGTGCTTCCCCATAAGGTGAACTAATCCTTCTTTTAAAGAATAAATATTTAAAAATGAATCTTGAAATTGATTTTTGTGTAATTAACTTTGTAATGATCAATAATAAGTATCGTATGCCCCATATTGATGATTTATTTGATCAACTTTCAGGGTCTCATCACTTCACAAATATTGTACTTACATTTGGATATTATTAATTATGTGTAAAAAAGAGAGGATATACCCAAAAAACCTTTCATTCATGATATAAACTCTATGAATTCATAGTTATTCCATTTATACTTACAGATTCCCCTACCACATTTAGGGATATGATGAATATAATCTTTAGAGATTACATATAAAAAGTTGTTGTCATATTTTTAAATGATATTCTCTTATCTTCCAGGAGTAAGGAAGATCATAAAGATCATTTTATGATTATGATGATGACCCGGAGAAGGAGAAGTTGTACTCCCAACATAAGAAGTGTGAATTTTAGTTACTCAATGTGTCATTATTAGGTCTTGTAATCACAAGAGTGGGTATATATGTGGATCGTTCAAAGACATTAGAGATTAAATAATAACCTAGACCAACTAATGTAAAACATATCCATAGTTTTTTTTGATTTTATAGGAACTATTGGTGATTTTCGATAAATTTATCTTGAATATAAAATACACTAACCAAGTTAATTTATAATGGATCCAATTTACTCGAGAGATGAATGTAAAGAAAATTTAAAGGATATTAAGTGAACTTTGGTCACAACACCTATACTCACAATTACCTTTAGTATAAAATGGGTTGTGATATACAATGATTTATTAGTGATGGGATTGAGATGTTTTATAATTTGGAAATGACATGGTGATATCTTATTCCTCTCATTAATTAGTGACTCAAGTGAAAAATTTGTGGATTCATCATTTGGATACATCAATAGTAATATTTGAATTAGTGATTTGGAGGAATTATCTCAATGCTAAAAGGTGTCATATATATATATATATATCATAAGATCTTAAAGTCTATATTCACATAGGAAGAGTTGAACATGCACCAAGTGACTTGGTTGGAGTTGATCAATTATTATCATTGTGTAATATATTACCTCCCTCAAAAGGAAAATACAGTGGATAATGATAAATATAGAAAATTACATGCTACCTTATCCATAATGAATATTTATGGAGACCCAATACTCTTGAAGTTTCCATAGATTGATCTTGAAATCATAAGGTATGTTTAGAAATCCTATCTTTCCCAAATGACTGCTCAAACATTCATCCATGTGATGATCATAGAGTTATAGAAGGAGGATATCAAGCTATAGAAGAAGGAATGAAATATTATTGAGTTCATCCTTGAAAATGAGGTAATTATAAGATTCAACAAATGAATATGTGACCCATAAATACTAGATTTAATGAAGGATCTATTGGATGATTCAAATAGTTCCTCATTCTCAGTCCATCCTAGAAGAATAAGGTTATATAGAGATCTCAAGGATATTCCTGGTGGGAAAACATGAAGTCATATATTGTAGAGTATATACCCCATTGGTAATTCTAGTAACAAGTTAAGACCAGACAATTGAAATGTAAGTGGATGGTGTAACCATTACCTACACCATTGTGAAAATTGTATAAAATTAACATGGATTTCTTCATAGGAATTCTAATGTCTTTTATAGGCTATAATTCTATTATCATTGTCAATGATATTATTAATTTAGTGATTTTAATTACTACTCTAAAATATTTCTCACTTTATTAACATTCCATAATATATGAAAAGTAAGTGGTCAAGCATCATGGAGTACCAGTTTCCATTTCATTAGATTGATATCTGAGGTTTAAATTTATGTTAATGAGGAGTATTTAAAAAGCATTTTATATAGAACTAAGCTATAAGAGTAGTTATTATCCTCAAACTTATGGTCAATCTAAAACAAAAATTATAAATCTACAAGATTGGTTGATATACTATTTAATGTATATCAAAGTAGGTTAGGATCAACACCTTCCACTAATATGGTTTTCATTATTGCTTTTGAATGGAACCATATGAAGATCTATATTGGAAGAGGTTCAAACTTGCCACACACAAAGTTTAATTTGGTCAGTTTTAGCTTCTGGGAAGAGTTCTTTCACAAGATTTATCTTAGAATATTAATACCATTTAGAATTATATTAACATTTTATAAATTCGATATATGGACTATATTGATAATCATCAATGAGATTTGGTGTTTAATGTCTAGTATAAGGTATTCCTTTTAATATTACCATGGAACATGTTTAATAGTTTCGAGATGTAATAATTTTTGATCCATCTATACATTTTACCTATAATTTTTCTTAATAATATAGGGATGATATCATATCATCTTTCACTTAATCAAAAAAATTCCAAAGTGCATGGTGTGTTTTATGTATCATTTTTCTGGGAGTACATAACCAACCCTTCACATTTTCTCAACTTAGTGGTAGTACCATAGGTACATAAGCTCTCATATAAGGAAAAACAAACTGAAATTTTGAATTATGGAGATAAATTACTATGAAAAAAGATCACTGGATTGGTTTAGGTTTTATATAGGAATAATAATATTGAGTAATTTATATGGGAACCTGAAGAAGTAATGAGAAAAAATTAACCTCATTTTAATTTATAATAGTAATGAATTTTTGAGGGAGAAATTAATTGTGGGGGGGGGGAGACTGTAACTCCCCATGATTTCAGTATATATTTACTTTTAAATTAATATTACATTCTTGATATTTTATGATACTGTTAGACACCAATGAGAATTTGTGTTTCCATGTGTTTTTTATTGGATTCATTTTCAACCCCATTTTTGATTTAGTGTATTAGATGTAGTGTATTAATTTACATGGTGTAGTGGAGCATGTTGGATTTTCTATTCACTATGTCCATAATTTCATTATATGGTGATGTTCCTTATTAAGGCAATAAAATACATTATATGAATAAATGTGCGAGCTCCAAATGTCAATATGATAATATCAAGATACGAGACGATGCTATCAATAAAATAAGACATCCCTGATGGGGATACATAATAGAAATTTTATGGAGAATTTCTATGACCATGAATACCTTTTTTAATTCATAAAAAATGGTTCTTGATGTTTTGGATTGATTTTGGTAATTTAGCGAAGGAAAATAATGAAAATGAAGAAGAATCCAGAAAATCATATGTTACACAAACATGGTGATTCTAATTCATATTAAGGAAATATACCAAGGAGAGATTTTTTCACAAGTGAAAAAGTTGGGGGAAATTCATTAATATTTTCATCAAGTATTTTAAAGTTTCATGAAAAGAAAGTTTCGTGACTACGTCATCAAAATATGAAAAATGTATAGAATTCATTTATGTTTTTGTGTGTGAAAGATCATATAATTGGTCAAAGTATGTTTCATGAAAGTGGTGAGTTTTATGAATATGGTTTCTTACATGAAGGAACTATGTTTTTTCCGAAGTGTAAATAAGAAGAATATTTTCCTAGATGTTTCAAGAAGAAATGGAGTTACATGAATAGAATAAAAAGTTACATGAAAAGTGGAAGTGATTGAGAAAGTTTCATGTAGGGGTGGAAATTTATATTAATAGTATGATACCCATATCATTAGTGTAATATTGTCTCTTTGATGATATGAAGGATTTATATTGATGAAATATTTCATAATGGTATTTCCTAAGCGAAATAGTAATACTAACATGAGTTACATGAAGAAAGGATGTGTGTTAATTTTACCAAGTTTGTTTTGTGAAAATTGAATGTCCTGTTAATTTTTTAAGTTTCATGACATAAAAAAAGTTTCATGAAAGATTTGAGTTTCACAAAAAAGTAAAAATTTTCCAAAAGCGTGTTCTAGACATTTAATTAAGTAAAACTGTACATGATGTTATTGAAACTCATTAGAGTCCTTGGAAATGTAATTCATTATTCCTTGAAGTCTTTTTTCAATTGTGATTTTAAGCTACTTCAATGGTAATGTTTACTACTATTTTATAAAGGAGAATTGTTGATATCAATAGGGACTAATCAGTGAATAAAGTATGAGATTATGAATTCTTGAATTAGCCTATAATAAAAAAGAATTAACTTTTTAAGTAGTGAACAAAGAGAGAGGTAAAAGGGAGTGACCCTTTGGTGGTAGTGTGTTGATCCTAAACCTTACTAGGGGATTAAACCTAGGAATAAGAGTAACCAAAATAGTTAATCTGATAAACACTTAACATGTGAGCATAAGTGTGACCCTAATATGAAATGAGGTCAATATCAGTTAGTATAGTGATATTTTAATGGGTATATAGGGAAACAAGAATGAGTTTCATACCCTAATTCATCCCTCTGAGGGAATATCTCACTAAATTACCATGTGGGTCCAAAAATTAGCATCATGGGAGGGTTATCATGTTTGATTTTTTTGTTATGAATTGATCCAAGAGGTTTCTGGAGTTAAAATACTTTCCATCCATACAACATAAGAAATATAATGAATATAAAGAAAAATTAACCCAAAGGAAGTCCATATAATTGAATTTTCCTTGAGATGTGTGTAATTGTGATAAAGGAGCCCAACATCTAACAAATAAAAGGTATGGATAAATTGGATTGTGTAACAAATTTCATATACAATGATATTGAAGGGATATCTAAGGAACCAAATATTTGAAGCAATGTAGGAACTATTATTGATTATTGGATATCAATAGATCTAATGGTGTAGTATATACATATATTAGAGGAGCTCGATTAGGGGATAATGGAAGAAAACATGGAGGTATTGAAAAATAATGAATCTTAAGGGATCCATGTTGAATCATATGTAAATGATTTAAAAAAAAATAAAAATCTTCAATCCAATACAAATTTATGTGGGCAAAGATACGAGTGAGAAAATGATACTCATGACAATTAATTAAAGGAGGTTAAATAATGACAAGATGGTTCCAAAAAATGATCCTTGACTCAAAGGAGTTTCAAAATCTAAGGATTATGATGGATTAATTGTCTTCACACATGGAATAATTTTTTAGGATAACTAAATGTTGGTGTAAGTAATGGTCGCACCAAATAATGAAATTGTGAATCTAGGTGAAAAAATAAACATAAAATTGACTTATACGAAGAACATTCATATGAAGTGGAAAACAAAATATAAATAAAGAATGAGATAGAACTAGTATTATCCTTCTCAAAAATCAATAGGAATAGAGGTTAAAATATGAAAAATAAGAAATCACTTGTATGAAGGAGATATCAACCCACTTAAATGAGTAGCATGGGAAGATAAAGAAGCTTAAAGTAATATTGAAAACCTTAAATGAGACAAATTAGATCCATTTAATCAAAGAATCAACAAGTGGTGTCCATAATTGTGGAAATACAAATCCTGCGTGTAATAATAACCATATTTTCAAACTTTATAGAGATAACTATTTGGTATTGTTACAAACTAAGTTGTATTTCTATAGACACATTTGAAATACCATGAGTTTATTTCTGGATGAAAAAGGGATCAAAGGAGGGAGAGAATATACTGTAATAACATCTCAACTGAGGTGTGACTATTTGAGGTATGGTTTTTTGGGTAATGATTTATTTATGCTAACCATGGTCATATAGATTGGAATTATTGATAAAGTGAACTAAATGTGTTCTAAGGAAATACTGAATTTCTAAAACTAACATGAATAAATTTTTCATTGAATGAAATTCTATTAAGATATAGAATTGATTTACCTCTTTGGAGAAAAATAATGGAGATCAAAAAATGTGTATCAAGTAACAACATAAGTTTACTCTTGTAAGCCCTCCTAAAAATAAAGGAAACAAATCTTGGACAAAAATAAGTATGATTATCACATTTTGAGAAATATGTATAAGAATTTGATAAGTGATCCATCAGTGACGAAATCATCTATGGTTGATCAATTTCCTATTAAAGAGGTTATATGTGAGGTGTTCCTGAGTGGGATTGGAAAGTGTACCAAAAAGGAAATGAAGAAGAGAACCATGAGAGTTCCCAAAAATGTAAAAATAATGGTATAAAGAGATGTTCCAAATCATGAATTAAATAAAATATTTCCCGTAAAGATAACAATAAGGTTTAAAAAACACAAAGGAATACAAAATCTACTCATGTTAAATACACATCATAAACAAAATCATGGGTTGCGAAGTTGATGAATTATGAATGGTTAAACAGTGCTTCAAATAAATGTCAAGAAGAAGGGTCCAATCAACAATGTGTTAGAAGACCCTTTTCGAAAAGAGTACTCAAAGAATAATAATTAGTGATTTTGGATACAAAGGAAAGGAAATACCTATACTCATAAAGGGTAATTATAAAGAAAACATATGAAATAAAATATGTGTAAGTGGAATCACTCAAAGAAGAGTTAACTACATGGAATTGAATAATATTATCATGAATAATGATTAATAATAAGAATAGGTTGATGAGGTTATTTCTTTATTTTCCTTGGGAATGAAATTGGGAAAAGTAAATGTGATACCTAACACTAGTTTATCTAGATCAACCATATTCATTAAAATTAGGAAACGAAACATTCCCCTCTCCCTAAGTGTTTAAATGTTATTAACTTATTATTTAATACTTATCGTTTTATTTGAGATATGATCAATTTAGATGTTCCATAAAAATAATTAGAGTGATGTTGGTCATACTCCATAGTTTAATGTCATTCGAATTAGTAAAAGGTGAAAATTTGATGCGTTTGGAATTGTAATGAATGAGACCAAAAGAAGAGTCAGAGCATTAATGGGGAGGATCAAAAATCAGAATTAGGGTTTTGAAAGTTGATATTTTAATTGATATCAATGGTATAAATTTACATGAATTATTTTTTTCAAGAGAATCTAATATCTCTAACTTCATCACATTAAAATAGAAAAATGGGGAAACTGTAACAAAATGAGCTATCAGTTTTTTCTTGTTCTTGATCTAACATGTGATATCATATGTTTTTCTTAAGATATTAGTGGCTATTATGGTTGGATAAATCCAATTCTTAATTTTGGTCCTATATTTTTCTACAAAGTTAAGATATTCATAGGGAGTTTTAAGATGATAATATGAAAGATAGTATCCACAAAAAATTAAAGACACGCTATGGATGTGAGATGGAATATTCACCAAATATTTTTTAGGAGAGATATTGAAATCTAAACTAATGAGTCTTCATTTAAATATTTGGTGTCATGAAATATTCAATAAATGGTATCCTCCATCATTATTGTATATGTGTTAGTTGGTATTAGTTTCAACAATTGTTATTAGCTTGATGTTCATAAATGATGCTTTTTTTTGAAATAATTACTTGAAGGAAGATAAATTTCTATTGCTGCTTAAGTTGTATAGAAGTAAGTGAATTTAAAAAAAATTGATGGTATTATTAAATCTATATATTGTTTAGTACACTGTGTTTTAACTTAGTAGGCTTATAAGTTCTTTTAATAAATAATTACTAATTGGTAAGTCCACAAACTATAAATCATTATGAATTCATCTTCAATGAAAATATGTTTTTATGCTGGAGAGATTACTAAAACCTATAATAACATATGAAGTGATGATATAGGAGAAAAAGTGAACTTGTGTTTCTAACCAGTGGGCCTAAAAATTTGTTGAGTTGCATATTATTAGGGGATAATTATCTCTCTTTATCAAATGCGAAGACCATATTGAGAAAATTGGGGAAGTAATAAATAATCTTATACACATCATTGATAAAAGAGATAAAAATTAATTATTTAATTCATGGTCTCAATGGTATATAAAATATAGAATCTTATGTTTTCTAGCATTAAAAATATAGGGGGAGAATTTTATAATTATAAATGTTATATCCATATTTCCCAAGGTATGATTTTTTCATGAGAATCAATATATGATACACATGGTACAAAGTATAATTTTGATTTTATGTAAAAGGGAGAGAAAAAGGATCATGAATCCAAGTAAAGTTTCTTCTTAGAGTATAAAGGATCATGGATCCATGTGTGTTCTTGAACAATAATTATAATGGGTTTATGCTGTAAAGGCTATAAATCTTATGATTTTAAGGATTTTTGTTCAATAAAGATAAATCATGAAATGAGTTTATACTGATATCAGTTAGCCAATAGGGTTGAAAAAAGTGGTCCTATCTTATTCCATGTTTTATGAAATAGTTGATATTTATGGATAAATATAATCAATAATTGGTATTAGTATTCATGGATAGTAGGTATCAAAAATGGTTTATTAGGTGGAAGAAATATGGAGTAAGAGGATTTATAATGGTGTTTCCAATATATCCAAATGGGGAGATTATTCAACCCTAGTGATAATTGGTTTTTACCTGTGTTATTTGTTGGATTAGTTTACAACCCCATAATTGTTAACCCTTGTGAGTTTGTTTATTGGATGTTCTATTTCCATCTACAAGGTGTGGTCAAGAATTTTTTATTTTTTATTCACCGTATCCATATTTTCATGGGATGGTGGTACTTTAGATTAAGTGAAATTGGAATATTTCTAGAAGTAATGTGAAAGCTTGGAATGTTGATCATGATTTTGACGAGAGATTGGTTAAATATATCAAAGAAACAAGAGAACCCAGATATTGATACAACATTATAAGTTTATGGATAAGTTTTAGGGACATTAATACAATGAAAAATTATTGATGAAATTGATCTTGAAGTGTTTGAGTGCATGTGGGGATTTATCTTAGGAAAATTTATAAAAATGAAGAATAATCATGAAGATCATAAGTTTCATGAACACGGTGATTCCATTTCTTCCAAGGAAACAAGGAAAAGAAAAAAATTTACATGCAAGTGAAAAATTTGTACAAAACAAAAAGTATTTTCATGAATTTTCTTGATGTTTCATGAAAATTATTTTTGATTATGCCTCATAAAAACATGTAAAAAGCATGAAATTTTCCAAATATTTATTGCTTCAGGAAATATTTCGTATATTGTGAAAGTAAGTTTTAGGAATGTGGTGAGTTTCCTGAAGTAAATAACTTATTCCTATGAACCATGTTTTTCAAAATAATATTCAAAAGTAATATTTAACTATAATTTTCATAATTAAAAGGAGTTATGTGAATGGAATAAAGTGATTCATGAAGGGCGATGGTGATTGAGAAATTTTCTCAAGCTGGAGACAATATCTATAAATAGGATTATGCCCCCATATTTTGACTAAGACCGACTCATTGATGATTCAAAGGCTTTGAATTTAAGAATGAATTTTGTAAAGGTATTTATTGCATGAAAGAGTAAAAATTACATGAGTTATGTGAAGAAACAAATTGTTCAATTTTGACTGAGTGTGTTTCATGAAATATTAAGAGACACACAAAAGTTAGGTGTTTTGATAAATAAAAAATGTTTCATGAAATCTATGAGTTTCATGATATAATTACTATTTTGTGAAAATGAATATTTGTTATTCACATAAGGAAAATTCTATAGGAAGCGATTGACACTGATTTCATACCTTATAATGGAATTTAGTATTACTTGAATACCTTTTTCAATAAGGAAAGGTATATTGCTATAATGGTGATGTTCATAATCAATTGGTGAAAGAGAAATGTGAAGATCAGTGGGTACTAATCAATGCATTAACTATCATAAATTGAATCCACACATTAGACTATGAGCCACAAATAATTCCCTCCCGAAGTAGTGATCAGATGGGGAGGAAAATGGGAGTGAACCTTGGGTAGCAATGATCTGACTCAAAACATTGTAATAGGAGTGGTCTATCCATTGGAGTGACCTAGACTAAATATACAAGTAAAATATTATTAATGTATTTTGGCACACTGACACATTGTTAGTGTGTGATCCTTAGATACATCATAGATCATCTGAACCAAGTAAAATTATTATGTCTTATGTACTTTATTTTAATATATTATATATGATAATAATAAGTTCATGCGGATTGAGGGATCATCGATATTTTCTAAATAAAACTAAGATTAGTGCACTAAATAATCTGATCATCACTTTATAAGTGATAATAATAGTGGCCCTAGTGAAAAGTGAGCTCAATATTTATTTGGATAGTGATATTTTCATTGGTATATGGAGACATAATAATTATTTTCATACCTTGATTCACCCCTCACCCTCTAAGGTGATTTCTCAATAAAGTCCCTTGTTAGTACAACAGATTCACACCACAATAAACAAAAAGAAAAAATCATTTATTTCATATTGGCCATATATTATAAATCAAAATTAAATACATTAAAAGATAAATAAATTTCTATAATTACAATTGATTGAAAGCATAAGTGAATAAAAGATAAAAATTAATTAAAATGTTATTTTATAAAAATATACATTTATATATTACAAAAAAAGTTATTTTAAAACAAAATATTTGATGTGTTTATAAAATTTAAATAATTATTCAAATACTAATGTATTTATGAAATTGAATGTTTATAAGATAAGTAATTTATTGTAACATGATGTGATTAAAATCATTGAATGCTTAAATCGATATTTTGCAATGATTTTTTATATGTGTTGTGTATTTTATCCTAATAAAATAAATTGATCACATTTAAATTATAATTATGATAAAATTTTACATTTCCATTTATAAAATAATATATTAGCAATAATTTAATTTTTAATTATAGTAGAAAATGAATAAGAACACTTAAAGTTGAAAGATCAATTTTTTATAAAAAATAATTTTTTATCTGTATTATAGGTCTTAATTTAAATGTTAAATTTATAAATTTTCAAATTTTAATAGAGTAAAATTCAATCCAATTTTACTCATCATGTCAAATTTTCATAGCATGATTTTTTTTGATTTTTCTACAGATGTTGGGTTTAGTGAATAGTGAAAAATACAGTTTTTGTGAACAACCATTAATTTCATGACCTCGTCATGATATTAATATGACATAAAAAATTATGGGACTTTTTTTCTCATATTAATATTGATTTATGTATTAATGAAATTTTTATAAAAAATTATTTGAATTTATAAATAGTTATTTTAAATTATAGATATTATGTTATATTATTTTCCAATAAAAAACTATTTTTGAAGCATTACATTTGATTATGTGTTTCCAAGATTCCACTGAGTTTTTACTATATTTTCATATTAAATAGACCTCCATTGTTTAATCATAAACCAATAAATATTTTGAAGATAAATACTATTCCTATTATTTGTCCTGAATAAGAAAATAAAAAATACCTCTCCCTATTATCTAAATACCTCTCCCTTGCTGGGAATCATTTAGCGGCGGTTTTAACCGCCACTAAATATATTACGTTTATATTTAGCGGCGGTTTTTACCGTCGCAAAATAGGCGCATCAAATGACATAATTTTGCGGCGGTTAAAACCTCCGTGAATAAAAAAGTGTGGCATACCCATAAAACTGCCGCTAAATAGAGAGAAACCGCCGGGAAATGAGGCATCTACGACACATTTTTTAAACCGCCGCGAAATAGAAAAAACCACCACTAAAATATTGCCGACGCCAATTTTAGCGGCGGTTTAAACCTCCGCTAAATGGGAAAAAAACCGCCGCTAAGGGCTGCTTTTGTTGTAGTGAGGGAAGGAGCAGAGACAACCTTTGGTTTTCCCAAATCAGGTGGATGAATAAGAGAAATTATAAAACATGGGATATTGGGATTTGGCATGGATAATTCACATTTTGGAAACTATGTGAGGTAACTATGTGGGGATCATTCTTGCAGTTGTGGCTGTTGCATGATTTTCAAATGATTTTCATAACCGTGCAACTAAACCATGCACATGTAAAAAAAAATAGATCCTAAAAAGTGGATCTCTGTAGGCTTTGTGGTTTAATACCTCATTTCCCCCCAAAATAGACCTAACTCAGGTTTTCCCTTCTAAAGGATGGAGAACATACCCTATCATTTTGGAAGAAATCTAAAGGCTTCTCTTAGTGTTTTGAAGCCATATTCTCACGATATGTCTTCGTTCTTGGTAGTTCTTTTTGCGTATTCTTAGAGATTATTATTTATCTTCCTTGGTTCATAGATATACATCCTATATGGATAGATCTATGATATTTTATGGAAAATATAATTATATTTGTGTTTTTGGTTGATAGGGTAAGAGATCTAAGATGGGTTTTTGGATATCCAAATCATTTTCATGGAATTTTTTCGCATTGCTTATCATTTTTTCAATGTTCTCAAGGTTTTTGGATTCACCATCAACTCCTCAATTTAAAACGTGATGAATTAGTTTCAATTATTTTATTGTATTTGAATATGAAATTTTGGGAAAATCATGGTATTACCCTCTTTAGTAGCGGTTTATGAATTTTTAGAGAAATTTTGAATTTGTGTAAAACTGGTTGTGCAATGTTCCTTGATTTCTTGATTTTAAAATATGGAATTTCTATATTTTGGTAATATTGTTTAATTGATATTTTTTGAATAAAAAATATGTTTTATTTAAATGTATTGATTTGTTTGTTGAAAAATTTGTTTCAATAAAATGTGGTTTTATTGTGATGTTTTTTGGCATAATAGTTGTGTTTGTTCATTTGAATTTGGTATGGATGTGGGAAAGGAGTCTGCCCCATCATTAGTGGTATGGATAAGGGTCAAGGATATCCCCTATCTAATGGTTCATTAACCGACGACTTAGTTAAAGGAAGACTCACCCATCGCGAGTATAGGGAGATACAAGTTACATGTATGGTTGGTTGTCTGGATATGTGGAATGGAATGAATTATTCCACATGGAATATGTGAAATGGGTTTATAACATTGTTTAGTTGCTTTCCTTGATAAAACAACTTTTGTTGGAAAACTGTTTGAAATGAAAATTGTGTATATTCTGATATAAACTATTTTAGAAATTGTTTTATATATACTATTTTATGTAAATGTTGCAACTTGTTCTATCCTAGTGCCATGAGTAGGGAATTAATTTAGGGAAAACATACTAAGTTTTAGTACTCACCCCTACTTTCTAACTTTGGTGCTTTTTTAGATGTTGTTTATCGAGACATGGGAAAAGGTAAGGTATCACACATCATTAGTAGTAATTCTTGATACTTGGGCTGTTTTTTGGAGAGAGAGCATGGGGCTTGCTTGTACCTTGGAGTTTACATTTGAGTCTTTGAGTATTAGGGTTTTCTACTGTGTACTTCGATTTCTTTTGTTTTCCAATTGTTACTAAAATTTTAATATATTTGAATATCAATGGTATAATTGAGTTGTATTTCATTGATATCGTGCATCATGTAGTGGATAATTTGGTTATGACATGTGTGGTTAGTTTTTTTACTCTTAAAGGGAAAATCTCCCCAATATGTATTGAATCCATTCATCATTTATTTCAAACATTTGGAATCTTGGGGATGTTTCTTAAGGCTATGCAATGTTCATGCTCCTTCTTAATCCAATGAGAAGGGGAGGGATGTTACTGGTGGTATCAGTTTCATTCTATCCAAAAATATATTTGAGACAAGTGCTATCATCTTGGTCCTTCCAAATATGTTTGTTTAATAAGTAGTATTAGGCTTGGTTTTTGACTTGGTATTGGTTTCCCATCTTGGAATTGAATTCCTTATAGTATATTCCTTGGGTGGGGATCATAAAGTGCAGTAGCATTGTTGGAACATGAAATGTAGAGAATAAAAATATGTAGCTAACATTTTTATAATGTACTTCAAGTTACCAACTGGGTACATACGTGTTTTGGTGAAACTTAAAGGAATTTAAATTTCATTGTCATGGTTTTAGCCAATTATACAAGCATGATATGTATTATACAAATGAATATACACAAGGTTTTCATATTTTATCTTGAGTAATGATAAATGATTTTGTGTATTGTATTGATTTTTGAAAAATGTTAAAGTTTATTTCAAAATAAATAATTTAAAAAAAACATGGTTGTGTTATATTTAAAATGGTTTTATTTACAATAAAATTAGATATTTTTTCTAAATGGTTTAATGTGAGAAATAATGATTTTTGGAAAGAATTGTTGTGATTACTTGTTTTTTTGAATTTGAAATTGTAAGAATTTAGTTCCTATAGAGTGAGACTTCTGAATGTTTGTTGTGTGATAGAAAATGGAACATGGTAGGAATTGTGGACACTAAACAGATGAAATTTCTAAGAATTTGGTTGGTCCTGAGTCATAGGTGAACCTATAGTTGGTTTAGAGTATTGTCCTAGAATTTGAGATTGTGGATACAGGGAACAAGAGCGATGCTACAAGGAAAGTGGATCATTCCATCTAATTATAGAAGAAGAATCCACCCATCATTCAGGGTGATTAAGAACTAGAAAATGTCAAGGTGTGGCTGAATAGGATGAATCATATATTTGATTTCATTGGCACACTAGTAGCACCAAAAGTCAAGTTATTCATGCTAAAATAGACCAAGGACTGGAATGAAATTATTTTTAAGAAATTTACAACAAAAAATTGTATCCCCATACACTTAGAATTGAATGAATGAAAAAATTATTCATCCTGAAGTATTAATATCTTCTTATCACAAATTATGTGGCTAAATTAATGAATATAGTTTGATTTTAAAAGAAGGTCTTCTCAAGTGAATCCTTAAAGGCCCTCATCATTGAATCCAGGATGAGGAATAATATTCTCTTGAATATTTATATGATCCGTATTATATATTATACATAGATAATCAATAGAGAAATGGTTGCGGAAAGGAACACCTCAGGAGCTATGGGAGGATTAACTATGTCGGTACCCATAGGAAATGGGGGTGGGGGACTCTAATAGTGGGAGAAAGGAAAAGATGGACTGATATTTCCAACGTGGGAGAAAGAATGAAAACTAGACAATGAGATCAGTGAATCTTCCTATAAGACCCACAACTAGGGATATATATTTTGAGTGTGGTTCACTCGACCACATGAAGTGAGATTGTATGACACCACCGAGGGTATGAAACAATTTCAACAAGATGGGGAACCTTTAACGATATTATCACAATGCGCTAAGGTTGGGGGTTCATGAAACTTCTCAGGTGTCACATGCATCATATGACTTGATGATATGAGGGAAGAAGAATCAATATCATCAGCTGAACTAAGCAATCCATGGTGATTCTAGGAATTCCATGACTCCTCACGCAATGCAATCTCAAGAGGGAAACAAGGAAGAAAGTGCAATGAGGAAGTTGTTATATGGAGTAGAACATGTTATTTTGGATGATAATTCTAGACATTATATTGTGCGAAATATGATTATTTTTAATTCTAAACTTATGAAAGTATTGTTCGATGCTGGTTCTAACTATTTTTTAATTGTTTCTAATGCTATTTATTTGATGAGTTTAAAAGTTAAGATGATTACTTCTATGATAAAACATCAAACTCCTCGTGGTCAAATAGAGTGTTGAGACTTTTTTGTAGAACATGTTCAATAACTATTGATTGAACTAAGGTTAAATGATATTTCTCTATGCCTAAGATTAATATATTTGATATAATCTTATGAATTAATTGGTTGAAAATGTTCAAGGATTACATCAACTATTATACCTAAAGAGTCAGTTTTATGACTGAAGATGGCCTCAAAATCTCTTTCAATGTGAAAAAACATAAATATGGGTGCAATGGGCTTGTTGTCTCAAGTAGTTGGAATGATATCATACCAGTTGGAAACATTGTATCTAGAATTGTTGGGTTCGATCAATGATAACAATTTTCTAGCATTGGTGAATGCATTTCCAAATTAATTTCATGAAAATTTCTCACAATTACCAGCTATAATGGAAGTCGATTTTATTATTGGTTTTTTCTAGGTACTAGTATTAATTCCTTTCTATCATATAGAGTTCCACCATTATAATAAAGGGAGATGAAAGTGTAATTTGATGAGATGGAAAGAAAATGGTTCATTCAGACTAGTACATATCTATAAGTAGCACCATTTTTGTTTTTCAAAAAGGCAGATGAAACAATAATTTGGTGTGTTAATTTTCTTATTCATAAATTTGTTATGATAAAGAATCGATATCCACTTACTTGAATTGATGACGTATTCAATCAATTAAAGGGATCTGAGTGGTTCTCTAAAATTTAATTGCGATTAAGATATCACCAATTGTGCATGATAAAGGATGATATTCCAAATACATATTTCAGAATTAGATATGGCCATTTTGAATATGTAGTAAGGCCTTTTGTCCTTACAAATACATCAAAGAACATTATGAAATTGATGAATCAGATATTTCAGTGATATTTGGATTCTTTAGTGGTTGTTTTTGTGGATGACATATTGGTGTATTGAAGGACAAGTGATGAGACTGAACAGCACTTGGTGACAATGTTAGGAATCTTGAGGGAATATAAAGTTTATTCCAAATTATCTTTGTGTTATTTTTGGAATCAATATGTATACTTTCTTAGCGATGTGATCTATAAAAAATGTGTTTTTATGGATCCAGAAATTATTGATTCTATTATCACTTTAATAATGGAAATAACATATTTGAGATACAAAATTTTATTGGATTGGATGGTTATTATTGATGATTTGTCAGTTATTTTTCATGAAAAGATTCACCTATGATATCCTTTATAATGAATAATGTTTCCCTCCAATGGAATGAAGAATTTAAGAAGTCTTTTCAAGGGATTGGTGTTCTCCTTACATGAGCCCTAATCTTGATTATTTCATAATTAGCATAAAGTTATGTGGTGTATTGTGATGCTTAAGGATCTCTGCTGGGATGTGTTCTCCTGAGAGGAGATTATGTTAGTGCTTATAGATCAAGGTAGTTACAAGTGCATGAGAAGAAATACCCAACACATGATTTTGATTTTGCAGCTATAGTCTATTCTTTGAATAATGGACATCATTATCTATTTAGTGATAAATTGATTGTTTTTAGGAATCATAAAATCTTGAATCATATGTTATAAAAATTGGATTTGAAAATAAGAAAAATAAAATTTATGGAGTAATTAAAAATGTTTTAATTTTACTCGATGTATACACTAGGTGAAGGTAATTTGGTTGTAGATGCATTAAGTAGAAATTCATTCGCTCTATTGGAATAAGAGGCCTCAGATTATGGGCAGTTGATGTTATTGATAGCAGATATGAACTTGAAATGTGAATACCTAGGTGATGTTGTGGTTTTCTATCTAGTTTCTTTTGTTCCTAATTAGGTAAATATTGTTAAAGAGGCATTGTTTTCTAACTCAGAATGTGTGGAAGTTAGGTCCAAACTAAATGATAGGGAAACCATTGAGGGATAGAAAATGGATGAATGTTCAGTTTTGTGGTTATGAAATCGGATGGTCGTACCTATGGCATGTGAGGAATAACTTCTTCATGATTATTATAAAAACCCATACTTTACATACATTGTTAATACTTCAAAATTGAAGTACACCTACTAAAACATATAACAAAACCATGAAAGGACCGTATAGGTATAGTGTCTTTAGAAACTGGGAAACATAAACAACTAGTTCATAAATCATCTATGTTGTCTCCCATTTATTTAATCATATTTAGAGTTCCTTTTTGGCATATCCTACTTAATATCCTTATTCCTAACCTGGGGAAGGAAAACATACAAAATGGTGAGATAAAATGCTCAGTAAGGGTAAACAAAAGAAATATCAATCACATCATATTCATAAGAACATAATATTTTGGAAATCTTAACCTGTAAAAGAGATCATAATTTCATAACATGGGATAAATCACAGTAGTGAAATGTAATCCCAACAATCATAACTTAAAACATGAAACTTTTTGTCATACACACATAATCATAGAGAATCATTTCTTATTAGTCCAGACTCATTGCCAAGACTATCTTAGTAGACAAAGTCCATTTCTGAACCGAGTTCACTCCTCGTTTCAATCCTCTTTCACTGAACCAGTTTAACCTACCTTTCTAGCCATGTCTATATCAGGAGAAATAAATCTTTACCCAATGCATTGGTGGGAGATATAGGTCCCACCCATCTCATAATGATACCATTCTTATTTGTGCCACAAAATAGAAAATCATACATCATTGCATAACCCATGTAATAAAAAAGGGGATTCTTAAACATCGTGACATCATAAAACAATTCATATAAGATACTGGAATTCATAAAAATAATTCCATCAAAACATAATCAAATCAATGTAATAATTGTTTTATAAATAGAACCCTATATTATCTTAGATGCAAAATAATTTTGATAAAACACTTGAACTCCATTCTTGAAGAAAATATCCTTTCTACTTCAAATTTTTTTCCTTTCTTAACATGTCATACAATTTTAAACTAAAAGAAGTTGATTAAAAATAAAATTGAAAACTTTTAAAGGAAGCTTCTTGGAAATAATGTTTTAAAAATCCATTCATGCTGTATAAGTTAAAAAAACATTCTTCTCATACTTTTGTCAGAAAAGTCAAAAATCACCTCGTACGGAAAACGACAAAAGATTCCTTTCTTATATTTTACTAAAAAACTCACCGAAGGGTAAAATTGGACTTAAACAATTTTATAAGGATATAAGCATTACATATTGAGGAAACATGGATGTGGATGATAAATATTCCCTAGTAAATTCGGAAGTATAAACAATCTCGGATAAAAATTGAGATTGCGAGATTTTCCCTTACCTCAGGTTCGATTTGATTTGTAAGTGTCCGAAACTCCTGTATAATTATTTAAATAATGTCATTGACTTATTCCAGAATCATAATCATTGTTATGATATCATATATGGTCATCTTATTAGCTTCTTATTAGTAATATTTCATTGCTACTTGTTATTCGGGTGTTTATTACTTTTTGTTCTTATGCGTGTTTTGTCGAATAAATTCTTATTCATCTTTTTAGGTTATAGATACCAAATTTCCAGAATTTTATTAGTGTAATATATATAATATTAATTCATTCAATTCATTTATATAAAATCATTATGCAATGAAGATCATGTAGAACGAGTCGCATCACATCGTGGAGACGGTATTCCGTACGTACGCACGAGCGATGATATCATTCCCATGATCGTGGTATTGTATTGGAGTGTATATATACTATTTTAGAATCAATACCACTTTACAATAATCATATATAGTTATTTATTTTAACCATTATACCCATCCATGTAAGGTGGTGGTGGAAAATAGATTACACCACGGCGTGGAGACGTTATTCCGTACGTACGCACGCGCGGTGATTTCATTTTCCGTAGGATGGATAGACGGTGAAATGGGGTTGTTTCATACTTATAATAACATATAGTTATATGAGTGATACTGATGTTATTAATTCATAATGAAACAACTAAAGAAGAAGAAGTGTGTGAAGAAATAAAGTTGAAAGAATCGGTAACGGACATTACCTCTTCTTTGAAGCACCTCTTTGAGACCTCCTTTTAGGGCACTAAAATTGGACTTTGAAGAAGACCAGGACCTCTAGGATGTTTATAGGGATGTGGAGAGGAGACATTGGAAGGGGTTGGCTGAGATTAAAGTTTCAATGTGGTGTGAGGAAGAGAGGGAGGAGGTGCCCTTTTATAAGGGAGGACAGGGGCACCTTTGGAAAAACTAAAATTATTATTTTATTATAAAGTCATATTCGATTTTAAATAGCTCCAAATTGATTTATTTCTAAGATAAAGTAGGGATGGGTAGAAATAATCTCATCCAATAGAATTTGGACAAGTTTAGGTTACTATTTTAACCTTATCATTTAGATTTAACTTTAAGTTAGATAATTTTACTTTTACCGTGTCTTTTTATTTTATTACACTATAAGGTTAATAAATTTACTATAACAAGCCAAACGAACCCCAAGTTGTTTATTATTAATATATATAACCTTATATAAGTAATTTTTCCGAACCTTAGATTTTTAGGATTAAAATATCTATTAATAATATAATATTTGTTTTAAAAACTATTTTATGTCAATTTTGACACTATTTGGTAATTGATTTTTGTGAAAACCATAACAGAATAATTAGTTCGAAAAAAGTTACTTAAATAAATAATAACATATCATATTAACCTAGAAAATTATTGTAAATAAAAAAAGTCTCAAATTACATTTATTTGTGTATTTATAACATCAATTATGTCAATATTTCATTAATAAGATAATTACTGCATCATCTTTGTGTCATAAATAAATTAAATTATTTAATGTCTAAAAATTATCAATAAAATACCATTATGTAGGAAATCCTTTTATCTTTCTAATTAATATTTATAGTCTAATTTATCTTATGCATAACCCTATATTAAAAATGATTTACTTATTAATCTTTGATTTTAACTATTTTAACCCTTCTTCAAATGAATTAATAATAAATGTCCTAATCAAATCCAAGTGGCCCTAAATGGTCATAGTTTATTCCTAAGGTTGTTTTTGGTCGAATTACACTTATCCAATAGAATTAGTACATGTGTTAGGGTAATAATAAAAATATTATTTTTACCCTCAATTACCCTATTTACTTTTAACCGTGTTAAAAAAAAGTAAAAAGTTACTATGAACCAAAAAATATTTTTATCTCATTGAACCACATTTTAATTACTAACATCAACCGTGTCTCTAGGGTTTTTGAAATTCCAGTCACAGAAGCGGTAAAATTATGTTTTATGTAAATTTTCAAATTCTCCTAGGAGGTGGGCAAAAGACGGTCAAAAGTTCAATAAAATTTTTATATATCTAAAATTATTATAAAATGACACTAATTAATTACATTGAAATTATATAGGTATTATATATCAATTTTGACCTAAAATAAATTTAAATAAAATAAATAATTATTTAAATAAAAAGTCGGTTTATTAAATAGTAACATAGTGTTTTCACTATTCATCAAAAATTGAAAGTTTTCAGAAAAATACCAAAATTTCATCCTAGGATAATTTCAATATTCCGAAACCAAAAATAAAGTACATTTTGAATAATAAAATTTATATAATTTCAAAAAGTGGTTATAACTATTCATAACGGCTAGTTTTAATAATATTTTAATAGCACATCGTTGTTTAGTGAAACACAGTATTGCGTACAATGCAAGCTATCGAGGAAGGTCGCAATTGCGTGTAAAGCAATCCAAGCTAGTGTTGTGTGTAGTGAAATATTCCTTTGATGATTTATATAAAAAAAATATTTCTTATAAAAGTCTCGGGTGTTACAATTATCACCATTCCAGATGGGCTATTCATCATTTAATACAAAAATATGTATAAGGAATTGAAATCACAGTTTTAGTGGGGAAATATGAAATTGTTATTTGTTGAGTATTTTGTGATATGATTAACTTGTTAGAATGTTAAGGCAGAGCATTAGCGACCCAAAGGTATGCTATAGTCTTTACCTATCCCTGTCTTGAAGTGGGAGGAGATTGCGATGGATATTTTTAATAAGTCTTCCTAGAACAGTTTGGAAACATGATTCCATATGGGTGATAGTGGATCAAATAACCAAGTTGGACAATTTCATTCCTATTTGTGAATCTCATATAATGGAGTACTCATAAAAATATACATATGAGAAGTCGTAAAGAGGCATGACATACTTGTTTCAATTGTTTTTGGTAGTGATACAAAGTTTATGGCTCATTTTTGGAAATACTTATAGAAATTCTTTAGGAATTAGTTGACTATGAGTATGACCTATCATCCTCATATGAATGAACAATACAAATGGATGATGAAATCTTTGGGAGACATGTTGGGAGCTTTTGTAATGGACATTGGTGGCTCATGGGAAGAACACATGCCATTAATGGATTTCTCATATAACAACAGCTATTAGGCCTTGATATAAATGGATACTTTTGAGAGAATTGTATGAAAGTCCTTTTAATTCTCCACTTTTTTTGGTGGAAATAGGTGATACTTCACTAGTTGGGTCATGTCTTGTCCAAGAAACAATAGAGAATATTCAGTTGATCTAGAAATAGATGGAGACATCTCAAAGTCATCAGAAATCGTATGAGGATCATTATCGAAATTTTTTTTTCTTCACGATGAGTGATTATGTGATCATGGGGATCTATCCAATGCTTGGAAATCAACATTTTGAAAATTAGGTCTTGTTATCTCCTCAATATACACGCCCTTTTTGAGATACTATAATAAGTTAAAGAGGTGGTATATCTATTGGAACTGCTAACATGGTTTAGTGTGTTGCATAATTTTTCCCAGGTATCTCGGTTGAAATATTATCAGCCTAATCATAACCATGTGATTCGATGGTATCCTCTTCTACTAGAGCTGTATGCTTCATTGGTTCACTTTCCAATATGAGTTGTGGATAGGGAAGAGAAAGTCTTTCATGAAAAAAGCATCAGTCTAGTATTGGTTTTTTGGAAACATGGTCTGATTCGGGGAGAGACTTGGGTACATGAGAAAGAAATGATAGAAAAATTACTAGAACTCTTTCAGTAGGATGATGTTCTTTATTTTTCATGATTGTAAAGGCCAATGGTGGGGATAATTTTTCACTACCGGTTTTACTTAAGTAACCATTTATTTAAGATATTTAAGTATGTAAATTATATGGGTGAAGTTTTGGAGAGTCTGATAACATTTGGAAGTTTTATTTGGGATTTATTATTAGTGAATGGTTGGTGTATAGTTTGGAAAAAACTCTTAAAAATCTATAGGAAACCACACACAGTAAATCTAGGTCTAAAGGGAAGGAGAACGAGTGGCACATGGTTTTCCCAAACTATGTGGAAGACTAGGGAAAATCGTGAAACTCGAGACAATGGGATTTGAATAGCTGAAATATGGTTCAGAAACCATGTGATGTTCATCCTTGAGGTAGTGACTGTCTTAGGAGTTTTCCCTCTCAATGGTTGGAGAACCTATCCCCTTCATTTTGGAAGCAATTTGGGTACTTCTCTTTTTGATTTGAAGTTGGTTTCTCACGGTAATTGTTCACTCTTGGTTGTTATTGTTGAGTTTTCTTAGATATTTGTATCTATATTTCTCTATTCTTAGATATATATCCTTTGTGGAAATCTCTATGATAGTGGATTCCAAAAATGATTAGATCTGTCTTTGTTGTTAATAGTTTAAGAGATCCAAGATGGATTTTTGGAGATCCAACCTAATTATGTAGACATTTTTGTGCCATTTGTCGTTTTTTACCAATTCTCTTGGTTGGTGTATTCTCCATCAACTAATATATTTTGAAATTGAAGGATTAGTCCCAAATTATTAGTTTTTATTGGACTTGGATATGAAATTGTTTTGTAAATCAAGGTAGTACCCTCTTTAGTGATGGTTTAAGAGTTTTTGATAGAATTGTGTAAAATTGGTTGTGCAATGCACCTGGATATATTGATTTTAAAATATGGATGTTAAAATGTGGATTTAATGGATTTTGGTAATATGGTATAATTGTGATGTTTTCAATAAAAATATAGTTTTATTGAAATATATTTGAATTGGTTATTGAAAAAGAGGTTTCAGTAAAAGGTAGTTTTATTGAGATGGTTGTTTTGGTATTGGGTTTGGGCATAATGGTTTTGGGTGTTCAATTGAATTCGGGTTAGATACAAGTAAAGAGTATCACCCATAATTAGTGGGATGGATAATGGTTAGATATCTCCTCCACCAAATGGTTTATTAAGTTATGGATTAGTGAAATGGAGGTTCCCCACATTCGAGTATAGAGAGGTCAATGTTTCATGCATGGTTGGTTGTGTGGATACGTGGAATGAAATGGATTACGCCAAAATTGAACATTTTAAATGATTTTAAATCATTCTTTGGTTTCTTTCAGGGATTAAAATCTTTTTTTTGAAATAATAATTGTTTATATTATGATATAAACAGGATTAGAATTTTTTTTATATAAACTATTTAATTTAAATGTTCTAACATGTTCTATCTTGGTGGAAGGAGTAGGGAAGTCACTTGGGGAAACCTACTATGTTTTAGTACTCAACCCTACTTTGAAACATTGGTGCTTTTGATGAGTTTTTTATCAAGATACTGGAAAAGGTAAAGTATCATAGATATTTAATTGTACTTCATGATACTTGGGCTATATTGGGGAGATAGATCAAGGAGAAGGTTTGTATATTAGAGATTTCATTGGAGTCTTTGAGTTTTGTGGTCTTCTATTGTGTTCCTTAATATTTTAGTCTTCTATTGTGGTACGCAGTTTTAGTTGGATTTTAATATCAACAGTCTCTTTGAGTTATCTTTCACTGATATCATGCATCATGTTGTTGAAAATTTGGTTATGGCTTGTTTGGTTAGTTGTTTTACTCTTAAATGGAAAATGATCTCCCACATGTGTTAAATCCCATCAACATTTATTTTTCGCCTTTGGAAATCTAGGGATGTCCCTTAATGGAAATTAATATTCCTCCTTTTCAAGCCAATTAGGAGGAAAGGGATATTACATATTAGCTCTCTATATATAGAGACCATGTAAATTTATAGAATAGGTATGTCACATTTCACATTGTAAATAAACCTATAATCATCTATAGGTGGATTAATTATTATGAACTCTCAATGTGAATTACTTACCCTAAAATTCACTTCATACCCAACCATGAGGTGCATTTTTCTCAAATGTATGAGGATAAAATCAATATTGAATATATGTATATTATGTGAGAATATGTTGATGTATTTCTAAATATTTTTTCAGCAATTCCCCCAGACTATGGGGTTTAATTTTCAATAAAATTCATTCTTTGTGTTAGTACCATACCAAATAATTCTTATAAAATGGGCATAATTGAATGGGTGGAGTCAAAGAAGAAAATCTAAGAGAATTTGGATAGCGGTTTTATATTTTGATGTGCTTCCCCATAAGGTGAACTAATCCTTCTTTTAAAGAATAAATATTTAAAAATGAATCTGGAAATTGATTTTTGTATAATTAACTTTGTAATGATCAATAATAAGTATCATATGCCCCATATTGATGATTTATTTGATCAACTTTCAGGATCTCATCACTTCACAAATATTGTACTTACATTTGGATATTATTAATTATGTGTAAAAAAGAGAGGATATACCCAAAAAACCTTTCATTCATGATATAAACTCTATGAATTCATAGTTATTCCATTTATACTTATAGATTCCCCTACCACATTTAGGTATATGATGAATATAATCTTTAGAGATTACATATAAAAAGTTGTTGTCATATTTTTAAATGATATTCTCTTATCTTCCAAGAGTAAGGAAGATCATAAAGATCATTTTATGATTATGATGATGACCCGGAGAAGGAGAAGTTGTACTCCCAACATAAGAAGTGTGAATTTTAGTTACTCAATGTGTCATTATTAGGTATTTTAATCACAAGAGAGGGTATATATGTAGATCATTCAAAGACATGAGAGATTAAAGAATAACCTATACCAACTAATGTAAAACATATCCATATCTTTTTTTTGATTTTATAGGTACTATTGGTGAATTTTGATAAATTTATCTTGAATATAAAATACACTAACCAAGTTAATTTATAATGGATCCAAGTTACTCGAGAGATGAATGTAAAGAAAATTTGAAGGATATTAAGTGAACTTTGGTCACAACACCTATACTCACAATTCCCTGTAGTAGAAAATGGGTTGTGATATACAATGATTTATCAGTGATGGGATTGAGATGTTTTATAATTTGGAAATGACATGGTGATATCTTATTCCTCTCATTAATTAGCGACTCAAGTGAAAAATTTGTGGATTCATCATTTGGATACATCAATAGTAATATTTGAATTAGTGATTTGGGGGAATTATCTCAATGCTAAAAGGTGTCATATATATATATATCACAAGATCTTAAAGTATATATTCACATAGGAAGAGTTTAACATGCACCAAGTGACTTGGTTGGAGTTGATCAATGATTATCATTGTGTAATATATTACCTCCCTCAAAAGGAAAATACAGTGGATAGTGCTAAATATATAAAATTACATGCTACCTTATCCATAATGAATATTTATGGGGACCCAGTACTCTTTAATTTTCCATAGATTGACCTTTAAATCATAAGGTAGGTTTAGAAATCCTATCTTTCCCAAATGACTGCTCAAACATTCACCCATGTGACGATCATAGAGTTATAGAAGGAGGATATCAAGCTATAGAAGAAGGAATGAAATATTATTGAGTTCATCCTTGAAAATGAGGTAATTATAAGATTCAACAAATGAATATGTGACCCATAAATAATAGATTTAATGAAGGATCTATTGGATGATTCAAATAGTTCCTCATTCTCAGTCCATCCTAGAAGAATAAGGTTATATATAGATCTCAAGGATATTCCTGGTGGGAAAACATGAAGTCATATATTGTAGAGTATACACCCCATTGGTAATTCTAGTAACAAGTTAAGACCAAACAATTTAAATGTAAGTGGATGGTGTAACCATTACCTACACCATTGTGAAAATTGTATAAAATTAACACGGATTTCTTTATAGGAATTATAATGTCTTTTATAGACTATAATTATTTTATCATTTTCAATGATATTATTAATTTAGTGATTTTAATTACTACTCTAAAAGATTTCTCACATTATTAACATTCCATAATATATGAAAAGTAAGTGGTCAAGCATCATGGAGTACCAGTTTCCATTTCATTAGATTGATATCTGAGGTTTAAATTTATGTTAATGAGGAGTATTTAAAAAGCATTGTATATAGAACTAAGCTATATGAGTAGTTATTATCCTCAAACTTATGGTCAATCTAAAACAAAAATTATAAATCTACAAGATTGGTTGATATACTATTTAATGTATATCAAAGTAGGTTAGGATCAACACCTTCCACTAATATGGTTTTCATTATTGCTTTTGAATGGAACCATATGAAGCTCTGTATTGGAAGATGTTCAAACTTGCCACACACAAAGTTTAATTTGGTCAGTTTTAGCTTCTGGGAAGAGTTATTTCACAAGATTTATCTTAGAATATTAATACCATTTACAATTATATTAACATTTTATAAATTTGATATATGGACTATATTGGTAATCATCAATGAGATTTGGTGCTTAATGTCTAGGATAAGGTATTCCTTTTAATATTACCATGGAACATGTTTAATAGTTTCGAGATATAATAATTTTTGATCCATATATACATTTTACCTATAATTTTTTTAATAATATAGGGATGATATCATATCATCTTTCACTTAATCAAAAAATTTCCAAAGTGCATGGTGTGTTTTATGTATCATTTTTTTGGGAGTACATAACCAACCCTTCACATTTTTTGAACTCAGTGGTAGTACCATAGGTACATAATATCTCATATAAGGAAAAACAAACTGAAATTTTGAACTATGGAGATAAATTACTATGAAAAAAGATCACTGGATTGGTTAAGGTTTTATATAGGAATAATAATATTGATTAATTTATATGGGAACCTGAAGAAGTAATGAGAAAAAATTAACCTCATTTTAATTTATAAGAGTAATGAATTTTTTGAGGGAGAAATTAATTGTGGGGGGGGGGGGGTGAGAATGTAACTCCCCATGATTTCAGTATATATTTCCTTTTAAATTAATATTACATTCTTGATATTTTATGATACTGTTAGAAACCAATGAGAATTTGTGTTTCCATGTGCTTTTTATTGGATTCATTTTCAACCCCATTTTTGATTTAGTGTATTAGATGTAGTGTATTCATTTACATGGTGTGGTGGAGCATGTTGTATTTTATATTCACTATGTCCACAATTTCATTAGATGGTGATGTTCCTTATTAAGGAAATAAAATACATTATATGAATAAATGTGCGAGCTCCAAATGTTAATATGATATTATCAAGATATGGTACGATGCTATCAATAAAATAAGACAACCCTAATGGGGATGCATCATGGAAATTTTATAGAGAATTTCTATGACCATGAATACCTTTTTGAATTCATAAAAAATGGTTCTTGATGTTTTTGCTTGATTTTGGTAATTTAGAAAAGGAAAAAAATGAAAATGAAGAAGAATCCAGAAAATCATATGTTTCACAAACATGGTGATTCTAATTCATATTAAGGAAATATACCAAAGACAGATTTTTTCACAAGTGAAAAAGTTCGGGGAAATTCATTAATATTTTCATGAAGTATTTTAATGTTTCATGAAAAGAAAGTTTCGTGACTATGTCATCAAAATATGAAAAATGTATAGAATTCATTTATGTTTTTGTGTGTGAAAGATCATATAATTGGTCAAAGTATGTTTCATGAAAGTGGTGAGTTTTATGAATATGGTTTCTTACATGAAGGAACTATTTTTTCCAAAGTGTAAATAAGAAGAATATTTTCTTAGATGTTTCAAGAAGAAATGGAGTTACATGAATAGAGTAAAAAGTTACCTGAAAAGTGGAAGTGATTGAGAAATTTTCATGTAGGGGTGGAAATGTATATTAATAGTATGATACCCCTCTCATTAGTGTAATCTTGTCTCTTTGATGATATGAAGGATTTAAATTAATGAAATATTTCATAATGGTATTTCTTATGCGAAATAGTAATACTAACATGAGTTACATGAAGAAAGGATGTGTGTTAATTTGACCAAGTTTGTTTTGTGAAAATTGAATGTCCTGTTAATGTTTTAAGTTTCATGACATAAAAAAGTTTCATGAAAGATTGGAGTTTCACAAAAAGCTAAAGTTTTCCAAAAGTGTGTTCTAGACATTCAATTAAGTAAAATTGTACATGATGTTATTGAAACTCATTAGAGTCCTTGGAAATGTAATTCATTATTCCTTGAAGTCTTTTTTCAATTGTGATTTTTAAGCAGCTTCAATTGTAATGTTTACTAATATTTTATAAAGGAGAATTGTTGATATCAATAGGGACTAATCAGTGAATAAAGTATGAGATTATGAATTCATGAATTAGCATATAATAAAAAAGAATTAACTTTTTAAGTAGTGAACAAAGAGAGAGGTAAAAGGGAGTGACCCTTGGGTGGTAGTGTGTTGATCCTAAACCTTACTAGGGGATTAAACCTAGGAATAAGAGTAACCAAAATAGTTAATCTGATAAACACTTAACATGTGAGCATAAGTGTGACCCTAATATGAAATGAGGTCAATATCAGTTAGTATAGTGACACTTTAATGGGTATATAGGGAAACAAGAATGAGTTTCATACCCTAATTCATCCCTCTGAGGGAATATCTCACTAAATTACCATGTGGGTCCAAAAATTAGCATCATGGGAGGGTTATAATGTTTGATTTTTTTTGTTATGAATTGATCCAAGAAGTTTCTGGAGTTAAAATACTTTCCATCCATACAACATAATAAATATAATGAATATAAAGAAAAATTAACCCAAAGGAAGTCCATATAATTGAATTTTTCATGAGATGTGTGTAATTGTGATAAAGGAGCCCAACATCTAACAAATAAATGGTATGGATAAATTGGATTGTGTAACAAATTTCATATACAATGATATTGAAGGGATATCTAAGGAACCAAATTTTTGAAGTAATGTAGGAACTATTATTGATTATTAGATATCAATAGATCTAATGGTGTAGTATATACACATATTAGAGGACCTTGATTAGGGGATAATGGAAGAAAACATAGAGGTATTGAAAAATAATGAATCTTAAGGGATCCATGTTGAATCATATGTAAATGATTTAAAAAAAATAAAAATCTTCAATCCAATACAAATTTATGTGGACAAAGATACGAGTGAGAAAATGATACTCATGCCAAGTAATTAAACGAGGTTAAATAATGACAAGATGGTTCCAAAAAATGATCCTTGACACAAAGGAGTTTCAAAATCTAAGGATTATGATGGATTAATTGTCTTCACACATGGAATAATTTTTTAGGATTACTAAATGTTGGTGTAAGTAATAGTCACACCAAATAATGAAATTGTGAATCTAGGTGAAAAAATAAACATAAAATTGACTTATAAGAAGAACATTCATATGAAGTGGAAAAAAATAAATAAATAAGGAGATAGAACTAGTATTATCCTTCTAAAAAATCTACAGGAATAGAGGTTAAAATATGAAAAATAAGAAAGCACTTGTATGAAGGAGATATCAACCCACTTAAATGAGTAGCATGGGAAGATAAAGAAGCTTAAAGTAATATTGAAAACCTTAAATGAGACAAATTAGATCCGTTTTATCAAAGAATCAAAAAGTGGTGTCCATAATTGTGGAAATCCAAATTCTGCATGTAATAATAAGCATATTTTCAAACTTTATAGAGATAACTATTTGGGATTGTTACAAACTAAGTTCTATTTCTGTAGACACATTTGAAATACCATGAGTTTATTACTGGATGAAAAAGGGATCAAAGGAGGGAGAAAATATACTGTAATAACATCTCAACTGAGGTGTGACTATATGAGGTATGGTTTTTTGGGTAATTATTTAGTTATGCTAACCATGGTCATATTGATTGGAATTATTGATAAAGTGATCTAAATGTGTTCTAAGGAAATACTGAATTTCTAAAACTAACATGAATAAATTTTTCATTGAATGAAATTCTATTAAGATATAGAATTGATTTACCACTTTGGAGAAAAATAATGGAGATAAAAAATTGTGTATCAAGTAACAACATAAGTTTACTCCTGTAAGACCTCCTAAAAATAAAGAAAACAAATCTTGGACAAAAATAAGTATGCTTATCACATTTTGAGAAATATTTATGAGAATTTGATAAGTGATCCATTAGTGATGAAATCATCTATGGTTGATCTATTTCCCATTAAAGAGGATATATGTGAGGTGTTCCTAAGTGGGATTGGAAAGTGTACCAAAAAGGAAATGAAGAAGAGAACCATGAGAGTTCCCAAAAATGTAAAAATAATGGTATAAAGAGAAGTTCCTAATCATGAATTAAATAAATGAGTTCCCGTAAAATAACAATAAGGTTTAAAAAACCATAAAGGAATCCAAAATCTACTCATGTGAAATACACATCATAAACAAAATCATGGGTTGCGAAGTTGATGAATTATGAATGGTTAAACAGTGCCTCAAATAAATATCGAGAAGAAGGGTCCAATCAATAATGTGTTAGAAGACCCTTTTCGAAAAGAGTACCCAAAGAATAATAATTAGTGATTTGGGATACAAAGGAAAGGAAATACCTATAATCATAAAGGGTAATTATAAAGAAAACATATGAAATAAAATATGTGTAAGTGGAATCACTCAAAGAAGAGTTATCTATATGGAATTGAATAATATTATCATGAAGAATGATTAATAATAAGAATAGGTTGATGAGGTTATTTCTTTATTTTCCTTGGGAATGAAATTGGGAAAAGTAAATGTGATACCTAAGACTAGTTTATCTAGATCAAACATATTCATTAAAATTAGGAAACGAAACATTCCCCTCTCCCTAAGTGTTTAAATGTTATTAACTTATTATTTAATGCTTATCATTTTATTGGAGATATGATCAATTTAGATGTTCCATAAAAATAATTAGAGTGATGTTGTTCATACTCCATAGTTTAATGTCATTCGAATTAGTAAAATATGAAAATTTGATGCATTTGGAATTGTAATGAATGAGACCAAAAGAAGAGTTAGAGCATTAATGGGGAGGATCAAAAATCAGAATTACGGTTTTGAAAGTTGATATTTTAATTGATATAAATGGTATAAATTTACATGAATTATTTTTTTCAAGAGAATCTAATATCTCTAACTTCATCACATTAAAATAGAAAAATGGGGAAACTATAACAAAATAAGCTATCATTTTTTACTTGTTCTTAATCTAACATGTGATATCATATGTTTTTCTTAGGATATTAGTGGCTATTATGGTTGGATAAATCCAATACTTAATTTTGGTCCTATATTTTTCTACAAAGTTAAGAAATTCATAGAGAGTTTTAAGATGATAATATGAAAGATAGTATCCACAAAAAATTAAAGACACGCTATGGATGTGAGATGGAATATTCACCAAATATTTTTTAGGAGTGATATTGAAATCTAATCTAATGAGTCTTCATTTAAATATTTTGTGTCAAGAAATATTCAATAAATGGTATCCTCCATCATGATTGTATATGTGTTAGTTGGTATTAGTTTTAACAATTGTTATTAGCTTGATTTTCATAAATGATGATTTTTTTTGAAATAATTACTTGAAGGAAGATAAATTTCTATTAGTGCTTAAGTTGTATAGAAGTAAGTGAATTTAACAAAAATTGATGGTATTATTATATCTATATATTGTTTAGTACGCTATGTTTTAACTTAGTAGGCTTATTTGTTTTTTTAATAAATCATTCCTAATTGGTAAGTCCACCAACTATAAATCATTATGAATTCATCTTCAATGAAAATATGTTTTTATGATGGAGAGATTACTAAAACCTATAATAACATATGAAGTGATGATATAGGAGAAAAAGTGAACTTGTGTTTCTAACCAGTGGGCCTAAATATTTGTTGAGTTGCATATTATTGGGGGATAATTATCTCTCTTTATCAAATGCGAAGACCATTTTGAGAAAATTGGTGAAGTAATAAATAATCTTATAGACATAATTGATAAAAGAGATAAAAATTAATTATTTAATTCATGGTCTCAATGGTATATAAAATATAGAATCTTATGTTTTCTAGCATTAAAAATATAGGGGGAGAATTTTACAACTATAAATGTTATATCCCTATTTCCCAAGGTATGTTTTTTCATGAGAATCAATATATGATACAGATGATACAAAGTATAATTTTTATTTTATGTAAAAGGGAGAGAAAAAGGATCATGAGTCCAAGTAAAATTTCTTCTTAGAGTATAAAGGATCATGGATCCATGTGTGTTCTTGAACAATAATTATAAGGGGTTTATGCTGTAAAGGATATAAATCTTATGATGTTAAGGATTTTTGTTCAATAAAGATAAATCATGAAAGGAGTTTATACTGATATCAGTTAGCCAATAGGGTTGAAAAAAGTGGTCCTATCTTATTCCATGTTTTATGAAATAGTTGATATTTATGGCTAAATATAATCAATAATTGGTATTAGTATTCATGGATAGTTGGTATCAAAAATGGTTTATTTGGTGGAAGAAATATGGAGTAAGAGGATTTATAATGGTGTTTACAATATATACAAATGGGGAGATTATTCGACTCTAGTGATAATTGGTTTTTCCCTATGTTATTTGTTGGATTAGTTTAAAACCCCATAATTGTTAACCCTTGTGAGTTTGTTTATTGGATGTTCTGTTTCCATTTACATGGTGTGGTCGAGAATTTTTTATTTTTTATTCACCGTATCCATATTTTCATGGGATGGTGGTACTTTAGATTAAGTTAAATTGGCATATTTCTAGAAGTAATGTGAAATCTTGGAATGTTGATCATGATTTTAACGAGATATTGGTTAAATATATCAAAGAAACAAGAGAACCCAAATATTGATACAACATTTTAAGTTTATGGATAAGTTTTAGGGACATTAATACAATGACAAATTATTGATGAAATTGATCTTGAAGTGTTTGAGTACATGTGGGGATTTATCGTAGGAAAATGTATAAAAATGAAGAATAATAATGAAGATCATAAGTTTCATGAACACGGTGATTCCATTTCTTCCAAGGAAACAAGGAAAAGAAAAAAATTTACATGCAAGTGAAACATTTGTACAAAACAAAAAGTATTTTCATGAATTTTCTTGATGTTTCATGAAAGTTATTTTTGATTATGCCTCATAAAAACATGTAAAAAGCATGAAATTTTCCAAATATTGATTGCTTCAGGAAAGATTTCCTATATTTTGAAAGTAAGTTTTAGGAATGTGGTGAGTTTCCTGAAGTAAATAACTTATTCCTATGAACCATGTTTTTCAAAAGAATATTCAAAAGGAATATTTGACTAGAATTTTCATAATTAAAAGGAGTTATGTGAATGGAATAAAGAGATTCAAGAAAGGCGATTGTGATTGAGAAATTTTCTCAAGCTGGAGACAATATCTATAAATAGGCTTATGCCCCCATATTTTGACTAAGACCGACTCATTGATGATTCAAAGGCTTTGAATTTAAGAATGAATTTTGTAAAGGTATTTATTGCATGAAAGAGTAAAAATTACATGAGTTATGTGAAGAAACGAATTGTTCAATTTTGAACGAGTGTGTTTCATGAAATATTAAGAGACACACAAAAGTTATGTGTTTTGATAAATAAAAAATGTTTCATGAAATCCATGAGTTTCATGATATAATTACTATTTTGTGAAAATGAATATTTGGTATTCACATAAGGAAAATTCTAGAGGAAGCGATTAACACTGATTTCATACCTTATAATGGAATTTAGTATTACTTGAATACCTTTTTCAATAAGGAAAGGTATGTTGCTATAATGGTGATGTTCATAATCAATTGGTGAAAGAGAAATGTGAAGATCAGTGGGTACTAATCAATGCATTAACTATCATAAATTGAATCCACACATTAGACTATGAGCCAAAAATAATTCCCTCCCGAAGTAGTGATCAGATGGGGAGGAAAATGGGAGTGAACCTTGGGTAGCAATGATCTGACTCAAAACTTTGTAATAGGAGTGGTCTATGCATTGGAGTGACCTAGACTAAATATACAAGTAAAATATTATTAATGTATTTTGGCACACTGACACATTGTTAGTGTGTCATCCTTAGATACATCATAGAGAATATGAACCAAGTAAAATTATTATGTCTTATGTACTTGATTTTAATATATTATATATGATAATAATAAGTTCATGCGGATTGAGGGATAATCGATCTTTTCTAAATAAAACTAAGATTAGTGCACTAAATAATCTGATCATCACTTTATAAGTGATAATAATAGTGGCCCTAGTGAAAAGTGAGATCAATATCTATTTGGATAGTGATATTTTCATTGGTATATGGAGACATAAGAATTATTTTCATACCTTGATTCACCCCTCACCCTCTAAGGTGATTTCTCAATAAAGTTCCTTGTTAGTCCAACAGATTCACACCACAATAAACAAAAATCAAAAATCATTTATTTCATATTGGCCATATATTATAAATCAAAAATTAAATACATTAAAAGATAAATAAATTTCTATAATTACAATTAATTGAAACCATAAGTGAATAAAAGATAAAAATTAATTAAAATGTTATTTTATAAAAATATACATTTATATATTACTAAAGAAGTTATTTTAAAACAAAATATTTGATGTGTTTATAAAATTTAAATAATTATTCAAATACTAATTTATTTATGAAATTTAATGTTTATAAGATAAGTAATTTATTGTAATATGATGTGATTAAAATAATTGAATGATTAAATCGATATTTTGCAATGATTTTTTTATCTATGTTGTGTATTTTATCCTAATAAAATAAATTGATCACATTTAAATTATAATTATGATAAAATTTTACATTTACATTTATAAAATAATATATTAGAAATAATTTAATTTTTAGTTATAGTAGAAAATGAATAAGAACACTTAAAGTTGAAAAATCAATTTTTTCTAAAAAATAATTTTTTATCTGTATTATAGGTCTTAATTTAAATGTTAAATTTATAAATTTTCAAATTTTAATAGAGTAAAATTCAATCCAATTTTACTCATCATGTCAAATTTTCATAGCATGATATTTTTTTTTCTACAGATGTTGGGTTTAGTGAATAGTGAAAAATACAGTTTTTGTGAACAACCATTAATTTCATGACCTCATAATGATATTAATATGACATAAACAATTATGGGACTTTTTTTCTCATATTAATATTTATTTATGTATTAATGAAATTTTTATAAAAAATTATTTGAATTTATAAATAGTTATTTTAAATTATAGATATTATGTTATATTATTTTCCAATAAAAAACTATTTTTGAAGCATTACATTTGATTACGTGTTTCCAAGATTACACTGAGTTTTTACTATATTTTCATATTAAATATCCCTCCATTGTTTAATCATAAACCAATAAATATTTTGAAGATAAATACTATTCCTATTATTTGTCCTGAATAAGAAAATAAAAAATACTTTATTCTAAAATACCTCTCCCTATTATCTAAATAAACTTCCCTCCTCTATCCCTTTCTCAATACTTCAATGATTCCTCATATTTAAAAATATTTTACAAAATAAATCTCTGTATTCCCAATGAAATATTTTTATAATCAGTTATTACGTCAATATATAGGTTTCAAAAACCTAGTCTCTTCATTAAAATTCTTGTATTATTCTTTTAAATAACAAAATAAATATTTGAAATTAACTATAATAAATTAGTTTAATTAAAATGTATTATTTTTTATCAAAATAAAATATTTATTAGTTTTTCCCATCTATCAAACTATTTTGAAAAAAATTTCTCACCTTGGTGGTTTTGCACTACTTAAGTGAATAATGATTCTTCCATAAACAAAAATATTACAAGGATTTTCTTAAAAATTGACTTTATTATTGAATAAAACAACAATTTTTAATTAAATTCATGATTAAGGACTAGAATAGTAATATATATAAGTATATTCACTATAAAATCGTTTCATTTTTATGGAATAAAAATTCACAAAAAAAAGAGATTTTAACCAGTCATTATGAACTGTCAAAATAAAACCCATGAAATAAAAATTGGAATCTAGAAAATATCCACCCAATATAGTAAAACTTAATGAAAACTATAGATTTAATGAACCCATGACCATGTAACAATGACTAGAACTTCCAAATCGAAGCACATGATTAAAAACAGAACAATTAACAACTAAATATTAATGTTACCAACAAAAGAAAATATATTGGAAATAAAAAATAAACAATTAATGGTATAATGTAAAATAATTATAAATATGTATCTGATATATACATAAAATAAATAAAAATTAATTATACATGAAGTTAGGGTGTGTGAGACCAAGTGGAAATTTAAGTTATGAGTTTCTTTTCCAATCTCACTTTAAATCTAAGATTGTCTTTATCTAAATTCCTATTTTTTGTATTGTATCTTATTTCTCCATAAAACCCCTTATATTTTATTCTCATTAATTTATATATTATTTATTTATATATATATCTATCTCTATACATATATGGGTACCTAATTTCACTTTCTTTTTAATTTGACTCCCTTTATAGTAGTTTCAAAGGAATCTTTTTTAGAAATTTTAATATGGTCATATATTCCAACCTTATTCTTTAATTGTCTTTATAAAACATCCTATTGATATATTTATGGTCTTCAATGTTATTTTTGTCACTTTTTTATAAATTATTTTCTTTTAAAAATAAAATTTATGAAATGTGACTATTATTTGTTCTTAATTTTTTCTTATTTTTCTAATTATCTTATAAAGTGTTTCCATTATGCCAAAATACATTAATGTTTCCTTATCATAAAAAGTTATATAATCTAATGATACCATCCTATTTTTTTTTTGATGGGTAATGATACTTGTTGAAAATTTTAGGAAACATGTTTGTTTCTCACAAGTTAATTAAACTATGAGTGAATTAAGATTGTTTTCATTTTTATATAGATTACATATGTAAAATTTTGTTAATGTGATGGGTGGAAATAGAATTATATGTCCCTATAATTCATTGGATAAATATTTATATGTTATTAGACAGCATGAAATGGACTGGGGAGTGAACCTAATCCACTATGTTTATCTGAAAGGTGCATATTGAATTATACGACCCTCGAATGAATTGGATAAATCCTTATATATCATGAGATGGTATGTCAAATAATAGAGAGTGAACACAATACACTATGAGAATATTTTCACTAGGAGTTGGTATGTCAGATACTAGCACCATAGTGATTACAACTCATGTTTATATCCCCTATATAAAAGAAGATTGTGGTAACATGTTTTAGTAAAATCTTATAATTATCCCAAAAGAAAAATTTTATTTGATTTTTTTAATGGATTGTATTTATCAATATAATTCCAATATCAATTTTCATGGAAGGAAAGTCTTGTTTTATATTCAGAATTATCATAAGATCTACTTTTTATACGATGATGAATATAAACAACCAATGGATGCCACTTATGTTATATGGGTCTTACTTCCTATTAATGAGGGATATTTATCTAAAATGGTAGGGAAGAAACACATAATCAAAGATATGCATATTTTTCATGATTACATTGATGTATTTTCAAAAGACGTCTTAATTATTCCTATAATCATGAAGTTAACTTTTAAAAATAAATCATACATGGGGATACAACTAATTTAAATAATCATAATATAATGGATCTAATTGAGTTGTAGGAATTTAAGAAGTAAATCATGGAGAATATTGATAAAGAATTCAAATAAATAATTTCATCACCATAAGGTGCACCTGTTATTTTTATTAACAATAAACATGGGATAATTTTCCTTTTCATTTATTATTGAGAACATAACATGATCACTATCAAAATAAAGTATACTTTACCCTATATTTATGACTATTGTGGTCAACTAAGTGAAGTTCAATACTTTTCAATGACTGAGCATTATTCTGGATATGATCAATTGAGGAAAAAATATGATATAATGAAGATAACCTTCTATATTAGGTAAGATCATTATGAATTTATAGTAATTACATTTTGAATCATAAAGTAAATTTTATCTTCATGGGTCTAATGAATAGAGTCTTTAAAAATTAACATGATCTATTTTTGATTGTATTTATAAGTGAAATTATTATATATTCAAGGAGAAAGGAGGTGTATAAAGGTTATTTAAAGATTATATTGAAGTCCTTGTAGATGGAGAAGTTTTCTGTCAAAATTAAAAAGTGTCAATTTTTTCAATATTAGTTTTCATTATTCAATAATATAATCTCCATCAAGATTATATAGATTGAATATTCAAATGTGGAAGTTATTGAATATTATCCCTTAGCAACCATGGAAACCGAGATCCATGGTTTTCTTAGGATGGATATATATTTTTGATAACATGTAAAGAATTTTCATCAATCTCTAATATACTAACCATGTTTAAATATAAGGGATCAAATTTTTTATAAATAAATGATTGTGAGGAAATTTCTAGGAGCTAAAGATAAGGTTGATTAGTGAACCTGTTATAAATTACTCTGTAGTAAAGAAGGGTTTATGATCAATAGTGATTCATTGATGAAGGGTCAGGGTTGAATCCACATGAAGAACTAAATTGTGGTAGCTTATGCCTCATGCTAATTGAAAATTCATGACAAAAATCACATGAATGTTTATTGGGAGTTTTCTGTTGAAATTTTTTTCTCAAAGATATAGAAAAATTAACTTTATAGTGAATGGTGTGACATAAATATGGATTATAAAATTATGAAGAATGAATTATTATATAAATAGTTGAATATGTGATATAGAATATGGTTGGATCGTATTAATGATAATTAATGCTCAATAAATTACCACACCAAGAATGGAAAAATGTTGGTTGATGCTTCTAGTAAGATAGATCGTGCAATTTTCCCCCACGAGTTTTTAAAGGGATCCAATATTTACGGATTTTCATAAGGTGGACCTTGAAATTATGAGGAAAGTGGTATGATCATATATTTGTTAAATGAATGTTTAACCATCCTTCCATTTTAGGATTAAAGATGCCCATAAATAGGATATGTTAATATAGGAGAAGGTGAAAAATGTTCCAGAATTCAACCAAAATTATTATGGAATGAATGGTTTAAGAACTGGGTATGTGTTCCATCAGAACAAAACTTTGAGGATCTTTTTGATAAAGTTAATAGTTCATCATTATATATTCTTCCTTTAATTATAAATATGTATAGATATACAAAAATTTATTTTTATTAGAAATACGGGAAAAAGGATAATAAAGAGTATGTATCTCATTATTTTTTTATGTTAATAAGTTAAGGCTGTGAGATAAATGTCTAAGGGGATGTTATGACCATTTTATATACCATAATTTAAATGGAATAACATTTCAATGGATTACATTATAAAAATCCCAAAAACTTCAAATGGTCATTATGATATTCAGGTTGTGGATGATCACCACAAAAAGTGATAAAATTTCATTACAATTTGATAATATTTCTCTCTTGACCATCTCTACAAGATGCACATTAAAGAAGTGTTATGGTTTTATGGATTACTATGTTCTATGGTATCTAATCAGTATCTGAGATTTATGTTTAGGTTCTCAATAATTAATCAGTTGGATCTGCATATATAGATGAATTTTAGTACTATATATGACCATACAAATGTTCTTCAGACTAAGAGAAACACTCAAACCCAAGTATATATGTTGATAACATGTTCTATGGATTTTAAAGGTATTTTAGATCAATATATTTATCTAGTAGAATTTTCTAACTATAATAACATCCACCGAAGAATTTAGATTGCTTTATATGAAGACCATTATGGAAGTAAGTGAAAATCAAATGTGATGGGATGAAGTTGGAGAAAGAATGATATTAATACCTGAGATAGATGAGGAAATATCATTGAAGGTTATATCAATTCAAAAAAACATAATGGTAGCTCAAAGTCGATAGAAAATATACAATAAAAATCATCAGTGAGTTTTTTGGTTTGAGGTGAATGATAAGGTTTTCCTAAGAATATCTTACTTGAAGAAGGTTATGAGATTTAGAAATAATCGAAATGTATACCCTATATACCTCTGTCACTTTGAAATTAATTATTTTATTATAATAGTTTCATATTTCTTGGTGCTTCACCAAATATTTCTCAAGTTCATGATATGTTACATATTACTCTATTGAGGAAGTACAAACATAACCCTTAACTTGTACTGAACTTAGAGGCTATACCACCAGAGTTATATATCACTTTTGATAATAACTATTAGTGATTTTTTATCAAAGAGAGAAATTGATTTGGAATAATACCATTTAACTGGTTAATTTTTGTTGAGAAACCATATATTTGAATAAGCTACATGTGAACCACATGATGCGAAGTGGAAAACTTTTCTGCAACTGTTTTTATAAGAGTGATGTAATTTTGGGGGATAATTATTATTAAAGGTTTATAATGATACATCCTAATATTTTATGAAGTATTTATATTTAAATAATATTTTTGTGTTCAGTAGAGTTCTTAATAAACAATACTAATCTTTAATCAGACCATGATATACAATAAAATATTATTATTTAAATGTGATTGTTATAATGTAGATATTAAAATTTGAGATATGAATAGGAAGAAAAAAATTATAAGATATATGTATATAGGTTTTATATAATGAAAATTTATTTATTAATTCATAATAAATATGTACTCAATTTCTATTAATGCCTTTTTTTTCATCAAAAATAAATTTTCTTTGAAAAATATTTTTATTGAATTTTGTGAGTGGGTATTATAATTAATTTTTACCCCATTAAAAAACTGAATTTGAAAAAAATTTACATAATTTTTCGATTCATTATATAAAATTTATTATAATATTTTCTTTTGAGATTTTTCTAAAATAGTTGATTTTGTAGTGAATGGTGAAAATACCGATTTTCAAATGCTATCAATTTTATGGGATTATTATTATGAAATCAGAACTTAATAAATTTTTAAACCTTTTTTCTCAAAAAATACATTATAAATTATTTAAATAATTATTTTAAAACACTGTTTTGAATTTCAGAACTGAAGCTTGAATTTTTTGAACACAAGTTCTATTTTATTCAAATTAAAAATTATTTTGGGGTCTTTGAATTTAATGTTTTGGTTGGAAGGTACAATTTAATTTTTTATTGATCCAATAGTGTAAAAGTTTTCCATTTTTTCTTTAAATGGTTTTTTGATACCAACTAATTACCTGGTTTCATGGTGAAATTATTTTGACACGTAAATCAGGCATTTTCATAAAAACCATTTTTCATGTGTTTTGTATTATTATATTAAAAGTAATTTATTCCACCTAAAGAAATTGAATATGAAAAAATGGATTCTTAATTTTTAAACAGAATTTTTAATTTTTTATGATCCCCAATTTAGATATTTCATCTAATAGAGTTACCATATTTAAAAGTTAAGTTATAATTGTTTTGTTTTGGGTTTATGGTTGTCTAAATCAAAGATATGGGTTAAAATGAATCTAAATTTTTTCTAAATTTGGTTGTTTGATTTTATTTTGACCCCATAAACATTACCTTTGATGTTTTCCTTATTTGTGATTTAAATTATTATGATGTATATGTTATTGAATTTTTTTAGCAATTCAATGTGTGTCATTAACCTCACTTATTAAATGTGTACTCCTATCATCCATTATTATCAATGTTTGAGAATTTTATCTCAGACAATACCATACCTAATAACTTTATATATTCTTTAAACACTTCCTAGATATTTTATTCTATTCAAAATACCATCTTTTCAAGGATTAATGTGTAAGTCAAAATTGGTTTCTCAATGAAGAGTAATAACTCTTAGTGGATTACATTCAATTTTATTTCATTTTATACCTCCATAAAATAATGTTATAGATTATAAAATAATTAATTTATTATATTTAATATAATTAATAGTTATTATGATGATGAGACAACCATTATCTACCTCATTTTCTATATATGGGAATGGAAAACATTTCTCACGTATACGTGTGGACTACCACATCCACAAAAGGATGAATTCCATTTTTCATCACAGCTCCACTTTTGCAGTAATAATGATTGATATTATAAGTATATGTGATATTTTTTATATTATTATTCTCCTAGGAAATAAAATAATTACAATCTTTTCTATCATTCCATCCAATGAAAAGTGTAAACATCACTAATCGATGTGTACAAACTACGATCTTCACAAATTTATGTAATTCATTTTTAATAATTTCTTCCTATTAATTGTTGAAAAACTGAATATAATGATTAAATATGACACTCATTACAATATTTAAATTATATATATGATGGAACTTAGTGTAATGAATGGTTCCATCAAACTAAAATATCCAGAAACAACGATTTTATTAAATAATTATTAATAAAAAGGTGATATGATGTAATAATTAAACAAAATATGGTATGATATGAAGGAGTATGTTTATATAATTTATTTATAATATATATATATATATTATACAAGAGTCTTGAACATGTATAAATAAATAAAATTCTTGAGGTAAGAGATTTATGTTTCATTATCACTTTAATATGGATTATTTATGGTTGAATTGATATTGAGGGAAATTACATGATAATTATATAATACACTATTTTAATTTTATTATACTCTAGTTGTTCCATGTTTTTTATATTTTTTAAACTTTTCATCTATTTGGTAATCTAAATGGTTTAGAAAATGTTTTTATGAAAACTTAGAATTATTTCTCATCTTTTGGCCAGAAATGTTTCTTCTTGATATCCCTATTCTTTAAAATCTGTTCAAGAATATTTTTACAATGCACCAATTATTTTTTAAATTCATTTTTACCTATGAATAAATTTATTTAAAATTTATTAGAAAAAAAACTTTTGATCTGTTTCTAAATGTGGTACTTTTTACTAAAAGTATGAATAGATTTTTGGGTTTTAAAATTTACTTCATGAATAGAATTTGCCACCACCATGACGACTTAGTGCATTGAATATTACTTTACACATTTTCATTTTTATTTTAAAATATTACATTATATATAATTTTTTTAATGTTTTATGTATTAAATAAGTTATTTCAAAATGAAAATTTTATTTTCCTCAAGAAAGATTCTAGTAATCTTTTGAAATAATTTTCGTCTATGATAGCTTTTTTTGATGTTACATATGTTTTACTAGAGATATGATCTAAATATATGATAATTATTCTTTATATTTATCGTTTTTTGATTATGATAATGAGATATTTACATAAACCATTTATCTTCCACCAGTAATACTATTACAATATGAATAATATTTTATGTCTTAGTGGCATACATATGAGTGGATTGTGATTTTGTGATGGTTGGGTGCATTATATCCCTCCAGTGCTTTGGGTAATGTGATGTAGGTATCCAATGATATGATGATGAAAATCATGGAAATGATTTTGAATATTTGTTTTCACATTTTGATACATTTTTATAGAGGATTCTATCTATTATTATAAAAATATGCATGGGCATAATTGTGAATGGCTATATTTAAATTTTGATAAGTGGGTATGAATGATTTATAGCTATTCTCACAAAATTATATGTGGTCATTATTGTGAATAACTATATTCACTAGATTATAAATTCTTGTAATTATTATTCCACATACCTCTGTTATGACTCTTGAACGATGATTTCTTATTTTACACCATTATTATTCGTGTGTCTGGATATGAATTCATTTTTGAGTTTATTATCTATGATTTTCTATGTATGAATATATTATGTTGAGAACTTGAACTTTATTGTGTTTTTATAGCCGTATGATCATCTCATAATCTTATAATTCATATCTCTTATATTTACCCATACTAAGAATATGAGATCATTATTTATTATGTTTCATTTTCCCAAAGATATAATGAAATTTTTTATTAATGATATATCTAATAAGGGTGGTAGCTATGAGGAACTAAGTGGGAGATTATGTATAATTTTAATATAGTATTTTTTATTTATCCAAGTTTGTAAATAAACTAAAAATATACAGATATATCCTGGATGATAACGATTTAATGATATGTAATATTTATTTTTGAAATTTTTAGGTTGAATCAATTTTATGGATATATAAATATGTTATATTTATTGATTCTTGAGATGGCTAGTTTGAGGTAATTTTTTTCATGGGATGGTTGACTTGTTAATAGACACACATTGACTACTATGAGTGGCATCAATCTTCACGACACCTAAGGTGGGGAATTTTTTTGACCTGTGAATGGGATATTGGATTAGAAAAAATCAGTCTGGACCTACGCCAGTTTGGAGATGTCATGTTGTTGATAATGTGCTATTTTCTTATGGAATATCAGGAAATAACTTCCTCCTCCTTTCACACTATTATGGGTCTTATTCAAGAAGTAATCAATAATGAATTATATTGGATTCATTATAATGGGGGAGTAGATTTTATGAAGGAAATCATATTGGGGGTGCAATGTATATTGAATCCTTTGTATCATATGGTGTTAAATGAGTTAAAGGAAGTTAAGGTGAAACTCTTGGATTTGGTGGTTAATGGTTTTAATATACCGATTACATATCCCTGTGGCGTACTCATGTTGTTCCCATATATAGAATATGGTAGTATTCGATTATGTGTAGAGTATATAAAGATTTACTAGGTGACCATATAGAATAGTTGTCTGTTGTTGAGGATCAATGACTTGATTGATCAGTTAAATGATGACTAGTGGTTCTATAATAATGTAATATGATATGTATACCACAAGAATTGATTCAGAGGGGGAAATATTATTAAGATAGATTTTTGTAGTATATACAGTTTTTATGAATATCTTTTAATGCCTTTCATGTTAATAAATGCACCATTGGTGTTTAATACTTGAAATGAAAAGATCTTCCAACTAGATATTGACTCCTTCATTGTGATATTTTTCATATGATTTCCACCTATACTCATGGACTACAGAGATTCATGCTAGACATATAGATGTTGTGTTGAGTTCATTTTGAGTAAATATTCTCAATGTTCAGATCTCAAAGTGTCAATTCTGGATTAGGGTGGTAAAGTTTCTTAGGAATTCCCAAGAAGTTTGTTTAAAATCAGGATTTTTCTTTGGTTGGTGAGATATTACCGAATATTCATTTAATAATTATCCCATATTTAAGTTACTATTATAGGAATTAACAAGTAGGGGGTGACGTTTTTGTGGACAAATTAGTGTGAAGTGGATTTCTTCGAGTTGTATAGGAGACTGATGATAACTTTGATCATAATTTTTCTAGATCACGGGATTGGATTTTTTGTTTACTACAACGCCTGGTATGTTGGTTTAGGATCCTTGTTGATACAGAGGGACTATGTCGTATATTATTGGTCTCAACAACTATAATACCATGAGTGTTACTACCCTACACATGAAATGGAGTTTGAATCTATAGTTTATTCCCTAAAGTATTTGGAAAAATATTTTTTATGTGAGATATTTTTCATATATAAGCACCATAATAGCTTATGTTATATATTCTCTTAGTGGAACATGAATATTTGTTATAGGTGCTAGGAGGAGAATCTATTGACATTTTATTTTGATATGGATTATGCACTAGGGAAAGAAAATTTCATTGTAGAACCTCTCAATAGGAAAGAAAAAGATCTTGGAGAGTGACTTTTAGAAGACTATTGGTTAATGAGGTTTTTATCTAAATGATTATTGGATTAATTTGAGGACCAAGGAGTCATGACATGTGATTCCTCAGTTACCACATCGATATTGGAGGAATGAATAAAGACCATCTAGGATCTGGACCCTAAACGCATAGTGATATGGGAATGTTTGGTGGGAATTGACCCATTTCATGGATGATTATTGGATAGTGAAAACATAATCTTGTTTCATGGTTAAATTCGAATATCTACTTATATGGGGGAACAGATTATAAGGGACTCCCAGGCCTCTCAGTGGGTAGTTCATCCATGTCTTATAAATATGTATTGGGATATCATGTGGCACTTCTATTTTCCTATAATTAAGAGAGATGTCATGGTCCTCATCTCTCTTTTCTCTACCTATAATAGGATCAAGGAAGGGAATTAACAAAAATTAGGGTTACTTCCGTACTTCATGTTTTTATAAAAAATTGGGATGAGGTAGCAGTGAACTTCATGATGGAATTTCCAAGGACCCCAAGTAGTTTTAATACCATTTGGGTGATAGTTTTATGGCTGTGGAAAGTGGTAAATTTATTTACAATATGAAGACTCAATTTTTATATGAAATGGGAAAGGATTATATTTAAGATATTATATGAATTTAGGGATTTCCATCCACTATCCTATTGTATAGGGATATGTGTTTTACAATTTAGTTCTGGATTATTTTGTAGATGGATTTTAGGATTGAGTTAAAACTAATTTTAGCTCATCATCTATAAATCGATGGGTAGTTAGAGAGGATCTTAACATCTCATCAACAACTTTCAGTTAATTCCATTCCCTTTTCTTATTTGCCTATTATATTGGGTGCATCTTGGGGCTCCTATGGATTGAGACAATTTATTGGAGAAAATGAAATAATTTTCAGTGGTGGATATTTGTTTGAATTAATGGAATATGTGTATAAATATGTAATGGATGTGTGGGGTTCTCCCCAAGTTTAGAGAATAACTGAGTGAGTTTTTTTTGTTTTAATTTAAGAATATGTAGTTTTTTTATTCTATAGAAAAAAAACTCTATTTAATGGGAGCACATAATGTGCAAGTTCGGTAGGATTGATATCGTGAACATGATTAATAGCGTTAAGTGAAAACAAGTCTTGTACATATTACAAACCATGTAATAATAACATATCAGTTGTTATTAAAAATGTGATTATTGTTTCTACATATCTTAGTTCCTTGGATTTCACAATGTGTGAAGTGATTACGTGCTATTTAAGTGTCACAAAAGTTTCTTTTTAGGGAACCAAATCAGTTGATTTTTAATTTTTTTCTTCCATATATCCTTTAAATCTCGACCAAGAAGGCTTATTTGATGTTGTTTGGAGTCTTCGTTCAATATGGATTGATTCATTTGGTGATTGATCACCATTGAAGTTGGTTTTTGTCTCTCCTAGAAATTAATTCTTTCTACTTATTCATTTCCTTGATTACGGTGGTGTCATTGAATTTTGTTATCAGATTTGTTAACCCATGGTGGTGTTTATTATTTTTTTGTCTAGATACATTGTCTGATCTTGATTTAGGGGTTATTTCATTATTAGCTGTGGTTTTGGGAGTTTTGAATCTTGAGGTATGTGTCATTTCATTTTTCCTGACAAACCATTTGTGAAATTAGGTAAATTCCGATATGTTTAGTTTGATTCTTGGGCCTCCTCTATATTTGTTTCATTACTCTTGTAGGTGGATCTTTTTTGGGTTTGTACGACCCCTTGTTTTTAGGTAGGTGGTTCCATACCTATCATGTGTTGATAAATTGCATTTATCTTATTTTGATAAAATGATTTATTAAATTAAATAACATGATTTGATCAAATTTATTTTTGTGTGTGTACCTAGGTTTTTATAAAATATGGTTTTTCCCTAGTCTTGGTAAATAAAAACGGGTTTCAAAGATTTTTGAAATGGTTTTCAAAGCCTGAAATGATCAAAATGGATTGATAAATTGATTTGGAAAATAGAACACATGGGAATCCTTGGTTACATTGGTGGAAGGTATAGTAATAGGTCTCAACCAATCTTAGGATATTTTCTTATGGGGCTTGTCTCTCCTCCCAAGTCCCACTGTTTGGGGGACTTTTTAAACCTAGTGGGGGAGGGGTCATTTACTGGGGTGTTCCTGTGCCCTCTAGACTCGATGAATATTTATAGTGTCTTGATGAGTCCCTAATTTTCTATGTTAGGTATGACTGTTCTAGATATCCTGATTTTGTATGACGCTTGGTGTGTTGTTACATGTTCTTTTTGGCCAATTTGGGATACTTTTGGTTTGTACTACTTTTTTTACTAACATATATTTTGAAATGATATGTGATGAATGATTTGTTTTTACTTGTTTAATATGATAATATATTTGGATTAGGAATTCCTTGAAATTAGTTTACCTACATTATTTTGAAATGTATAAAATGGGAAATTAAATGATTTTTCCATGATTTTGATATAAAAACTGTTAAACTATTATCATGAAATGTTAGCATGATTGGATTATTATATAGAGACCTGATATGGAACACCTGGGTGAGATCCTACTGATCCTTTAATCTCACACCCTAAGTACCTCTTTTCTGGTGTGTAGAGCTAGTTATTTCTTTCGATGTAGTGGAAGGATAGGCGCCACTATGAGGTGGTAGGGATTTCTTTCAATCGAGATTTGTAACTACTGGTGAGATGGTGTGAGTCTACCTACAATATCACCTAGAGTTGTTGTTTATTCATTCTTTTGTTGTCCTTTGTGTTTGGACTTGTACTTGGATATTTTTTATACTATTGGGTTGTTTAGTTTTCATTGTTTGGTTTCAGTCATGGCATATATTTTTCTTCCGCTGTTTCCCTCTATTTTATATATGTGCAATTTATTTGATTCAGGTTAGTATAAATCATTCCCCTTGTTTGATATTTGAATCTTGAGACTTTTCACCAGCCAGTGGGGATCGATACCGCCCTTTGGGAATAGTTTGTATCGGTTTTGGTACTAGTTTGAGAGGATATTTGGATCGTCTCATTATAAGATAATCCAAATTATGGTAAATATTATTTTGGAAGGGATATTAGAATTTAGAGGAATAAAGAATGATTATATGGAAATGGTGGAGTATTCATAAAATTTCAGTTTCCATGATTTAATTTAAAAGGAACCATTTGGGGATTTTTTTGTATAGTCATGTCGGTCACCACTGTGTTCATATAAGGAGAGTGAGGAAATTTTTTTTAGTCCAGGTATAGTGGAAGAGTCCTTAGAGAGGGTGTAATTAATCAGGAAGTGGTAGGTTGCCTCTATGAGTAAATAATGATCATATACCAACAAGAGGAGTTAACCATTAAATTTTACTATCAGAAATCAGGTTCTATTGTGGGTGTCACCTTGGTTGGGACATCATCATTTGCAGTGGTAAGGGATGCCAACGCTTTAATTTATGGGAAAATTAGAGATCATCGGGCATACCAGAATAACATATTACTAATTAGATCTCCTTCCATGATATCAAGGTATGAATAATGTGTTACAAGTGTCTTATCTTTGTAGGTACATGAATGATCTTACACATGTGATCAATAATGAGGATATAGAGTTGGAACTAGATGCATCATTAGTAGTGTCACTGGTATAAATTATGGACTGAAGTGTGAATGTTTCAAGGGGGAAGACGATACAAGTTGTTCAAGTTCTATGGGAGTATGTTCAAGTATAAGAGGCTACTTATGAGTGAGAATATGATTTATGAGCTCAATGGACATACTTCTTTGATTAGAAACTCTAGAGAAACTTTTCAAGGATGAGAAGTATATATAGGTGTATATTTTAATTTCCTAGATTTTTTTGTTCTATTATGCCTAGAAATGAACCCCTTTTTGAGTGTTTTTGAGTTATTATTTTATATTTTGAATTTTAAACTATCTTATAGATTTTTATAGTGTTTTATGGATTTTATGAGGGAGCATGGTTCAAATATTTTTTTGGTTTTCCCTCGGAAACCATGAATCTTGTTAGATAGGGATAGTGGATGGAACATAGTTGGAACATGGTTAGACCTGTCCATGTGATACTCCCTAGAAATTTGTGTAGGTCAAGATAGTGGAATAAAATAATTCTTAGTTAATGTTTAACCAAAATATGTGGCCAAACCAATAGGGTTCTAATAAGAGAGAGTGAACCTCACACGATTAGTGTATAGTTTAGTAAACTGTATGACTGAATTGTGCCAAAATTTTCAATTAATCTAAAATTTGATTTTTAAAATTGAATTTTCCTGAAATTCCATATTCTTACTCATATTCATAAGTATATAAAATCAATATACTTTAATGGTTGTATTTGGTGATTCCCCTCCCTTTGAATTCTAATTTTGGTGGATCTTGAGGAATTGGGCTTTGAAAATTCATTGTATTTAATCATTTTTCTTCGTTCTTATTTATTTCACCAAATGGAACTTATTTATATTTGAATGAAGCATAGATTTAGGAAAATATGTATAGATCAATACATTCATATATGAAATAATAAAAAATTATTAGATCCTTGAAGGATCAGATTCTGGATCTATTGATAATTTCGTTCTCACTCTTGAATGGGTCAAGATCTACCGTTGTTGGTGGATATCATTGTGTAAGGCTGATGAAATTCAATCCATTATCTTCTTCTTATTATTGAGTCTTATTATAAAATTGAATTTTTGATGAATTGGGAATGGTTCTAGGGATACTTAGTGTATGCTTGATTGATATGACTACACATGACAACTATTAGTATTTAACATCAACGTTCCTAAGGTAAGAAGTTATCTTCAATGTATATCCCTAGTCTGAAGTTGTTTCCTTGATATTGTACACTTGTGTGTGCATGCGTAGCCCATGAGACCGATGTTTCATATTGATCACATGTGTGTGAAGCTGATGTGACCCCATTGATATTGATCACATGTGTGAAGGCTCTGGGGAACATACATGATAACGATTTCATGTGTGTGTATGGATGCTGAGACTCATTCTTAATATGATATATTTATTCCTGAAAATTTTATGCCATATTATGTGTAAATTCTTGTCCTTTGGAGGTTTATCTTCTAGTAACAAACAACTGGTGTACTATCGGTGCTTTGTCACCCCTTAGTGGAGAAGTATGGGTAACATGGAACTATAACGATGATAGAATAAGACCCAATGTATGGGTATAATAGATAGTCCTGGAATATTAAAATGGCGGTATATGATAATCTTATGACCAATAATGAGAACAAGAAGGGTTACAATGGACTTGATCCTTAACCTGTGATAGATATGGGGCTCGACACCCTTATAAGATGTCCTAAGTCCTAATGCTCATGTAGCTTATCAAGGATATATATGGTGTTCCTGTCATGAATTTTTCCCATTTTCCATCCGACCCAAGACCCAAACTAGCCCAAGACATGGAGTTAGAGGCATTCCTAATCCTCTAAGTCTAGAGATTATAACTAGGCATCAAAGATATAATAGTGGGAATGAATTATACCATGGATAAACAAGATCAAATAACCTAACATAGAATGAAACATAGACCAATGAGGGATGAGAATTAAGAAACACAGACCTAAGATCCAGATGAAACATAGCTAGAAAATAGAAACTAAAAGATGATACTAAAATCAAACCAGAATCTGACTATATCTCTCTGTGACCTATGGGTCACCACCAACCATAATAACCAGCCTACAGAAATGACAACTTGAAAAAGAAAAACATGAACCTATAGAATAGATCGGGTATACCAGCACCTAGTGTAAAAAGTAGGTTGTGAACATAAACAAACCATTAGGTATGAAAATTGGGTCCATACTCTTACTTTTGAAAAACAGTCAAAAAACACTAGTCTGAAATAAATTTATGAAATTGTAATTTATAATTTTGAAGAACCAATCATAACATTTCTTTCTTAAAACTGTTTTCCATTTCATAAACTAGTTTATTAAACCAAATTACAGATAATAAACTATACCAGGTGATAAAAATGGGATATGAATAAATTTAAAGAATTAAGGGAAGTAGAATAAGAAGGGAACTACTGACAAATAGATAAATAATAACAACATAATAAAATGGAATATACAGATAGTAATCTTAAGAATTTCCTAAACCTCTCTAGAAGAAATCACCGGATGTACTTAGATCAAACTCACATGAAAATATATGGTGTAGCTCCATAGTCAATATCCAACTAGACTACTCTAATCTAGCCTCCCCAGTGACATATCCCGCCCAACCTCTCAGTATATCTAGGGGGTATGTACCCATTTAATCAGGGTCGATAAGAAAACATCACTCAACCATCTAGTTGTTTCCCATGAATCCCATGATTGTAGTACTTAGAGAATGAGGAGGTCGTCACATGTGTGCCAAGAACCAATAACCCATATATGCCACCTTTCATTCCTATTCTATGCTATGAGACCACCTATATGATGACACTCTCTTAGAGGGTCCACTATAGAGGTTCCCATCACACATCTTGTCACACACAAGTACTAACTAGGCCAACACATCATGTCACTTTGAATTTTTTTTACAAAATACCACATGATACCAATTGAGACTTTGACATTTCCAGAATAAACCCATTTTTAAACCATTTCCAAAACATAGTAAAAAACATACCTCATGCTTGAGTTTTTCAAAATTGGTATTTACCTCATTTAGAAACCATACCACACATCAATATATCAAACATGAAAATATTGTGGAAACACTCTTGAGAAACCACATTTAAGATCATTACAAACCAAGTAACCGTTTTGAAACCATTGGGTTTAAGAATGACTATTTGAGATATATGGTAAAATAAAGAAAAAATGATAGAAATGATAGGTGTTTAGAAAATAGTATATATACCCAAAAAACCAATCCAAAGCACTACCAATTTCATTACACATATAACACCAACAAAAAACAGTTATCAAAACTCACACACAAGGCTCAACTCATGAACCAAACAAGATAGAAAAACAAAAATGAGGAAAACACTCTCTTAAAATATCAAATTTCATTAATAAAAATGAAATGGATTTTTTTAAAAACATATTTTATACATATACACATAGAAATAATTTAGTAAATCCTTTAAAACACATGTTTCACCAAATTACTAATTTAAAACCACCACTAAAATTCATAGCAACACATTAAAATCATTTGAATCACATTTATAAATTATTTAGAAACACACAAGAAACAAATGGAATGTTCGACCAACACGATGGATAGAAACACCTACATCAATGGTATAAAAACACAGTAAAACTCTTGAATAACTGAGAACAATCCTTAAGAGAAAATTCAAAAACCCTAACCTCAAATAAAACCACCTCCATTATCCAACCCTCACCCTAGGATTCAACCAAGAGGTATCCATGACAAAGAAAAACAATAACAAGAATAAATAGTAGATAAGAGACAGAAATCAAAAAAAATCTACTGGAAACTCAAAAAGAATCTTGGGGGAGAAACAATGGAGGGAGTAGAGGAAAAGGGATAGGGGTTTGGGAGTCCTCTTGTGCACTAAAATCATTCTTGGGAGAGGAGGGATAAAATTGGGGTTAAGATATGGGAGGGATAAAATCGGGAATTCGACATTTTTTAATGACATGGGAAACTCAGAAAGTTTTTCAGCATTGTTTTCCAAACCTTTGACAAACTAGGAAATCCATAATAGAAAGAGAGGGAACCCGTATATGTTGGTTTAATAGTTTTGGAAACCATGATCTAACCATGAAGAATGGATATATCAAATTATAGAGCCACTTATCACTCTTTTAGTATGGTTTCCTCTAACCATGCACATGTAGTGTGCCTTGTCCCATACACCACTGAGGAGTCACACAGTTTGTCTTGGCCTTCGCACGGTTTGTCTAAAATAATGATTAAACCATTAAAAGTTCTATACTCCACCAAAAGCTCCTAAAGTCATAAATTATCCCCATGAACCTAACCTTATCCACAACCAAAGTAAATTACATTAAGAAATATTTAAAATAAAACAATATCCAATGTTATGGTTTGAAAATTCTTCCCCCTGCAAAAACATTTTCCCCCTGAAAAGTCACCAAGAAAATCGATAATTAAAACTCCACCAGAAACTAAATAAATCCAAATGGAACCATGAACCTCAGGGTGAACTTTTAACACTCCAAGTCACACTCATCTAGATCTTTGTAAAATTTACACAACTAAGAGATTAATGGAGATATTAGGAGGTAAAAGGGTTCTACCAACCATCAAAACCCAACTAACACAATGAACCCAGATGGAAACCCCACACAAAGAAACTTGAGAAATTTTCACACCAACTAATAAACACAACCATTGAGAACTCCCAAACGAACCAAGAACTCCAAAAATAAGTGAAAATTCTTGGAATGGACTCAAATAAAATAGCAAACCAAACCAAAATTCCTTAATTCCACAAGACTCAAGCATCTCTAAACTGAAGACAACCCAAAATAATAATTGATATCTTAGGCCAATCACACAGGTTCCTCAAAAAGAAGTGAAAAAATAAACTTTTAGGAAATTTGGGAACTAAATCATTTACAAAAAAATATAATTAAAAAATTAATAGAACCATTATAGTTAAATTGAAACGGTCCCTACTCCAACATTGTAAAGGGTATATGGACCAAGGCTTCCCACACCCATTGATGATTCCTAACTGTGTGAATAGATTTACTATAGGGACTATGGATGGATCGAAGTGTCTTAAAGAATCTTATTCCCTATAGTCTGGATTTGAGGACCTCCAAATAAGACTTCTTCTGAAAATAGTTATTTCAAAAATTATTTAGATGGCCCCGGTCACCTCATCGATGACAACACATCAGGGGAATTTAGATGGATGCCTTAGAATGATTAAATCAACCACACTGACAACACATGGGTGAATGGTTTGAGGAATGATATCCCGAAACCAATAAAATAGACTTTTTAAGAATATGGTCCTCTAGTAGAAACTTCACTTCAAATGGGGAACCATCATGATCAATGAAAGAAGCTATATTTCCAATTTCCATAGATAACACTACAATAATCAACTTGGCCTGAAACACCTCATAAAATATCTTCTAAAATATAAATTATGCATATGAGTGAACTAACTCCATAATATCTGTAAGAATACCGTAGATAGAAATAAAATATTTCATATGATCCTCTAATTATACCTTAGGAGAAATGGAAATTGGGTCTTTAAAATTTTCAATAATGGCCACCACTATTCGTTGACCATTCAGAATAGTCAAGAACTCTTCCAATTTCTTCATCTTCACCTCCTAAGACATGAAACATCAAATTAATGTGTTTAGAAACACTTCCCAAGAGAAACTAACATGAAATGAAAATGGTATTATCACATTCTAGAACATCAAACATTAGACTTTAAAATAATTAAAAATAAAATGCACTCTCACGGATTCAGGAGTTCCCAATGACCTGAAGAAACCTTAGAATTCCCCAATCCACTCTATGGAATCTAATGGACCTTTATCACCATAGAAGACCAGAAACCAATGAGAGAAACTCAATTCTACCACCCTACTAGGAGTCCATGTAGTACCCAAAATTTTGAAAGACTCACTGGGAATCTTTGGGACCTTTTTGGGTGACATGATTTTAATAGAATAAATACAAGAAAACAAATCAACACCCAACTATAAATAAAATGAATGAACACTCCAAACAAAAACACCAATCTCATAAACCGAAATATCGCAAAAAATTCAAGATAATCTTCCAAAACAACATTTCCATCCAAATTTCAAAACCATTGGGTTCTAGATACACTTTTAAAATACTAAAACTGATTTTAAAATACCACTTTTCAGCAAAATCATGTCCAAAAATCCATTTTTAATTTTCAAAACCCCCTTTCCAGAAAACCCTTTTCATTTTTAAAATCCACTTACACAAAAAAAAACTAATACATAACATAACTCACACAAAAAACCAATAACAAGGAACTAGTGGCTATGCCTAATTCAGAAGCATGTCTTAGAAGGCCAATCCCTAAAAGGGCATCAACCACATGATGTATCTTGAACTATGCACTCAGGATACACAATGATCACTACTCCATGCCAGCTAGTCGTATAACACTTGTTCCCATCCATTCTCTTCCCCAATCTATACAGACCATACAAAAGACTCAAATACTTGACTACCCTCTGTAGCTTGAGGATCAGGACGAGAAGGATTTCCAAATGCTATTCCCATTCCTACCTCTTGAGTTTTGATAGAATTAATCTCCAAGCTATCTAATACACAAAATAAAAAAGGGTTTCAATGAAAACATTTTATCATAAAATAGGCTGGGATAACATCCAAGAAAACACTTTACCCTTCTATGGCATGTAACTAGGACAAGAATCAAATATATCAAAGTAGTAATTATTTTTCACGTAAAGAACCATTTTCAATTAACAAAACAAAGAACACAACATAAAACAATAAGTGATGATGAACAATAAATACGGAAAAAATATCCATATGCAACCCAGATGGAAAAATCAAAAACAAAAAAATGACACTAAAACAAAATAGAAACTCATACAAATCTCCATGTGACCTCTAGGTCACCACCAACCATAAAAATAAACATGCTCGAATGAAAATTGGAACAAAAAAGAACCTAATACTTCAAAATATCTCAGGTTAACTAATACAGAGTGGAATAAGTAGGGTATGAGCATAGAAAACTTAGTAGGTAAGCATCACAAAGTCCATACATTATCTTTGACAAAACATTCCAAAACACTAGTTTGGAATACATTTAGAAAATGGGGTTTTATCATTTTTTAGAACCAGGGATATATTTTTGTTTTTAAAATACTTTTTTACTTCAATACACAATTTAAAAAACTATTTCCCAGAAGAGAGTCCATACTAGGTGAAAAATTGGGGATATGATAAAAATAAAGTAATTAATGAAAATAAAACAAGTAGGTAAATAAAAAAAGAGATAAAAAAATGTAGAAGAATGAAATAAAACATACAAATATTAATCTTTGGAATTTACTAAAAATATATAGAATAAATATATGGATTTATTCATATCAGAGTCCCATATTGATGTATGGGGATAATCCATTGTCAATAACCAACCTAGCTACTCTAAACTAGCCTCAATTGGGGAAAATTCTACCTAACCTCTTAGAAATTCTAGGGGGTACAAACTTGTCTAACCAGGGTCAATAAGATACCACTACTCGAACCTACAGATGATTCCAAGGAGTCCCATGATAGTAGTACTTGGATAATGAGGAGGTCCTCATATGATTGGAATTAAAGAATAATACACAGGTGCCATAATTCATTCCAAGTCTAAACTCAGATAAAACCGACATAATGACCCTCTCTTTAGAGGTTCCACCACTGAGATTTCCATCACACATAATTACACACACAAGCGTCAGTCAGGGTAACACATCATTTCACTCTAAAACCATTTAAAAAATTCCACATGGTACAAATTGAGCCATTCAAATTTTCAAAAGAATCCCATTTCTAAACAACTTCTAGAACATAGTAAAAAACAAAAAACATGATTAAAAGACCATAAATGAGAATTAATTTCATTTAAAAACTCAACCACACTTCATGAAGCCCAGAAATCCAATCTTGAAGAATTTAATTTGAGAAACCAAATTTAATATTTTATGAACCAAATTACTTTTTGAAACCATTAGGTTTAAGAAGGACCATTTGATATATGTGATGAAGGAAATAAAATAAGAAATAAAGGGAAGTAGTTTTGAAAATATAGGGTTTTCTTTATAAATGACAATCTTCATTTGTGTGCCAATCCGTAGGTACACTATATACACCCATGAATACACCCAAATCTAATATAATATCAATAACAAACCATACATTTACCCAAAAAACCAATCTAATGAATCACCACTTACATTAAACATATAACCGAAACCAATAAAAGTCTTCAAAACTCACACTGAAAACTCAAATAATGAACCAAAATCATCCAAAACATAACCAAGTCAAAAAAATCTCAAATTTCCCAAATTAATTTCTAAAGATCAATTGGTATTTTGTTAAAAACTTTGTATACATATAAACAACGGCATAATTTATAAAATCCCTAAAAAATCATTTTCACCAAATTAAAAACATAAAATGACCACTAAAATTCATACTAAAACATTAATGGCCTGTGAAACACATTTATAAATTATTTCAAAACATAAAAGTTTCAAATTAAATGTTTCAAAAGGGAAATTTGTTGAAACACCAACCTCAATAGTGTGTGAAGACAATAAAACTCTCAGAGAAGGAAGAACATGACTCAAGAGACAATATTTACACTTTAACATTAAAGAAACCCCCCCCACATTATCCAACCCTCACCCTTGGTTTTGGTCAATAGGGAGAAAAGCTAATTAAGAACCAAGAACTAGAATAGGGAGGAGATAAAAGAATAAAATCAACCAAAAATATAAAGTAAGTTCATGTCAGAACATAGAGGAGAAGGCACAAAAAGGGGATACAAATGGAGAGGGATTTGGGTTCCCTCTCATGTGAATAAATGAGAAAATGGGAGGAGGGATCTAATTTGGTTTAAGATAGGGGAGGGGAAAAGAATAAATTATACTTTTTTGAAGGAAATTGGAAAATTAATTGATTAGACCACATGGTTTTCCAAACCGTGTGCTAATTATGCACACCCTACCACAAAGAGAGGGAAACCACATGGGTTAGCTACATTTTTTGGAAAATCATTCTCCACCCATGGAAAATTTCTATTTCAAATTGAAGAGCCTCCCCTCACGAATGATGAAATATTTTCTCAAATAGTACACAAGTCGTGTACCTTTTTCCAAAAACTACCCATAAGATACAAAATTTGTCCTAGCCTTTGCACAGTTTGTCTCAAACCATTCAAAAACTATGCATAGGGCCAAACTCCACATGAAATCACTGGAACTCAAAAATTATCACTAGGAACTCAACCCGAACCTCAACCAAAGTAACTGACATAATGGAAGGAGTAAAATAAAAGAAAATTCATGGTCAGTGTGTGAAATTTACTATTAATGACCCAAGATCAGGACATTTATTATGCCTATCCTTATAGTATGGAGTTAAAGTTGGTGCAACCAAGGTACATGGAGGACTGGTTAGAACACGATAGCTTAATACATTATTGATTGTTTTTTTATTTCACATTTAGTTTTTATCATAGAATACCCCAGTTATACACATGTACTTTGTAAGAGATGCATTGATGGTGTCCTAATAGGTTTATAATACCAACCTTCATTGAAATTTGGATGTTTTTGCATATTTCATAATCATAGATCTAGAAAAGGGAAAGGGACCAATAATAGAGTGATGAGGAGATGGAAATTGGTGTTCAATGAAAGTATCATGATGAAATACTGAGTGATGTCATGGTGTCTTATTTAATTTATTATTTCTTGATTATAATTTGGTTTTATCTTCCACATTTATGGTCCTTAGTTATTTTAATAATGTGTGAATTTTGAACACTGGACACATCATATGTTATATAATTTTTATTTATTTATTTCCTTTGTGTCCTTTTATGTTGTTATTAATTTCTTGACATGATTATAATGTATGGATTTTGATACATAGGGTATAGTGTACCCATTGAATTATTTAGACCCTAAATGCTGATCATAAATATTTTATGTATGTGGAGGCCTGAATGAGGTCATGCGACACACTAGTCTATACCAAGTGATTTTGGTTGGGGTGTAAAAAAATAACTATGCAATATTATGTATATAAAGGTGATATCTTGTACATAATTAATGGCTATGTGGGTGAAATTTTGGAACATTTATATTTAATTTTCAAAATTCAAGGAACCCAAAATTAAATTTATATTGAAAAAGATAAGTAATTTAGGATTCACCTATTGATATTACTTATACTTTTTTAAATAGGATATAAATTATTATAGAAGAAAAGGATGGAATTACTGAGTGTCATAATATGTGAGCATTGTGAAATTGATATTCTAAAGGATACCTTCTAAATTTAATATTAATATATTAATTATTTATAAATATGATCCAATCACGACATATAAGATATAGATGATGAGGTATGATCTGACAACCATGGAGACATTAAGGGAAATTAATTTTCAAGGCTATAAAGAAGATCACCATGGTGGTTGTAATGGTTGAGAGCTTTCGAGTCCCTTACATTGAGTGTTTTATGGTGTTGGAGTGTATGAGGATGTTTCCTAGTGATTTACGTGTTTTAAGGAATGGTTTCCATCTAAAATGTTGTTTTATAGTGGATTTTTAATTTATAAAAGTGATTTTGAAGAGTTTGTAATTAATTTGAATTATTTTAAAGTTCATGATGTATTTTTTATAGAACAATCATAATTTTTTAAATAATTTGATGCTTTTTAACAAAACATTTTTTTGATTAGTTGAGCTTCTTACTATGTAGGGCCCTTAATTTTTCATTTTATTTACACTTAAAAGGTATAAAGTTATTGTATGTTATGGTAAATTGGTTTCCAAAAATGGTTATCCTAGATCATGTGAGGGTAGAACATGGATCACATTTGGGTACATAACATAATTTTATAACCTAGATCATGTTCAGGTTTCTCTTGTGAGTATAGAGTCATACTCATATAAGGGTAGTTATGGATCATAAGATATATGTTTCATATCATGTGAGGGTGGTACCTATCTTAGGTAGGGCTAAATATAGTTTTGGATCCAGCTGTTTAGATGAGAGGATCCCCATAAGCAGTCAAGTACAAATGGTTGAGGGAATTTATCATGAAGAAAACTTCCTGTGTTAATTTTAAATGCTAAACTTATAGGAATGAAAGTCATGATGGTGTGTGAAGTAATATAGGGAAAAGTGTGTGAGGGGGGATAATGAGTCATGAGTAACCAAATCATAGGATTAAGCATCATTTTAGAAAATTATTATGGATTCCCCTGTGAGTAATGAGGAGTGTGAAATGACGATGAATAAATCCAAGGTAAGATTTTTCATGTTTTAAGAGAGCTATGCTGGACAGTTAAAAAACAATGAGTAGGAATTCAGCACAATGTAGCTCATGACTCTGTGGGTTTTTAGGAATTTAGAATGATGGGAGATATTCTCCTATAATTTGGAGAGTTTTTGTATAATTCAAAACTATTATATATAATAAAAATTATTTCCATGAATGAGAGGAAGGATATTTTTTTAAATGTGTGGATCTTATATCTCTTTTAACTGAGTTCTCCATGGCTAAAATGGATGTCACTACACCATGGTGAAGTTTTCCTTAGTTTAATATATAAAAAGATTCAACGATTATTCTTATATCGACAATATTCTATTTCACTCAATCCTTGTTCATGTCTAAGGTATCTTATAGGGAATTTTGGCATCTATAGATGGATATGAACCTACGTGAACACAGACTCGATCCTACTTTTATATAAGATATATTTTATCATATCCTATCTACATTTTCTTATTCTATATTTTAGAATTGTGGAACCCACATCGGTTCTGAAATTTTAAGGGTTATGGTTTATGCTCTGGTACCTTATTGGTTAGTGTAAACTATTGTGAACCATGGCGGTCAAAATTGGTTATCTTATCAATTAGTTTTCCATGTATCTAAAGGTAGGGGAATTATAGAGTATATTCTATCTTCTAAAATAATATTCTTTATTATGCCTCCTGTGATTCCTTACTTTCATTCAACTATGTTCTAATCCTATACCATTTGATGTTGTTATATGATGTTTCATGGTTTGTAAGTTGTTAGAATTAATAAATGAAACCCAAATTAATGGAAGGTGGAATTAGTAGTGGAATGATTAATTGGTTGGTTAGAGCTTGTGAAATAAAAAGATGTTCTTTGTTCCACATTTTTTTCTATATTCTCAATTGTTTTTGTGTTTTTTTACGATGGAATTATTGAGGAACTTTCTCACTTATATAATTGAATATTTATTTAAATATAGTAATGAATATTGAAATTCTTAATGTTTTAAATTTGATAATTATTGTGATTCTTTTTAATTTTGTGGTGTTGTTGATATTTTTTTTCTGTAAACAAGGATTATGATTTTTAAGAAATGATAATGCTAAATGGGGTGGGATATGAAAATATATATTTTATAATGATTACTTTAAAGGATAACTACAACCCTAATGAAAGGGTTAAGGTAAATGTGTTTCAATTACTCTTTCCAATATATCTTTCTTAAAAATTATGAAATATGATATTTTGAATGCTATTTAGGTTATTATTTCTATTTAATTAACTTGATATTGTTAAATTATTGATGATGTGAAGTAGTATTTAAAACATTATTGTTGAATATGAATTCCTTTTATTATTTCTTAAACCAGTCATGGTTCAATATTGATAAAGGGGAAGCTGGATTAGGAAGAGAAAACCTGGAATTGAACATTTTTAACTAGTGTGTTAAACATGATTTGAATGAATAAATGGATAAAAATATTATAGAAATGGGTAATCTAAAAATTGGATACATTTTTTTGATTACATTATACTTGATGTATTATGAAACATAATGAAAGAAAGAACATGTGGGTTACAATTTTATGTATTGAATTAAATAAGTAATATAAAAAATGAATACTCTTATATAATGTTTGATGTATTACGAGATATGAATTTGAAATAAAATAATGGGTGAATGGTGAATATAATTATTAGTAGGTGTTGAAATTTAAATGGAAGAAATTAAATGGTTAATTGGTTGCTAAGATATAGTTAATAAATATATAATGAATGAAATATAGAATAATGTATTTTAATGTGAAGGGATAGTGTGATTTGATAAATTTATATATTCTTAGAAGTAAAAATGTGTCCCAAACTATGTATGTAAATATTATTTGGATATGGGTTGTTTATGTGGTAGGAATTTGAAGATTTATGGTGATTATTAAATTAATCACAAGTTATTAATTATTGAATGTTTTTAGAATTGATGTCTAAAAAATAAATATAATAGGACAATAAATTGAAAATTTCTAGGGATAAAAGAATGTTTAAATATGAAACTATTGTTTATGTTGAGGCATTGGTAATGACATTAAGGTTCAATCCTTATTATGAAAAGTATGGATTGATTTGAGACTTTTATATTGTGGAAGGAATTATAGAAGTGATTGTGGGTTGATGAGTATGATGCATGGAAGTGGTTATCCATAGTAAAGGTAGGGCTAGAGTTTAATTCCCTACATTTTTATAATACCCCACTATGGTGGATAATGGTTTATATTATGATATATGATTAAAAGCATTGAAAAATTCCAACAAAATATGTTGGACCTGAACATAGGTTTGGGTTATGAAGGGTCACCACCCAACCCACATTAGAATCAATTTAATTTTAAACACACACACACAAACATATTGGGGTTGGTACATTATCATATATTGTTCAAATGGAAGGAGTTTTCCCTTTTGGTAAACTATTTAATATAATGTTAATGAATCTTTTGATGGGTTAGAGTGGTGATAGAAATTATTAGGCCTTGGTTTGGTTGGGTTTTGGTTATGGTTATGGGTTATGGGTTTAGTTTGTTTCTTGGCTATATAATTAGTTTGATTTTTATGATGTGAGTGGTTTGGACAAGGATTCTGAAAAAGTGTAATGAGAATTTTGAATTATGATTTTTATTACTATACTTTTTATACTCAAGTTTTCATTTATGGTTTATGGTTTTTTACTCGTAGATTTCACTCATTATTACTCTTGAATATTTATTTCACATGATCATTGACTTTTATTGAGGTGTAATTCTATTGAGTACTCCCATTTACTCACCCCTCCAGATTTTTCTTTGTGTTTTTTCTGATAGATTACCAGAGTTTGGATTAGTTTATCAGGTCTATTGGATGGAGTCGAAAAATTTGTTATATATTTTGAGCTGGTAGTGCATTTATTTTCTTATTATTGAACATTTGAAATGTTAAGTTCATTCACCTTATAGAAAATTTATTTTTTTAATAGAAATTATTTTTTGTTTATTGGTAAATATTCTTTTATCTCCTATCGATAAATTATTTTTAAGGGTAACTACTCCCATTATATGTTTTATACATTCAGGTCTAATCATTTCCCTATGGCCTATTATTGGCCAGATTCGAGGGTCAATCCTCTGCTTCATTACTAGCTATGAGTGGTACACTATAGATGGATTTTGATATAGTATGATACAAAAGATAATGACCAAGATGAAATAATACATTTCTTTACTCTAACCTCAAAATGGGGAAATTAAAATTCAATGGGATGATTTCACTTACTTGTTTTAAAGTGGAAAGGATTCAAACCTCACTAAAATGTGTCTAAAGATGTTTTATTATGTTTTGGAAGAATAAAACATTTTATTTACATAAATATACATGATGTAATATTTATTTAAGAAGAATAACTTCCTCATGCAGTGACATGATGGATCATAAGAAACTAAATTTCAATAGATCAATGACAAAAAAAGACTTTATTGAAGAATTCATGTTGGATGGTATTAATGAATCTCAAAGTAATGAGGGAAATGAAGAAAAAATTGATGTTGAGGGAGTTTTTTAACTCAAAGTGGAGTTGGAGGTTTCTTTTAGTTAAATAACTGTGTGAATTTTGTAAACTAAGAATGAAAACATAGTGACACTTGTCTCTAAAGTTTACATATAATGAATATATTATAGTAAATATGTGTGAAATGTTATTCTTGGAATGATTAAATAATAAACAATATATAAATCAATTTTTTTAAGACAATTCTCATTGTAAAAGAGAAATCTAGGATCAATGATAGTATGGATTCCATATTAAATGAAATTTGAAAAGGGATTGGTTATCTTAATGGTGAATTTTTCTGATGTGAAGTGAAATATCAATGATCAACTAAGATATATAACACCTAGAATAATAATGAGTAAGTTATTTATATTTTTATGTGTCATCGATGATAAATACAAAAATATATTTTGATAAGTATAAAGGAATATTTATGAATTCCTACTATATTAACGATCCAATTCAAAATGAAAATCCTAATTGAGATTTGATTTCAAAAAAGATAAGCCAAATAAGAAATATGATACTCCAAGTATACAGATTGATTTAGGTGACATCTAAAATATAAATTTCAATAAAATTTGAACCATAATACTGCATATCAAATTTGGTGTTTTTATATAAAGATGATAAATTATTTAAATGTGGCTTCCATATAAAATTAGAAACTCTAGGAAGAAGTGAAATTAAGGAAACTGAGGAAAATTAATCACTATTATTATATTTTCAATGCCTATTTTTTATGCATACATGGTATGTAATTAAAGAGATATATTTATAATCAATGATGAAAATCAGTGCTCCCATAAAGAATGGTATTATTCTTAAAATATAGCCACTGGATTCTTTTTGTAATCTATCCACAAAAAACATATTTCTATCTTTTGAAATTGAAAAATATATTTCTTATAAGTACAAGGGATTAGTTTTATACCATTAATGAATGTAAATAAGTTGGTTTTACTCCAGAAGAATATGTTTGAGAATGTGATATTGGAAAAAATTTCATTGAACATAAGTACTTTTGTTATATTAGAAATTTATGATAATAATTATCCTTTAAAAATTATATTAAACAAAAAATCTATTAAAAACTATCAATTATGATTTGAAATGTGTGATAAGTTTTTTAAATTATTATGGATTGAATATAATTGGGTTTGGGAAGGAAAAAATATTGTAAAAGTCATGAGAAATATATATTCATTGGTTTTCACATCTTGATGTCATTTTTAGTTATGTATATATATTTTTAATCTTTTGTTTTGATCCTTCACTAGGTTATTCTGGGTATTTTTTTGGGATATTTTATTGTTTTCTAGATTTGATCATAGATTGTGAGTGGTAAGGAGAAACCATGAAACATTAAAAGATATCCATAAAGATTTTACTGGTTTTGGATATTTAAGTTTCACACTATTGGTGAATGTTTACACAAAATATGTGATCAAACTGTGTGACTTCCCAAGTGTAGAGAAACCTGAAAGAGGTTTTTAGAAATTTTCCCAAACAATTAAACCAAACCATGAAACCTATTTTACATAATCTGAATATTGTTTTATAAACCTGATACACCTTTCCTTCATACCATTTTTTCACCCACAAGCTATAATCTTAACCTAGGGTTTCATATTAGTGATTTTGGAGATCCCATCACTTCCATAGAGTGATTATGATTAATATCAAGGCATTGGGCCTAGGTAAGTCAAGGAAAGATCCTATTATTTGTTGTTATTTATTTTTCTCATAGATATTCTCTTTTTTTTCAAGGAACAATATATTTTAGATGTTATCGATTTCTTTATTTCTTTTTTCATTCCACAATGGGGTTTCATATAGTTCCATTGTGAGAAATTAAAATGTAGACTAGATATTTGTGGGATTATTTAAGAATTATTTTGGATAATGGTTTTACTAATCTCTACCAATCTAGATATTATTTAAGAATTATATTGGATAATGGTTTTATGAGAATTGGATTCTTAGGAATAATACCTTTTTCTAAATTATTTTACTTCATGAGTGAAGATTTATTAGTTTTTTTTGTTTTTGTTACTATAATGAAATGGATTTCCCAGTATTTCATTGTTATTTTAAAAAGTGTTTTAAAAGATGTTTTACTTGGTTTTATGGGATGCTATATTTTTGTGTGTAAAATTTTCATCGCATTATTTTCTTCATGGAAATGAAAACCTCAAAGTGTGTACTATTAGTGAAAATAAAAATATCAAAGTGTGGACTATGGAATATGGGATCTTGGGGGTACATTTTAGGGGGATTGGTTGGGAAAAGTTTGATAGGATGGTTTTTTGATACCTAGCATGGATTTATTCTATAACACTAGATAAAATCTTTTATGATAAGGGGATCACTTTTTTGGTTGTTATTTCATCCCTAGGACTATGTTATTTGTATTTATGAACTCTTGGTAATTTGATCACTAAGGTGTGGGGATCTTAGAAAATCTATACTTAACTTACCCTATGAGTAGATTATATGAGCTCCTTTTTTATTGGATATTTATAAATACATTGAGAAATGGTTTATTGATGAAATATTTGAAAATGGATTGTTAATTCATTATTTATATTCTATTAAAAAATGGTGCATGTTAATGATTTATTGAAAACTCTATAAAGCTATATTTCATTTATTAGCTTTGTTGAAATGAGATTTTTTTTTGTTTTATAAAGACTGATTATGATACACTTTGTAGGATCCTATTGGGCTTTTTTTATCAAACCCCACATATACCTTTGTGTGTTCCCAAATCATATTTTACCAAATGCAGGTAAAGCATTGGTACCACATGATGTCAGAGAATATCTATTAAAATATTGTTTGATTTTTGAAAAAAACATTACCTATTGCAGTACTTGGATGTACTTGATTCTATTTACCTTTTCACCAGCCCACAAGGATCTTGAATTCCTGTAAAAATTTTCATGGGTGGAATTTGGGGTTTATTTCATGGACGATTTTGGTTATTTAGTGAAAAACTAGAATCAAAAAAGATTTTTTTCATGGTTTTCTTACCTTTTGTTGTCATAGTGGATAGAAGATATGATTTTATGGAATTAATGGGAAGTTTAAAAGTGAATTATTTTCTAGTTATCATTATATAAATCCTTAATTTTCTATGATATATTGTAAAGTATGTCTCTAATGTTTAGTTTTGATCTAATATCAGTTATTTTCTAATTTTCTTTTTGTTCAAACAAATGTTTCCCACATTTCTGATGGTCTATATCATTTTCTTTGATGTAGTATCATACCCCCTATGAGGATTCCTATAATTACTTAAGTGCTTTGTGCAGGTTATGTTCCATGAGGAAACCCTCCATCCAATCTTCAACCTGTTGATATGTTAGTTAATGTGGAATATGCCGTGAACCATGTGTTTTAACCACCCTAGATCATACCAGGGAAGTGAACTAGGGAATTGATGAGATTAATATTGAGCCTAAGAGTTTCTCCATCTAGAACCACTATCATTCTAGGGAATGAATGATCCTCAGTAAGTGGAGGAATGGTTATAAAATTCTGAGTATATTTTTTACTTATTGGAAACTCCAAATTCTATAAATGAGAAATGTTTCACCCTTAAAATTAGAGGCCCTGGAGGGAGAGGTGAGGGATGATATTTAGGGAAACATATATGAAATTATGGAGTGTAAAGATTTCAAGACCATATAATTCTATTATATTTTCATTGAATCATTGAAGAAGGAAAAATAAATATAGTTACACACCATTCGATAAGGTAATCAATATGTAATGGAATATGCTAATGACTTTTCTGAGTTGGTTCATTTCTCATTGAATATTTTATAAAAAAATAATTTTAATTATTCGAGGTTTTATATGGGATTATAAAAAAATAGTAAATCAAATGTTTTGAAGAATAATATTACCACCAAGTCTGAGGTTTTGGATAGATCCATGATGGTAGAAATTGACATGGAAGGATAGTCAGGGCTAGTTGGGATTCCTTTTCCTCCTGATGGGGGTATTATCAGCTACTTTGGAATGAAAAGAAAGTGAAATGAGATTCAAAAGTGTAGTGGATGTGGTTCCAAATATATGACTTATAACACACCATTAATAGTAGTTATAAATGGACCGTTGAATTTCAAATATTGTGGAAATATAGAGAATGTAAAATAAAAATTCCCCATAACTAGAAAAATTTATGACCCATGTGGATTTAAAGGTCACTTAAAAAAGTACTATCCATATATTTCTTGTCTACATTATGGTATAGGCTAATCACCAACTAAAGTGTATGTAGTTTAGTCTGATTCCTTAAATACTATTAGGTTCTAGCCATTTTCCTCAAGAATGAAATAGTTACATATTGTGGAATATTCTATGGTGGTATTTAATATAGGAAAAATACCCATGAGAGGTTCTTTATTTATCAATTTATCTTTAGAGACTATTTGATTCATGCTCAAATTTACCCAAGAGATGAAGGTATAATGGTCCTTGTAGTTTAGCTTGGGTTATCAAATCCTAAGAGATCTAAGAAGAAACCTATAGACACATACATTCTATGGACTATTTTTAGCTATGAAGTGGCCAAATTGGGTTGATTTTATATGGGTTTAAGTGAACTCTAAGACACTTAAGTTAATTCAATTTTAAAGTATTAGTTGATCCTAGGTTATCACTTGGGGTGGATTGGATGCATTCCCCTTTAAACTATTTCAATTTCTTATAATTGAGATGAGTTCATTTAAGAAGATCAAACCAAATCATTACTCACTAGTTTAATGAATACATACCCTAATACTAATCACCTATACAATTGAAGGATAAAAGCATGAGCACTCCAAGGTAAAGGTTCGTATTAGAACTTGAAGTGTGTGGCCTTAAAATTCAATACGGATGAAGAAATTTTAAAATATTCAAATAAAAATCTCATTTCAAAGAATTGATTAGAGATTAAGGTAGTGATAAATAACATAAAATCCAGCCCCTTGCTACTCCCTTGGATCAACCAATAAGTGGGTTGACCCTCCATTTATCCTATGGTTTCAATGGAAGTGGAATGTAGACTCATGAGGGAGGAATTTGAGAAGTAAAAAACAATGAAAAAACAATCAATCCACCGTTTTGTGATAATATCACAAGGTTTGGTATGAACAAGTTCAAAAATTGGGGCAATGGTATGAAAGAGACAATAATAAGAATAGAAAAATAGAATATGAAGAAATTTTATAAAGAATCCATCGTAATTCAAGGACCATACAATTGAAGGAATACGATTACAACATGAAATTGGAAGCATAAAATTAAGATGAAACAAAGCTTGATGATGAAGAAATACTCAATCACCATTGCCTTAAATAGATATTTTGGGAGCCTTGGGTAGAGCCTCCAGAATTATAATTCATCTCACTTGATTATGGTAGGACTAGGGTGGTGGAATGCTTGTGTAACTTGGACTTTTCCACTCTTGACCTGAGGTGGCATCTAGCTGGCACCCACTGAACAGAGGAACTTGGAAGTCATTTTATATGGACGAAGTTGAGTGGGCCATAGAATAAGAAAATGGAGCTCTGGATATCTCCTAACCCTCTGTAAATTTTGGGCCCATTTGGAGTTGTGGATTCGGAGATATGATTATATTGGTAGGATATTTTATGGGCCGCAGAATCTGGCCCAGAATTTTATCTCCAATTTTGGACACATTAATAACCATCATGGAAGCCAAATTACACTGTATTCGGAATAATTATTTGTTCTACTAAATTTCCTATATAATCCCATGATACCTGGGATTAATTGGGCTTTTATGTTGTGCCCCACATTCTCATCAGTGGGTAGTGTCCAATCTGACTTCTCCAGAATTGTTTGCATGAAATCCCATTATGGTGGTCTTCCAATGTGGATCTTCCAACACTCCACAAATATGAATTGTTACCAATATAATTATAAACCTGAAAAATTAAATATGAAAATAAAATCAAGATCAATGTGTACATTAAATGATGTTAAAAGATGTACCACATAATAGTGCATTTAAAGAAGGTATTACAATCATAATGTGAAATGATGTTAAAAGTCTTAAATTCATTAAAATGGTGTTTAGGAATAATAAATAACATGAATATTATTTATATTAACAATTAATATTAGCCTCATTTAGTGGCTAATAACTACTTTTTTTGATACCTATTTTCCCCATTACATTACATTGATTAATTCTTTGAATATTTTGAAACATCCAATAAAAATGTTTCCCTTCATTTTGGAGTTAATGATGAATCTCTGAAAAAATGAGTAGGTCTTTTGACATCCCTAATGTTCCCTTTTGATATCTGTAGATGAGTTAGTTTGATATTTTCAAGTTTTTTACATAGATCTCGTTGATGTTTTCCTCAGGTTGGATTAGTATGTTTCCCATAAAGTAGATATTGATTTACTTCATTGGTGTTTTTTATTTATTGCCTTTAATGGGATCTCTCTAGTGTTCTAAAGATAATGGGATATGTGGTGTAGTTAAGTGGGACCTCCTCTACTAGAACTTGGAAAATATATATTCTATTTTGTAGTTGAACTTGGGGATGAACCTACGGGTTCATATCATCCTTTATTTGCTGGGGAATTTCATTAATTATTTCTAGATGAGTTATGAATATATCCTTGGGAGAGGGAAGTTGAGTTTTAGATCGATTTGGTACTTGGAAATTAGCTGATATCCATTCCTTCATATTGCATGAGACCAACAAAAATTCTAGAATTAAATCTATATTTTGATTATTTGAGAGAAAAGGCTTCATTTTAAATAGTGTATCACCTTGGGTATCCCTATGATTTTTTTAGAGAGGATTATGTGACCCTCTATTTGTGTATGAATTATTGAAAGCTTAAACAGGTAATGATTAAGAATATGTATCATTTTACCGATATTTATGACATTTTTCATCAATCAAATGTTGAAAATTGATTCTTGAAAATCTATATTCATTTGGATATCGATAACATAGAGTTTTTAGTCATATATTTTAAATATTTCATTCAAGAGTATGTATGGTCACTTTGAATGTCTTGTTATTCAATTTTGTATGACTAATTATCCATATTTGTTCATATCCATGATCAATTATATTTTTCATAAATACCATGATTCCTTTATTAGGGTATTCATCGATAATATTCTACTTTGCTTGAAAATTATAAAAGGGTACGAGCCTCACTTGGAATCCATTATAGGCATCTTGAGGGATCACTACCTTTATGATAAGTTATAGAAATGTAATTTATTGATTATAGTACTATCATTCTTAGTACATGTGGGTTTGGAACATGGAATCTCAATTCATCCTAAGAAGGTGAGAGATATATTATCCTAGGAAGATCTATGAAATGTCTTTGAGATTATATGTTTAACGGATTTGGTAAAACATTGTTAGAGTTTTGTGAAGGACTTGTCAAGTATTTCATTTCCACTAACGTCTCTTACCATGTAAGGGGTAATATTCATATGAGACTCTAAGTGTCATACTTCCTTTGATTAATTGAAGAAAAATTTAACCTCAACACCTATGATAATTTTACCAGAAGTAGGAAACTTTTACTTGGTGTTTATGATGATTTAGGTGCTAGTTGGGTTGTGTTATTATGAATGAAATTCATGTAGTGATATACAAATATTTTCATTTTTATACACCTGAGATGAATTACCCCACCCATGATTTAGAAGATGTTGCAGTTAGAAATGATCTCAGGGTTTTGGGACATTACTTCTTTGGGGAATTGTTTAGTGTCTATTCTAACCACAAGAGTTTGAGTTACATATTTTCTTATAAGCACTTGAAACATAGGTATAGGAGTTGGGGGGAGTATATTAAATCATTTTCCTTTGATATTTCCTATACCCATAGAATTTTTATTGTTGTTGTGGGTGATCTAATTAAAAAGGTTTCATATCAAGATGTAATGGAATCAAAATATAAATGAAATATCAGGGGAATATTTTCATGGATGCCCCTCGATGTGATAGGGGAAGAGTTTGGGGGGTAGTTGATCGACTAGTTACTTTTAGTATGAGGTTTATAGTTATTTTACCATTTGGATACCATAGACTCCCTGAGGGAAAAATTACCTATGGGTGGTGGTTGATTGACTACCCAAGTCTTCTCATTTAATCCCATTTAAGACATTTTCAAGGTTTATGATATAGGAATGTTGTATATTAAGGATATCTTGATCATGGATAGGGATCCATTTTATCTTATTTATTTAGGTATCCCCAATATAAATCTTGATTTTGTAAAGGCCTCTAAGAGTTGATGAGTTACCAATTTAAATTGAGCTCAACATACCATCCTCAAATATATCGATAAATAGAATGAGCAATTTATTTTTCATAGGATATGATTTGTGCTTGAATAATGGACTTTGGAGCCTCTTAGGATAGACATTTAGGGACGAATGAATCTAATTATGAAAATTGTAACTTGTAATCCTTCAAAAAAATCACTTGGATTCGTTGTATGGTCAACCATATAAATCACGTCTTTGATGGCATGAAGTGGTTAAAATTTCTCTTATGGGTCCCAACATAGTTTAAAAGGCATATATGAAAACTCAGATTATTCTTTAATTAATGGAGAGGTAATAGATTCGGCATAAATATCATATAGATCATCAAAATATTCCTTTAGAGTTTTCTAATGGTGATTCGGTGTTCTTGGAAGTTTCACCACGGTTCGTTCCTAGTCAGCTTAGGAATAAAGAGAAATTAATGGTGAGATACATGAGACCTTTTTATATTATTAAAGAGTTTATAAAAGTGTATTATCAATTGAATTTTCCATAGTATTTTACTACTATCCACGAGGGTTTCCATGTGTCTTAACTTAAGCACTATCATCTTGATAACTCTTATATCCTAGACTAGGAAGAGCTTGATTCAGAACTAGATATGTTAGTATATAGACAACTGATTCATATTTTTTATTCCATCGAAAAGATTATATGTGGGAAAAATATTTTTTTATATGAGTGTTGTAGCAGGATAGAATGTATTCTTAGGAGATATGAGAATGGGAATCAATGTTGAGGGTCTAGTGGCCTCAAATTTTATTTTCTCATAATTATTTGGATTGAAATTATTGGGATAGAATTAGATATTGTTGAGATAATTGTCACATATTGATCTCACCTTCTTGTAATTATATTAATTTTTGACCATTTTTTGGTTTCAACCATTTTTAGGTCCTTATGGGTGATTTTAGGAAGATTTCAGTGTTTAATGGGCATGATAATAGTTAGCGCATGATTGGGAAAAACTATAAAACATTTCTAGAAAACCATAAAATTTTGTTGGTTTTAGAGTGCAGTGTTTCATATGGTTGGTTCATGGTATGATAAACCAAGTAACCAAAATTTGTTTAACGTCCAGTGTTTAAAAATTGGTGTATAATTGGTGAACATTTTGATAGAGGACATGTCTAAACCATGCAACATGATTTAATTAATCCAAAATTTTCTCTCTAAAACCGATATACATCTAATTCACTCTATTTCACATACTACTTGTAACGTCCCGAGTCCGGAGCTCCTCCACTGGTACCCGTACCTGGTTCGCCACATGACCTCATGCGCATTTCCCCAGACTCTAGAGGCTGCCGACTAGAAGGGAGGGCCTTGGTGAGTCGGTGGGGAAACTATGCCCTCATTCGGTAAGGTATACGATGTAAGAAAACAACAATAACAGCGGAAACGATAAAAAACATGCATAACAACCGAAATCAAACAGCGGAAGCAATGTATATATATAACTTTGATGAGAAGGATGCAGCAGGTACAAGTATCTAAGGAAAACAGCAAACACAACAACGTGCTGAAATACAACTGAAACCAAGTGCAAAAGAAAAACAAAGTAAGCTCCTCAGTATCACGAGCCACGGCTCGGTCCCATGCTCCCCATCTCCTGATGCAGTCAAGATCCCTAAGTAGAAGGGTTCTCTCCCTTCTCTATACCTGCAGAAACAAAGTCTTCTTGGACCCAAAAGCATGGGCCAAATAGGGTGTGAGATACAATCCCAGTAAGCAATCACCCAAATATTTTTTCCTAATAGTCAATGAATAGATAGAAGTAATAAAACAAGAAGTAGTAAACAGAAAATCACAAGTAACTACAATCCACAGTTCTAGCAAACAAAGTGCACAAGTAAACATCCAGTAAAAAAAGAAGAAATAGGTAACCCTCTAGGTATCTCTCACTGTCTTACCCCTATAGTTAAACCTCTAAGTACTAGAAACCCTCTGGGAGGCACACACAGTCTCACCCCTCTGTTCAGCTACGTAAATAAGCAGAATCTCTGGGGAAGTACTCACCGTCAATTCCCCCTATAGTCTCGTATCGTGCTAAAGGCTCTCTGGGGAAGCACTCAACGTCAATTCCCCATATGGCCCACGTTTTAATTAAAAGACACTTGGGAGAATCCCTTCTCTCAATTCTCCCCTTGGTCTCACATCGTGTTTAAAAGACACTCTGGAGAATCCCTTCCATCAATTCTCTCTTTGGTCTGCTACTCTAGGTTCTCACAGTCCTGAGTATAACTAAACATGCTCAATGCATGAGTATCGTCCAAGTGAACCTGAACAAGTACATGGATAACAACTAAGGTTCAACAGCAATAATAACACAACAATTCCACTATCCTACAACTAGGCATGGCAACTGACAAGACGCCAAACTAGAAAAATAAGCATGGAAAAACAATCTGAGCACAAAAAGTTACTCTAATCACAAGAAATAACCTCTTCTAAAGCAATAAAGCAAAGCATGAAAACAATAAGGAAAAAACAGGAAACATGAAATACCCCGTTCAAGGGTATTGGTGGAATTTGCACATAATACCCATCGGCTTTCAACAGAAAGGCACAAACCACCTACCTCGATCCGAGGAGATCGATATACGTGAACCTCGATGACAGATTCCTCTTAGAACAATGTAGATATGAGAAAACGCACAAAACGTTCATCCCATGATAACTTGGAAACCGGGAGGAATCAAGAAATAAGGCTAAAGCATAAGGAAGAACTTACCGCTGTGATTCCAACGCAACTGACCGTGCTCTAATTGGAGAATGAAAGGAGAGGTGGGAATCCGTCGAAGATCCGGCCGTATGGTTGCTCCCGGATGGTTGAAAACTGAAGAAGAAGATGAATATGGGGGTTAGCCGTGACCCCGGTCCATTTAATGAAAAAAAATAAAGTACACAGCGTGTACGTCGAATTTTCTGTACTCCGAAATAACCGGCCTCCACCTCAGCCTTACACGCCGTGGGTGTGTCCCGGACACGACCAGCACACGACTTCGAGCCGGGGAAAGAGTACACGGCATGTACCAAGAAAGTAAACGGTGTGTACTTCTGAAATTTCCAGAAAATTTATTTCCTCAAAAACTCCAGAAAAAAGTAAAAACATACCTGAAAAGAGATCCAGGTTCTTACAAACTTCCCCCCTTTAAAGAAATTCATCCTCTAATTTCCCTAACGAGGAGGAGAAGGATAAACCCCGAACAGCTCCGACCACTGCGATCGTACATCGGTCTCCCTCTCCCAGGTCTCGTCTTGTACTCACCCGTGCTGCCATAGCACTTGTACCAGAGGAACAGACCGCCCGCGGAGAACCTTCGTACTACGATCAACAATCCAGCTAGGATGCTCCTCGAATGACGCATCCTCTTCGAGCTCAACTTCCTTGGGCTGAAAGATGTGAGACAGGTCTGAAAAGTAGCGTCGGAATTGAGAGACGTGGAAGATGTCATGCAGGTCCCGATACCTCTGAGGTAGCTACAACCGATAGGGGACCAGCCCCACTCTCTCCAAAACCTCAAACGGCCCGACGTACCATGGTGAAAGATTAACCTGTATCTGAATCCTCTTGTGTCCCAACCTCAGTGCGACACGTAGGAAAACCTGATCACTGACCTCGAACTCTAGAGGTTGTCTCCGCTGATTAGCATAAGACTTCAATCGAGACTGCGCTGTAGCCATCCTCTTCTGAATCAGCTCTATCTGCTCTAAAGTCTCTTGAAAAAGACGAGGTCCCGACAAAGCTGCCTCTCCTGCCTCCAGCCAATATAAGGGTGATCGACATGGCCTACCGTACAAAGCCTTGTATGGAGCCATCTGAACGGTCACCTAGAAACTATTGTTGCAGGCGAACTCCACCAGAGGAATATGCTTCTCCCAAGAACCACCAAAGTCCAGGATACCTGCCCGGAGCATATCCTCAAGCACCTCGATCGTGCGCTCAGACTAGCCATCAGTCTGGGGATGGTATGATGTAATCAAAAGTACATGTGTACCCAAGGCCTTCTGAAGTCCCTGCCAGAACCGAGAGGGAATGCGCACATCTCTGTCTGAAACAATAGAGCGTGGAACTCCGTGCAGACGAACGATCTCTCTGATGTAAAGTCATCCCAGATCATCCAGACTGAAGGTCTCCTTGATCGGCAAGAAGTGAGAAACCTTCGTAAGCCTGTCGACGACAACCCAAAAAACATCGTTTACCTGAGGTGATCTCGCCAACCCAGTCACAAAGTCCATCGAAACATCGTTCCACTTTCACTTCGGAATGGGTAACTGCTGTAAAAGCCACGCTGGTCGCTGATGCTTTGCTTTCACCCACTGAAAATTAAAACACCTCTAGACAAATCCAGAAAAATCCATCTTCATACCTGGCCACCAGTATTGACGATGAAGGTCCCAATACATCTTGGTGACGACAGGATGAACTGCCCAAACAGAGGAATGGAAATCCCGCATCAGCTCCTCGCGTATGTCTGATGGCACCCATACGCGTCCTTGGAAGCACAAGATCTCATCCTCGTCCACTGTCCATCCAGGAAGAGGGTCCCCTCCTGACACACTCTCCCACAGGACTAAGCCCTATGAGTCTGATATCCGCCTCATCTGTACCTGATCAAGTAGCGCGGAGGTAACAGCTACAGAAGATAGAAAAGTCTGTCCCCGTCTATCGTGCACATCCAGATGCATCTTAGAGAACAGAGCCATCAGTTACCACTCACTACTGGCATCCTAAACTGCCTGAATCTGAGTTCTCCTGCTCAACACATCAGCAAGGCGTTGCCCATTACCAGCGTATAGGCGAGCTCAAAGTCAAAAGACTCTAGATACTAAACCCACCTGCGTTGCCTCAGATTCAAATCACGCTGAATAAAGATATACTTGAGACTCTTGTTGTCAGTGAAGACCACAAAGTAATCTCCCAGAAGATAGTGTCTCCAACAACGCAAGGAATGAACAACAACAGATAAATCCAAATAGTGTGTAGGGTAGTTCCTTTCATTTGGCCTCAACTCCCGAGACCCGTACGCAATGACTCCATCTCCATGCATAAGCATAGCTCCCAGCCCGATACCCGAAGCATCACAGTAAACAGTGTAGCTCTTGCCTGGCTCTGGCAAGACTAGTATCGGTGCTGACGTAAAACTTCCTTTCAACTCCTGAAGGGCTGACTCACAAGAATCTAACTCTAATAAGTTCGCCCCCTTCTTGGTCAGACATGTCAAAGGTACTGCTTGACGAGAAAAGTCTTGAATGAAGCGTCTATAGTATCCAGCCAGCCCTAGGGAGATCCGTAACTCAAAAACGTTCTTCGGCTGCTCCTAGGAAACTACATCTCTCACTTTCTTAGGGTCCACAGATACTCCTGCCTCTACAATGACGTGACCCAAGAAGTGAATCTGATCCATCCCAAAGTGTCACTTTGAGAGTTTAGCATAAAGACGATGCTCTCTTAGTGTACTCAGAACGATCTCAAGATGTGTGGCATGGTCGTTTCGAGTGTGAGAGTACACCAAGATATCGTCCATCAAGACCACAACGAAGGAGTCCAAGTAAGGATGGAACACTCGGTTGATCAGTTCCATGAAAACTACAGGCGCGTTCGTGAGACCGAACGACATGACTGTATACTCGTATAGACCATACCTACTCCTGAAGGCTATCAGAGGTATATCTAATGGTCTAACACGCAACTGATGATAACCGAAACTCAGTTCGATCTTCAAGAAAACACGGGCTCCTCGAAGCTGATAAAAAATGTCATTCATCCGCCACAAGGGATATTGGTTCTTAACCGTCAACTGGTTCAGCTTCCGATAATCCACACAAAGCCGAAGGGTACCATCTTCCTTCATCGCAAATAGAACAGGTGAACCCCAAGGATAAGTACTGGGTTGAATGAAACCCTTAGCCTGTCGCTCCTCCAACTTCTTCTTGAGCTCCTGCAACTCAGGTGTGGCCATCCTATATGGAGGAATGGACGCCAGTTCCGGTCCTGGCATGTGCTCAATAGAGAAGTCTACCTCACGCTCCAGAGGCAAACCTGAAAAGTCTTCTGGAAAGACATCCCTGAAGCGATCCACCACTAGAGGAAAGTCGAACTGTCGAGTCCCCTGATCATCTAGATAAAGACTAGCAATCTGGGCTGTCACGCCTCCTAGCCCAAGATGCTCGAGTTCCGCCCGACTCGCCCAAACATCCCATTCGCCTCTATGAAGAAAAGATTCACCCTCTCGTGAAACGAAACTCACTCTACGGTGATAACAGTCGACGACTGTCTGAAAGGGAATCAACCAATCCATGCCAAGGATGACATTATAGCATATCATCTCTAGGACATAGAGATCCCATAAGAAGCGATACCCTAAAACCTCGAGAGGGCACTCTCTACACTGGCGTACACTAGATGTCCTTGTCCCCAAGGGTGTGTGTAGTGTCAACAAGTCAGCAGAAGGAATGATGCAGAGTCCAAGGCTCTCCACAATAGAAACAGAGATAAAGCTATGCATAGAACCAGTATCGAAAAGGGCTGAAGATGAAAATGAGGCTACTAAAATTGTACCTCGAACAGTAGAAGGGCCGGGATCCTACTCATGATAAGTCTGTTCCACGACGAAGGACTGGCCTATACCGCGACCCTGCACCCCTGGCAGACCACCCTGAGCTGAACCGCTCTACTGGTGCTGAGGAACTGGTGGCTGACTGTCACGGCCTCGACCTCCACCTCGGCCCGAACGGCCGGAAGAACTCTAGTTCCCTGAATGGTGGGAAACTGGAGGTGCTGCTCCTGAACTAGGAGTCATGGAAGAACCCCGGTCACCTACTACTAGTGAGAAAACCTGGAAGAAACGCCGAAGGTGACCCATCTTGCCGCAAGATCGGCACTCCACTGGGTCCCTTTGGCACTGCAGCCTCGTGTGCCTTGTCTGGTCACAATGATAGCATGTCACCTCGCTCCCTGATGATGCATCTCGCTTCCTCGAATAACAGCGCGTAGGCTCCCTACGGCGCTTCTTGCTGTCATCCGAAGGAAAGCTAGCTCTGGAAGCAGAAACACCCTAGCTCGCAGCTCTAGAGTCTCTCAGATTGCGTTCCGCAATCAGTGCCTGGTTGAAGATGGAAGTCAGCTGGAAGATGTTCACCTGCGAGCGAATCTCCCGCCTGAGTCCATCCTCAAACTTCCTCGCCAAGAACACCCCACTCCCATCCCGAAGGGGTGTCAAATGCTGCAGATCAATGAAACGAGAGGAATACTCCATGACAGATAGAGTACCCTGCTCTAATCTCATGAACTCCCGGGCTCGATCGGCCCTCAGGGTCTTGGGGTAGAAGTAGTCGTAGAACATGCATTGGAACTCCTCCCAAGTCATAGCCTGCTGTGGACCCGCCTGTGAGATCACGTCCCACCACCTATTGGCGGAGTCTCAGAGCATGTAGGTGGCGAGCTTGACCCGCCTCTCTGGAGGCATCTCCAGATGCTCGAATATAGTCAGCATGGATTCCATCGATGACTCTACAGCCTGAGGTCCTCCCTCCCCCGAGAACGTGGGAGGATTCTACTGCTGGAAAACCAGCGTAAAGTCTGCCATAGACGAGGTAGGAGGCGGTGCTCCCTAGAAGGCCTGCATCATCCTCATAAAAACTTCCCTAAACTACGCATCAGTTCCTGCAAATGGTACGACAACTGGTGCCAAAGATGGCTCGGCTGGGGGATTGACAGGAAGTCCTTGATCAGCCATATCTGGCATCTGATCACTGCCTGATGACAGATGAACGACCGGAGGATGTCTCGGAGGCATAGCTCTGAAAGATCAAAAGCACACCTTAGATCAGGAAACAAGGACAGAGAACACAAGAGTATAAAATGGGAACAGGGGAAGAAAAACACACAAGATTTCAAAACACGACTACACGGCGTGTATAACACTACACGACGTGTCTTTTTAGACAACTTACATGGGCGTGTACTCCAGCCCTACAAGTCGTCTACACTTCAAACTACACAACGTGTTGACCCCCACACACGGCGTGTACTCGAAACTATTCCCCTGCCAGAGTTTCCTTACATGGCTAACCCACACAGTCCGACTCAACCCATGACTACACAACGTGTTCTCAACACACACGGAGTGTACTAGACAAGGCTTCGACGACCCGTGTTTGTGAAACACATGGCCGTCTACACGGCTGAAGCTTACACGGCGTGATCTTAACAAGCACGACATGCATAGGCAAAGGCGACACCATCCCGTGTTGTTCGTGACACGGCGGGGTACCTAGGCAAGACTACACGGCGTGTTCCGAACAATCACGGTGTGTGGAAAAGAAGGTAATGCCGGACCGTGTTGTTTGTGACACGGCCGGGTACCTGGAAGACTACACTATGTGTTCCCTATGGACACGGTGTGTTCTACCCAAGATTCCCTGGCCCGTGTTGTTAGTGACACGACCGGGTACACGGCTACAAACTCACACGACGTGTACCAATGGTACACGACGTGTTCCCGAAGTTACTCCCACGACACCGTGATCTGCTCACACGGTCAGTGAAACGGCCTGAAAACTACACAGTGTGTATCTAAAAAGTACACACCATGTATTCTGTGTTTTTCTGGCAGTGGATCAGGAACTGCACAGAATTCCAGAAACACTAAAATGAGGAAAAAGATGCCAAAATCCGACCTATGAGGGCCCAAAACACCTCAAGAACCAAATTTTTGGCGTTCACTATAAAAAAAGAACAAAAAAATAGTTTCTAACATAGCAGAAGACAATCTATCAAGAAAATATCACAACAACATGCATAATCTACACAAAGTCTATCACAACAGCATGCAATCACTAATGCAACCTACATGGCATGGAAATAATGCATGACATGTTATTTCTACAAGTTCCTATATGATGCATGAGATGGCATACCCTCATCTTATCGGGTTACGACATAAATAGAATGGAAATATCAAAACAATAACCTCACATTTCATGTGAATCACTCCAGGTGAAATCAGATCAACTATAAAATCCCAAAACAAGAAAACTACAATTAACGAGGTAGTATGGATTTTCCCTGTACACGGGTTAGCTACTCCTGAGCACAACTTAATGCCAAGTACCAAATCCGTCCTATCCCTGGATAAGGTCTCCAAATAGCAATGAAAGAGAAAAGAACTCCTCTGATACCACTTTGTAACATCCCGAGTCCGAAGCCCCTCCACTGGTGCCCGTACTCGGTTCGCCACATGACCTCAAGCGCATTTCTCCAAACGCCAGAGGCTGCCGACTAGCAGCGAGGTCCTTGGTGAGTCGGTGGGGAAACTATGCCCTCATTCGGTAAGGTATACAAGGTAAGAAAACAAAAATAACAATGGAAATGATAAACAACATGCATAACAACAGAAATCAAACGGCGGAAGCAATGTATATATATAACTGTGATGACAAGGATGCAGCAGCTACAAGTATCTAAGGAAAATAGCCAACACAACAACGTGCTGAAATACAACTGAAACCAAGTGAAAAATAAAAACAATGTAAGCTCCTCAGCATCACGAGCCACGGCTCGGTCCCATGTTCCCCAGCTGCTGATGCAGTCAAGATCCCTAAGTAGAAAGGAGCTTGTCCTTATCTATACGTGCAGCAACATAGTCTGCTTGGGACCAAAATCATGGCCCAAACAGGGTGTGAGATACATTCCCAGTAGGAAAACATCAAAATATTTGTGCCTAACAATCAATGAATAGATGGAAGTAATAAAACAAGAAGTAGTAAACAGAAAAGCACAAGCAACTACAATCCACAATTCTAGTAAACAAAGTGCACAAGTAAACAGCCAGCAACAAAAGAAGAAACAGGTAACCCTCTGGGTAGCTCTCACATTCTAAACCATATGGTTAAAACTCTATGTACTAGCAACCCTCTAAGAGGCACCCACAGTGTCACCCCTCTAGTCAGCTACATAAATAAGGAGACTCTCTGGGGAAGCACTCACCGGCAATTCCCCCTATAGTCTCGTATCGTGCTAAAGTCTCTCTGGGGAAGCACTCAACGTCAATTCCCCCTATGTCCCATGTCGTAATTAAAAGACACTCGGGAGAATCCATTCGGTCAATTCTCCCCTTGGTCTCGCATCGTGATTAAAAGACACTCTGGAGAAGCCCTTCCGTTAATTCCCTCTTTGGTCTGCTACTCTAGGTTCTCACAGTCCTGAGTATAACTAAACATGCTCAACGCGTGTGTATCGTCCAAGTGAACCTCAAGAACTACTTGGCTAACAAATAAGGTTCAACAACAATAATAAAACAATAGTTCCACTATCCTACATCTAGGCATGACAACTGGAAAGATGCCAAATAGGCAGAATAAGCTTGGAAAAACAATCTAAGCACAAATAATTACTCTAATCACAAGAAATAACCTCTATTAAAGCAATCAAGCAATCAGGAAAGAATAAAGGGAAAAACAGGAAACACACAATCCCCCGTTCAAGGGTATTGGTGGAATTTTCACATAATACCCATCGACTTTAAACAGAAAGGCACAAACCACCTACCTCGATCTGAGGAGATCGATATACGTGAACCTCGACGACAGATTCCTCTTATGACAATGTAGATCTGAGAAAACACAAAAAATGTTCATCCGACGATAACTTGGAAACCAGGAGGAATCAAGAAACAAGGATAAAGCAGAAAGAAGAACATACCGCTGCGATTCCAACGTAACTGACCATGCTCAAATCAGAGAACGGACGGCGATGCATGAATCTGTCCAAGATCCGGCCGTACGGTCGCTCCGGGATGGTCTAAAACTGAAGAAGAAGATGAATATGGGGGTTATCCGCGACCCCGGTCCGTTTAATGAAAAAAAGAAAGTACATGGAGTGTACTTTTTGAGTACACGACGTGTACTTAGAATTTTCCATACTCTCCACCTCAGCCTTACGCACCATGTGTGTGGCCTGGACACGACCAACATGCGGCTTCGAGCCAGGGAAAGAGTACACGACGTGTACCAAGAAAGTACACGGCGTGTACTTCTGAAATTTCCAGAAAATTCATTTTCCTCAAAAAATCCAGAAAAAAGGAAAAACATACCTGAAAAGAGATCCGAGTTCTTACACTACCTATGATCTCTACCCTAAGGTTTCCTATTAAATATTTTTTAGATCCCAACCCATTTGGAAGGAAATTCCAATAGATTTTGAGGCATTTAATCCAAGATACTCAAGGTAAGATCCCGTTCTTCATTGTTCTTCTTGATCTCCCCTATTTTTATTTAAATGAACCATAAATCAGAGATTTTATGTACAAATATATGGGTTGTATCATGATATATTAGGAATTATTATAGATCTGTTATTGGAAAGGAAGGTAGAGAATGGATCTACAAAGATCTTTATATAATTCTTTATGAAATGTCTTGGTTATCAATTTTCCTTATCTTTATTGATATAGACATTGTTGAATCCTGGTTTATTTATATTATTTTAGGGATTAACTCTATTTATTATTTCTTAAGTTTTTTTGTTCTTATTATCATGGGGATTTATTATAGTTATTGGGTCTACCATGTATTTGAGTTAAATGGTTTCTTAAAAAGGCATTATTTTATGAACTTTTAATGATTTCTCATAAAAAATAAACTTTAAAATTTATCTAAAATATGAAGAATGATTTATAAAAATGTAATAGTTTTGGATAATTTAATTAAATAAATTTTTACATTTTTCATTTTTAATGAAAAAGGATTTCGTTTCATGTTTCATATGGGTTTAAGGGATTTTTGATTATTTGTGTGCAAAATTCCATTCGAATAATTTCATCCATGGAAATGAAATCCTCCATGTGTGGAATATTTGTGAAATTGAAATCCTATAAGTTTTGGATTTGGATTATGGGAACCTAGGGTACATAATAAGTAGATATATTGGAAAAAAGACACCTTATTTTTTACAAAAACCTAGCATGTATTTACGCTTCAACTCCTACTAATTTTTTTTATGATAGTGGATTCAGTTATTAAAATGTTCTCTCATTCATAAGAAAATTTTCTATTAATTTGTGCACACTTAGTCAATTTATCAATGAAGAGTGGGGATCCTACCAAACAAAAACCTAACCCAACATAGTGCTAGTTTCTGTAGTATACATTTCAGATTGGTTATTGATAGCTGTTTTGAGAAATGATTTACTAGGGAATTATTTGAAAATGGTTTATTTATAAAATATTTATAAACTATTCTAAAAATGGTGGATTTCCAAGATTTATTGAGAAGTGTGTAAAGATATTATCAACGATAGATTTTTCATTAAATTGGTATAATTTGTTTTTTATAATGATTTCTTAAAAAAACATTGTCGGATCCTACTGGGATTGTTTTTCTTACACCGTGAACATCCATATGGGTGTGTGGGGATCTTGTTTTTTCTAATCTAGGTAAAGGCATGTCGTTACATGGTGAGGTGGTTTTCCATGTTAGTTGGGTGTGCTAGTTTGGTGGTGACATTATAGTATGATGACCCTCATATCACATATAGTTGTGTGTTTTATTGATCTTAGCTACTCTAGCTTACCTATTTTGTTTTAGTACATATAATTCCTTTTAAATTTTGTATTTTTATGTATCTATTAAATGGAATGTTTTATTTATTTTATATATTCTGTATGTTGATGTTTTTGGTTTATTATGGGTCTAATTACTCCCAAATTTAGTACATGATGCCCAGAAGTCTATAGATATCCCCTAGTATCAACAACGAACTTCAAGCCCTTCCACAGGTTGATATAGGTGTCTGGTTTTGGGTTGACCTAAGTTGGTTCATGAAAATTTTTGTGAAACTAATATGTAACTATTCACTATTGGTAACACATTTTTGTGACTAAACTCATGAAATACAATGTACTAAGAAAAATATTTTTGTCGAAGGAAAATAATAATCATATGATACAACAATAAAATGAAGGGAAATCACTACCAATGGATCTAGGATTATGGAGTGTGTTTTCTATTTATGTAAGTGGAAAATAGGTTTTAGAACATGCAATATGGAAACATCAGACAACAATGAATTGAATTTCTAAAAACAAATGTATATTGAAAACTTTTACCATATTTACCTGAGACTAATATCATATGTTTGGTCTTTTTATTACTACTGTATTTATCTACATCTTAATCATGTTGATGAAATTTATATTATTCTTCCTTCTTATGCTGAATATTATGATGAGTGAAAAACAATATTTATATTTATTTTGTATAAAAAGTTATATCTTATTTCATATCTAGATTATTGATCTATTTCCCTATTAAAAATGATCTCCCAAATATTTTTGTCACATCTTTCCTCTATGAATGTTTATTAGTCAATTATAGAAAAATATTCTATTAAAATATGGGTGAAATAATCCCAATAATTTACTTATATAAGCCCTCTTGAATGATATATGAATTTTTAATTTTGAACTAAAAAAATTTGATCCTAGATTAGTTTTCATATTCTAAGACATGTTTTATTTTTTTATACCATTGTGTTAGAAAACCATATTATTCAAATCATTAACTGCTATAATTTTAATGTAGTTTATTATTTTAAATTTTATATATGTAAATTAAGAGGATGTTCTCATATTCCATTCGTGAAATTGTTTCATCCAAAAGGCTCTAGTAAATTTATCCATGGACACATTTATCTCTACACATGTAATCAGGTATAACAAATTATTTGGAATATATATTATATAATATAAATAACTAACCATGGAACATGCCATGGGATATCTTCTTCTATAATTATTTGGTAAAAAGAAACGTAATCAAATATATTCCCTAAAATTTGAAGCAACCACAATGTTGTTTTTATATTTTTCCTAATTTTCCTATATTTATAAAATATTTATGAACCATAATTATAGTTCCTTTTTATCTCATTTCAAATAGTAATTTTTGATAATATGCTTCAAAGCATGAGATAAACCATGAGATATTTTCAGTACATGATATACATTATATTTAAAAAATGTATTGAAAATAACCAAGGGGTATTTATCATTTTTCTCAAACTCCCAAGATGACCATGACATAATATAATTAGCCACAAACTAGTTTTTTATTATCCAAGGAAAATGGTTATATTGTTAAAATATATATCATTATTTATGAATATCTATATTAGTTACTTGAGTGGTATTTTTCAAAAATTTAAAAAAACAACCCAAAAATTATTTTTTTATTGATAATATCCTCCATTTGTAATATTAAAAACCCTTTTCCATAATTTCATAATTAATAACATTTTTAATTCTCAAATACCGTTAATATTCAACTTCACATATCATGAGAATCTTCTTCATATTGAATTAAATGTATTATCATTCATTTACTCTTATCCAAGCATGTTATTCTTATTGTGATAAAGAAAGAAAAAATGAAATTTCTTCATGGATAATAAATTTAAAAACCTCATGCATCGATTCAATGTAACTATCCTTGTATTAAAGGATTCCTTGAACTCCCTAATCAAGTTTTATTCTCAACTTATTCACTTTCTTTGATAAATATTTCCTCTATGTATCATACTTGGGATTTCATGTTCCTTTATGAATATTCCCCCATAGATGAACATATCCCTTTTTATCTGAGCTATATATCCACTTTATGTTATATATATATATCCACATTTTTCATTGAACGTATATATTACTTATACTTGTTTATTTGAGGAATCAATAAACCTGCTGATATTACCACTGATCATAATACACTTAGTGAATGATACAACAAGAAAAGTGATAGTTTTCTTTAGAAACTATTTATGGGAAAATATTATTTATACTTCCCTCAAAATGTACATTCATAAAAAACACTATGGGAGTTTGGGAATTTCTATAGGCTGTGAAGTGGACGGTGATTGATGAACTCCAAATATCAATAAAGGATTTCTAAAACTTCAACTTTTAAGTGACTTCTTTATAATATTAATAAAATTTTATTTTTTATAAATATGTTATAATTTCTCCATAAATTTCTCTACTCCATCAGTGAAAAAGATATTTTTTATCTCAATTTTATTTTTCCTTGAATAAAGTTGTGGGTTTTTCTCAAATTTACATCACTTGAGTTATCAAATTTAATATAAATATGAGAAAATATGTCTTTAAAAATGTCTATAAGATATTGTTTCACCCATAGAAGTTGTATACAATCTTGATTCCAAAAAATATATTTTTATTCTATAGTATATAGTGATATAAAATCAGGGTTCATACACAGACAATAAATATATAATCCACCATTATAGAAAACAACTATAAAATATAAATTTAAACCCTCCTTTGAACCATACCAATTTGCATTCTTGATTCCAAATTATTATTTCTCATCTTTTGTTTTATATAATTAAATAAAATCCACCCTAAATTTGATAAATCAATATCTTGTTTACAACAATAGAATGATTCTATCATTAGGTATACTTTAGCATCCATCTACATGAAATATGGAGAACAAATATTGAGTTTCATTTATATTAACTAAAACATATATCTAGTCATTCTATTATGATATATCATGTCAGTTGACATTCCACATACACATTTAAACAAACTTTTTCCATGTTGTTACTAGTGTTATAACTCTCTTGATATCCTGTATGATAAATTTTTTCAGTACCTTCTTTGGATATATATTTTCATAAATAAATGTACCACACTTTAGTAAAATTTATTCCTAGGAAAATTGTTATCTCACTAAATAAAGAGATATAGAAATTTATCTTCATGAATTTAGAAAACTCATTTCATTGTGATTCACTCAGGCCTATGAAAAATTTGTTTTTCATAAATATAAATATCAACAACCATTTTGAATTTATGATTTTTATAAAAACAGATAAAACCTTGAATACCATACCCATGGTGAATTCCTATACCCATATAAAAAATTATTTAAATACAATAACTTTTTTCATAGTAAAATATGATAATTTTATCTAAATTTTGGAAATAAAAATTTTCTTCATGGTCTCTTATAAGAATATTTTACAATACATCTATTTGAAATACCTCAAATTTTTTTCTATTTCAATTTTCAAGGAAATCATACTCATTTAAAATATACCAATTGGATAAAATATCTAATAAATGAAAGTGAATGCAATATTAGATTAAACCATGTACACTACTTGTTCTATATTTTAAACCATCCTTTTGTTTTTATTGTGTTTTTTAAAAAACAATATTTGTTTTTATAATTTCTTTTCTTCAGACCATGAAAAAATATTTCATTTTTTTTTATGATTTGGCCATCCACCTCATTCATGGATTCAAAACATCACTCATATTAAGTAGATTCATAAAAAATGTTTGTCTCTATAAAATATAAGAATTATATTCACTATGAGAACTTCATCCATACTATTTCCATTTGAGTTATTTTATCTTTAAAAAAGCATTTTCATCTATTTTAACTCTTAAACTTGAGTTTCATTGATATATTGAATATATATTTTTACTCTTATTATAATTTTTAACATATTTTTCAACACATTAATCCAGTACTCCACCTAAACTACTCATTTGACAACATCTTGCTAATTATTTCCCCCACTTTTTTATTGTAACAAGTTCTCAATCTCAAAAAAGTGACATCTTGGATTTAAATAATTTTTTGTATACTTTTTATTATGAAATTTATAAGATTTTATCATTAATGAGTCACAAATAATTGTACTTCTACCCCCTTTGATATTAAAATAATAAATAAATATTCCCCTTATTGAGAATAATATATTTATTCTCAAAGGTTCATAAGTATTTTAATATGATATACTTTTCATGAAACATATAATATGTGGTCCTATATCAAATTGCACACACAAATGTTAAATTTTTGATATAGTATTTCATTATGAATAATTCATTATTATGCTTTTTTTTGTAGTTTTTAAATTATCCTAATTCTTTCTATATTATTAATCTATAAATTCATACTTTTAAAAACAAAATATTATTAAGTATTCATCACCACCAAAATATGATTTCGTAACTCATGTTTCTTTATATAATCTTGAACTTGTGCATTTTTAAAATCTATTCCATTATAGGTTTTGAATTTAAGAAATTTTTTACTTGACCATAATATTTTAAAATATATGATATCTTTAAAATCCATTAAAAATGATAGTTTTCTTTGTCTCCATCATTATACACACCATACTATTTTAATTACAGTTGGAAATTACATATCACCCCTTCGATCAAATGGTACTGGAGTGATTATCCTATAATAATTCACCTTAAAATTTTGACGAAAAATTAATGACATATTTTTTTTCACTTTTAAGTATTCAATATTTTTTCCTTATTATAATAAATTACATGTATGAGTATAGGAATATGTGAGTGTTGAAATTTTTTGACTTCATTAAAACATTACTAATTCATCTAAAGAATTTTAACAAGCATGTTAACTTTTTTTGTGCCACATTATATTTTTTCTTCTTTGTAAATAAAATGCATGTATTCATCTCAAGTTACAAGGTATATATTCCCATATCTTTTATTTTTTTAAATATTTATTGACCTACCATTAATATTTATAGTATTCAAATTCTTGGTAATATGTATTTCCTGTCCTTTGTCACATAATTAGTTTACATTTAGCGAACTGTGAAAAAGTCATTATACCACCATGATTTTTTTTCTTGTTATTTTGAATTTTTCTATACCAAAAATATTTAATACTATATCATTTAAAAAATATTCAAATCCTTACATTTTATAAATGGAATTCCTTAATATATATTTTCTCTTCATTAAGTGGAAAGTACATTTTCTAATGAAAATCAAAACTATTGATAATTTAATTGGTTTAGAGTCATTTAAACCACTATGACCTTATCTAACCACTTATATTTAATATTTATATATAGTTTTACAAACCACTGAGGTTAATTGTTGTTTTTCTATATATATATATATTGGATATTACTTTTTCTATAAATTAGAAAATCTATTTTTAGTTTCCAGCTTATTTGACGAGTCCATGGGTATAGATTTTCACTAATTCTCCCCAACTTTGGATAAATATTTCGATTTTTTAGTGATATCTACATATATTTGTGACTATAACATATGAAATAAAAATAATTTTCATGGAAATCATAATATCAATATTTAATTCTATTTATCTATATTTGTTTTTCTTTTCCATGAATTTCCATTTTTAATGGATAACATGTTTTTAGAGAGTCCCATATTTATTGAAAAAAAACATCTAATTTTATGTAAATGTTTATATTTAATAATTGGTGGTGCCACAACCTTTTTGATTTTACCAAAATCAATTTTCCTAAAAAATTCAGAAATACTATCGCTTTCCTTAACTGTGATTGTTTTTTACTTATCCCTATGATTTAATCCTACCTTTCCTTTTCAATGAAATCAAATTTATTAATTTCATTAATCTATATTCATTGATGATTCTCAATATTCCTCCTTTAACATCTTAACTTTTTATTAAATTAAATTATTTAATGTATTATTGAGTTTCATCATTTTCACCATAATATTTGAACCTCATATTAAAAACCAATCCTCAAAGATATTCTATCTATTTTGCTTCTCCTTCACTATGATAATCATTGTATCAATGATCTAGGAATTATGCTCTAATTATTGATCAATCCAAAAGATATTTTTTATATTCTATATTTTTTAGATTTTATATTTTTTATATTAATTTTAAAACCTTCTCTTCCTTTATAATATTTTTTTGTATATATTTTGGAGTTATAAAATTGTAGGTTTCTTCTGAATTTTCTCCCAAAACATCGACAAATCCTCAAAATAAATATTGGGGGTATATAATACAATCTGTTTTAGATATATCTAATTAACTATCTTCATAACATTTTAGCCTATTTATAATAGTCCCCAATAAATATTCATTAATATCTTTAGAAGAATATCTATCTATTTCTACTACATCTAAGTTATCACATCCATACGAGAGTAAGTTATTATTTTTAAGGAAATTTTATGAATTTTTTAATTCACTCCATATTTACAAAGGATTTATTTATTAGTGGATCATAATATTGATCATCTTTAAACTTTTTTATTTAGGTGGTAAACCAAAAAAATATCATGATAAAAATATTCTCTTTAATATTTTCTTTTACCCTATTGATATTTGATGGAATGAGTAACACATTTTTTCCAATTCATAGTCTAATTTTATTTTAATTAAAATTTAAGAAACATTATATATTATAAATATAATTACCTTAATATTTTAATTTCAATTATATTATTCCCATTTATCCTCATCAATTATTCTTTGATGATGCTTTAAAAGTCATCCAAGGATACCATTTTGGTATCGAGTTCCTCAATCAAAAATAATTTTTGATTTAAATGAGAAAGTATATATTGTATTATATAATTCATGATACTCATTAAATCAAGCATGTTTTCCATGTATATGTATTTCATACAAAAACAAGTTCACATGGTTGATGAATGCATTATAAATGTTTTGTAAGGTGAATCTTTAATTCATTAAATTTATTGAAACATGCTTAAATTTTTTATTATTTCAACATTGAGACGACAACAAATATATTCAATAATTTATCCCATGATGAAACATTAATGTATACTATATTATATGGAAGTTATTTTGAAACTAATATGTATATTGTCTCAATTCCGACAACCTGGGATATACATGGATCACACTTCACAGGAAGATAAAAGTGAGTTTGAAATGAATTTGTATCATTTATTTCCCTCCAAGGAAGAGATGTATGAAGAGAATTTTTATATTAATTATTTAATCAAGGATTAAAATAAAATGTATAAAATATTTCTATTATAAAAAAAACATAAAGAAAATATGTTATAGATCTAAAAACATGATAATATTTTGTCCTATGATTTAATGGTGGGAATATTGGGATTGAAGAGGTTATCATGACTTGGGAAAAGATGGAGTATTTCTCTAAGGAAGTCAAAAAATATGGTATAGAGAATAGAAAAATTTTCAATGAATATATTTTTCATAGGGTGCATGGATAAAATATTTAATTTTTTTCTAAAATGGTCCTGTGATTTCCTTTACTGTTTAATATCTTTTGATGATCTGGTGATTTTGGGAGGGTTCCCAATAAACCCATAAAATTACATTTTTTTGAAAAATAAAAATACCATATTAGAAGTTAAAATAATGACCCCTTTAAAGAATCATGATATTTTTTATCATTATATTACCCTATACTATATTTTTATGTGATTTAATTAGTTTCCATGTTGATTTAATTCCAATGTGTGATATTCATGGACAGATTTAGTACAAGTGATCAGAAGTATTTTAATGTTTGGATGTTCTATAATTAATCATTATTCTGATTAAAGATCAATGTACCTTTAGGAATGATGATTTATAATATATTCTCTCTACATATAAACATTATAACGACCCATACATTACATACATTGTTAATACTTCAATTTGAAGCATACTTATTACAACATATAACAAAACCATGGAAGGACCGTATAGGTATAGTGTCTTTAGAATCTGGGAAACATAAACAACTGGTTCATAAAGCGTCTACACTGTCTCCCATTTATTTCATCATATCTATAGTACCTTTTGGAATATCTTATTTAATAACCTTCTTCCTGACCTGGGGGAAAGAAAACATACAAAAGGGTGAGCTCAAATGCTCAGTAAGGTTAAACAAAAGAAAAATCAATCACATCATGAACATAACATTTTGGAAATCTTAACCTGCAAAAGAAATCATAATTTCATACCATGGGATAAATAATAGAAGTGAAATGTAATACCAATAATCATAACATAAAACATGAAACATTTTTTTATACACACATAATCATAGATAATCATTTATTATTAGTCAAGACTCATTTCCAAGACTATCTTAGTGGACAAAGTCCATTTCTGAACCGAGTTCATTCCTGGTTTCAGCCCTGTTTCACTAAACCGATTTAACCTACCGTTCCAACCATGTCTATCTCATGAGATATAAAATCTTTACCCAATGCATTGGATGGACATATACGTACCACCCATCTCATAATGATACCATTCTTATGTGTTCCACAAAATCATAAACCATACATCATAGCATAACCCATGTAATAAAAATGGGAATCTTAAACATCGTGACATCATAAAAAATTCATATAAGATAAAGGAATTCAAAAAAATATTTCCATCACAACGTAATAAAATCAATGTAATAATAGGGATAGAAACAGAACGCTATATTATCTTAGATGGAAAATAATTTTGATAAAACACTTGAACTCCATTATTGAGGAAAATATCCTTTCTACTTCAATTTTTTTTTCCTTTCTTAACATGTCAGCCAATTTTAAACGAAAAGAAGGTGATTAAAAATAAACTTGAAAACTTGTAAAGGAATATTCTTGTAAATAATGTTTTAAAAATCCATTCATGCCATATAAGTAAAAAAAACATTCTTCTCGTACTTTTGTCAGAAAAGTCAAAAAGTATTTCGTACGAAAAACGACAAAATATTCCTTTCATATCCTTTAATAAAAACTCACAGAAGGGTAAAATTGGATTTAAACAATTTTAGGTGGTTGGAAAAAATATTACATATTGAGGGAACATGTATGTGGATGATAAAATACACCCTAGTAAATACCAAAGTATAAACAATCTCGGATAAAAATGAGATTGTGATATTTTCCCTTACCATAGGTCCAATTTTCTTCGTAAGTGTCCGAACCTATTGTATAAGGATTTAAATAATGTTATTGACTTATTCCAAAATCATAATTATTTTTATGATATCATATATGGTCAAATTATTAGCTTCTTATTAGTAATATTTCATTACTACTTGTTATTCGGGTGTTTATTACTTTTTGTTCTTTTGCGTGTTTTGTCAAATAAATTCTTGTTTTTCTCTTTAGGTTATAGATACCTCATTTCCAGAATGGAATTAGTGTAATATATATCATATTCATTCATTCAATTCATTTATATAATCATTATGCAATGAAGATCATGTAGAACGAGTCACATCACATCGTGGAGACGGTATTCTGTATGTACGCACGAGTGATGATATCGTCCCCAAGATTGTGGAATTGTATTGGAGTGTATGTATACTATTTCATAATTACTATCACTTTAAAATAATCATATATAGTCATTATTTACACCATTATACCCATCCAACTAAGTTGGTGGTGGAAAATAGTTTACACCACGACGTGGAGACAGTATTCCGTACGTATGCACGTGCAGTGATTTCGTTCTCTGTAGGATGTATAGATGGTGAAATAGGGTTGTTTCATACTTATAATAACATATAAGTATACTAGTGATACTTATTTTATTACTTCATAATGAAACAACTAAATAATAATAAGTTGAAGAAGAATTAAAGTTGAAATAATCGGTAACTGACATTACATCTTATTTGAAGCTCTTCTTTGAGACCTCCCTTTAGGGCACTAAAATTTTTATTTGAAAAAGGCAGGACCTCTAGGTCGTCTCTAGGGAAGTGGATATGAGAATGTGTTAGGGGTTGGCCGAGCTTGAAGGCTCAAAGTGGTGTGAGGAAGAGGGGGAGAAGGTGCCCTTTTATAAGGGAGGAGAGGGGCTCCTTTGGAAAAACTAAAAATATTATTTTATTATAAAGTAAAATTCGGTTTTTAATAGCTACAAATTGATATATTTCAAAGCTGAGGATGGTATGGGTCTAATTCCTCTCATCCAATAGAATTTATACAAGTTTAGGTCATTATATTGACCTTATCGTTTAGTTTTAACTCTTAGTTAATTAGATTGGCATTTACCATGTCACTTTGTATTTTTCTATTATATAGTTAATAAACTTACCATATACATCCAAGAGACCCCTAAGTGGTCCATTAATGATTAAAATATCATGATATATGTATCTTGGCCAAAAAGTAGATTTTTACGAATAAAATAACAATCAATAATATAATATTTGTTTTAAAAACTATTTTATGTCAATTTTGACACTATTTAGTAATTGATTTTTGTGAAAATCATAACAGAATTATTAATTCGATGAAATTTAATTAAATCAATACTAACATGTCATAGTAACCTGTAAAATTAATGTAATTCATAAAAATTATCAAATTACATTTATTTGGGTATTTATAACATCAATTATGTCAAAATTTCATTAATAAGATAATTTATGCATCATCATTGTGTCAAAAATAAATTAACTTATTTAATGTCTAAAAATTACAAATAAAATACTATTATGTATAAAATCGTTTTATATTTCTAATTAATATTTATAGTCGAATTTATCCTATGTATAAACCTATATTAAAAATGATTTAGTTATTAAACATTGATTTTAACTATTTCAACCCTTCTTTAAATAAATTAATAATAAATGTCCTAATCTAATCCAAGTGGGCCTAAATGGTCATATTTTATTTCTAATGTTGTTTTTGATCGAATTACACTTATACAATAGAATTAGGACATGTGTTAGGGTAATAATAATATCATTTTTACCCTTAATTACCCTATTTACTTTTAACCGTGGTAAATAAAAGTAAAAAGTTACTATTCACCAAAAATTATTTTCATCTCATTGAACCACATTTTACATCCTGAAATCAACCGTGCCTCTCGGATTTTTTGAAATTCCACTCACAGAAGTGGTAAAATTATGTTTTATGTAAATTTGCAAATTCTCCTAGGAGGTGGGTAAAAGACGGTGAAAAGTTCAATAATTTTTTTATATATCTAAAATTATTATGAAATTACTCCAATGAATTACATTGAACTTATATAGGTATTATCTATCAATTTTGACCGAAAATAAATTTAAATAAAATAAATAATTATTTAAATAAAAATTCGGTTTTTAAATAGTAACCCAGCGTTTTCACTATTCTTCAAAAATGGAAAATTTCCAGAAAAATACCAAAATTTCACCCTAAGCTAATTTCGATATTCCGAATCCAAAAGTGAAGTCCATTTTGAAAAATAAAATGTACAAAATTTCAAAAAGTGGTTATTAATATTCATAACGACTAGTTTTAATAATATTTTAATAGTATATCATTGTTTAGTGAAACTCGGTATTGCGTATGATGCAAGATATCGAGGAAGGCCGCGGTTGCGTGTAAAGCAAGTCAAGCTAGTGTTGTGTGTAGTGAAAGATTCCTTTGATGATTTATATAACATAAAAACAAAATATTTCTTATAAAAGTCTCGGGTGTTACATTCTACCCCCCTTAAAATGAATTTCGCCTTCGAAATTCGTCACTTTGTAACAAACAGATGAGGATACCTCTCCCTCATCATATCCTCAAGCTACCATGTAGCTTCTTCTAATTGGTTTTTCCTCCATAAAACTTTCACCAATCGAGTGGTCTTGCTCCGTAGGACTTTTTCACTACGATCTAGAATCTCTATCTGCTGTTCTTCATAAGAAAGATCTTGCTCCAGCGGTACAACTTCTGAGCTGAGTACATTTGAAGGATCAGGTATATACTTTCTCAAGAGATATACATGGAACACATCGTGAACTTGAGAGAGATTCGGTGGAAGCGCCAATCGGTAAGCTACCTTTTCAACACAATCCAGTATTTCGAATGGACCAATATATCTAGGGCTCAACATCCCCTTCTTTCCAAATCTCATGTCCCTCTTCCAGGGAGATATTCGTAAGAACAGTTTATCACCCACTTCAAACTCTAGGTCTTTTTTTTTCGATTGTCGGCATAACTTTTCTGTCGACTCTGAGCTGCTCTTATGTGTTGTTGAATATATCGAACCTTTTCTTCCATCTCATCAAAAATATCAGGTCCTAATCGCATTCTTTCCCCAACTTCATCCCAACAAGTTGGAGTCCTGCATTTCTTTCCATGGAGAGCTTCATAAGGAGCCATATGAATAATAGAGTGAAAGCTATTGTTATAAGAAAATTCCACCAAAGGTAGGTGTTGATCCCAACCACCTTTTAAATCCATAGAGAAAGCTCTCAACATATCTTCTAGAGTTTGAATTGTTCTCTCAGACTGAACATCTGTCTGAGGATGATAAGCAGTGCTGAAACTCATCTTTGTATCCAGAGTATGCTGAAGAATTCTCCAGAACTTTGAGGTAAACCTTGGATCCCGATCAGATATAATAGAAAGTGGTACTCCATGAAATCTTACCACCTCTTTTACATATATCCTGGCAAGCTGATCCAGAGAGAAATCATCTCTAATAGAAATGAAGTGTAAAGACTTTGTAAGATGATAAACTATGACACAAATAACATTATTGCATTTGGATGTTTTAGGAAGTCTGGTGACAAATTCCATAGTAACGTTTTCCCATTGAAACTCTAACGATGCTAAAGCTGGGCTACTAAAGGATACATATCATAACGGTGGATTGTTTGATGAAAGAAGAAGAATGGGATGTAGTGAAGAGATAAATGAAAAAGGAATAGAAAATCCATAGGTAGCACGAAAGAACAGTTTAAGGAGGTTCCATTTTCTAGTGTTTTCCAAATTTTTGGGCCTAGAAATCTGGATATGAAAAAATGTGTTTTTTGAAAAGGATGTTGCATGCATGTTTAAAGATGGCTTGGTACGTTGCACACAAGTGGAGTTTCATGAGATGAACATGAAAATATGGCAAAGGAAAGAAGTGTGTGAAATATTGGAAAATTCACCTGAAAGAGAATGTTGCGTGAAATATTGGAGAATTGGCGGGAAAGAGAAGGTTTTCAGAAAGATTGATGAATTGGAGAGAAAGAAGTGGTTGGCATGAAAGAAACATGTGCATCTCATCATGGATATTAGAGACCAGAATATCTGGACAATGAATGTATCCAATAATTTTGGCTTCATGTTCCCCATTTAGCTCCGACTCTACAAGATTCCACATAAATAATGCATTGGAGATATCATGTCTCTCTCATGTCTCCTTCTTTTAATAGAGAACCTAAAGGTGAGAAACTATATTATAAACATCCATATCCTCATATTTATTAATAGTATTATTGGAAACGGAAGATTACATAAAATATTGGACATCCATTTCATTATCCACATGATTTATATAGAATGACACATCTTCTTCACTGGCCACTTTGGCAAGTAACTCAGGAATTAGGTTTTCTTGCATTTCCAATTTCTTCTTGTAGCATAGTATAATCCACTAGAGCATAAAATATTTCTATGATATTTTGATGGTGATAAGTTTATAATTCACTAGTACACATCTTAAATAAATCATCTACATTTTTTGATTTACCATTTTCTAAAAATTCATATTAGATAATTTATTTTTTTTATTACAAAAATATATTAATAAATTTAAAAATAATTAAATTCTTATTAATCTTCCATAATATTTCAAAAAATAATATCCCTCGTTATTTATTTTAAAATATCTTTTTGGTTATGTATTCTAGTTACAAGGATCTATATTCTCTTCTTATAACCCAGATATGAACCTAACAAGCTATTTGAATGGTTTTAGATAGGCATAACATGAAAATACTATTAACTTATAGTAACTTGATCTATTGAGTTGACTTATAAATTATGAAATAACAATTTAAGATTTATTGAACCTTTTCCTATTAGTTACACAGAGTATTTCATGGATGGTGAACCCTTTATGTAAACCATTTTATTTCAACACAAAATTTCAAACTAAAATTTCCAGGACAATTGAAAGCACCCCAACATGGGTTGTTCAAGTACTTTGAACTATGTGGTTGAATCTAACATAATTATTGGAAGGAAAAACTGAAATAATATTAAAATTTAGAGATTTATATCCTTATACATAAATACCATTTTATACTTTTATATGAGTTGATAGTATTGAGTAGATTTTACTTAAGTGATTAACCATATATGATAACACATTTATGCATAATATGATTTATTATGATATATTTCAATATTGTTTTTTCATTTTTTATCTGATCACATGAAATACACTAATATAAATAATTAACTATGAAACTGACAAAAATAAAATATAGGTGGCATTATCATATGAGTCTCAAGTGGTTATTTTTTTAGTAGATTATAAAATAACCCCCAACTTCATGGAAAAACATTTAACCATAGATTATTTCATGTGGAAATATTTTACCTTGGATCCTATGCATCGCCTTGCTTAGTTTCACCTCTAATCATTGACTTTTTCCACCACCACTCATGTGGGAGCTCCATCCTTAGATAATATTTTACTCACTTTTTGGAGATGTGTTCCAAAATATTGAATAAATTGGTTTCAAATAAATGAAACATAGAGAATATATGCCCTTAAATAATGAAAAATAGGGGTTGAGTACCATCCATCAATATTAATTTAAATATAAAAAGATTAAAGAAACCAATCATACACAAGGGATGATCTAATCTCATGATCATCCACACATCAAGGAATGAGCATAAATTTGTAATATTATTATCGACTACTTTGATTCATCCATTTATTAAGATAATGAGCCCCCAATTAATAGAATTAATTCAATTTATCTTAAATTCATATTACCATACTTAACCTACCATCATCTAAAATTTTAAAAAAACTAATTAAAATTATTGTAGTACACTAGTGTACTTGGAGGAAACCTCATTTGTTTTTCAAACTTTTAACATTTTAAATAATTTAATATCTAATTATTAATCCTTCTACTTGGTGTGTAATAATGAATGAATGAAAAACACAACACATGATAAATAGGTTTAATTATACATTTAAATTTTCATTTCATAGAAACTTAAAAATGTTACCAGCTGCAGAATGCACGACATGTCCAAAAGTACATGTTGTCTACTTTCCTTTTAACCATTCTTCAGCAAACTCCATGGGTATATCCTTGTTCCCTACCATATATGGGATTGAGATAAATGGTATATACCAGGAATACAAAGTCTTTATAATAGAAGTACATGTTGTGTACTCTAGTTTTGTCTAGGTATGACCTTTGGAAACTCTATATGGTGGGAATCAAATTCTTCTTCATTATAAATCATTAATCGATTACTCGTTATGTATTTGAGAATGAAGAAAGATAAAATAAGAAAATGATGGATATTAAAATGAACAGTTTAAATTAAATTAAAATGAAGGCACATGACACAAATCAATAAATAAAAAATAATTATATACTATATATTTTATATTTAAATCACATGTAATCATTTATTTAAATAAGAAAAATGTCATTACAATGAAAATAGTATATTAATTGACTATATTAAAATGATTTGACCTTGGGTTAAGTATCTTGACATGTTATTTTTATTTAATTTATTTGGAGAAAATGAAATATAGTAACTCCTAATTATCTCTTAGTTGAGTATTGGTGGAATAGATTTCATAGAAATATCAACGAACTATATTATCTAAGTGTAGAATCCTTCTGATTGTGATCGACATGTGCACCAAAATCTTTAAATGATGTTGTAGAATCATTGGGTGCTAGAATGGAAGATCATGTTCACTTTCACTATTCATGGTTAGTAGTAACATAATACTTCTTGAGAGGGGAATAACTCTTGAGGATGTCTCATTGTCTTTAGAGAGGAAGGGAGGAGAGATGTCTCTATCTCCTGATCTCCATCAAGGGATTGATAGAGTCGCACTCTATCCATTGTAAACACCAATTGTGTTTTAGGAAGGGGATATACTTAGATAATTATTTTGGAAAGTTTAGTGTTGGAAAATCACTCACAATCCCTTTCCCAATTACAAAATTCATAGTTGACCCCATTCCCAATAATAATATAAATATTATAATTAAATTCATTACATGTGCTACCCATAATAAATATAAATAAATTTAATTTTTACCAATTTCAATTGTGCCATTAATCATGGTTTACATTCCCACGACCATATTTACCAATCATTTAATAATTAATATATATTTAATAAACAAATATAATTACATTATTCAACAATAAGTATAATAAATTTTATATTCACCAAAATTGAAAAAATATTTATTGTTTTTATGTACCAAACTTATTATTTTAATTATATTGGGATTCTATTAAGTAGACAAACCAAACCTAAATAAATATGTTCTATTTTAACTTGTTAAATTCAATACATGAACTTAAATCCGATTTTGGATACACTTATTGTGTGACTATCAAGGATTCAATGTCTGTAGAACAAAGAATGTCATCATAATGTTCTGGTTTATTAACTAGAAATATTCCATGGAATCCATATAGAAAGAAGTTGACATTCGAATGGCGTCCAACCTTCCATGAAAATTTAACATGTTATAAAATCTTTTTTAACACAATATCTCCAAAAAACATGGTTTCATAACATTTCCATCAACCTATATGATTGATGCATCCTTATATGAATTTTAAAAATTGAACACTCCCATAGAACTCTATTACCATGGAATTGTATATTTAGTTTCATTCCTATAAAAGGGCCTGATATATCAACCTTCATCAATAAATGAATGGGATAATTACTTTACCACATTATCTATTAATGCAAAAACACTCCTGACTCACCCAATGTATCTTACTTCACAAAAAATATATGTCATAATTTTTGTCATCAATATATCAAACTACACATGTTTGGATATTCATTAATGATAATATTAATGTTTAATGATCAATACACCCTTACACATATAGGAACATCAAATGAAACACATAATTCTAGATTTCCTATTAGTGGTAATTATCTCATAACCAATTATATTTGATATTACCAATGGTGAACACCATCAGAAAGTGTCTCAATATCTTATGAGACTCATTACCCTAATACCTTGTATTTCTTATGTCATTTCAGATAATATAATCCATCCATATAAATATTCTTAAGAATAATGGCATGGAACCCTTATGTTTTCATCAATGCAGGGAATTTATATAACATTTTAAAATGAAGTATATTATAAGAAAATTATCATATACATATTGTATGCAGAATAAAAATCATTAAGTTATATGAAAATGTATTAAATAAGAAAAAACCTATAGTATATTACCAAGTAAGTGGGCTCTAGTGAACAAAATATAGTATTTAAGTGATGTAGTTTCAAAGGAGATACTTTTTAAAAATATACTATGGGGCTTATAAAGCTCTTTTGCACCCAATTTTATCGGAAAAAAGAAGTTATGGATATAAATTATCTGCTGATTAAATAGATCACTGGGTAACTCATGACCTATTATTTTACAATGAGAAGTATAGGCATGAAGTAAGAAGAGTTTATTGAGAAAGATAATATCATTACCTTCAAGTTAATTGATTATGAAACATTTGGATGTGACTACCATATTGAACACTTGGTTAAGAAGCTGCATAATTTCATAAAAATAATAAATATTTTGATCAAGATGAAAATGGGAATAACAATGATGAACAAGGGGTGTTGTGGTACAATTGCCTGAAAATGGGTCATCTCAAGTCATATTTCCACGTATTCAAAATAAGTTAATGGATAATATGTAATGTAGGAAGGCATTAAAAGTTTTAACATTATGTGTAATTGAGGAATCACCCTCTTCAACCATCTCATGTTATGGAATAACCAAATTAATTAAATACCACGATGAGGTAAACTATCATACTTTAATATGTTCTTCTTCAAATTATTCTTATTCCTCTATCTATCTTTACTATGAAGATCTAAAATATTTTGAAGAATAATTAATGTAAGTATTTTTTGAACACTCAACAAAATACAAATCGATTAGAGGATAAATATAATATTTTTTTGAGTAAGATGGGCCAAAATCCTTGGAAAAGAGGGATATATCCTTGAAATTAAAAGATCTTTTGAAAGTTCAAAAATTCGAATAAACAATCAAAGAACTAAACAAATATTTCTCCATGTTCACCTAAGGTGAGAGAACTTTTAAATCAATTTTGGGTTGATTCCATCAATGTTAAGGTAATTGTTTACTTGGTTATAATTATAAATCCTTTATAAATACCATGATTACCATTTTTATAAAAGTGTGGCACTAAATTTTAATTATGTAATTATTTGATAAAACTGAGAACCTGATTTATGAATGTAATTGTATGTTTTTTTGACATGTTAGAACAAAATTAGTCTACCCCACTTCAAATATATTGTTTAGAAGATATCATTTCTATATTGAAAATTAATATTCTATGATAGGGTGGGTCCCAAAATCCTTATTATCTAAAATTTATAGTCCCAAATTTGGGGAAAACAAATCTATAGTTTCATGACTATTCTGTAGGAAACATGTTTTAATAGAAATTACCAAAGAGAAACATGGTACATAAATAACATGTTCTTGATACAATTATGTAGTGACTTATTAAATATTTTAACATATCTTAAATCCATATAAAATTCAATTACTTAATTCTTTTCTTTTCAATCATCTTAAACCATTTACTGTAAAAATGAATATATCAAGGGGGAGTCATTCTTGTCTTCTCCATGAATGTTTTTTTGGAAACACATTTTTAAAAATATATATTGATATTATTGAAATTTTTTATGCTTCAAGTAATATTCATTAGTATGATTGGAAGTTACATTATTTTCACTAGATTTTGATCATAATCTTTTTTTAATTTTGTTGATCTTATAATTTTATCTTATTTCTTATTTGAAAAAAATATTTTCTTCTATATTATTCATTTTTTTCTTACCTAAAACCCCTAACATGAGAAAACATTTACTTTATTAATGTGAATTTTAAAATATATTACATATGAATATATCAACTAGATTTGGAAAGCATGCGGATTTTGTTCTATTTTAAGACATTTCAGATTATGTTCAAAGAGATATCATTTAGAAGTTGCTTATGGTTTTTGTGTTTTAATATTTTTTTTAAAAACATTTGAACATATAAAAAGTAATATGAATATCTATGAATATTTTCACCTTGAGCTTCATTGAATTAAGAACTGTTTTTGATCCCTTTTTTGTATTGATTTATTAATTAGATATTTTAAATATTAAATTGATTGATTTATTATTTCACTCTATTAGGTGAGTTTTTTTGTTTTATATTTTGTTTAATTAAACACTAATTTACAATTTTTGGGCATCCCCTAATTATTTTAAAATATATATATCATTTTATTAGGGATATCAAATTTAAATATGAATATTTTCTAAATAAAAAATAATAATTTTTGAGGGAATTACAACATGATAAATTATACTTTATACACTAGTTGTTTTTTAAACTGAATTTCAATGAACATATTTATGTCATTTTTAATAATTAATATCTTATTTTTAAAGTTGAAATCTTTTAGTACTTGAAGTATTATTTTTTGGGAATCATTTATCTGTTTCTCTAAAAATAACTTTGTTTCTCTTGAAATTTATTTTACAATGTTTATATACTCATGTGGTTTTAGTGATATAATTAAGGCAGAGCCAAATGTCTTTATATGTAAATTGATTCCTCGAGAGGAACTATATTGAGAACAAATTTAAAGAATGATACTATTTATTTGTGAATTTTTTTTAATAAAGGAAGACCATGTGTTAATTCTATTTCACAAGGAATTTTTTTAGATTTTAAAAATATGGAATTTGATGTTTTTTTCTATAAATATATATTGGGAATTTAAATGTTTTTAGAAAATTAAATTAAATTTAAATTTCCAACTCTCTTGGTGGAATATTATGTGTCATAAAGATATTAATTTCTATTTTGTATCTCTTATGCTTGGCACTCATCTTATAATAAATTAATTAAACTTCTTTCTATAAACCATGTTTATGAACTTTATGATAATGAATATTGGAGAGAAGGTGATGAGATTTGTGTCATTATTTCTCTAAAACCTTGAAATATTTGGTGTAATTATATATTTTTATATGGTTTCAAATATAATTTTAAATTATTTAAATTATAATAATTTAAATAGTAATGGTTTTATATCTTCAAAGGAGATTATTTTGAAATCAATAGAAATTGTAATTTTATTAGGAAAAATAATGGATTTAAATGATTTTTTACATATTTCAATTCATTTGAAATTTTAATAGTTTTGAAAATGATTTATATTTGAATTTAGGAAATTTTTGGATTTTCAATTTTAGATAATAAATTGGGGTGAGAAGTTTTTATATTTAATTTTTCATGAAATCATTTGGGAATCCATTATTAAAATTCACTTAGAAAATTATTTTTGAGGATTTTTTTTTGAATTTGTTTCTTAAACACTAAAATTCATTTTCGATACAAAGATGAGAATTAAATCGTTTCTATATTGAATGATTAATTTATTAACTATTTTTGTTCATAAAAGTGGGGAGAATTTTGTATATCACACTCTCGTAGTTGGTTTTAATGATAAAAAAACTAATATTTTATGTTGTTTTTAATTCATACATTAATGTTTTTATATTTTATAATTTTTTCCATGAAGGTAAGAGACCAAATATAGGGAAAAAAAGGAGTGTGTGTGTGTGTTGGTGGGGGGGGGGGGGGGGGTTAAGTCCTTCACCTTCAAGAATGAGTGACTACCTAATCTGGGACCACTAGAGGGCCGATAAACCACACTATGGAGCTGATTGGTTATAGACAGACCTTTGGTTCTATTGATGTGAACCTAGATATCTATTGAAATTGAAAAATAGAAATAAATAGACATTTTAATCACCCCAACATGCCTTAATTAAATCTCCAATTACTCAATTTAACCCCCAACACCTAAATAACGATCTTAAGGATATATAAGGCTATAAATACACCCTCAATGTATCTTTTATGAATGTGGATAACTTGAAGATCATCTTAGAGATAATTTGTGAAGCTTTGTGTCATTATCAATGTCTCTTCACTCTTGTCTCACTCAATTCCACTATTATCTTGTTGTATCATACAACAAGGATCATGAGTGTGATTCAAAGGGTCTGTATAATTTTTTTCTTGTTTTTTATTTCTTAGGTTCTCACTATCATTGAGTGTGAGGGGATGAGATATCTATAACTTTTAAATGATGGATTATGTGCTCAATTACATTTAGTGTTATGTGGATAAGTGATCAATACATTACAAGTGAGAAATATAGGGTTTTATTAGGACAACCTTTAAAAAACATGGGAGTTTCTTCTTCTAACGAGTTTCTTTAAATAAATTACAAAAATAAAGGGGCCATTTTTTTATATAACCATAAAAAAGAAATGTTTAAACTATAACCTCTCAAGGATATTGAGGGAAGGAGATATAGTGATCCCTTTAGAGATTATTGTAGAATTAATTTATCAACCTCTTATTCTTGGACTTTTTATATTTATTTTCAATATGAAAAGACATTTAAATAATTTATTACACTTATAGTTATTTATCTTCCATTTAAACTCTTTTAATTTTAGTAATAACTGTAATTATTTAATTTATGTAAAATTTATTTTTAATTTCAATGACATTTTAAAATTAAATTTATCCCCACTCTTTGCATATTTACTCCGACCATAATTTTCTATGTTTTTATCATACTAAAATTTTAATTTAAATTCATTTTGAATAAATTTTAAATTATCCCATTTTTTAAAAATATTTTATGATTAGCTATTTTTGGTTCTTCGGAACATGTTAAATAAATTTTTTTAATTTCTAATTTTTTACTACTAAAATATTTATATTTTGTTTTTTTGTTTATTAGTGAATAATGTGATAAGGAATCCAAGAATTTTAAATTTCAAAATACAAAAACATTTTGACACTTTTTATTCAAATTTTAATCACTATTGTGTAAGAAAGGATATTTTTATAGAATTATGTATAAATATACATATATTAGGCTTTTAGGGGTACACTTACCTTAAACACACACACATAACACACATAGACTGGAAAGATATGCCATACCCCCAAGATATATCCCACCTATCATGAATTATTTATTGAGAGCATGGCCTGAAGTCTTAGTGGGAATAAATCCCATTTTAGGGCCCGAAGGCCCAAAATCTGGCCCGAAGGTCTAAATAACCATCATGCCTACATCATGCTGATGCCACTATCTACCTATGTCACTACATTCCTACATCATACCTATGTACCCGAATGAAATTCAATATTTTCCAAAGTTAAACTAGTATATTTATATTTCTATTTTTTATGATATGGAAAGGTTATTACACAAATACTAAATTCCTAGAAATATGTTTTTTTTCATTTAAGGAATAATAATATTATTGAAATTAGTTTTTTATTTAGTTTTTATTTTAAGAAGTAAATCACTAATCTTTATTCAATTTAAGTTATTTATATTTATGAAATGATATAATGTATGATTATGTAAGGAATATTGTGATTGAAATTGTGTGATTTTCCCTTCAATGTGATTGAAATATATTTTTTATTTTTTATTTTTATGTTTTAATATAATTGATGTTTTTTGGTTGAAATGATATGATAAAGTATTTAATTATTTGAAAATATGGTTGTAATTTAATTAATTTCTTTATTTTCTATAAAATTATTCTTTCACCTATAGGATCTATTTATAAAACTATACCTATAAAGTGTTTATAATTATTAATTTTCTAAAACCATAATAATGAATATATTAAATAGTCATGATTTTTTAATTTTTTATTATATGATAACTATTATAGGTTTTTTATAAGCATTAATTTATTTTGTTGATAGTCACATTGTAAATGAAATAGTGATTATATATATATCTTGACAATGTAAACTCCAGGGATTGATGAATAATATCTATATCATAGAGGGGTAATTTATAGCCCTATATCCATAGTTTTCAATGGTGAGTATAACTATTATATATTTTGTATGGTTTTAAAAAATGATTAATGTGAAATAAATTTTGATAATAAAAAAGGGTGGATGGTTTTTCATGCTATATGCAAAGTTTAAAGGAAATGGTATGGAAGAATTTTTTTAATAAAGTTTAATGATATAAAGAAGTATAGTTCTTTTATACAATTAAAATCAAAATAATATATAAATTTTTTCATATGAATATGAATTATTCTATCTCAATTGGAATTTAATATGAGGTCATATACATTAAAGAAACTAATGTGTTTGTATTGGATGATGATAAAACATGGTTTTCATATAAATAAGAATATATATTAGTTTAAAAAACAACTTATATCTTGGTATGTGGGAAATGATATATTTTGGAAATTTCTAGAATCTAAAATCATACTTATGAATCCCAATATTTATTTCAATATTTCATGTAAATAATAATTAATGATCTTTGTTTATGGGTATGATTTTATATTTAAAGCAAATCGAGTTTTTTCTTGTGAAATATTTATCAATATCATTAATATAGAGTTTGAGATATATATTTCATAATAAATTACATATTTTATTAGGATAAATGTTTATAAACTTGGTCGGTACACATTAATATCCTAAATGAAGCATTAAAATAAATTATCAAATTAATTTTTAATTTAAGAAAATAAGAAGGAAGAAAAACCCATCATGAATGGAATACACCTTAGAAAATTGAGGCTGGAGAGAAAATATATTCAATAAATTATTAAAGAACTATTGGGGATTTTTTTCGAATTTTACAACTCCCAAACCTGGTATTGTATATAAAAAATTCTTTATTGTGTGGTTTTAAATGGATCCTAAAAAATTACCCCTCATTCCTATAAAGGGAATATTGCGATATGTATGTGGAAACACTAAATATGTGTTATTTTATTTAGATATTCAATACTTTAATTTTATAATACATATAGTTATTGAATTTATTGAAGACATGATAGATATAAAATAAAACAAGTAGTGGTATATTTTATATAATTGTTAACTATATTAGTTATTTAGTAAGACACATATAGATATATCACTTAGTAAATAAGTAGTTGAATATATTTTGAAAACAATATATTTTTCCCCATTAATGTAGAGGAAATAATAATAATAAAATATTTGTGATGATATATAAATCCACGTGGGATTTTAGGTGATAACAAGAGTGCTATTGATCTTATAATGAATCAGTCCTTTCACCTATGATCCCAATAACTAAGATATGGTATCAGTTTTTAAGATTTGTCTGGTTGAGGAATATTAAAATTTAAACATATTAGAAGAGTTATCAAGTGGATAATATATTTACAAAACCCAGAGAAATATTATCACATTTTAATAACTTATTAAACCCCAGTGGTCTACCTTATCTTTCTATGTGAAATGATTTTGAAGTTACCCTTTCAACAAATGCAATTTATTAAATTACATTTAGTAATATTAGATTCAATATTAAGGGGATTATATAATTCATGGGGTATACATAAAGGAATGTGAAGGGGTATATGGAAGAATCTATAAAATAGTGTTTGGGAATTAGGAATTATGTCATAACATGATTATTGTGTAGAAAAATTCATAGTCATAAAATTCATTTTTATATTATTTTTCACACTGATATTTGAGGACTGAAACATAATTAATGAATTTCATATTACCCATTTATTTTTTTCTTAATGGGGACTGATATTTATGGGAGAATTTGAGAGTGGCTAAAGGTCCAAAATCCACTGATGGAAGAATTGATTACAAATAGATTTTATGTAAATTGAAGAGAGTATAAAATTTTTAAACTAAAAAATTGTTGAATTTAATAGAAATTAGTTATAAAAGGTTCAATTATTTATTTAAAAATAGATATATATATAATTGAATTGAATATTTTAAATTAGTTTATGATGATTTTTAACCATAAAATCCATAATGGAGATATTTTTAGGACCAGTGAAAAAATTTCAGATTGAGTTCTTCTATTTTTTTCGACATTTTTATTGGGTCATTATTGTTTTTTTTATAATGAAGGAACTAGTTTTGGAGAATTATGGAAAAATTTTATAGTTTTTATATAATTATAAAAATTATGGTGCAACATAATATTATAGGGAAATTTTGAAGTGGCTATGTAAGAATGAGATGAATCTACCTATGTGAGATTTTACTTTTTAGCAAGCTATGGAATAATAAATTAGATATTTTACCAGACATTTAATATTCAATTAAAACTAAGCATGGTTTGTGGGAAAAATAAACTAGCTTTGTATGTGTAAACTTGAGTTACAATGGGACAAGTAATATTGAGTTGAAGGATAAATTTACCTCATACAAAGGATATGATTTTTTAAATACTCATAAAATTGCGGTATAGTATATTGATACTTAAAATTCAGTAATAAAATAGGTTTTTACATGATATTTCAAGTTGTGTACATGTAAAATGATTTTTTACACTAATGTATGTGATATTTAGAGGTGATGCACAACATTAATGAAAAATGAATGAAATCAAGAGTATTATTAAAAATATTTTTGACTTAATTTTAAAGATATTCAAGTCAAGGAAGTAAATGGAGTTTATAAAACATATTTTAATGAAAATTACATAAAATTAAATAAATAGATTGAAATATTTTTTGATGTTTGAATAAATTTATTTTTGGATATAATTAAAAATTAATAAACAGTGTTTATTTTTTATTATATTTTATTTTTAATTTGTATGAAAAATATATAATGATATATTATCTATATTCATGGAATAATTTGGAGAGATATATATTGATTATTAAATATAAATTTGGTAGAGAATAAGTGTGATTTAATTATTTTCATTTCAATGAATGTTTTTATATATGCATTTTTAAGATCAAAGAGCACAAATTTCAATGAGTTACTATATTAAAGAGAAAAAAACAATGTTTTGTTGGTGTTATTTAAATCTTTTTTAATGATATTCTAGTTTTTGTTGGGAAAATTATTATAAGATCGCCTCAAAATAGTTTACTAATATAGGAAGTGTGTGTTACTCCTTGGTAAGTAGGGAGAAAGATAAAAAAATTATTTCATTAATCCATGTCTCAAATTTCCTTTTCATAATCTCTATAATCAAAATAAAGTGATAAAAATATGAAACAAAATAATATACCCTAACATAATGAGAGTTACCGTATGGTGGTTTTTTTTGTCATAATTATTGAAACTATGATTTTGTGTACATGGTGAGTGATATATAATATCATTGGAAAAAATCTCCAATATTGATTGCCATATAATTTCAGTATATAATGCATCATGTGATGATGATTTATAAATTCTTAAGGGATTTTGAAAATCACATTTCATAAATGATGTTTTTTACATGATTAAAAATATAGGATCTAAAGGGTTAGTAATTTCATGATGTATGAAACATTAAGTCTCCAATTGGATCCATATTTCAATAATGGTTTAATATATCATATAATTCTTTGATGTATTCTATGTAATGTGGATATAAAGTTGATATTAATATTAAAGGTATAACTCTCTCACACTCTTCACATTATATAAATTATAAGAGGAGGTTCCAGAAAATATTTGAAGTATAAGGGGTCTTACTCAAGTGATTGGTGATTCTAGTAACTTATCGATAACTTCAGAGCTGAAAAGTTGTTGGTTTTACTTCGGGCTTCTAAATTAGACTCATTTTTTATGTGGATTCAATATGGATAGTGAATTATGCTTTGTTTTATAGTTTTTAATTTCATTTTATTTATCCCTTACTTGATAAAAGTAATTTATTGGTTTTGTGTTTTCTTATACTATTTTTTTATCATATAAATTGCTGAAAAAACCATATAACTTTATTAGATCCTATATTGATAAAGAATTAATAAAATAGTGATAAAAAATCTAAAAAAAGTATGTCATTTTTCTAAAACCATGAGAATAATTCTGAAACCATTCATGCTTTTTGATGTTTTTTAAATGCAATGGTTTGTAAATCCATGTAATGGTTTATTAAACCATTTATAAAAATGGTGTCTCCAATGGAATAAATAATTTTTTTATTATAAAATAGATCATAATAAATTTAAAAATAATCCCTCATGGTGTTTTAACCATGTATATAATGATTAATAAAAACTAGATACAAATGAGGAATAAAATGATTTTAAAACATAGAAATGTTCATGGGTTTTGGAATAACCATAAAAAAAATATGTTTTGACTATAATCTATATCATGATATCTGTTTGGTCCTTCAAATAATTCTATATATAATTCATATTGGGTATAAATATAAAATCTAGAATTTGGTTATGGTTTATAAAAAATTATAAAAACTTTTAACTGAAAGCCTTCACCAATATTGGCCACAAACTACGTGTAATTTTTTTAGATTATTATATATATCTAATGTTTTTATATCTTATGTTATACATTTGAATTTTTCACTTACTTATGAAATATGTATTTTTTTATTTATATACAAAAAAATTATATTTTTAATATTTAAAAGCTCTATTTTATATATTTTAATTTTAATATGATGCATATAATATTTACATACTAGGTATGATATAAAATATTTAGTTCTCATCAAAAAATATCTAGATTTGTTTTCTACTTATGAATTCAATAATAAAGGTTGGTTATTATTAATATGTAATTGTTTTTATAGTGGGATAAAAATGAAAATATCTATTCACAATTTATTTAACAATATAGGGGATTTAGGATAAAATTGTTACTATCATGGGGTTTTATTATTTTCCTAGAAAAGTATTATATTAATACCTGTCACAACATAATTCCTTCTTTGGGTTTTATAATTTATAATAAATCATATAATTTACATGAAAAATTTTCATACATCTTACACATTGTAAACATTTGGATATTTTTGGATATAATTGGATTTTATTTTTGGGGTTGGAAAATTTCCTTGATGAGTATATACACCAACCACCAAAGAGGGTGAATATGTGGTCGTAGTTTTCTCCAAAAAATTTATCCCATGTCATAAAAACCAGGATATTATTTCGGGTTAGTACATATATCTTTAATAAATAATGGTAAGGGTGATGTTGATAATGAAATATATTAATATAATGGAAGATATGAAAATACAGGGGATTATAGGATTTACTAACATATTTTTTCATGTGGACAAAACCATTATGTTTAGTAGTTTTTAACCAAGGTCACATGTTATTTTGTATAATCAATGATGAAAATGAACTTATAATAGGAATCTTGTTATAAAATTATATTAATATGAAATGTTACATAACAAAAATATTATTAATAAATACACAATAAATATTGAATAGCCTTGTTCTTTATTCCCCGAGTGAATCTTCTCCTTCGATGATATGTGTATTATTATTATCTTAAAACTAACCCACTTTTGGTGTCTATATATATAGTTTTCATTACTCACTTCAAATGAAAACCCTGATATAACTCATTTTTAATGATATTTATTATGTATATATATTTATCTATGGTTATTCTAAATCATTAAATCCTAGATGACCTCATCTTCAATTATGTAGATGGATATATAAATATTGATTCAAAAATATTAAATGATCTTCCATCAGGTCTTCATCTCAATAACATATGATATTCTTATATTTATTTTTTTCTTTTAAAAATTACGAAAAATTGGGTTCATCATGGAATAATATTTGGATAAAAATAAATCTATTTTTTTGACCAAATATTCTGTTTCACTCTATAAAATTATCATCCAGACCCCCTATAATCCATGAATATTAATATAAAATCAAAATTTTCCAATAATCAATATTTATCTATGAAAAATTATGTCACGATGACCAATTTATGTGTTAATTAATTCCATTCTTTAAATCCTCATTAAAACACAAAATATTCATCATACTGTTATAGAATATAAAAAATACAGTGAATCCTTATCATCTGACTCAAGTATTTGTAATAAATTCTTAAGACTTGATCATTTCATGGTATTTTGGTGGACTGTAGTGTAATGCTAGAAATTATAGAGTGATCCTCCTATTAATTTTTAGATTCTTGCCTATATCAACACCTTGAACTTACTTAATTTAGTATGTCAGATTTTACTATCACACCAGTGGAATATTGAAGTTAAAAATCCCCCTTTATATAAAACCTTAAGACCTTAAAAACTAATCACTACATAATTAATATTTCACCTTTTCTCCTCTTTCTAGGTTCCAATATCTTTAAAATCTTTATAATATTTCTCTTGGATTTATTTTATTTTTCTATGAAGAAATACACCATTTAATTAAAATGGTATGTACCAATGAAAATCCATAAAAAATGACAAGTATATAAATATATTGATAACAAATACTACATTACCACAATAAATCCAATACATCATTCATGGACCTTATCGATCAATTTCTTCGTGAGATTCATGAGAATATAAAAGTACACTTATGGATTTTTTTTCCGAATTTATATACTTTAGAAATATAATACTCTATAAATTCATAGTAGAACACTTGAAAAAATATTATTAACATAAATAAATAAATTCACCTTATCATGAAGGCATTTTAACAAATTAACATCGAATACCACCAATAAAATTGGGATTTATGGGTATTTTATACCCCTTTAACAACATAATGAAAAGCTAAAACATAATGTAATTGATAGGGATTTCAACTTTTTCTCTCCCCAACCCCATGTTTTATATTTTTAACCCCCTTTGAATAAGTATACCTTTAGTTTATAAAAAACTATAATTCTTCACGTATAGATTTGTTCCCAATTTTGAAAACAAATAACCACTTGCCACTTTAAAATATTTTTGAAAAAACAAGGGAATATTAAAATTGAATACCCAAAAATATAATTATTAACTAATCACTCTAATCCTATAAGAGAAAAACAATTCTATGAAAAATACATAAATAATTTGTGATTTCATTTGTTTTAAAAATTTACCTCAATTCAAATTTTCAAGATCTATAATAATATGATACAACTTATTAGAGAACATGAGTTAACATTTGATACCAATTTTAAATAATGAATAAGTTTTAATGAAATTTAAAAAAAATTATACATACCATTTTGCTTAATCAAATAAACATCTGCATTTTATGAAAATTTCACATTTTATTTTTTGAAAATATAGTCTATGAGTATATATGAGAAGAAGGATTAAAAAATTCATAACATAATTTTTAAGGTTTTGTTTATCCCATTTGAAATTGTCATACTCATGAAAACATAAACCGTTGGGGGTCAATCAGTGGTTTCGTTTTATAAATTCCTTTAACTTTATTTTAAACTATATAACTTGTTTTGGCCTTGATACATTAATATAATAAAACCCATTATCACTCTTATAAATAAAAAAAGTAACCAATGAACATAGTTTTTATAAGGTTCATCCCAAATGATTGAAACTACTCCTTGGTGAGATTGGAATTTCTATTTCATAGATCTTTACCCAAATAAATTATAAATTATAATTGTTTGGGAAGGTATAATCCCTTAACAAAAATTGAATCCCATAGTTATGTCTCTCTATAATATTATTATAAAGAATTCAAATAGTATCAGAATATGAACATTCCTCAAGCCTCCCACAATGAAATGAATATTTTTCTCAAAACAATTAACATTAGAAATATTGATGTTCTGAAATTGTTTATTTTTGTTCTGTAACTTATTGTCACTTTAACTCCCCGATCTCGTTCTTCCACCTAATGTCAATCAATGTTAAAATATGTTCGGCTTTTAATAATACGATTCACTTAAAATTCTTAATGTGATCCATAACCCTTAATTGGATAACATGCACACCTTTTAGAGTTGGACATACTCTAATAATTCTAGGGAGTGCAAGATTAAATTTTTAATTCATAAACAATCAATTATTTAGATAAACACCTTTAAAATATTCTGAGGATAGATGTTTTGAATCAGTCAAAACAACAACAAAATTCAGTTTTAATTATTATTAAGACTTCGGAAAAATTATTATTGAATCCATTTCACATGCACTCCACTCAATATTTTTTTAGAAACAACCACTTTTAATCATCTCCCCTCTAGTCCATCAAATCTTTTGATCAACCATGTTTGAACCACTATTTTAATTCTGACAATGTGATTTTTGTGAATTAAAAAGAGAAATAAAAGCAGCACATTGATACAATTCTAGAGACTTTACGATTAAAAATTCATTTTTTTCATACCATGAAAATCATTCAATTTTTTTAAATATGATCCTTTTTTTGGTCTTATTTGAATATCCTTGCAACCTTCCACTAGTTTTTTATCGATTTACTATTTCACTTTACCACTAATAATATATTGAACTAATGAATGTTTCTCCACTTTTTTCTAAATACATAAAGAATTTTATATCCCAACTCAAAAAAATCCTTCAAAACATAGTTGAAAAAATACAATAACTCCACAATTCTAGGTGAAATCTAATATCCCCATTTGTATTTTTTTGTGAAATAAGTATTTTATTAACTCAAAATATTTTAATTTCCATCATATCAAAATATTTCATAAAGAAATAAATCATGACACAAAACATATAGATAAATAATTTTTTATCATATATTTTTATCTCTTAGTGATAAGAAACTTTTTCTAAGTGATTTTGACATACTACTCCTCAATTCAGAAACTTTAATTCCCCCACTTATTTAAAAAAATTATAACCATTGATTATTATATTATAAAAAAATTTATACCCCTTAAAAAGTGTTTTTATAATCCCCCTTTGATAAAATAATCCAAGATATAGTGGAAGAACATTCCTTGACTTTTATTAAGTGGGTGATTAATATTGAACATGAATTTTCTACCTCAATTCCACATAACATTCCATTAGTATCACTTAAGCAAAAATATTCCTAATTTGTTCCTTTGTGGACAAATAATCCAATTTTATTTCTCTATAAGATACTTTCTCCTTGTAAAAAACTATATGTACATATTTTTTGATCTATAGTGTTATAAAATGTACCTTGAATGATTAATTACACTTTAGTTATTATAGAAAATTTTAATGGAATCAAAAAATACACTTTCAAGTCATCCAGCATAAATTTTATCAGTAACATTTGAGTGAAATCGTGGGTGTCAGTAATATATTTTGGTTCTATTATATTAAAATTTATATTGTTTTAATTATTGTTATGTGAAAAAGTAGAAATCTCACCCAAAAAATACAATTCCTTAGGATTTTGGTTATCATTTGTGGTAATCACCAGGAAAATCTGTGTCCATAAGGAAATAATAAAAAAATATTTGGATGGTCTCGATCCTTATAACCGTAGAAACATTTTCTACAAAATTAATACACTACACTAGTGAATATCACTTGATTATTACCTTTATTTATTTTGTAATAATTATCCCTTTTAATTGCATTTATTCATGATCACACATTTAGTTTTTCAAATATTCCTTATTTTCAGTCTCTAAACATTTTTCAAAGTGTAATTTTTCTTAATTTGATCTTATTACTCATTAATTCATTTAATGAATTCCTTGTGCACAATTCCTTATAACAATGACTGCGGTATAACTGGAGAGATAAGTTTTGTTTGATTCTCCATTCTAAAATTACTCATCATCTGAACTGAAGCACCAATTTTTTTGATTATATTACTTGGTTTAACCTACTTTTTTAACATCCTTAACTTTATGGTTTTTATAGAACCTTATTCATCACTATTTTGATTAGAAATATTTTGTTAAATATTAGGCTAATTAAATACTTCCAGTTAAATAGTTAGTTTATAATATTATTTAATATCTTTTATTGGTCCCTCAAACTGACCTTTTTTTTAAACATTGGATTTAACACATTTTCAATCACATTAACATATGTTGATTCCCTCCTTTTATATAATCACTACTTCTAGAACCTATAGCTTATTCTGTTGACTAAGTAACCCAAAAAAAAATTCCTTATACATATTTTTAATTAAATTTTACAATGATTTTATTATTTATATTCATTAGGAAAGGACTTCAAAACACTTTAAAATATTTCACCATTGGTTTCTTATTACACCACATCCCATAGTTGATAATTCCTAGTTCTATTTTTAGTAGTCATATATCTGAAAATGTACCAAAATAATTTTAAATTCCCTCCATAAGAATGTCGAGAGGTTATATATTCCCATTATATTCCTACCCAATTCAATAATGTTTTTCCCCTATGAAGCCTTATTTTTCTATGGGGTGTAGGGTGAATTGTATTAATTATTTATTCTTTGATATAATAGATAAGATTTGAAATTGATATATATAAACTGGTGAAAATTTAGTATTTTTATCTTTTGTATATGTGTTCCATGTTCTTTTTTAGCATCTATCCTATATAACATAAAATTTATTCTGCATTATATTTATTATTCCAAAACATAAAACTAGTCATCAATGTGAATTCATTAATAAAACTGATAAATTATAAATCAATATTTTTGAATTTCTACCTCATAAATCAATATATATCTTAATATATAATTAAAATTTGTTTAATTTTCTGAATTCATATCCCTTTATGTATTCCTTTAACCATATTTCATTTCTGATAAGATTCACAAATATGGGTTCTTTCTCTATTTAGTACTAAAATATATTCCACAACTTCTTTTTTTGAGATATTTCTCATGTTATATTGGTCTATATTTCCATGTATTCTATTCCAACTCTTATTTTCATCTTTAAAGAATAAATAAAATTATGTACTCTAGTATCTAATATGAAATAGATTTTATTTGGTTCTTACACATTCTGAAATATTTTTTCCATTCTTCAAGAATCAGATGATATAATCATTTATCTTGAAGAAGAATTCATTTCCATCATTACATAGATTACTCAAACTTAGATTGTTATTTTTTATGTCCATCCTGAATTAAAAGTTTCTTATATTTTGAAATATGATTATATATGCAAACTCTTCCACCATATTTTATTTTTAGGGAATTTTCATTTGAAAAGAAAACAAATCTTACATTATGTTCTTTAATGCTTCAAATTTTTTAAACATTACTAGTAATATATTTATAGAATACACTATCAAGTATTAGAGGCTTCTATTTTTGGATGACTTTCACAGTTACATTTATTATTAGGGACTTTCAATATGTCCTTTTTCCCTTATCATTTTAAAGTCTTGTGTACAGAGCCTGTCTCGGAAGATTTTTCCTGATATATTCCATCCAAAGACTAGATTGATTTTATCTTTCAAAGATTTCTTCCAAATAGTAAAAAAATATTTTCTAAATAATTTTTACAATCAAATTACTCTTTAAAATATATTCTTCATCTCATATCTTAATAGTTAATGATTTCTCTTTGTGAGTTTCTCCCCATCAAGTCATGACTTATTCCTAAAAGAGACATGTTATGCCAAAAATTATAAGTTTTTTTTTCATATTTTCCATAGAGTTAGTAATATCATTTAAACCACCAACTTCCTGATTGATAAATTTTCCAATTGAATAGAATTAATGGAAGTTTATTGCTACATATGGATTCTTTTTTTTCTTATGGAATGGAGTATCTTAATTTTAGAAATTATATCTGACTTCATTTATTTTAAAGAAAAAACTCCCACTTTTTTCTCATTTTTATTTTGTAAACTTATATTATTTTTATAAATCTATCAATATTAATATTTATAAGGAAAAAAATAATATATTTTTTTGGACAATGTTCTTTAATTTATATTGAATATTAATCATTAAATTTCATTTCCTTGCTAAAATCACCATTTATATTTTCTGATTTTTTTCCACATCATGACATATTGGTTCTATCTCGTCGGGTTAATCATTCATTGAATATCGATTCTCACCTTTATCACTCAATATTTTTTCCTACATGACCACCTTAAACATGAGGATATTTCTTTCTTCAATATATTACTTATCCCATTTTGGGAAATACTCTTCACTTTAAATATTATTCTATACTTTATATTTCAATAGGTGAAGTTCCTTTGTAATTTTAGTATTTTCTCAAGACATGCATCATTATAAATGTTTTTCAAGTGTTATAATTATGTTACTTCATTATTTTCATCATTTATACTTGAGAATTCATAATATTTTAGATAATATGTAATCCTTATGAATTTCTCTATAATTTATTAATTATATGATAAAACATTTAATGAATCCACATATTTTTCTTATCGTGGAAAACAACTTTTATTATTTTGATTGACATTAATTTTTCCTTAAATATTTTTTAACTACCATTATATTGTTTTCCGCTTCTCCCTTTGATGTTTATTTATCAATCACATATTCTTTATCATCATTACCTTTCTTCTTAAGCCCATCTAAATAAAAGTGTTTAAATTAGCCTCACTCAAATAATTTGATTGGAATCTGTCCAAATACATTCATTTAAAATTCCTGAAATTTAAATAGATATGATACATTATTATATTATGCTACTTATCTATATAATCTTCATATTTAAATTCCTTGGAAGGTTCATCTTCTAATTTATTGAGTTTAAATTCCTTCATATATTTAAAATTCATTTCATCTCTATCCTTTTTAATTAAAGTTAGTCCCTACCTAATTTTATATGACACTAGAATAATCTCAAATTCATCTAGAGATAACTCAGATATTTCCTCCAAGGCTAAAACATATGGATAAAATATATCTAGGAAACATTTGAATAAGATTTTCATAATGATAGAATATATCAGAGTGTTTAAATTCCTCGATTTTACTGATAATTTTATTGACTCTTTTTAGGTATTCATCAATGGATTACTTATTATGTCTATGAAAGTATTAAAATTAACTTTTCTATATTTTATTTTTTTCCTTTAATTTCAAAATACCATTAAATATTTTTTCCATATTATCCTAGGTTTCTTCAGTAGATTGAAGACTCGTCACATTAGTATAAAATTTCCCAAAAAAATAAATTAGAATTTAAATTTTAACCTTATAATCAATTTTCACCTTAATTTTTTTTCTTCTGAAAAATGCATCAATGAATCCCTTTAAGGGGGTAGGAACCTATTTATAGCAGAATACACTACTTTCGAGACAAGAAATAAAAGATACGGTATCATTCAATTCATTCATATAAGATTGTTTTCTATTAATGGTAGGAATAATGTAGATATAAGATAAATTTTAGTCGTATATCTTCAAAAAATTGATTGAATAGAGGGAAACTTCTTTTAGTCCACCTTTGATACCTATGAATAGGTGAACCCTTGAGAGGGAGTGGGAATCAATGGTTTATTTATAAAATTTCATTTAACATTAAGTATCCCTCTATGGTTTATTAAGGTATCAATCCGTTCTTTTAATAAAAATAATTCTAAAAAATATGTATTAAGGTAAAAAGAAAACCAATAAAAATGGATTTTTATAAATTTCATTCCTAAATTGGGGAACCTTGTCCATATTGTGTTTGGGATCTAAGAGTCAGATATTTTCACTATAATCAATTGTCAATTACAATATTTTAGTAATTAATAATAATTTCCCCAAAAGTACATTTCATAAATGTATTCCAAAAATATAATTATAAATATTCCCACTAGTATCCCAATATTAAATTTCCTCCAAATTTTCAGATATGTAAAAAAAAATTTTCTTGAAAATTCGACCTATATAACTTCGATTCTTGAAACATTTATTTGTTAATTATTGAACATATGTTCTTCTTAACTCTATGATCTCTTTATTCATCCATGTGTAGCTTCTAATAAATATAGGCCAAGATCCTGAAAACGTCCTTTAGTTTAAATTATTAGTGTGATCAATTTCCCTTAATTGAATGAATTCTTTCCCTTTATATAATTTTATTTAGTATGATTAATCATGGGAGTGAAGTATTAAAATTTTAATTATCAATCACTGATTTTTTTAATTAAGCACCTTAAAAATATTCTAAGGAAATTAGTTATTGAATTAGTCAAAACATCCAAAAAAATAATGATAAAATTATTCTATAATTCCATAAATTTTAGCTTGATTCATGAAATTTCCTTAATGAACATTGAAAATACAACTCAACATAGTAATAATTGTAATGCAAAGACACTTGACATATTCAAGTTAATGTACTTCATTAGTATTAATTATTTGATACTTATGGTTATCAGTTTATTTTGGAACAACTGAAACTACTGCATCCCTATATTCTTCAAACATCTTTGAAAACATTCTTGTGCTTCTAGGGTTCCAAATATAGTTGACGTACACTATGTTTGAGCTTAATCCTAAAGAATCCAATTTTGAAAAACTCACCTCCATATCATTACAACTTCAAATCAACTAAATATTAAAAGTTTTCTTTATTCAACTAATGTGATTTTTTTTCTTTAAATTGTAGCCTATGTATCACTTGGGTGCACCTTCATTGTATACTCTTGTAAAATTAAAACTATTCATGAATTCATTGTCTTCTAATTTTTTTTTACTTTTGGACTTATCTTTTGATCTTGTTCCAACAACCTTATTGACTTCTAAGTTTCATATTTTCTGCTTTAGGTGAGCTACTTATGGTTTATTCTACCCTAGGAAAAAAATACCATTAATGGAAAAGGCCTCTTGATGGATAAGAGTTCCACTATAACTTATATTCTTCATAAGAAACTCCTCTTCACCCCATCCAGAACTTATGGTTTTAGGGTCATAATAAGAATTCACTAGTTATTTTGTGACACCTCTAATATAAACACAAGGGAAGTTATTTACATTCCATAATCATTGGGGAAGTTAAAATATTCCCTTGCACTTTGTTTTCAACTAATTTGATTTTTCAACCTATTCCATCATGATATTGTGTACATGGATCACTACATCATTATTTTTTCTTCCCTAAGGATAAGAAACCATAACAAGAAAATATTTCACAATTGGGGATATTTTCCTAATAATTTTTTTATACATATAAATATCCCCCATTCCTAATGTGTTATTTGAGGTGTTAGTTTTATGGGATGACTTCATTGGTCAATCTGTAACACCGAACCTCTAGAAAATAGATTTGTTTGTACGATTTCATGGACTTAATGATATTTTTCGTCCTTTATCAAATATAACTAGTCTTGGATTTTTGATTTTTAATATGTTACATTAATAATTTTTCCCAAATTTTTATCAACACATTTGTTCAGTTTTTTTCATATATAATATTCATCATAAGTACGTTGGTTTCATCCACCATTAATTCCAACCACTAAATTTTTGTTCTTGATCCATTTAATATTTTGAGTATTTTTTATGATTCTCTCCTTATAAAATTTAAATATATCACTTTTCTTGGATTTTAGAGAATAGATTCTATATATTATTGATTTAAATTACATTAATGAAGTGGTTTTAACCTGTTAAACTATAAAAAATATTTCTTATGTTCCATGAGTGAACAATTCCTTCTTATTATTATGATCTACTATGTTCTTAATGGGATTATAGTAGTATACCTTAACCACCTTATAATTCATTTCATGATCACTCTACTTCTTATGTTAATTTATGCAAAAACATTTCTTCTCCTTGAGTGCACCAACGATGGATTAAAAACTCTCTTCATCTTTACACTACTGCGATTATATCATCCTATTATTTTTCATCACAAAAGTGTTATATAAATAGTGACTTAGTATTTATTTCTAATGAATCCAAACTTAATGGAAAAAACATGAGTTGTTAAATTATTCATGGAATATGTTCTCAAATTTTAACTTTATCTTCCATTTTTCTTAAAAATAGAAGAAATGTACATATTCAATAATGATTAATTCTTGGAATCTTTTCATTATTTTCTAATCTTACCATGAACACATTCCCATTTCCATTGGTAATCTTTTTATTTATATGCTGTCTATTATTGTTTTTGATCTTCTTAAAATTGGGTTGGTGTTTTTATGAGTGATTTTTCTACCTTAATGAACCATTCAAACTTGGGATTAATCTTATTATGGATGTCCAAACTGGAATCAATCAAATTATTCTCAAATTATATATATGTTGAAAATTTATCTTTTAAGATTTCATTATATTTTCAGTAACCATTATTTTAAATATGTTGTTATCCAATATAATAAATTAAATTATGATAAATGTTTTTCACTTTAAAATACATCCATCAATTTAAATTTTAGTGATCTTTGAGGTATGATTTTGAGAAGAAAATGTAAAATAAGGATTCTTTACATATTAAATCTCAATAAAATCTTATTTCAAAAAAATGTTAATTCTTTTTAAAATTTTAAATAAAAAAATGAGATATATTACAATAAATATTTACTAATTGAAGGAGATCCAAATTTGAAAGTTGTTATCAATATTTGAGTAAATACAAATTATTATCCTTGAGTTTATTTCAAAAGCATCAGATGATGTCTTGGTGAATCAATAAATATAATTCAAACTATTGTAATAATTCTTTAACTTGTTAGGAATAAATAATTATGAAATACAATTTCTTTTATTATAACTGAGGATTACAATTTATAATTTATTTTTTAATTTAAATAGTTTGGATTCCATACTCAAGTTTTATAATATTTTATTAATTAGTACATGATTTTTCAAAAACAAATAATAATTTCCTCAACATATTTTCCTTTATATTATTTCAAATTATCAACATCTTAGCTTATAATTCATAAAAATATTCCTTTAAAAAATTATAAAGAACTCGTAAAATATTACATTGATAAAGAATGGATGAAAATAAATATTTCTTAACAAAAAATATATAATACTTAAACCAACAAGATAAATATAGTAAAATATTATTTATAAGATCAAGAACCATCCAAGAAATGCAAAAGTAATTGTGAAAACCATTTGATGAAATTATTTAGTTAGATGGTTTTGATAATCAATTTTGTAGATGATATTATATACTAATGAATAATTTACTAGTTATAAATAAATATCGTGTTAAGAAATTCTATCACTTTTTTCAAAAATTAAAGATAATTGAGAGGATAACTTGAACCATTTTTATTATGAATAATAATGAATATAAACTGGAGTTAGCTTTATTTGACTCTACATTCATATATAAATTTAACATATACAACAAGCACTTATTGTTGAATTATTTTTCATATTCCACTTAAAACTTTTCTCCCTTTTTATAAACAATGTGAACCCATTATTAGTTAGTGTGATATCCAAAAAATCAGGGAAATAATATTGGTATTGATGAGAAATAAATAGGGAAGGAAATAAGCATGAACATGGGGGTTTATATGTATCATAAAATCATATTTTTGAGTTTTTAGGTCGTTACAATTTAGTGGTTTCTATCCCACACACTAGGTTATTGTTGTATTGTTAATACATAATAAGTTGTAAAGAAATAAGATAGTTTTTAAGACTTAAAAATGTGAAAGATATGAACTATTTGAATAGTAATATATATAAAATTATATATCTTGAATAGTTTTCTTTAATCATCCTCAGGTTCCATTTATATATATATTATATGTTCATTATTCTACAGTAAATCATGACCTAGTTTATTTGGTTCTCTCTAATGTTATCATCCGTTATTCTTGTACAGAACAACATGATCAACCATTTATAGATATATTTCATATCTCTATATCATCATACATTTTTATAGTCAATCATTGAATGTAGTAACCCTGTATTTTCATTTTAAAACATCAGAATATCGTTATAAATTTTTTGATTAATCATTGAGACATTGCAGTGTCTAGAGAATAGCCGGGGCTCCAAAATAATATATTAACAATAATATATTATTTTTATCTTTTAAATACTAGTTTTAGTCTGATTACTAATATCCATAGTATACATAATCAAAATGGTACTTTGACATTGTTAGTCAGTCAATAATGAAATACTTACTCTATGAGTGACAAAAAATTCAGTTTACACCCCACATCACTCAGGATAGGCCACCATGATTGTCATTAAAAATTTAATTAATATTAACTTACTCAAATGATAATAATTTATATTTATTTAAGTAAATTTATAGAATTTATTTAGTGTTATTACATAAACCTTAATTAGAGGAAGAAGGGAGCTTGATATTTCTAGAGATTCAGGTTTTGAAAAATCAACACTAATATACGATACATGAATAATATTCCCCAAGGATCAATCCAAATGAGAGATAGGTATTTTATATTTTTCAATCAATCAATGTTTTAATTCATTTATTAAACCCATATGTTTTTAATTTTAATCCCCATTTTTAATTTTATAACTTTCATGCTGGAAAATCTATAGTTTGAAACTTTATTCCTAACATTTTTTCCAATTTTTTTTAATTTTGTATCAACACATAAGGAATCTGAGACTGATTTGTAATAAAAAATACATGTATTTACTTTGTCTTATTTATGTCCAAGTATCAAGAGATCAAACAACCATTTCAATTTTAACATAACCTTCTTCTCACATAGATGGTAAGGACCATTGGTTGAGGGAATTTATGATGATAATGATGTAGTATTTATATGATGATTTGGTTGATACGTGGTAGTTAGATGGTGTGGGAGTGGTTGTGGTGAAATGTGAGATGAGATTTTGTGGAATGATGGTTAGCACAAGGCGGCACAAGTTGTGATGTTGGGTTGGGTCAAAGGTAATAGTAGAGTCCGCTAGTGATACAAAAGGTGGTGGATACCCAATATTTCATAGTGTAACTTGTAAAATAATGGTTAAATAAGGTTCATCATTCATATATTTAATCCTATTATATTATATGGTGACCTACTCACCATGTGGTGGGATGTGGTACAACAAACCTATGGGTATAGACTGCCCTGCGGTGGAGATGTGCCTCACTCTAATAGGTCGGGAATCATTTGGGATTTTCCACTATAGATAAATTGATGCATAGGGTCACTAGGAAATATCAAACACATGGGTTAACCATGTGGGGCGAGGAACATTATCCTTGCTAGGCAGGCTGTAATACCACTTAGAAGAGTGTGTTCCAAATCCCAAGTTAGGTTCTCCCTACCTAACCTGGTGAGAATGTTGTGTGGGGAACATAATGGTTCTAATAGGGAATTACCTACCACTACTAAACACACCATGAAATACTAAAAATAAGGGCAAGGGAAGCGCCACCTTTTATAAGTGCTATGAATAAAATCACTTATAAAGGTTCCATTTATCAGTGCTTTTCTAGTGCTGATAAAAATTATGTTTATCAGGGATTTTCTAGCACTGATAAAGGAACCCTTTATCAATGATAAATTTGTATCACTAATAAATGGTTCCTTTATCAGCCCTTTGTAGCGCTGATAAATGGTTTCTTTATCAATGCTATAAAACCATTTATAATGATCACCCTTTATTAGTGCTTAAATTTTAGCACTTATAAATGGGAACTTTATCAGTGGTTTTCTAGCACTGATAATGCAAAACATTATTTAGTTCTAAAAAAGAGCTGATAAAATTACCCTTTTTAAGTGCTAAAATTTTAGCATAGATAAAGGGTTCCTTTATCAGCACTTTTTTATTGCTGATAAAACCATAATACCATTTTATTAAATGGGGTGCATAGAGCCCTTTCTTTATCACGCCCTAAAGCTCTCACGAGACCGTACCCCTGCGATAACTCCCCTTCCCCCAATCATCTCTTTGATGGAACTCCACTACCGCTATCCCTACTCCACCGCTAGCCCTATTCCGCCCTGAACCATACGTCTTATGCACCCCCTCGAACAACTTCTATGGATCCTCTTCCCCACAAACCATATTTATCCTTCACCACGCTGGACCCTACTCCCCGCGAACCCTACATTAAGTGTTTGGTATTCCTTTTGATGAGGTTTGATTATTGGCTACACATATTTGATCTATGGTGATGATTTTATAGGAATATAATATTTTGTTATTGATTTTGAATTGGTTTTGAAGTTTATAAGTATTGGGGTATATATGATTCTTTTAGTGTGGAATATTATCCCTTGGTGTTGGTAAGTTATTGAATTTTTTGGAATAAATTTACTTATTTTCATGCTTATACATGTTGAAACATTATCATGGTGAAGTGCACGGGATGTTAAATGATACATGGGATAACGTGTTATCAAATTTTAAAAGTAGAAGGTGTTGATGTTTATTTTATAGGTGTTGGGTCCTATGGTTAATAATTGGATAGAAGCAGTTGAGGAGGGTTTTGAATTGGAAAATATTCTAGCTCATTTATAGGTTTCCTTTGTAGTGGGAGTACTTTTAGAGGTGGTTTCTGAATGATGGAAGGAAAATCATGTTCAGTCAAAAGTTTCTTTAGGAAGAGTTTCATTCTATAGATATAAATGTATGATTTTATATAGAATATCATGGAATTCAATCAAGTTGGATAGAGTGTGATTTCACTTGCGATTCAAAACTATACATTTATGGTCTTGTTTTTAGAACACTTGATTGATGAATAAAGGAAATCCTATAATTTTGAGTCATCTTTGAGGTTAGAGATTCTAAGGAAGTATGCAAGTTTTTGTTTGTGGTTTTTGTTATAGATTAGGGATTGTGATGAAGTTTTCAAGAGTGGTTTTCTTCATGTTTCTTAGATTGCTAAAGATGGTTCCTTGAGTTGTGGTCCTAATAGAATGAGGAATAAGCTAGTGGTTATATTTTTTAGATGTTGGCTGGGGATTATGCCCTAGGGTTGAGTATCTCAAGATGTACCATAACTGTATAGTTTGTCTATTACAACAGTGATGTAGTGGCACATCATTAGTATGAGTTCCCCATGATTCATGGTGTTTCTGGGTTTTAGTAAGGTTTATTTTTATTTAGTCAGAGGGTCATGTTTTATTTAAAATTTTGTGGGATGTGGTGAGTTTCGTTTGAGATGCTATGCATGATTATGTCCTGATTTATTGACCTCATGCCATAATTAACCAATAACTTATTTCAATTGATACTAAAAGATTCAGGTGAATTATTTTCAATGGAATTATTTATCACTCTTTACCTTTAAATTCTTGTGAAAATATTAATTTTATTGAGTTGGTTTGTGTGTTTTTCCATATTTAATGATTCATAAGAAAAAAAGGAAGCATAATTCTATTTTACCTAAATGGATGGAAATATTTCTAATCTTAAGGACATTCTTTTGGGAAATAATTTATTTATGGTAGGTATTAATATTATCGATGGTATTAATAGTTAGTGAGAGGAGGTTTGAGAAGTGGTTTGAGTTTTGGGTAGGGATGGTCGATGTGGTCCTCCTCCCTCATGTGTGAGTTTTTTAATAGTAATGGAATGTTTTTTACCCCATTGTATGGGAATGATATTTTTTATAGAATAGATTTAAGGCATGTCTGAGGATATTATTTACAAGTTTGGGGAAGGTTAGGGAGAGTTATTACATACCCTTTAGATGTTCATGAAAGAATTTTTGTTCACTAAACTCAATTTATTATTTCGTATGTAAATTTGGGTAACAAAACCTATGTTATTCAATAGTAATTTTGGATAAACCTAGGTTATTTTCCTCCACCTTGAAACCCTTTGTGTTTGGAAATGTATATACTATATTAGTTTTATTATCAAAATTGTATCTTTGTTTTCATTTTATTTGAGTTTAGTCACTAGTTTTGGGCTGTTTAATGTGATTATTTTATTATGAATGAGGTGGATGGTAGGGGTGGTTAAAAGGATTTTTAATGTTTTGCTGCATGGGTGGTGGGTGCTTGAACTATTGGTAAGTGGGATAGAAAGTTTTTTGATTTTGATGTTGGGTCTATCCTTGATCTGTTGATTTCCAAATATTTATTGTAATTGGTTAGGCTCTATTAATATTTTTTTATAAGTGCTTCTCATATATAGTATTTGTAAGCCTTTTTTGGTGTATCTGAATCCTAAATAATAATATTTGAGATTCATATAAGATTGTTATGAATAAAGGTCAGATGGATTCTAATTATTGGACAATAAAGTATGATAATGGAGTGAAATAGATCATTAATTTTGTAAAGAATCACGCAAAGGATCGTTCTCAAATCCTATGTCCATTTTTAAATTGTTGTTATTATAGACTAATTACTCTATAGGAGTTGGAATAACATTTGATATGTCACAGAATAGATCAGAGTTATAAATTTTTGAATAAACACAGAGAAAAAGCGAATATAGCTAATGGATGGGGTAAAATTGGGTTTTATGGATCATCACTGATTAAAATTATGGATAATGAAGAATACTGTGTGGAGGATGTGATTTCAGAAGTCAATGATGTTGAAAATCATATTGAGGAAATGACAAGGACAATTGAAGATAAACTCTGTGATTGCCAAAAATTCTTGGATATACTAAAGAGTTGTGCAAAGACGCCATTTTATGCTGGTTGTACTAAATATAAAGCATTGTCAGCTGTGATAATGTTGTATAAATTAAAATCAAGCAACAGATGGAGTGATGTTAGTTTTATGGAACTACATGATCTCTTGAATGACATGCTTCAAGAAGATAATGAGCTCCCAATCTGTACATATGAAGCAAAAAGAATTATATGCATGATAGGTATGATTTTTAAAAGAATACCTTCCTACCCAAAAGACAATATATTGTTTTTCAAGGAGAAAAAATCACTTACAGAATGCCAAAAGTGTGGTTCTTCTTGAAACAAGAAAGCTGAATATACTCCTACGAAAGTTTTATGGTACCTTCAATTCATTCCATTATTTAGGAATCTATATAGAAGTGAAGAAACTAAAAGAAAATTGTTGTGGCTTGTAGAGAAACGAAATAAAGATGGGAAATTACATCACCTGGTCGGCTCTCCCTAATGGAAGGGAACTGATCATGAGTATAATGAATTTGGAAATGATCCAAGAAACCTTTTTATTGTGTTATCTATAAATAGAGTGAATCTTATTTGTTTTCAAACTAGTACACATAGTACATGGCCTGTTGTGTTGGTAAATTATAACTTTCCACCATGTTTATGAATGAAACCGAAACAAATCATGTTATCTTTTCTTATATCAGGACCAAAACAACCGGGTAACGATATTGATGTTTATTTGGATCCTTTGATCAAGGATTCAAAGTTATTGTGGGGCTCATGTGGTATGTTGCATGATGCTTATAAAAGTGAATACTGCTCATTGAGTGGAATGTTGTATTAGATAATAAATAATTTCCCAACATATGGAAATTTGTCAGGCAATAGCATTTAAGGAACTCAAAGTTGTCCTGAGTGGAAAAAAGATATAGAATTAATTAGGATGAAACATTCATCAAAATCTATTTTTCTAGGACATCATAGTTTTCTACCTTGTCGGAATTGGTACTGATCTTGGACGACATCATTCAATGGAAGTTCAGAACAACACACAACACTGTCTCCACTAACAGGAGATATTCTATTTGATAAAGTAAAAGATTTGAACACCCTTTTTGGTAAAACATTTTAAAAAGACCTTACAAAAATCAGTTGGAAAAAGAGATCGGTTTTTTTTAATTACATACTGGAATTGTCTGTACGTCAGAAATTTTCTAGATGTGATGCATGTGGAAAAAAATGTATGTGATAGTGTTATTAGAATGTTGCTAAATGCCCCGGAATAAAAAGGATGGAATTAAGTCATGTATAGACATGGTTTACATGGGAATATGAGAAGAGTTGGATCCCGTGAAGGGTTTAAATCAAATGTTTCTTCCTCCATATTCTTACACTCTTTATAGGGAGAAGAGATATTAGTTTTTCAACTTCTTCAATGATGTAATGGTTCCATAGGGGTATTCATAAAATATAAAGAACATTATGTTAATGAATGAATTGAAGTTAACAGGTTTGAAATCACATGAATACCATGTTTTGAGGTAGGATTTAATTCCTATAGCTTTACTTTGCATTTTCCCAGGAATTTTCATCCTACGTTAACCAAACATTATTTCTTTTTCAAAGAAAAATTCAACAAAGTTTTTGACCCGGTGAAATTGCTAGCTATAGAAAGAGAAAGTTCCAACATATTATGTTAATTAAAAATGTTCTTCCCACCATTATTCATTGATATGATGGTTCATTTTATGGTTCAATTATTGAGAGTGATTCACCATTTTGTTCCTGTGTACTATAGACAGATATACCCCGTTGAATGGTATATGAAGATTTTGAAAGGGTATGTCAAAAATCAAAGTCGGTCAGAGGGTTGTGTTGAGAAGTGATATATTGTTGAGGAATCCATTTAATTCATTACCAAATACTTATCTGATGTGGAAATAATTAGTCTCTCAAATTCTCATCACACAAGATGCATTGAGGGTTAGGGAATTTCTTTAATAGATGTTGGGACTATCAATATTACTGATTGGGAGCTGGCCCACCTTTATGTTTTTCATTACAGTTGAGAGGTTTCTCCATATATTGAAACCCATAAAGAAATTATTAGGGAGATTAATCCATCAAGGGTAGAAAAATGGATATCAAATACACATAATCACCATTTTATAGGATGGTTACAGAACCATATTTCTACGAAGTTAGCTGAAATACCGAATTAAATTTCAGAATGACTTTGATGGAAAGCCACTAGACCATGTGTGTATGTATAATCTTTCAATGGTTATGTAATTAATGGTTATATATTATATATAGATGAACAAGATGAAGATAGTACCATGCAAAATATTGGAGTTACACTTGTGGTTAAAGAGTTGCATGATTCTGGTAGTAAGGATAGAAATCCAAATTATGTGAATATGTCATACTTTGGAATTATTAAACAAATATGTGGGTTGGATTATACAACATTCCAATTGATTATTTTTCAATGAAAATGTATTGATAACAATAGTGGTGCTAAAATATATGAATTGGGATTTGTGAAAGTTTATTTTAGGAAGTAAGGGTACAAAGACAAATAGTTTATAATGGTATCACAAGTGGTACAAGTATTTTATGTTCCATATCCCGCAAACCAAAAGCGGTCGATTATTCTATTGTCATCCAAAACTCCTGAAGGGTCTGATGAAAAATTATTTGAGGATGATCCTTTTAGTGGTACGTCACAATCATTTCACAGCGGTCCCAATGCAGATTATGTTTTTTATATTATAGGAGAACAAAATGAATTTATTTGGATAATCGATAGAGGTGTAAAATCCATTTATCCTTTGAAAAAAAGAAAGAGAGGTCAGTAAACAAGTTATATTTTGTTTGTAATATAGATCTTGTTTTCTCATGTTTTTATGTTATCATTGCATAATTTATGCAATCTAAATTAACTATTACACCACTTTTGTAGATAATTACTTCTGCACATTCGGGTGTCCTAACCTCGAGGCTGAACAAGTCTCTAAAGATGCTAGTGCTTCTCACTCTGCAGAGTGACAACAAGTTTTTTAACCAGTTGCTACTCCTAGTGTTGAGGTCCAACAACCATCATCACATTCTAATTCTACCATTTCCGATGAACATATTGATGATGTTTATATCTATGAAATGGCCGGGGATGAAGGAAAATCATCATAGACAACACAGGGGCGTCATAGTTTGATGGTCTTGGACAACTTTCTTAAGGAGAAAATAAAAGGCATCAAATTTTATGTTGGATGGAATGCATGAGGACAACATGTTAATCCTAAAAAGGATATGTTTTGTAGTTACATTGGAATTGTCACTTGGTAAAACATGCCGATTAACATAGATTCCTGGAACCATGTTGTGCCTGGGATGAAGACTGTGATCTGGGAAGAAATTATGGAAACATTATGATATTATTTCTTTAATTTACTGGAAAATAAAATAATGAATCATTGCCTTACTCTTCTCAATATCTTGCAGAGCACATTTATTGTAGATTATTCATGCAAGAATTATGTACTAAGGATTGCAGGAAGGATTCATTGAGGTTTTCACACTATTTTTACCAAATTTCACCTGAAAGATTCCAATGGTAAAATAAACCTACACCCACCCCTTATCTACGCTCACCTGATATCCAAAGAAGCCTGAGATGCATTTATTGGCCACTGTTGTGATTAGAAGTTTCAGGTACATTGTGGATGATAATACATTGTTTTAGGTTATGTGTATTCATCACTTTGATTCTGAATATTTCATCTATGAAACAAAAACTCCGTACTGAAAAATAAGGAATGTGCATCCAAACCAACATACCCCTATCGTAAATTAAGGATGGGGTATGCTTCACTAGAAAAGAAAATGGTATATATTTTAAATTTACAGAAATATTTTTAGGTGCCAAGAAACAACATCCTAATTATCTTTCTATATTTATATATAGATTGATGAGTCTAACGACAAAGACACTTCCATCCCATTCCATGTTCTATGGAAGGAATCATGTGTGAATAAGGGAGGGAATCTAGTAGATGAAAACACACAAAAAGTTTTGGAAATATGTGTATGTATAACACTATAAAAAGGTTTTTTTTAGATTTCTATTACATAATAATAATTACTTATTTTCTAATATCTAGAGGTCAAAGGAATCACCTACTACTATAGTAGATGCATACCTATTATCGGTGGCATTGTAGTGGCCAGATAAATACGGCCATGCTAGAGGTGTGGGGTTTGTGGTGACACCCTGAGTATATTTTGAGAAAAAAAAGAAACTCCTGATTAAAATGAATAAATGAAAAAAATTGGCGAAAGACTAGCAACACTTGAAGAAAGATTTCAATGGAAGGGGGAGTTTATAGGGACTTTTATATGTGGGAAGCAAGGAGAAGACACAACTCAAGAATAACCACTGCCGGAAGATCCTACCCCACCCCCACCATCTTTGAGGTGAGCCATTCCCCTCAAAGTGCTGTCTTAGCCATGATAATCAATATTCTAATAATTATTCCCATGAAATGTGAATCATAAAAACACTGATTCTTTTCCTGTACTGATCTTCTATGGGGTGATAATGATTGTGATTTATATCTATCAACCCCAACCCATTACCTTGTAGCAATGGATACAGTGTTCAACATCCTAGAGGACAAGCTGCACAATATACCACTTCCAAAAGATCATCTAAATTTGATGATTACAACAATTCATGATCCAAATGCAGAGCTTCCTATTCCACTTGAAGACAATGATATTCATATGGCCATAAAGGATATTGGGACATTCATTGCATGGCCATCACAACTTGTTTGAGTACGTGTGGACGAAGAGGTATATATTTCCATTTTTTTCAAGCTAAACCTTAACAATTACTGAAAAATAAATATAAACAAATGAATGTTATTATAGACGGAGAAAGGGAAGGGGTTATAAGAAATGTGGAGGTCAAAAGAATATAAAGGATCAACTATCAAATCCCAAATAGCTACTAAAAGCATTATAACATCACCTGTTGTCTATCAACATTTACTATCATTGAAGACTCATGTGGATATGAAGAAAAAAATTCGTAGCAGTCATATTGTGGTTTTTGAAAAGAATATACATAGAGAGGAAATTCAATATTCCATTGTGGAAGAAAATGTAAATTAGGTCATTGTATACAGTTGGCTAGGCATCACGGTTGTAAATTTATATATGAGGTATGTTTTCATGAATTTATTTTCTAAAATATGATATAATGTGTTGATTATAACTAAATGAATTTTATAATATTTGAAGATGTATATATGAAAAATAGTTTAATGAATTTTCCCATAAGACGAAATTCGGACTCATTAGTCCTCATACCACATCAACACAACTAAAGAAATTAGAGCCATAAAAAGGTATGAAACAGAGAAAGGCTTTTTGAAAACATTTGAAAGCAATATTACAGATGTCAGAATCTTCCTAATACCAACCATATAGGGGTTAAAGTAAACTATTAATTCATATCAATTATATTTTCACATTTTTTATTACTTATTCCTTTTTGTGTTCTTAGAAATCATTGGCTACTAATTGCGGTGAACTTGGATTCTCCAAAGATTTAATTTTTTCATTCAATGCATGGATATCCCACAAACCGACCACACATGATGGAGTTTGAGAATATGTAAGACACTACATCCTACGTTTTAGGTATAATCCTCAAGTAATATAATTTGAATTATCTTTTACTGAGGATTCTATTATGATAAGGTGGTGTATCAATATTGTATAAAAATGGAATGATGATAAGCGCTAAGTATAAAGAGGCGAGAAAGTACTAAGTTTGGATAATTATCAGGGTATATATAATAAAATTTCACTGTTCAAACTCATATAAAAAATTTACCGATTATTCTAATGATAAAAGTTTTTGCAGTGTCCAAAACAAACAAATGATAATGATTGTGGTTATTATGTTTGTAAATTTATGAGAGATATCATTTTCCATCATCAAACTAGCATCCCTAAAGAGGTATTTTCAAAAACAACTATTATTTTATTTAAATTATTTATTAATTCTTTATTTAAATATTTTGCTGTAAAACCATGACTATAGAAAATCCTCATATTCAAAAGATGATATTAACTTGTTTAGAAAATAGTGGGCCGCATACCTGGTGGGATATAGTACACAAATAGCATGAAGATATTACATGGGGACGTGTACAATTGGCTTCCATTTTTGAGAGTGGTTAAGGATATCAAAATATGAAACATTGTTTATGTAAATGTTCATAGATAAATTTTAATTGTTATTAAATAAATCATCCTTTCTCAAATGAGTCATTTTTCCATTTTAACATCTAAAATGGACAATCAAAACGCAAGAATAATGAACAACTTTTCTTGGGGCTCTAGATAAGAAAAACTAGTAAAATCTTGAAAATACCATAATATCTGACCAAAAACATTTTGATTGTGTTGATACTTTATGAAAATGATTCATAGGTTATTTTTGATGTGTACGAGTCTACCCCGACTCAATCCAAGGTACAGTGTGGCCGGTATCACTTAAAGTGTCTCTCTTTTGATTAAAATGGATAGAATTTTAAGTGAAACCACCAAAATGACGTATGGAAATCTAACCAAGCACCTTTATATTGTGTTGTTACATTAGTAGAATGATCCATGGGTCATGTATGACATGTATGAGTCAACCCGACCTCAATCCGAGGCACAGTGTGGTCGGTATCACCCAATGTGTCTCTCTTTTGTTTAAAATGGACAAAAGTTTAAGTGAAAACAACAAATGACGTACGAAAAACTGACAAAAAATGTTTAGATTCTGTTAATACATTAGGATAATGATCCATGGGTCATTTATGACATGTATGAGTTAACCTATCCTCAACCATAGGCATGGTGTGGTTTGTATCACTCGAAGTGTCTCTCTTTTGTTTATAATGGATAGAATTTTATGTGAAAAAAACTCATATAAGGAAAACCAATTAAACACATTTTGATTCTGTTGATACATTAGAATAGTGATCCATGGGTCATGTGTTACATGTATGAGTCAACTCCACCTCAATATATGGCATGGTGTGACTGGTATCTCTCAATGATTCTCTCTTTTGTTTTAAATGGACATAATTTTAAGTGAAAACAACAACTGACGTACGAAAATCCAACTAGTAGAATTTGGATTGTGTTGATAATTTTGTAGAATTATACATGGGTCATTTTTGATGTGTACGAGTCAACCCTACCTCAATCCGAGGCATGGTGTCGCCGGTATCAATCAAAGTGTCTTTCTTTTGTTTCAAATGGACACAATTTAAAGTGAATACAAAAAATGACATATAGAAAACCAAAAAAACACATTATAATTGTGTTGATACTTTATGAGAACTATCCATGGGTCATTTTTGATGTGTACAAGTCAACCCTACATAAATCTAAGGAATGTTGTGGCCAGTATCACTCAAAGTGTCTCTCTTTTGTTTAAAATGGATAGAATTTTAAGTGAAAACAACAACTAGTGTATGGAAATCCAACCAAATGCATTAAAAATGTGTTGATAAATTATTATAATGATCCATGGGTCATCTTTTTATTTGTACGAGTCAAACCTGCTTCAATATGAGGTACGATGTGTCCGGTATCACTCAAAGTTTCGCTCTTTTGTTTAAAATTGACAGAATTTTAAGTGAAAACAAGCATTGACATATGGGAAACCAACCAGACAAATTTTTATTGTGTTTATAATTTAGTATAACGATCCATTGGTAATTTGTGACATGTATGAGTCAATCTCGCCTCAATCTATTGCACGATGTAGCTGGTATTACTAAAAGTGTCTCTATTTTGTTTAAAATGGATAGAAATTTATGTGAAAACAACAACTAACATAAATAAAATTGACAAAACACATTCTTATTGTGTTGATACTTTTGGATAATGATCCATGGGTCATTTTTTATGTTTATGAGTCAACCTCACCTCCATCCAAGGTACGATGTGGCCGGTATCACTCAATGTGTCTTTCATTTGTTTAAAATGGACCGAATTTTAAGTGAAAAGAACAACTGACGTACCAAAATCTGAACAAACCCATTATGACTGTGTTTATAATTTAGGATAAAGATCCTTGTGTCATTTGTGAAGTGTAAGAGTGAACCCCACCTCAATCTGAGGCATGGTGTGGCCGGTATCACTCAAAGTGTCTGCCTTTTATTTAAATTGACATAATTTTATGTGAAAACAACAACTGACGTACCGAAAACTGACCAAACACATTAGGATTGTGTGAATAATTTATTAAATTCATTCATGGGTCATTTATGATGTGTAATAGTCATCCCTGTGTCAATATGAGGCACATTGTGTCCAGTATCTCTCAAAGTGTCTCTATTAGGTTTAAAATTAAGTGAATTTCAAGTGAAAGGAACAACTGATGTACGGAAAACTGACCAAACACATTCAGATTGTGTTGACACTTTAGGAAAGAAATCCACTGGTTTTTTGTGATGTTTATTAATCATCCCTGACTCAATCTGAGGCACTTTGTGGCCAGTATCACTCAAAGTGTCTCTCTTTTGATTAAATTGGAGATAATTTAAGTGAAAAAAATCATCTTCCGTATTGAAATCCAATCAAACACATTCAGATTGTGTTGAAATATTCAGAGAATTATCCACGGGTCATTTGAAATGACTACAAGTCAACTCCGCCTCAATATGAGGCACTGTGTATCTGGTATCACTCAAAGTGTCTCACTTTTGCATAAATTGGACATAATTTAATTGAAAACAACAACTATCATACGAAAATCCCCCTTCCTACCATACACAACAAAATCATTCATTTTTTTTCTAATGAAACACACACTATTGAAATAAAAACACATCCAAAACCATTTTAAAAATACAGATGATCTTAAAATCCATGAAATTAATTCCATTAAAACCATTAAATCCCCCCACACACTGGACACCCCCACCCCCTAGACACCACCCCACCCCTAGACACCCCCATGGATAGCCCCCCACCACCCAAGATAGCCCCCACCCCCTATACACCTCACTCCCCTAGACGACCCCCACCCCCGAGACCCCCACCCCTCCTAGAGACCACCCCACCCCCTGGACACCACCGCACCCCCCTGGGATAGCCCCCCTAACCCCGCTCGACTACCCCCACCCACCCTGGACACCACCCCACCCCCTGGACATCCCCCACCCCTGGAAACACCCAACCGCTGGATACCCCCACCCCAGGACACACCATAGATTTCACCTGGATAGTCCCCACCCCTTGTACACCTCCAACCCCCGGGACATCCCCTCACCATTGGATACCCCCACCCTTCCTAGACACCACCCCTCCACCTGGACACCCCCACCCCCTGGACACCCCCACCCCCATGGATATCCACCCCACCCTCTAGACACTACCCCACCCCCTTGGATATCCCCCCAACCTCATGGACCGCCCCACCCCTGAACACCACCCTACCCCCTGGACACCCCACACCCTAGACACCCCCACCCTAATGGACCCCACCAACCCCTAGAAAGCCCCCCAACCCCCTGGACACCACCCCACCCCCTGGACTCCACCAAGGACAGTCCCACTCCCACCACCCTGGATAGCCCCTGCCCACACCCATCCCCCAGGACACCCCCACCCCCTGGACACCCCTACCCCCATTGGATAGCCACCCCAAACCCTTAACAGGCACCCCAACCCCCTAAATTCTAAATTTAATTCTTTATGTATTTAATTAATATTGGAATTACATGTTAATGGTGTGTGGGAATACTTGTTTTATGGGTATACTTGTTGTATTTGTATACTTGTTTTAATTACCTTATGAATTATGTGTTAATTTTGTATGAGTAAACTTGTTGATATGCTGATTTTTTTGCAGGTTTTGTTTGGGTGTGATGCTGCAGAATTTTATGTAACAGCACACATGGCGTTTATCAATGGTTTTTTAGTGCTAATAAATGATACCTTTATCACAACTTTTTTAACACTGAAAAAGGATCCCTTTATCAATGCCTTTTTAGTGCTAATGAAGGCTCCCTTTATGAATGCCTTTTTAGTGTTGATATAGGCTCCTTTTATTAGCTCTTTTTTAGCATTGATAATGGCTACCTTTATCTGAGCTATTCAACACTGATAAAGGTGACCCCCCTTTATCAACACTGATCTTTACAGTGCTATTTAGTGCTCATAAAGCCCATTTTGAGTGATGATAAAGTCCATTTTTATAGTAGTGAAGTGGCATGATCAAGGGAATACCTTTTATTTCGTATCCTTCTATGTGGGTATGTTTTTCTAAAAATTTTTACTATGTTTATGTTTTATGTAAAAAATATACAATCATCAAAATTTCTCCATATAGATCTGAGTAGAGTTGTATATTAATAATCCATTTACTTTTTCTTAAAAAAATTGTAATATTTAGGATTTAGATATATAAATTTGATGTCAATGTTCAAGGGAGATGAACAGATAATTTCTTGACATTCAGTACTCCCCTATCATCACATTAATGATATGGAGTTGGTCCTCTAGAATTCTGGAATGTAATCAATACTCCCATATACTTGATATGGTTTTATTTCTCCATAGTGTATATAGAGTTTGGTATTCCCCTGATCAACATTATTAAATCATCGAGGGTGTGGGTTTGATATTAATAGATTCTAGTAGTCCCCCTTTCGATGAACTTTTATGATTATGATCATGTCCTATATCAGGGGTTTTGAATTACCACAATTGATAGTTAATTTATTGAGGTATATTTACACTGATATGCTTTGTGAGAGGTCATTGGTATTTTAACCCAATCCTTTCAAAGTTATTTTTACTTGATTATATACATAGACATCCATTAATTAGAACCCATATATCATGATGGTTATAATGTTGGGATGATCATAATACATAAAAGTGATTCTAAAACAACAATTCTTTATTTTATTCTCCATAATGGGATCCTATATCCATAAGAGCTCCTAATATTTTGTTAGATAACTTGGGGAATACATAAATGAATGGTGTGATTTAAAAACCCAATTAAGTGAATAAACATGTTAAAGAGGTATAACATGTGAGTAAAAGGTATAACGAGATATCATAGAAGAGATTTTTCACGAGTAATCACATAGAAGAATAACGTAAAGAACAAGCTATCATAAGATCATGGAAACTTTGGAAATGTGTTAGCAACATAAAACTTGACATAAACATACATAAAGGTTAATCACTGATACAACATCACATAGTGGAAAAAATCTAATAATGTATTAGGTTCACTCCATAATCCAATAAAAAGATGCCCTATAAAACTATTACATAACCCAATTTATTAGAGGGATATATAATTTTGGGACAACCCATCACATTCATATTGTGTGCATTAATATACTTATAACAAAAACTAAATCAGTAAAAAATAATAAAATAATATTTTCCTGTGGAATAAATGGTTTTTATAATCTTATCTCATATCATAACGAAATGAAATTTCATAATGAAGGAATTTGAGATATGAACATTACGCATGTATTACCTAATGAAATTATGGTTGAATAATATAGATATATATATATATATGTTATATATATATATATTATAATCAATAAATAACATAAATTGTTTTCATCATTGATAAAAATTCTTTTAAACGATTACATGGAACATTTCTTGAGGAAAATAACATTTTCCCTTTGAAATCATATATTTAAAATATAAAAATCTCACAAAAATATTTCTGAAACCATTTTATTTAAAATTAACTATGGAAACTTATAAAGTAATCTTTAAATAAATGAGTGGTCATGATATCAGGTAATTCCATGCATGTCGAGTTGGTTAAAAACATCCCTTTTACAATTTTGTAAAAAAGAAAAACATACTTCATTTAGAAAACAAAAATAATTTTCCTCTCAAACAATTTATAAAAAAGTAAAACATGGTTAATATTTACATTTGGATAATATTAAAAATATTCCAGAAAATATTTTTCAAAAATAAGGAAAATGATAGAAAATTATTTTTGATCAAAGAGAGAAATAAATTCATATTTTCTTAAAATAAATTTCTCAAACCAAAGTGAGTGAAATTGTAACGACCCGAAATTTTGAATAAATCTTTTTTTCTAATTTTGTGTGTTATATTATTTTCATACTAAGCAAAACTATTTCATTCGATAACATGAGTATAATTAAAATGAGACCATTGGGTTTCGACTGTTATATGAAAATTGGTCAATATGACTGTAGGAAACTAAAGGTTGTGATTTTTGTCTCTAAATACAAGTGATCATGGTTAAATATTATATAAAGAAGATTCTATGGCCTCATCCAGTAGTCTCGGGCCAATCAAAGCCCTTCTAACAGAACTTGGGAAGGAGGTAACACCACTGGGTTTTTCTCTGGAGAAAACCCAAGCCGAACTTCATCGTCAAAAGCTAGAACAGAATAGCCTTCGTGAGAAGTTTAAAATGATAGAAATTACTAGTCGGGTGATGTTGGTCGAGCCACCCCCATATTCTCTCACCTTAGCACATCTTACACTTAGGTACTATGCTAGGGTTATAAGGGGATATGTAAGGAGACCATAACTACATTGTGTAATCCTTTGAGATAAGTAAAATTTTGATTTCTTCTTATGGTGAAGTTAGTGAATTTTCAGAGGTCCGGATAATTTTAGGATGTATATTATTGGTGAATTTTAAGAAAAGGATATTTTAAAATATTTATGTAAACATTAAATAATTAATGATGTGTAATGATTTTCAAAAAAGGGTCTTCTACAAATGTGTTCAGTAATAAATTTAGAGTCTAATAAGATCAATATAATTTTTGTTGAATAGTAATTTATGAATCGTGATTTTATGCTTAGGATTAGTAATGTGACCAAATGGATTAGTAATCTCACTTAAATAAAGTATTAATATAATATAGGTACCCTGATTAAGTAATGTGATTCAATAAAATAGGTGAATAACTATTTCATAAATTATTAGTCACGTATTAGTTTTTTCAGGTGAATAGTGTTTTTTTAATTTAAAATTAAATTAATAATATTTAGAAAATTATTTTTAGAAAATTGAAATTATTTTTGAATTTAGAACATCGATATTATGTTAAGGTAATTTTTGGAGATTTTTCTGAAAAAAATGAATTTTCAGTGAATCGTGTTTTTATATAAAAATTAAATTATAAATATTTAGAAAATTATTTTCCTAAAATGGAGTCCATTTTTAAAATCTGAGCATCGATATTTGGTTAAGATGAAATTTTGGGATTTTTCTGAAAAAGATGAATTTTAGGTGAATTGTGAATTTTCAGTTTACAGTTTCGGATGTTTAGTGACATCATTAAGGATGTAATAATTATGTAATAATTATGGTCGACTTATGAATAATAATATAAGGTATGCCGTGTAACAAGTGGTCAATACCATGGGAAAATATCATGGGCAATCCCATGCTTTTGCCAATACGACCAATGAGGTGTCCCTTGGCCATTAATGCCTTGTCCCGTCTCTTCCCCTATAAATACCAAGACATTCTCTCATCCTTTCCATTCCAAAATCATCCTCAATGAAGTTAGGGTCTCCTTACCTCCCAAGGAGTCCTCCCAAGGTTCCCCCAATCCCTCAAGGTCCCAACCTTCGAGTTTTAAGAGTTACGTTTTAAGGTAAGGGATCCTACCTCTCTCTTTCTTTCCAAGTACTCTCTTTTATGTCATTTATTTTATGCTCCATGTTCTTATGTTGGGGATGTTATATTATATTAATACCACTGTCCTTTTCATTTTCATATGATCAGAGATCCCCTCTTACTCTCATGAATTCATTTTAATAATGTTTACGAGACGCCGTTAGGCTGCCGAATTTTTAAGGGATTCATTCTCCCTCCTCATTTTCAAGTTCTATTTTCATGTCAAGCCTTTCAGGTTCCTTTTATTATGATGGGGTATGATATCTATATCTATAATACTGATATTGTATGTTCATATGATGATATACCCTATTTTATCTCGTCAATTAATTTTTTTGATGTTTTAAGTGGCGCTGTTAGGCTGCCGAATTTTTAAGGGATTCTTTCACCCTTCTCGTTTTCAAGATCTATTTTCATGTCAAGTCTTTCATGTTCCTTTTTATTATATTGGAGTATGATCTATATATATATCATAGTTATCTTTTATGTTCATATGTTGAGAGACCCTATTTGATCTCGTCAAATCATTTTTTTATGTTTCAAGTGACGTCGCTAGGCTGCCGAATTTTCATAAGAGAAATCTTATTTCTGTCTTCTTCCCATGTTTTTCATTTCAAATGGTATGTCTTTCAAATTTAATTACCATGTTATTATATAATTTATATTCTGTCCCTCTATTTTTTATGGATCATTTATGAGTGGGTGACCCATTTCCACTTTCTTTTCAATATTTTCAAAAACCATATAACATAGTCGTTATGCTGCAGAATTTTCATCTCAAAATGTCACTCTCTTTTTCACAAATTCTTTTATATTATTAATTGAATTCTCAAAGTTTTTATTTTATATGGGTATTCAAATATATATAAAAAATTTCTATTTTAGTTCTGGGACTTACATACATGAAACCCTCGTTCCATTTTTCGTGGGTTCAAAGTGACATAAAGATCATCTCTTTAAAGCCATTTTCTAAACGTTATGATTATGAAATGAAACCCATTTCTTTTATGCTATATGGGTTATTTGTGAAATGTTTGATGATGATATACGTGGATCACATAATAATAAAGGAATGTTTAAGGGTGCGCCCTGATAGCGCACCAATGCATTGGGTAGATACTTAATCTCTAGAGATGACCATTTGTAACGACACATTGGTGAATAACCTTGGTAATTTTTAATGACACCTTGCGGATGGACCATGGTGAAACGAAAATGAGTGTCTATGTTAAATGTTTTAGCCACATATTAAAGTTATGAAACATGTTATTTTTATTATGATATGCCTCATGATCTCTTTCTCTGGCCTTAAAGTTATTTTTCATGACTTTTTGATGTATCTCAAGTTCACATGTAAAATGTTTCCCTTGTTTCCCTTACTGGGCCTTCTGCTCACCCTTTCCTTTTATGTATTATCCCAGGTTATGAGATACTATAATGAACTTAGGTTGATCAATGAATAAGCCTTTAAAGTTTTTAAGAAGTATGTTTTATGTTGTCATGTATTAAGTTCCAGGTATCTAAGACACTAAACATTAATGATCCTCGGTTTTGTATAAAGTAATGAATGTTAATGTGATAAAAGGCCTGATGTTATAGTTCGTATCAAAGGATGGTTTAGTTATTTATGGAAATTAGGATATGAAAACATTATGAAGAAGCCTATAGCAATTTTTAATATAGAAAATCTTCCTGGTATTTTGGTGAGAATTGAATAAGTGGTTTATCAAGAAAATACATCCCTGTCTGGATATGAGCAGGTAGAGGTCGCTCTGGCACATATGTATATAAAGGTAAAACATGAAAACACCTCTTTGATCTAGACTAGAATGGGAACTGGTACACGACAACGAGCCTTCTGCACTCTTGATTACGAAACTCTCAGGGGATATGCTTTGGTAAATTAATAATCTTAGTATGAACCTTTATTAAAGGAAAAAATATAAAATAAAATAAAGATTCACATAAGAATATATGATCATGGATAACCTAGATTGGATCCTAGGGGATCACAATATAAGATATACTTTTATTCTACATGTTTATCCTTCTATGCATAATGTTTCTTTTTCATGATTATTGTCTAAGTATTTGAGCCCCCTAATTATACTTTCTTTTATTAGTTAAAGGTAGGAAATGGAATAACATGTCCAAACAACCAATGTGATAGTAAATTTGATGATTTACCTATTAATATGATAGAGATGACGAGAGATCAAGTTGAACATATTGTGATTATGCCAAACTAGCTATAAAAAATCATAATTTTTAATTGGTACCTAGTTGAATGCCCAAATTCGTCAAGGAAGAAGAAGACGAAGTCTCAAGGATGTTCATCTGATAAAGTTGATAAGGGAAAGAAGTCCTAATTTCCTTTGTGCAAAAAGGGTGGAATGGGGAACCAAGGAGAATGTCCCAAAGGAACCGGGACATGTTTTAAGTGTGGGGTGATAGGGCATAAAGTATCCAATTGATTTAAAAAAATGGATAATGTGATGAATAGAGATAAGGTTCGATCTAATGTACCTTATTATTTTCAATGTCATAAATGTGGATATGTTAGAAATTATGCAATGAAATTCTCTCTTGGAAGGGATGAGAAGCATGATGAGCATCAACAATCTTCAAGGACAAGGGAACAATGCAAGTCCTATGCTGAGATGGATCATGATGAAAAAAGTACATGTAACTTATTCGCAATAATTGTCTATGTCATGTTGTATTTTACTTCATGCCCTATGAGCATATCTTTATTGTTTTTTAAGAACATCGAGTAACTAACTAAGATGGTTTTATATAATTATGGAAAACATGTATTGTTATGTACCACATGTTGATGTTGTGAAGGTGTTCTTCTCGAAAAAAAGATGATTAGGGGATTAAAAGAAGATTATTATTTTGGAATATGTTCACTATTTTGGGAACCCTATATGATTGAGGTAAATTGATTACTACTGTATTTTCATTGAGGAGTAATGGTTGACTTATATTTTGAAGAACCGATTAATTTAAGGTGAACTTATAGTAATTTAGGTTACTTATGGATATGATAAACCTATCTTGGGGAAAAAATGTTTAGGTTAATTACTTTTGTTATAAGATGTTAGGAGTGGTTGATGTTGTTTGGAGATGACCGATAAAGTTTATCCTGGAAGACTATGTTATCAAATCCTTCTTATATTTGTGTTTAATTCTTAGTTTGGTTTATATTGAGGAATTTTAAGGAATGTTTTTTATGGAATGGTCTATAATGAATTTTGGGAAGTACCGTGGAACTTTGAAGATTTAAATTAGTTTCTCTTCCTATGGGGTTCTTTATTTTTGAAGAGTTGTTTTATCTTAGCCTTTTTGTTTTTGGGATAAATTTTTAAAGATAAATAATTATTATTTTTTGGATTACGTGATTCTCTAGAAGATGATTCTTGTGCTTTGATGAGACCAAGTATTTTTGAATTCTCATCGTTTGGAGAAATGATTAGCCGTGGTAGAAACTTATTAAAGGATGAAACTCTACTTGAAGGTAAGTATATTTCCTTGTGTTCATATTCTATGTAGTAAATGAAATCCTCAAAATTATTAAAAGGAATATAAAAAAAATGTTGTTGGTTTAATTTTCCTACTGCTTAATCAAATACCGTTTAACCCATCACATGTTTGTGATTTTCTGGTGGTTAACTTTCTCTTAGACATGTTTTCTATCACTCTCCATCAGAACTTAACCGTTTATTTTTTCCTCTATATCCAGGTTTTCCTACATGGAATCCTAGTATGGGTTAACTCGGGTGACCTTTGGACTTCTCTTTCTTTCTTTTAAAGTAATAGTGTTACTGACTCTTTTTTTTGATGTGGGACTTTCAATGAAATTTCCAAGCCTAATTTTAAAAATTGTGAGGACACAATTTCATAAGGGGGGAAGATTGTAATGACCTGAAATTTTAAATAAATCTTGATTCCTAATTTTTTGTGTTATTTTATTTTTATACTTAATAAATTTGTTTCATTTTATAACATGAGTATACTTAAAATGAGAATGTTGGGTTTCAACTATTATAGGACCATTGGTCAATATGACCATTGGAAACTAAATGTTGCAATTTTTCTCTAAATACAAGTGATCTTGGTTAATTAATATAGAAAGAAGATTCGATGGACTCATCCAGTAGTCTTGAGCCAATCAAAGCCCATATAACAGAACTTGGGAAGAAGGTTACACCCCTGAGCTTTGCTCTGGACCAAACCCAAGCCGGAATTAATCATGTGAAGCTAGAATAGAATCGCCATTGCCGGAAGTTCAAATTGATAGAAATTACTACTCGTGCGATGTTGGTTGAGCTGCCCTCAGATTCTCTCACCTTAGCACACCTTGCACTTAGGTCCTATGCTAGGGTTATAAGGGGATATGTAAGAAGACCATAACTTCTTTGTGTAATCCTTTAAGATAAATAATATTGTGATTTATTCTCATGGTGAAGTTTGTGAATTTTCAAATGTCCGAATAATATTAGGATATATATTATAGATGAATTTTGGGAAAAGGATATTCTAAAATATTTATGTAAACCTTAAATAATTAATGATGTGTAAAGATTTTCAAAAAATGGTCTTCTATAAATGTGTTCAGTAAGAAATTTAGAGTCTTATAAGATCAACATAATTTTTGGTGAATAGTAATTTATGAATAATGATTTTACTCTTAGGATTAGTAATGTGACCAAATGGATTAGTAATCTCACTTAAAGAAATTGTTAATATAATATAGGTACGTTGATTAAGCAATGTGATTCAATAAAAGAGGTAAATAAATGTTTCATAAATTATTAGTCAAGTATTAGTTTTTAGGGTGAATAGTTTTTTTTAGTTAAAAATTAATTTAAAAATATTTAGAAAATTATTTCTATAAAAGGGACTTTATTTTTGAATTAAATCATCGATATTATGTTAAGGTAATTTTTGGGGATTTTTTCTGAAAAAAATGTATCTTCCTTGAATAGTTTCTTTATAGAAAAATTAAATTTGATATATTTAGAAAATTATTTTCATAAAATGGATAGTAAGATAAGGTATTTGGTGTACCATGTGGCAATAACATGGGAAAATACCATGGGCAAGTCCATGGTTTTGCCAATACCACCAATGAGGTGTCCCTTGGCCATTAATGCCTTGTCCCCTCACTTCCCCTATAAATACCAATCCATCATCTCAACCTTTCCATTACAAAATCATCCTAAAAGAAGTTCTGGTCTCCTTACCTCTCATAGAGTCCTCCCAAGGTTCCCCAAGCCCTCAAGGTCCCAATTTTCGAGTTTTAAGAGTTACATTTTAAGGTAAAAGATCCTACCTCTCCCTTTCTTTTCATGTACTCTCTTTTATGTCATTTCTTTTATGATCAATGTTATTTTTTTGGGGATGCTGTTTTATATTAATCCTATTGTCCTTATCATGTTCATATTATGAGAGACCCCTATCTCTCTCATCAATTCATTTTAATAATGTTTAAGTGGCGTCGTTAGGTTGCCGAATTTTTAAGGGATTCTTTCACCCTTCTAATTTTCAAGTTCTATTTTAATGTCAAGACTTTCAAGTTTCTTTTATTATGTTGGGGTATGATAAATATATCTATAATAATGATATTGTTTTGTTCATATGAAGAGATACCCTATTTTATCTCATCAATTCAATTTTTTGAAGTTTTATGTGGCGCCGGTAGGCTGCCGAATATTTAAGGGATTCTTTCACCCTTCTCATTTTCAAGATCTATTTTCATGTCAAGTCTTTCATGATACTTTTTATTATTTTGGGGTATTATCTCTATTTCTATCATACTGATATTTTATTTTCGTATGATGAGAGATCCTATTTGATCTCTCCAATTCATTTTTTGATGTTTTAAGTGATGTCGTTAGGCTGCCGAATTTTAATAAGTGAAATATTATTTTTGTCTTCCTTCCATGTTTTTCATTTAAAATGGTATGTCTTTAAAATTTTATTACCATGTTCTTATATCCTTTATATTACATCCCTCTCCTGTTTTAGGGATCATTTATGAGTGGGTTACCCATGTCCCCTTTCTGTTGAATATTTTCTAAAGCCCTATAACATAGCCGTTATGCTACAGAATTTTCGTCTCAAAATGTCTCTATTTTTTTCTAAAATTAATTTACTTTATTAAGTGATTTCTCAAAGTTCTTTCTTCTATATGGGTATTCACAAATATATCAAAATGTTCTATTTTAATTATGGGACATACATACAAGAAAACCACTTTCCTTTTTCCGTGCGTTCAAAGTGACATAAAGATCACGCCTTTAAAGCTGTTTTTAAAACGTTATGATTATGAAATGAAACCCATTTATTTTATGCTATATGGGTTATTTATGAAATTTTTGATGATTATATAGGTGTACCACATTATAATAAATGAAAATTTAAGGGTGTTCCCTGATAGCACTCCAATGCATTAGGTAATGACTTAATCTCGAGAGACGACCATTTTTAACGACACCTTGGTGAATAACCCTGGTTATTTTTAATGACACAATTGGGATGGACCGTTGTGAAACAGAAATGATTGTCTATGTTAAATGTTATAGCCACATATTCAAGTTATGAAACACATTATTTTTATTATGATATTCCTCATGATCTCTTTGTCATGCCTTAAAGTTATTTTTCATGACTTTTTGATGTATCTCAAGTTCAGATGTAAAATGATTCCCTTATTTCCCTTACTGGGCCTTCTACTCACCCTTTCCTTTTATGTATGCTCACAGGTTATGAGATGATGTAATTAACTTAGGATGATCAATTAATAGTCCTTTAAAGTATTTAATAAGAATTTTTTATGTTGTCGGGTATTAAGTTCCTAGTTTGTAAGACACTAAACCTTAAAGTACCTCGGTTTTGTATAATGTAATGATAGTTAATGTGATAAAAAGGGAGGATGTTATAGAAATGGTATAATTACTTGAAAATTTCAGTAATTAATAGAGTATAATAAAATTAAATTGTTTTATTAAAAACAAATCAAACAATTATCATCAACCGAAATTGAATGATAAACAATCCGGGTTAAAATGACATTGAAACAAAAAACATTATCACTTTTGTAACTTTTGAATCTTAACTGCCATGATTGAAGTAAATCAATTAAAACAAAAAATTTCACGAAATATGGTTTATTCATGATATAAGATGTAAATTGTGATTATATACACAATTTAAAATAAATTGAGTGCATAAAAGAACATGTGTATCAACCAAGTAATTTTTGAGATGAAACACTTTCCACGATTCCAAAAATTTTCGTATATGCATTATATCTATAGAATAATAAAAGTATATTAACTTTGTTTTTCTTAATAAATTTTTATAGTTTTAATCAGTTATATTTTAACTATTTATTTCATTCATTTTAATGGAAAATTTAATTACATAATCATGTATGTCCACATCGGGTGTTTTGAGGATGCTTTGTTCTTAATTTAAAAAACAACATTGGTATATTTACCATTGTAAATGAGTTAATTTTACCATCATCTATAGAATAATAATAATGAAATATTTACCATTTTTCTACATCAATTATAATTTTTAAAACCAACTATGAAATATGGATATTAAGAATAAGCTCTGTTAAAATTAGGGAGATGATTGATTTTATGTACACACGAGTAATGTGTCCATTTTTCAATAATCATTATGTAAAGAAGTAAGTGTAATTTTATGTTTATTTAATGAAAATAATATAATAAATATAATATTATTTCAATAAATAAAGTCACATATACCGTCAATGTGATGTTTTAATAATGAAATGAATCACATCTCTTTGTATGGTGGCAGTCCTTTATATAGACAAATGATATTATCATTTTTAAATGGGTGGTACAAAGAAAATGTATATGATACATTAATTTAAAATAATTATTAATATTTAATTAATATAATTCATAAAAATTAAATCCGTCATCATTAAAATCTATGATTGGTGACGATGGAAAATAAATTACTTCAATTAATGATGCGGTAGTCCACCGTACACCCAAACAGTGGTTTTGTTTACAATTTGAAGGAATAAAAGATAGAAAAATATTAAATTATAATCATAATAAAATATAAACATCTAATATATAATTATTTTATTATATTTTAATTTTTAATATATTATTGAAGGTGGATAAATAAGAAGTAAAAAGGATCTCAGTGAGGACGTTTACCTTCGCATGTAAAGAACTCATTTAGATATCATATTAATAACACTATGGATAGAATTTTGGTAAGGCCATAAGATCTAGATTGTGTATAAGGATATTGGGGGAAAATATTTTTTTGTTTCTGTGATCATAATTAATTTAAATTTCTGAATATTTGTGTGTGTGTGTGGGGGGGGGGGTTCCCTTTTACAATCGAGGATTAATGGAGTATTTGTAAATACCCAAAAAAATTAAATAATGGGATGTCACCCTTAATCCAAGTGCCACCAAAATTAATAAATCAATAAGTGGTGGAAATATAAGTCAATGAAAAATCTCTAAAAATAAATATAAAATCTGTTAAAATTTTAATCATCTTGAACTATAAGGCTACTCCTTTTACCATTTTAATTTGATTACCACGATAACTATTTTTTTTTATTTTTAATATTAATTTTGACAATACATTAAATTGAAATTATTATATAATATAAATTAGTATGATTAAAAAATATTAATCTGTATTATAAAATTAAATTCATATAATTGGTATAATTTAATTTAAAATAAATCCCTCATGCATGTCAAAATGTGATTTTCTTAAAAATTCATTTTTCAAGGAAAAGATGATCTTATGTTAACTATATGAATAAAAATCATAATTAAAAATACTTTGATTAAAATATATATATATATAGATATATATATATATAATAAATTTCATTTAAATAATTCCACATAAAGGTTTATATGTAATTAATAAAAATATATGAACATTATCTTCTTGAAAACAGTTTTCAGAAAAATGTGTTTTAAAAATAAAACACATAAAATAAAATCCATTTTAAAGGTGATTTAAATGTTATTTATTTTTTTATATATAAATAAATAAATAATAATTATTTTAACTTTAAATTAAACTAAAATATTTTTGGAACTTTAAAATAACTTAATTTATTAAAATAAGTTTACTTTACAAAATTCTGAATTTTTTACTACCCCCTAAAAGATATATTTTTTTCTTACAAATAAAAACAATTCACCCAATGTTAATATCAATATAATTACTTCAAATAAAATTTCATTTTATAAAATAATCTTTCGAATAGATATAAATATTAATTATAATATTTTATTACAAAAAACAATAAAAACATTTTTGAATTAAATTTTTTACAAAAAATTAGGTGTTATTTTACTAGTCATTTATAAATATATTCATATTTATTATAAAATTTATATATATTTCATAAATTATTTAATAATATTTTTACATTCAAATTTAATGGGTTGGATGTAATGATCATATTAAAATCATAATATTTTTATGATGTGTTTGGTTTGTTTAAACATAGCGTTGCGTGTTGAATACGCTAACAAATATAGTGTTCCTTTTAAATTTCAGGCTGTTACAATGGGTAAGTATTTACTTGGTAAATATGAAAATTAAGGGTTAATACTTCATTTTTCAATGAATACTCAGAGGCGATGTGTAGGTTCTTCAACAAGTTACTAGATCAGTGATATGTTAGTCATGAATAGTAATGTGTGGCCCTCCTTTTTCTAACTTATATACATTATCCAGGAGTAGGTTTTCCTGACTATGGTATTGAGTGGTAATCTATATGGCATGATTATTTGATATAATTCATGTCTTATAATAGCATAATAATTCCTTTGTTTCCTTCAAGTATATCTTATATCTACTCTATTTACATCCAATTTGGGCCATTGGCAATCTATAGATTCTTGTACAATGTGATATTTTGTGGAATAGAGTTGATATATATATAGATTAATTATAATGCTAAAACTTCTATTTATAGAGAATATCATGATTCTTAATATTCTATTTGATTACAATGATATTCTAGAACTTGAGATGGCTTGGTTTTTTGATTTCCTTTTTGGTTTTTAAGGATTCCTACTGAGTGTGTATATAATTATTTCCACACAAGTTTCAATCCCACATATGTTATGTCTATAAAAATGATAAATTATTTATAGGTGTCCGTAGAAGATTCATGTAATTCCCCAACCCTCTAAGCCTGAAGCCAGTGTATCATTTTATTACATTTTAATGATTAGAAGGAATCAAATCAAAAAAGACTAATTAGTATAAAAGTTTTATAAAAATATATAAAATACATGATACCCATATTACATTGGGAAGTATAAAATAAAACATGTTATATAATAAAATTAAATGAACTGAATCCTTGAAATCATATTGAAATATTTGTTCTTCATAACCTGGGGAAAGGGAAAAAATAAGGTTGAGATCAAATGCTAAGTAAGGGTAAATTAAAAAAAATCAATAATGAATAAATCAATATAGAAAGGTAAATAATTGAAAACAAGTTCCATTTAAACAACTATATTAGTAATAATATATATAGAATGGTAAATAACTAAAAAAAAATTCATTTAACCAACAAAATGAGAATAAAATGCATCCATAGATATTTCAACATAAAATCTCTTGGACAAATAATATCTAAACATAAATGTGGGAAATGATTAATTATTGAATGCCATGTTTTAGAGGAACATAGAACCCTTACCGTTAATAAATTTCATAAGATGGTTTAGAATACAAATTAAAAATCCATCCCTCTTGGACAACTATTATGTATCATGAGACTATCAATGCATTGAGGGGATATCTATAACTGGGCCCCACCTCAGTCATACCAGTCCAAAGCATTCCTAATGTAAAATAATTGATTAAATTAATAAATAATAATTCGTATCAAATATTTTTACTGAATAATGGATATATATTTATCAATAGTTACCCTTATAAGGAAATGTAACAACAAGGGTCGTTTACAATTATGAATGGAAATACAGTTGAAAGGAAATTAAAACATTATTAAGGAAAAATATTCATTAAACATTCATTGTCCCATACCACTTGGAAAAATTTGAATCATAATCCCCATGAAGGAATAACATTAAATGAAACAAATAAAAACTCGATAATAAAATTAATAAAATTATGTAAATTACTTACTTTCATTAGAAATTTTTTCAATTTTATAATTATTTTTATGTAACTTATTATAATGTTGTGAAAAACTACTTAAACAATTATGTTTAACTCGGGAGGTTTGACCATATTTGGTTTTTCTATGTCAAAAATGAATTCGGTAGGTTAGCTATGGTCAAAGTGGTTATTATTTAAAATATAAATAATAATAATAGTTACATATTTTTCATATTTATACATAAATTATAATTTTATTACCAATCATGAAATATGATTATTAAAAATGAACCAACATTGGAATTATGGAGATGGTAGGCCATACACTGATATTAGTAATGTTCCCACTTTTCAATGATTGCTGTGGAAAGAAAGTAAGTAACCTTATATAATTAATGAATTTTCAATATATCATAAATACCATTTTATTAAATCATATATAAAAATAAATAGAATTATTTTTATTTCAAAGTAATTACATCATGTCGAGGATTTAGTAGTCCACACGTCCACGATCGACGTTATCACATTTTAGTGTTTGAAAAGGGTAAAAATGAAATTGATATATTTTATTTAAAAAAATTTAAATATGTCATGTATATCATATATATGTCCTTTATGTCACATTTGTTTAATTAAAATAATGATCTTCTTTGCATCGGAGGAGGACCTCATCAACACCTAGTTGAGGGCCCCCCAATGTTGCAATGGTTTCAGGTTCATTTTGTTTTGATGGATGTTTGAATTTCATATGAAACATGAACCACCTTCTTCTGAGATTTGGGTCAGATTCCCCAACCTCCCACTACCATTCCAAAATACTTTTATGTTAAAAAGGATCGAAAATATTACAGGTAGATATCTACGCTCAGAAAGCCGCACAGAAGATGTTTTTCACTCGGTGAATTTGCGGGTGTGTATTGAGATGGACATGTCTAAAATACCCTTTGAGTATGTATGGATAAAAATTGGTGAGGAGTTTGGGGGTAAACATCGTGTGGTATATAAGAGATGATCTGATTTTTTCTCATCATGTAGGCAGTTGGGACATAACACCTATGTATGTCAATAGGGGTGACAATACTGGTGGATAGGGGTATTGGTCACCAGGGTGCTCAGATGGAGACTAAGATGGTTGAAAATGATGAACAATTTGAAGTGGGTAGAGAAATAGTGTAGGTGAACCTCATTTGTAGCGGAGGATGGAGAAGGAATGTCGCGTCACCATTTCAACTTACTGGAATGTGAATATTGAAGTTGTTTCAGGTCCGGAGGAGGGGAAGAAGACCATTGACAATCAGTTGAACCCGCAGGTGTTTGAGGTTTTTAGCAGACTAAGGGACAATCTTGATGGTCCTTCCAACCATAGTGTGCAGAGAGGCGAGGGGAGGTCTCAACATGAAAATGTCAGAGTGGAAATTTATAGGAATTAGAAGGATGTGGTCTTGGAACATACAATGGGTGGTGCACAGGTGGTATCGACTGCTTTTTGTGATGAGGAGTTAAGGGTGGGCAGTGGGGAATGGAGTAAGGGGAAGCATGGTCCCTCTATGGGCATGGCTATTTCAAATAGAGGAGAAGATGAAGGGGATTCAGGTTCTCTGAAACAGACTCTAGTACACTTGAGCAACATGTTCGATGGACTTACAAGGGGTGATGTGTGATCAGAGTATGATATCCTTGATAAGAGCAATGAGGGTGTGGGAAGGAACCCTATGCGAATGGACCCAGGCTTCTCGGAATATGAAGCATTAAGTCCGAGGAGTAGCATGAGTGCTAGGAGAAGGAATGGGATGAAGGATTACTCCTCGACACCTCCTACTTTGTAGACCTGGTCAACAAAAAAGTTAAATGGAAATTAGTTTTCCTGTGAAAATCCATGTCATAAGAGAATAAGGGGATAGGGTGATCAATCCTCAGATTTGATTTTATGTTCCAAAGAGGAAGTGACTGGGCACGTCTGGGTTCTAAATGCAAATGATGAGGAGGTAGCCAAGATAATGGGGAGGTCTGTAAAAGTGTATCTCAATGACGTCCAATACTCTTGGATTGAAAAAGAAGATCTCATATTGTTAGGGGGCTTCAATAAATGTTTGATCAATATGGAGGAGTACATCCAGCCCCATGACCAACCTTCTTTTGAGTTTGAAATGCTGATGACCAAGGTACTAGACACTCAGTTCTCATATTTATCATGTAAATTGTTTAAGGAAAAAGGATATGGTGTTCTTAAGTTACTCTTTTATGATTCTTTTTATGTTGGCTTACAGAGCTTGGTTGTCTTAGTGGAATGTTTTGAGAACTGTACCTGGGTTAGGTTCAGTTCTCTGGTTTGTTATATTGGATGTTTTTTGATTGCACTCATCATTTCACATAGATTTTCTCCAGATGGGGATCGGATCATGAAGTGTTGACCTGAGATTTCCTTTTTGATTTGGTCATTGAGAGGGTATGTCTTCACCATCGGTTCCATGATCAATCATTTACGCATGGGACTGTTCACTGAATGGTCATTCTCTAATTAATTCTTCGATATGTTGCAATTGGTGGGGAGGAGACAATCTTACGTTTTTTATTTTCATATTTTGGTTTTTTATGGTTGGTTTTGGATATCATGGATTCTCCCGTATCCTTAAAAGTGTTTTGATAATAAAAAATAAATTTTAATTTAGTTTAATTAAAACCATCCACTATAAATTCCATATATAGTGTGAACAAATCAAATCGCTTTGGTGAGGCAGTAGTCCGCACTTCCACACATGATATTACCATCTTTACACAAAATATAACATATATAGGTATGTGTTATAAAATAACTATAGAAGTATTAACATATAATAATTATCATATATATCATATATAAATACCATGTCCGTAATAATAACCAACCATGAAAGGTGGTTAAGAGAAAAGAAACAAAATTGTTTCATGAGGCCCAAGTTCATCTTATAGAAGAACGGTATGTTTGTTATCCATTATTTGGAAGTGTGTTTAAGTGTAGGTATAACCCTTAACATGAATGAAAATCTATATATTTATTATACTAGTTTTGTTATATAATCACAGAATAATTAAAATTTAAATGGTGGATAAATAAATAAAACTAAAGAGCTTGAGGAATGATGTTACCTCTTCTTCGGGTAACTTGTTTTGGTTTGCACTAGAGAGATTAAATGGATATATTTATGAACTAGGTGATGATTATAGGTTGAGGGGGGTGGGGTAGGTCTATTTTTATAATATTTTTCAGAATATATTAGTTTATCCAATGTGAATTTTGTGGTGTGAGGAAGTGGGAGGTGTGAGTGACTTTTTATAATGGAGTGGAATTCTAATACTATTCAAAAGGTAACACTATTTGAAGGTATACCTTATCTCATGGGATTAATAAATGGGAAAAAATGGATTAATGTGAAATTATGATATATAAAAATATCCACCACACAAAAATAATGTCATTATTATAATTTTGTTCCTTAGTTTTTTTGTATTCTAATATATATTATTTTGGTTTTTCTTTTAGGTAAATAGTTTTCCAAGCAATGTAATTTAAATATTAAGAATAAATATAGATGATATTTATTATAAAATATAGACCCATTTAATTATATATATTATTTATAATTTACAAAATACAAATCTAATGGGTGCTGGAAATTAAATTTAAAACAACCACAGGTGATGCGCAAAAAGCACTACTTTAACCTAGACCATGCTGAAAATATTTTTACTATATAGGGGTCAATATGATAATTATAATAGAAAAAATTATCAATGAATGGACCATATTTGATATTTATTAACACTTAAAAATAACTTTTAATAATTTTGGGTTTTAATTAATTTTAAATTATTTAATAAAATATCATTTATTATAAAATTACATTAATGTTAATATTGACATTATTTATTTAATATTAATTTTAAAATAGAAAAAAATATTTTAATTAATATTGATTAATTTAAATGATATATAACATAATATATCAAACAAAAAAAAATTAAATACATTTATTAAATAAAGTTTCATCACTTTTAATATTTATAGTATCCTTTATTTTGGTTAGTTATTAACTAAATAATCATTTTGTCGACGTTTCATAAGCCTTTAATGTAAATAATTAATCTCTAAAAATTAATGATAAATAATTATGATAAAAATGACTCATTTATGTTTCAAAAGGATATTTATAACTGAAAATATGTTGTTTTTTTCACATCTCAATGTTTTATAAATATTAACGGCATAAAAGGTTCATTTTTTGTATTTTTCATTACATAACTTATCATATAGGGAACATTCATGAACCTGTTCACAAATTACCCATAAAATTATAAAAAATATTTTATATGGTATAAATATTTAAATACCATGGAATTTGAAAATGTTTCGAGGGCATTTTGGACATTATTTTTATGGTTTTTCTTTTATTAATAATAATTTTACCTTAATTTTAATTAGTTTATAAATTAATTTTAATGCAAATCCCACACACATGGTGAGAAAGTAGGTTTTTAAAGTAAAGATGATCAAAAGTTCAATTACTATTTATATCCAATTTCAATATAAAAATAATTATCAAGATCTAAATTTAATTAATATATATATATATATAATTTATCTATATTTACTTTAAGAACCAACTTATAATATTATTTATCATTAATAATTATTTAACGAAAAAGTCAGTTTTTAACAAAGATGCAGTATTTTTCACTATCCATGAAAAAAATAAAGCTCTCATGAAAATACAATAAATTCACCCTATGAAAATTTTGACATTCCTAATTCAAAAAAGAAAATTATTTTGACTACTAAATTTTTTAAATTTTCTAAAATTTAGTTTTAAAATTGGTGCACCATTAAAAGTTGTTAAAACTTGGTCTCGCGTGTGATAGAAGCTAACTCATTATTGTGTGTAGAAGAATCTTAACATAGTGTTTTTCATTAAGAAATATAGAAAAAAATAATTTTTATTCTAAAATGATAATATTATAAAGAATTTGGGTCCTACATTCTCCCCACCTTAAATATATTACATCCTCACAATTCATGTTTTTTCTCGATAGTCAAGGGACTGATAGTTGAAAATACTCTGGTTAAATGACCCAAATCATAAATATGCTCAAAAAACAGATTACTAATAAAAGGGAAAATTTAATATTTATTTTATCAGAAATATAAACATTTTATTATGATAAAATTAGTGAAAATCTTTCCATAGAAGAGAAATATTACTATCATGTTCTGATGGATAGTGATTGAGAACATGTTCCACATAATTTTTTAGAACACAAAACCATAATCCCAAGGTTTGAATAAATGTCATTCATTGAGAAAAAAATGATTATAATACAATATTTTTTTTATTTCAAGACCCTTTTTCCTATAATTGATAAATTTGTTCACAATATTTTCCATTGATTGTGCCTTGAACCATTTCTAATTTATCACTTAGTATAATATGTATCATATGGTGATGTAATGAAAGAATCTCCAGAACCTCTTCCAAAATTTAAGATAAACCATTTCATAAATTTTAAAATTTTACAATAGATTATGATGTAACATTTTAGAAATAAGTTCACTGAATTTCCAAAATGAAATTATCATTATCCTTTAATCAACATGAAGCATCTGTAAATTGTCACATTCCAAAAATGTGAATATCTTCATCATTTATTCTCTTAAAATATGGTAATAACTTGGATTACCATAAAAACATACTTAAAACATGCATGCTTCCTTATTATTTAAGAAAAAAAACATGTTATTTGTTATATTACATAAATCCAAATTTATTGTAAATTCCACCAGTAATAGAATAATCCACAATGTCGAAAAATCATTAATTAATTCCAAGGTAGTCACCACTTATCCAATTTACATTATTCTATTCCATCATATATTCTTCTAAAAATAATTACATAAATATTAGGAACATATTATGTCTTATCATTCCCACAACTATGTGTTTTCTAAATTTTTAAACGTTTTATGGAATCACATTTCTTGGTTATCAGTACCGATCAACGAAAACTTTTTAATCCTTGATGAAAAAGTACTATAGTAAAATACTTATATATTTTATAATCCATAAAAACAATAATTTAATGATAAAATACTCAAATGACATAATTCTTGGATCTAAGCACAAGAATATCTATTATTACTCTTCATCTATGATAATGGAAAAAGCTTGAACATGAACCATTAGTCTCCTTTGGTGTATATTTCCTTTTCACTTGAGACATTGATATGTGTTGTGTCCTATCTTCTTACAATTAAATAATTGTACACTAGGAACCTTTTTGTTACCCATTAAATCACAATCATGATGACATTTCATTCCATTCTTTTAGTAAACTCCCATTCATTTCAAGCAAGTTTCTAGATGATTATTTCCACAATTATTACTTGTGGGATAATACTTCTTTCCATTATTACCTTTATCTAATTTTTCCTAGTATTCCTCCTCTTCACATGATTCTGTAAGAATCTATAACACTTATGTTGTAATGGCCCGGACCTCTCCGGTCCATTACTTTGTTAAAATTTGATGTGGTCAAACATGATGCATGTTATAATAATAATTTTTGATAATAATAATTGATAATGTTGGCATGAAAATATTGGGTGTTAATTAGATTTAATGGTTTTAATTTAATCATGGTGAAATAAAATAAATAAAATCGAATGTATTTAATTCAATGAGGGGAGGTGCATGATTTCTTTTTGATTTATTTAAATTTTAATAAATAATAAATTATATTTGTAATAGGCATGAACTTGGAGGCAACTCAGCGTTGACGTAATGGTGGTCGGACATGGTCAACGCGGCAAACATGAATAATAATAATTATTATTAATAATAATTGGTGAGGAGTTAAGAAATATTAATTGGGGAATTGTTATTATTATTAACTAAATAATTGTAATAATAATGTTGGATTAAATTTTGAAAGATATGTTAATAATGATTTAATGAGATTTAAATTTTGAATTCAATGCAATGAGATTTGAGATATGAGGATAGATGAGAGATGTTATTATTTTTGATAACTGTGCTAAAAAAGAATGATAAAGGTTTAAAATGGATGTTGGGGCGTGCCACAAGGAGTAAAGGAAGGGGAGGCACCACTTTTGGGAGAGAAAAAATCGCAATGGAGAATCAATATTGGAGAGATATTACAAGGTGATGAAATAAATAATAATAATAATAATAATAATAATAATAATAATAATAATAATAATAACCATAAAGGCATGGAGCCAATGAGGCTCAACTTTTTGTGGTGGCATGGGATCAAGGAGGTTCTTTTGTATGTCATTATTATTATATATTATAATAATGATTACAAGATTTTAATGAGAATAAAATTAAAAGAGAAATAAATGAAAAATGGGGGAGTGTTTGATTCCAGCATGCAAGAAGACTCCGAATCGTGATTGATTTTGGAGTTGTGAAAATAAATAAACAATTGATTAATAATAATACTAATAATAAAATATTGTAATTATTAATTTTGATGATAAAACACCTTTTTGTCCGCAACTGCTTCGTGCAAGCACGGTTTCACGAACCTTCTGCGGCAGTGCGACCTTGACTTCAAGACGGAAATTATGAGTCCAATATTGGATGTATTTTTCAGGTTTTCAGATCGGGTTCCCAAAATGCTCGTGAATTAATAGATTTAATATTATTATTAAATCATCGACCGACCATAACTCCCACGTGCGATGTCTGATTGACTTGCCGTCAGTGGCGATGTGATCCTGCCATTAATACGGTCGATTTAATTCTAATGTTGGATATTAAATTATGGTTTGTGGCTTGGGTCCACAAAAGACTCAATAATAATAATATCATTATTATTACGGGATCTTGTATCCGACGTATCTCCCTCATACGATATCGGATTGACGAACCATCAACGACAGCATAACCCTGAAATTATGAAGGTCATTTTAAGAACAATGATGAATACCTTTTTATGACTCATGTCTTGGGTCAATAAAACACCTATTATTAATTGAATTTATTATTATCGTTAAACGCATGGAAACCGTGTGACGTGTCATGTGTTGACCAGTCAAACAACGTAACAGTTGTACGGTCACAACATGTATTCATTAATACACGTTGCATACCGTTTTACCGTTTTGTTGCCTATATAAGAGAGGGCCACATATTATTTACGGACCTCTCTTCTTCTACACATGAAGACGCTCCCAGATGACCCATAAGACTTCCTCCTATCTTCTTCATCTAGACTCTGATCGTCAATCCTTCAGTGGCTGCGGGATCGTGTCGACAATTCGAACATCATGCAACTCATTCCTTTCCCTCTTATTTGACTTCCTCTTCGCATTTTCCTATCAATGATATTGATGGTATTCGATGAACATCATCATAATGGTAAGCTCTACAACATTATTATTACTTTCTCAATCTCCTCATTCTATTCATCCTTGTCATGCAATGACAAGTGACACATTAAACATTAATGGGATCTATCTTGGTTGTTAGTGTTGTTTTGCCTCAGCGTCCATGGGAGGATGTAGTCATCGAGTGGGTTGATCAAAATCCTCGTGGTGGTTATTCTCGCAGAAGGGCATCAAAACCTGTTCAGGTAGGGTTCTTACCTTCGTCTCTTTCTTTTTTTGTGAATTATGCAGGGTGGTTATCCTCTTGTTTTCGTAATATATGGCTGAACCAGTAAATAACGATAACAACAGGTTAAAGAACGGGGTTCGGGAAGTTTTTTTGATAGTGTTGTTTTATTTCCATCAATGCTTATCCATTGATTATGTTGTGGATTTTATAGGCTTATTCCTACTTAAAATCAAGGTCGTTGGGGCCCTTTCCTTTCCCAATTAAATGTTTCCCTATTTTTCTGTATTGTTTTGTGGATGGAATTTCATAGAATGTGGAAATTGGTTAATCATGTCAAGTTGGTTGATTAAATGAATACCCGGATCCCATGAATAATCACCCTATTTAAACTAAATGGAAGAATGAATTTTTGGGTGCTGGTTGGGGTTTAATTTTTTGAAGGGGTGATTCATGGGTTGTTATGGAACGGGTGAGCAGCGGGGCTGCTGTTGGCTTGGTTGTGGGTTGGCATGTTTGATATGTTTGTGATGGGTAGTAGAGCTGTGGTAAAAGGTATCAAAGGGATGATGTTGTGGTACCAGTAATGTTTCTGATGTGTTGTGGTTATGGTGGTTGGCGACAGGGTTGTAGGGATGGGTTGTGCATTTGAATAAAAGTGGAAGAGTTAACTAATGAATTTTGGTGCATGGTAGTTGATTAAATATAGAAAATAAATGGAATTGATTGAATGATAAAAGAAAATTGTATTATTTTGCTTGTGTTTTCCCTATCTTTATTTGTGGTTGGCAGGGATATATTTTATTAATGATTTATCAGGCTTGATGTGGTTAGTTTCTCTATACTTAAGGAAGTGATAAAATAAAACTATTGAAACATGAAAAGCTTAATGGGGATTGGGGTTTTTTATTGTGTGCATACTTTCGAGGTAGAAGTGCCGAGGAATGTCCTCAGATCTTTTGTGTAGAAGCCTTAGGATGGGATGATTGGTTGATATAATTATATAAATCAGTACGTTTTATGTTCATTTACGCACCCCAACCATCTTGAGCACTATGTGCCGAACACCCGTGGGAATGGGATGAGATTCTCAAACATCTAAAAGAAGGGTGGATACTGTTCTTCCCTATGCTCCCTCTTCCAGGTTCTATAGCCCAAGATCCTTCGGGCAGGTTACGACAAATGTTTCCCAAGAGTCTTGATGATGAGGATGTGATATGTTCCCAGGTGTCTTTGGGATGAGATGTGATGTGGTTCCCAGGTGACTTCGGGATGATATGTGGTTATTGTTGAGGATTCATTGTTGATAGGATACTATGAGCTTCGTATGGCTAGGTTTCAACACTAGCTCAAGCTTCGTATGGCCAGGTTGCGGCACTAGCTCAGGAATAGGGGGAAGCATCAGAGCGTTAGGCATGAGGGCTTGGGCATTATTCAGTGGGAAGGTGGTGCGGGGTACCCATACATTTCTAATATTACTATACCAATATATTGACTTGCAATATTTGGTGAGTGTGGCTTGTAAGGTTGGGTGGATATATTCCTTTCTAGGCTTTGGTTCCTTTTGTTTTCTCACAGGGCATTAGGATGTCTCCCCATCTGTGCACGAGAGCTTTAGGTTTTCCTACTGAGTATACCTATATGCTCACCCTATGTTTACTTTCAGGTTTTCAGGAGGACTTCAGGGAAAGTGTGGGACCTTTCTAGTTGGGTGTTGGAGTTTTATGGTTGCAGTTTTTTGCTTTCTTTTTTTTGGTATCGTACTTTGGATCTTTTCTTGTACTTGTACTTTTATTTCAGTATTGCATAAAACATGCATATGGGTTTGGTTTTGGATTTATTTTCATTTACTTGTTCCTTTTTCTTTTGGTGTTTGACTCATCCTATTTCCCGATCTTAAATAATTAAAAGGGTAATGCCTCCCATATTTGTGAAAACTCATACCCTTGGTGCTAGTCGCCACTCCAGGTCCTACTGGAGGTGGGACTTGGGGGGTAATTATCTCCCTTTCACCATTTCTAGCTTAGGAGGGGCATCTTTTGTGGGAGGGGGTCGTGATAGAATGGTATCAGAGGTGATGGTTTAGAGATAGGATGAATTCTGGAGTTTGGAATAGTGAGGATTGCATGGGATGGTAGGGTAACCGTGTTGGTTGATCTTGGTGCGTGACATAGGACAGGGAAGACCGGCTAGGACACGAGATTTTAGGGCCCCCCACGATCCGATGTAAGGACTCTGAGCTTACCGAACGACCAATTAAGACTATATTTATTGCAGGGTAGAGACCCTAGGAAAGGTACATGCATCATCATGATTTGTGTTTTACTTGATTTGGGTGTTCTAGGAAAGAAATCAAAATAAAATGATATAATGAAACCTTGAGAAAATTTCCTTGCTACTTGGGATTGGGCGTTCTTTGTTTAACATACATCTATGGAACCTGGATGTCATTCTTGGGTGACTCAGGCTATCGAGGCCCAGCTGATTCAGACGGTCGATCAGTTGAGGATTGACCGAGAGGAGGAAGATGACTTGTGGAAGTGCACGTTTCGTGCTTTCCAGCAACAAATATTGAAGATGTATGAAGGCAACACTTCAGATGCAGAATCAGAGAGTTGGTTGGAGGAAGTTGAGATCACCTTTGGGCTGATCAGGGATCCATTAGAGTACTGAGTTACTCTAGCAGTAAGCCAACTGTGAGGAGTAGCGCATTAGTGGTGGATGCTTTATCTTTGGGAGGGGAAGTAGACATAAGTTTTATTGGACAACATCTAGAAGGAGTTCTGTGAGGAATTTATTTCCTCAATGGGGAAGGTCGAGAAGAGGCAGGAGTTGTTGTCTCTCCAACAAGGAAGCATGTAAGGGCGAGAACTAGGGGTCAAGTTCAAGGATGTCCTCTTTTTTTCCCCAAATCTCTGTCTGGATGAGTATTTCTGAGCCAGACATTTAGAGGAGGCACTTCACTCCTCTATTCGGTGCGCGGTGACCCCTTTCACCTTACCAACATACCTGGAAGTACAGAAGAAAGTGGAGATAATTGAGAGGATGTGCTCACAAGTAGGTCTACCGTGAGAGAGGAGTCACCCAAGTTCGTCCAAGAACGAGGCGGTCAGCAGTAAATCTCCAACAACAAGACCTTCAAAGTTTTGACCAGTAGGGAGCAGACTTTAGAAGGTCCCATACTAATCTCACAATTTTCGCCCGTTTTCTATGGGCCAGGGACTGAGGTGCTTTGCATGTGGGAATCGTGGGCATCTTGGTAGACATTGCCCTTTTTAGACTCAGTATGGAGGGACTTTCCAGGTTTTCCTCCAGCCCCAGCAGCAGTTCCCAGCCCGACCCTTCCAACAGCAACATGCTCCAGTCCCTCTAAGGGGAGCTGGAGTAGGTGGTGGACAACCACATGGAGTTCCTCAAGGACCCCAACCGGGACGTGGTCGAGGTGGTGGACTTCAACAGAAAGGAAGAGGAGTTGGACACAGACAGTTGCACGAAACAGAAACGACAACCCCAGTAAGGCCATATATTTAGAGAGATGTTTTCAGTTTTACTTAAATCCTCTCATTTATGTTTTGTTTAAATTTAAGAGCATCAAATTCCTTTGTTGAAACTCATTCTCCCCCATGCTTGGGCCTGGAACTTGTTTTCCATGAGTCTATAATGCTATGTTCTTTCCCTCTTTCCATTAAATGCGTGTGAAGAGTCCAACCATGTGGGGAGAGGAGGATCTAATCTCTAATTGAGATGCATTAATGTTGAAGCGATTAATCCCATGCAGGAGAGTCAATGCCGCCTAAAGCGGATAATATCTCGACATGGGGGAAGGAATTCCCTGACCCATATAATTAGGATAGTGGTTGGATTCCTATTATGATGAGATCACTGAGAGGTATCTTGTGGGGTGGTTGTTCGGACCTTTCCCCTTCTTATGGGTTGGTTTCTAATTCTCGAGGATGAGAATGTTTTGAGAGGTATCTGATGTAATGGCCCAGACCTCTCTGGACCATTACTTTGTAAAAATTTGATGTGGTCAAACATGACGCCTGCTATAATAATAATTTTTGATAATAATAATTGATAATGGTGGCATGAAAATATTTGGTGTTAATTAGGATAAATAGTTTTAATTTAATCATTGTGAAATAAAAGAAATAAAATTGAATGAATTTAATTAAACGAGGGGAGGTGAATGATTTCTTTTTGATTTATTTAAATTTTAATAAATAATAAAATATCTGTGTAATGGGTATGTAATGGGAGGCTGCTCGGCAATGACGTAATGGTGGTCGAACACGGTCAATGCGGAAAATGTCAATAATAATAATAATTATTAATAATTATTGGTGACAAGTTAAGAAATTTTAATTGGGGATTTGTTATTATTATTATACTAAATAATTATAATAATAATGTTGGCTTAAATTTTGAAAGACATGTTAATAAAGATTTAATGAGATTTAAATTTTGAATTCAATGCAATGAGATTTGAGATATGAGGATAGATTAGAGATGTTATTATTTATGATAATGGTGTTAAAAAAATAATGATAAAGTTTTAAAATGGAGGTTGGGGCGTGCCAAATTGAGTAAAGGAAGGGGAGGCACCACTTTTGGTAGAACAAAATTCGTGAATGAGAATGATGATTGGAGAGAGATTACAAGGTGACGAAATAATAAATAATAATATAAAAAACCATAAAGGCATGGAGCCAAGGAGGCGCCATTTTTTGTGGTGGTGTAGGATTGAGGAGGTTCTTTTGTAAGTAATTATTATTATATATTATATTAATTATTATAAGATATTAATAGGAATAAAATTAAAAGAGAAATAAATGAAAAACGAGGGAGTGTTTGATTCCAACGAGCAAGAAGACTCCAAATCATGATTGATTTTGGAGTTGTGAAAATAAATAAATAATTGATTAATAATAATAATAAAATATTGTTATTATTAATTTTGTTGATAAAACACCTTTTGGTCCGCAAATCCTTCATGTGACCTCGGGTACCCGAAACGCTCGTGAATTAAATTATTTAATATTATTATTAAATATTCGACCTGCCATAACTCCCCTGTGTGACGTCCAATTGACTTACTGTCAGTGGCGATGTGATGCTTCTATTAATAGGGTCAATTGATGTCTAATGTTGGATATTAAATTATGGTTCATGGCTCTAGTCCATGAAACACCAAATAATAATAATATCGTTATTATTACAGGATCTTGTGTCCAACATATCTCCATCATGCGATATCGGATTGACGAACCGTCTACGGCAGCGTAACCCTGAAATTATGACGATCATTTTAAGACAAATGATGAACAACTTTTTATGATTCATGTCTCGGGTCAATAAAACACCTATTATTAATTGAAGTTATTATTTTCATTAAACATATGGAAACCGCGTAACGTGTCGTGTGTTGACCAGTCAAAGAACGTAACAGTTGTACGGTCATGTCATGTATTCATTAATACCCGATGCGTATCGTTTTAAAATTTTGTTTCCTATATAAGAGAGTTTCACGTATTATTTATGAAACACTCTTATTCTCTGCAAGGTGAAGCTCCCGGATGACCCAGAAGCCTTACTCCTATCTTCTTTATACAGACTCCAATTGTCGATCTGTCGGTGGCTGCGGGATCATGTCGACGAGGAAAACATCGTGTACCTCATTCCTTTCCCTCTTCTTAGACTTCTTCTTCATAGTTTCCTACCGAGGAGATTTCTAATATTAAATGAATGTCATCTTAATGGTACGTTCTACCCCGTTCTTATTCCTTCCTCGATCTCCTCTTTCTGTTCATCCTTGTCATGCTATGAAAAGTGAAACCTTAAACATTAATAGAGTCTCTCTGTGTTGTTAGTGAGGTTGTTCCACAACGTCCATGTGAGGACGTAGTCATCGGGAGGAGTGATCGAAATCCTCGTGGTGGTAGTTCCCGCAGAAGGACGTCAAAACCTGTTCAGGTAGGGATCTTACCTTCACCTCTATCTTTTTTTGTGCGACATGCAGGGTGGGTATCCTTTTGTTTTCATAAGATACAGTTGAACCAATTAATAAAGATAATAACTAGTTAAAGAATGGGTTTGGGGAAGTTTTGTTGATATTGTTGTTTTATTTCCATCAATGCCTATCCATTGATTATGTTGTGAATTGAAGAGGCTTATTCCTACTAAAAATCACGGTCGTTGGGGGCCTTTTCTTGTGCAATTAAATGTTTCCCTGTTTTTCTGTATTGTTTTGTGGATGGAATTTCACATAATGTGGAAATTGGTTAATCATGCCAAGTTGTCTGATTAAATGATTACGTGGAACCCTTGTATAATCACTCCAGTTAAACTAAATGAAAGAATGAATTTTTGGGTGCTAGTTGGGGTTTAATTATTTGAAGGGGTGTTTCTTGGGTTTTTGTGGAAGTGGTGAGCAGCGAGGCTATGGTTGTCTTGGTTGTGGGTTGGTGTGTATGATATGTTTGTGATGGGTAGTGGAGCTGCGTTAAAAGGTATCAAAGGGATGATGATGTGGTACATGTATTATTTCCTATGTGTTGTGGTTATGGTGGTTGGCAGTAGGGCTACAAGGATGGTTTGTGCATATGAATAAAAGTAGAAGAGTTAACTAATGAATTCTGGGGCATGGTAGTTGATTAAATACAAAAAATCAATGGAATTGATTGGATGATAAATGAAAATGGTATTGTGTTGCTTCTGTATTCCCTAACATTATTTGTGGTTGGAAAGGATATGTTTTATGAACTATTGATCTAGTTTGGTTGTGGTTAGTTTCTCGGTAGTGAAGGAACTGACAAAATAAAACTGTTAAAACATGAAAATCCTAATGGGGCTTGAGGTTGTTTATTCTGTGCATACTTTCAAGGTAGCAGTGCGAGGCATGTGCTCAGATATTTTGTATGGAATCCTTAGGATGGGCCAAGTGGTTGATATAATTATATTAATCTGTACATTTTATGTTTCTTTATGAACCCAACCCATGTTGATCACTATGTTCCAAACACCCGTGGGACAGGGGGTGATATTTTCAAACATCTAAAGGATATATGGTTACTATTCTTCCCTGTACTCCCTCTTCCAGGTTCTATATCCCTAGATCCTTCGGGAAAGTTATGATAGAGGTTTCCCTAGAGTCTTCAGGATAAGGATGTGATATGTTCCCAGGTGTCTTCGGGATGAGATGTGATGTGGTTCCCATGTGTCTTTAGGATGAGATGTGGTTATGGCCGAGGATTGGGTGCCGACAGGATACAATGAGCTTTGTATGGCCAGGTTGCATCATTAGCTCGAGCTTCATATGGCCAGGTTGTGACAGTAGCTCAAGAAGGGGGGGGGGAAGCATCAGATCATTTGGCATGAGTGCATGAGTAGTATTCAGTGGGATGGTGGTGCAGGGTACCCATACATTGATAATATTACTAGACTACTCTATTTACTTATAATATTTGGTGAGTGTGTCTTGTAAGGTTAGGTGGATAGATTCCTTGCTAGTCTTTGGTTCATTCTGTTTTCTCATGGGGCATTAGGATGTCTCCCCACCTGTGCACAAGAGCTTTAGGTGTTCCTACTGAGTATACTTGTATTCTCACCCTACGTTTACTTTCAGGTTTTCAAGAGGACTTCTGGGACGGTGTGGGACCTTGGTAGTTGGGCTTTGGGGTTTTCTCGTTGCATTTTTTTCTTTCTTTCTTTTTTTATCGTACTTTGGAGCGTTTCTTGTAATTGTACTTTTAATTCAGTATTATATAAAACATGCATATGGGTTTGGTTTTGGGTTTATTTTCATTTACTTATTCATTTTTCTTTTGGTGTTTGACTCATCCTATTTCCTAATATTAAATAATAAAAAGGGTAATGCCTCCCATATTTGTGAAAACTCATACCCTTGGTGCTAGTTGCCACTCCGGGGCCTGCTGGAGGTGGGACTTGGGGGTCATTATCTCCCTTTCACCATTGTCAGCTCAATAGGGGAATCTTTGTTTAGAGGGGGTCCTGAAATATGTAATCATTTCTGTGTCTTATTAGTACATGATACTGTGTCCTCATATTAGGATAATTTTTTGGTGACTAGTTCCATTAGAAATTATAGATTAAGCCCACCAATGAAAACATCACTCTAACTCTATGGATAATGTGCATTGGTGATGTTCAAATTCCTTTTGCTCTGTGCCATTTCTAAATTTCAACATGGACATGATTATTTCTTACAATGTATAATTCTAAAACTAGTGAAATAATTGAACCTAAATTGAATAATTTATGTGTATCTAATCATATAATCATAAACATGGTTTCTTTGGGGATATCTTTACTTTCAAATCAATTGGAATGAATTGTAATGAAAATGTGAATTATCATACACTTTTAGTTACATCTGTGCTAGATCCACTTCCACTTATAGTATCTTTACAGGAATATATAATCTTGGAATACCCAAAAAATCTATACATTACAAAATTATAGAATGTTCTTCTATAGTTATCCTAAAATTATATCTTTTGGATATGTTCCATAATCTATGTTTTTAATATCTAGTTTCCATGGTTTCTTCTAAACTTCATTTGATATCAACTATAATTACCTACAGCTAGAAGCCTAAGGATGGTCTATTATTCTTTTAAAATGGCATGATTACAAGGGATCACATACTGAAGGGCCAATTAGTTTAGTAGTTTTGGAAAACCAGAATACATATATGATAGCCATATTACACTGGGAAATAGAAAATAATACATGATGAATAATAGAATGAAATGAACTACATCCTTGTAATCTTATTCAAATAGCTCATATTCATAACATGGGGAACGGAAAAAAATAATAGTAAGCTCAAATTATTATTAAGGTTAAGTAAAATGGAATCAATAATGAATAAAATAATTTGTAAATGTAAATAACTAAACACGCTTCCAATTTAAATAACTAGATGAGGTATAATCATTATATCATGGTAAATAATTGAAACACATTCCAATTAATCATTCAACTAGAATGAAATGAATATATAGATATGTCAACACAAAATCTTGTAGATAAATAATAACCGAGTCTAAATGAGAGAGATGCATAATTATTGGATGTCATAATTTCTAGGATCATGGAACATTTATTGACGAGACATTTCACACGATAGTTTAATGTATCGGGTAAAAACCTATCTATTTTGGTGACTTATTTCATCTCATGAGACTACTAATGCATTGAGGGGATCTCTATAATGAAGCCCCAACCATTTCATTCACGTCCAAAGCATTCCTCATTTATAATAATCGATTCAATTAATAAACAATATACCTCATAAGATATCTATATTTAATAAAGGATGTGAATTTATGAATAATTAACGAGTGGAGGATAATTAACAACAGGGGTTGTTGATGTTGATGAATAGAAATTCCATTTAAATATATTTAAAACATTCTTGAGGAGAAATGACCATTAAACATTCCAAAGTGTCTCAAATTACTTTGAAACATTTCAATCAAAATCCTTATGAAGTAATAAAATATAATAAAACATATAATATCATGAGAATAATGATATTCATGATATAATCATTTCAAATATAAATATGTACACCATATAAAATTGAATTTGTGCATAATAAAAGTCTTAATAGATTGTAAATTATGATGGAATCCCTTACCTTGAGTCTGATTTGTAATGAAATGGGGTTGTCCCTATCAAACATTGTAATTTTTCAAAGAATATTTATAAAACCAGACACCGAGTTTTATAGAATTCCACTACCTGGGGGTCCCCGGAGTAGTTATTTTAAATTTATTAAAAATACTTTATCATGAACATGAATTTTTCTTCTATAAATAAGAATAAATCCTAATTGGTGTCTCCAATTGGATTTGTAAAACCACAGATGAGTTTATAATGATGAGTTTACCCTAGATATGACATATAATTTTTTAGCATTGGGAGTCTAGTCGTAGGTGATTAGGGGTTGAGAAGTTTAATGGAGGATTGGGGATTTAATAAAAAATAAAACACTCTCCCCTATCCTCTCCCTTGTGAGCTCACTAGAGGAGTTGAAGCCCCCTCCCATATCCCTTATCACTGAAAAATGAGCCTAGGTCTGGATCGAGTAAACGAAGCACTATCAGTCATAGAACTTGTTGATGATTTCTCCCAGATCATGAGAAATTAGCATCCGAGTGCTGATTAGACCCTGAAGTTTCAACATTTTTTCCGCAAGGTATGAGAAATGAGTTTCAAGTCCCTATTTCACTTTTTATGAATTGTTTTAAGGTTTTGGATCCCATAGACAATTTCTAGGGACACCATGATGGTCAATCAGTGTGTTTCAGCTCGAATGGGGATGATCCGAGTTGTTTGTAGGGAAATACTATTGGATTTTCTCATCTACAAGACATGTATCCCAGAGGAACATGTCCTGTGTTCTTCCTGTTCATGGAGGATGAGGTTTGGGGACTAAATTCCATTTACTAAGGGTAACTTGTTGTGTAGTGACCCTAAGTCATGTGTCATGATGACATGTCCTGGGAAGGCATGTGAACATATATGGCCATGTAAACGTACATGGAACGAATATATTGACACAGTGTACGAAACATGGGAATGATTAAACCACATGACTAGGTGGATTTATCACTGAGAATAGATTTTTAGTATGTGATAAATGACGTTTAGGGGACAAAGATAGTCGGTCCATGTGATGGAGGGATAGTGACATGGGATTGGTTAAGCAGGACATGAAATTTACCACCACTACATGTCGTGTACCCCTACTTGGGTTCAAAAACCTTGTAGAAAGGATACAAAAGTGGGTTCTCATGCGGGATAACAATTCATGTGGTCCCTAGAGAAAACTGTTTAATCCTTGGGGATCTCATTGAGATATTCATCCTTTCATATATCCTCCTCTGGGGATCTGTTTCTTGCTTTAGGGTAGCATATTTAGAGAGGGTTTTCATTTAGAACATGATTGTGGCCTCTATTTCATCCAATGAGAGACAAGGTGGAATTTTTTGAGAAAGACACTAGTGTAGTAGTGCTCAATTGATGTTGAAGATCAATGGGGTTTTACAAGTAAGGTAGTGGGTTTGGTACTCCCCTATAATATTAGGGATCAAGTTTCATTTACCTCTATATTTAGATGCAGACAAGAATCCCCACATAGTTGGTGTGGGTTTCCTACCTTTGGATAGTTTACTCCGAGGTTGTTACTCCCCTAATGGACTTAGGTGCGGGTTCCTCGTGATGTCCATAGAGTTGGATAGTGCTCCCATGCCATGTGAGGGTATATGACCTCCATTATAATTGTATGTTAGAGTAGGTATTCCCCTACCCAGTCAGGGTGCAGGTCCTCTATCCTTGGATTCAAAAATCCCATATCATTCAACTGTGCGGGTCCTCCATACGTGTTGTGCTGACAGAGTTGGTACTCCCCTGCCATTCCATGGAATGGGTCCTCTAGCCAGGGGTTATTACCCCCCTTTATTAGTAGGGTGTGGGTCCCCCATAGTGGATGAACATAAAGAGAGTTACTCCATTGATGAACTAGTGTCCATGTCCTCTAGCTGTAGTGTGGTACTCCCCTATTGGGCAAGGGTGCCATTCCATGATTCTCAGAGTGGTACACCCCTTTCAAATTAGGGTACAGGTCCACACCTATGTAGTAGTATTCCATATCATTTATTAGTAGTGGGGGGGGGGGGTGTACCCCTCTAACTTTCATGCGTGATTCATGGTTAGAAGATAGTGATCCCACAACGAATTTAGGCAAGGAACCCTCCATATATGAGTGACATGTTTCATGAGTTTGTTCAAGATCTAGTGCTCCTTCAAATATGGGATAGTGGAAAGGAAAATGAATCTCCACATGGGTTATTTTGACCTTGCATAGGGTGTATGTTATTGATGGAAGGACCTCTAGTGCTGGGCACTAGAGTTGTACCTTGTGATTTTTCCTGATGGAGTGCATCTGTGGGCCGAATTTCATCTAGGATGAAAGAGCTCATAGAGTGTGTGATCATGTAGAGTGTTTTTCTAGATCCTTGATTAGAACCTATCACTGGCTATGAGGGAAGAATCTCATGAGGCTTGGTTCCTAACATGAATATATAGGGTGTTGTTTTTTGTGTTTTCCTAGTGGTTTTTTCACATCATGGATGAAACACCCTGTGATATGATCTGACTAGTCATGTTGTGCTGAGGATGGTCACGAGATAAAGTTTTTCTCTCATTTGGGTTCCCTATGACTAGGTCGAGTTGAGTATTTACTTTTATTTTATTCCATTACATCTGGGGTTTTCAAGTGTGACTACTGGGCACCTTTATACTCACCCTTAAATGGGATTGGACCACACTTGTTGTCTCGTGTGAAGACCAAAGGCCTTTCGACGAAGTCCAAGGAGGACCGAGAGCATGCAAATCTTAGTGAGCATGACCAGATGGTGTGTTTCTAGTGTTGGGCAGAGGATATTTCCAAAGGGTGAATTTGACAATGATAGCCCCCATCTGAGAAGGTTGGATTATTTTAACATTTTCTTTTGGTGGAACCTATATTTTCCCCTCCTTATACTTTTGTTTTACATTTGTTGAGATATATGTATGCATACATTCCTTTTCTATTTTTATATATCTATTCACTATTTCATGGGGGTGCATGTGGATTCATGCGTACTTGTACCTTATTCTAAGGGCTTCCAAGTTTATTACAACCTACTCGGTGATTGTTGCCAGACCCTTTCCCATTGGAGGCAGGATTAGGGAGTCATGGCTTGAGCCCCATCGGGTCGGGTCATGACATAATTTTTCACATGTGTCTTTACATTTTGGAATAATAAACATATGTTAATTATTTACATTCTTAATATTTTTTTCATGTCTATCATTAATTTTATTTCACTTATTATAAATTTTTAATCAACTAATTAAATAATTATATTTACTTCATGTGTTTTGACCATATTCGGTTTTTGATTTAAAAAAGACTTTGGAAGTTCATGTTTTGTAAATGGTGTCATTATATAAACATATAAATAAAAATAATTATAAAATAATTATCATATTTATACATAAATTTTACTTTTATAATTGATAATAAAAGTTGGTTATGAAAAACAAACCAACATTACAATCATGGAGATAGTAGGCCGTATGTACACAAAATTAACACTCATAATTTTCAATGATCATTATGGAAAGAGGGTAAGTAACATTATATCCTTCCATAATTTATATTATATCATACATACCATTTTATTTATTCATATATAAATATATATATATAATTATTATGATGTAAAAGTAATCACATCGTGTCGAGGAGGCTATAGTCTACACATCCATGACAAATATTATCATTTATTTGTGTGTGAAAAGAGTAATAAATAAAATTATATATTATATTCACATAAATATAATTATATCATAAATATCCCATATATTTCATTTATGTCACATATTTTTAATGAGAAAAATATTTTACACATTTCAAACATAGCGTGAATGAGTCACATCGTTTTGAGGAGTGGGGAGTCCACACTTCCACAAATGATGATATCATATTTAAAAAAATGATAATGTATAAAATTATGTGTTTTAATGGAATTAAGAATCATTAATGACATAAAAAGTAACTTACATATCTTATATAAACACAATTTCCATCATACTTTCTAACCATTATATTTGGAAATGGAATAACAAACAACATCACTTCGTAAGGCCATAGTACACAGTACACAAGGATGGTAAGTTCATTACCCATTATATGGAGGTGTTTCTAATCATAGTTAAGACCATTAACATAAATACATATCATAATATTTATTATACTAATATTGTTATATAATTATGGAATAATGATATTTTAATGAGTCGTGAGAGAAATATAACTAAAGAGGTTGAGGAAGGATGTTACATATTTTTTAGGTAAATCCATTGGTTTTAAACCAAAGGGTTTACTTGGATGGATTTTAGCTCTAGTATAGGGCTTATGATTGAGGTTAGTGATGTTTAATATATATTTTGGAAGATATTTTTCATGAAAAATAATCTTTAGAGGAGTGAAGAAGTTGGAGGGTTGAGTTCCATTTTAAAATGGTGGGGGAGTGGAATTCTTAAAATTACCAAAAGGTAAAAATATTTGGAGACTTCACTTATCTCATGGTATTCCAAAATTGGAAAATAATGGATTAAAGTGAAATCATGGTCGATAGAAATCTCTGTAAAAAAGTGAATTTTATATCTTTTTTCCTTTGTTTTTATGTTTCCTTTTTTATTGCATTTTTGTTTTTCATTTACGTAACTAGTTTTCCACCGTATGTTATTTTACCATTAAGACTAGATTAAGGATATTTTTTGTTAAAATATAAACCTACTGAATTATAAATATGATTTATAATTAAAAAAAATACCTTGGGAAATGAAAATTAATTTAAAAAAGAGCATGTATCACCCATAAACACTTCTTTAACCCTGATCATGATAACAATGTTTTCATTTTATGTGGGTAAGTATGTTCATTATAAAAGATAAATTGTTCAATTAATTGAACATATTTGGTATTTATTAACACATTAAAATAATTTGGAATAATATAGTATTTTAATTAATTTTAAATTTTTAAATAATATATTATTTATTGTAAAATGATACTAATTCTAATTTTGATATTTTTATTTAATTGGAATTAAAAAATATCACAAAATATTCTAATTAATTTTTATTAAATTAAAACTACTTAAAATTATATATTCATCTATAAAAATAATCAACTTTTGTAATTTAATCCACTTAATCCACTTTTAATATTTATATTATCATTTATTATATTTAATTATTTACTAAATAATCACTCAGTTGGCATTCATTAATAATTTAATGTGACTAAATCATTTATAAAAATTAATGATAAATCATTATGGAAAAATAAATCATTTTTCAATAAAAATAATATGTATTTCCTAAAATATGTTGTTTTTCTATATCTCAATGTTTTATAAATGTCAAAGGTATGGATGGTTCTGTTTATGTCATTTTCCTTATATTACTTATCATATAGGGAAATTTATTGAATATGTGTCCCAATAACTCATAACATTAGAAAACATAGATGATATGTTTTAATTATTTCCATAAAATGGAATTTGGATGTGTTTCTAGGTCATTTTGGCCTTTATGTTTAAGGTTATACAATAATTAAGCTTAATATTACCTTAATCAATATAATTAGTTTTAATTACTTTTAATAATAATTTTGTTCCAAAAATATGTTGAAATTATTATAATAAAAATAGCATACTTATTATAAAAATTTATGTTTGTTTCTTCAATTTCAATTTATATAAGTGGCTAAATTAATGTTGATGCTAATCCCAAAAATGTGGTGAGAAAACACGTTTTTTATGTAAAAATGTTCAAAGGTTCAGTATGTATTTATATCAAATTTCAATATAAAAATGATTGAAATGACATAAATTGGATTAATATTTTTATAATTGTTCTATTTTGACTTTTAAAACCAATTTATAATATAATTTAACATTAATCATTATTTTTTAAAAAAGTCAGTTTTTAATTAAAATGCATTATTTTTCAGTATTCATCAAATAATGAATCTTCATGGGAAAATTAAAAAAATTCATCCTATGTTAATTTTAAAATTTTAAATTAAAAGAAGAAATTTATTTTGACACATAATATTTATAAAAATTTCAACATTTAATTTTAAAATATATGTGCCATTAAAAGGTAGTAGGGCTCAGTCTTTTGGGTAATATAAGCTAGCTTTGTGTTGTTTGTAGTGTCTGATTAACATGGTGATTCATATAAAGAAATATAGAAACAAAATAATTTTTATTATAAACTGAAAATATTATAATTTCATGGAGTGCTACATTGTTGTGTTGGTGTAACTTGTTCATAGATGACACATAATGGTGTTTAGTGGATCTTGGTGGTCGATGATTTTAGACATGGTTGGTGCAATTAGAGACCAATCCAACCTTGCAATGGGGAAGAGTTATACATTTTTCCATTTTTATTATTCTCTATGACTGTATCACTGGTATATTTACTCTAATGTTTTTCCCATGTTGTGATTTCATTTTCCTGTAATGTATCATACATATATTTTATTGAGTTTAGTTGTTTATACAAACATATATATATATATATTGTTGGTATTATTGGTTGTTTTATGAAATGGTGATATTTTATTGTTCTATGTTGATAGATAATATGTTGTAACATGTTATATGATATTCATACATGTTTTTAGATAATATACCATGGCCCATTGGAGGTAGGCATGTGGTGACAAACTTAGTTGACAACAGGCTCAGATGGGGCCTTAGTGGGGAAAGTCATGTCACTGTAAATTTTCAAGGGAGAGCCAGTGCAGTTTCATATTTGAAACATCACATTGAAGATAATTTTGGGATTAGTTACCTTATTTTTAAGAATATTTTTCATATATAATCCAGTGGTGACACTATAGTTTTATATGGATGAATCAATGATTCACTACCAAAATTACCACCTTCAATTAGTTCATGTTCTTTATAGAGTGCTAAGACAATGTTTTGAGTTGATGTAAACAACAGATGGCTGTGGTTACGTGGAATCCGTTATGGTTCATCATATGAAATATGTCCCTTCTTCATGGAAACTCACAATGAATGATATAGGTTTGACACATATTTTTTCCACTATATGTAAAGGAATTGGGATATTTGAAATCTAGAGAATTTTCACTAATGGTGACCATATTTTACTTATCGTTTATGTTGAAGTGTGTTTATCCATAGTTAAGTAAGAAAAATTTCATGGGTTTCCTTCGTGGAAGAGATGATATCTAATTGTACTTACCTATATATGAATTGGTTACTCATTGATATTATTTCAAGGTTTTGGGTGGTTAAGTAAATTAGATGAGGTCTACCCTTAGTGGTTATTGATGTTCTACTTATGTATGACCAACTTTGATGAACCTTAAGAAGTTTTTCCCATGTACCAATCAAGTGATAAGACATTATTCATGAACTATAGATGTGGTTAAGAATATACATGTTGTGAATGTGGAGGAGTTTTTGAGTGATCCTAGAAGGAATCTCAAGATTTTCCCTTAAAGTTAGGTTGATGAATATATCAATGCGAGTTATAAATTTTGAATTCAGGTGTTTATAAATATAATTTGAGTTTAGTTTAACGTTTTATAGAATGTAGAATATACTTAATTTTGATATAGGACACATAGAAAAAAACTTTTGTTATATCAGTTCATAAGAGAGACTATTGTTAGACTAGTTAGTGTCCTAATATTACCATGAGAATATCAGTTTTGGAGTAAACTCTCATAGTGTTGGTTTAAGTTTCATGGATTATTTTTGTGAGAAATGTCAGTATTATTGATGGAGTACTTGATAATACTTATATTTTTTAATTATATAGAAGCTAATGAGAGTAGGGTGGAGTAATAATGGAATGTTATGTGATTACCTAGGTAGGGAATTATATGTCCTGTTGATGGAGGAAGATATTTAACATCAATCCTTGAATTTTCTAATTCTTATTTGGAGATGGCGATGTTCCTCACCATCAATTTATGATGGTGGACTCACAATCTTCTTTTTCTTAAGAGTTTCTCATATTAGTGATCTAAAATTTATTTTTATGAATGAATATATTTTATCATGTTATGGACCTCATTGGTTTTCCTAATGTAGGGGAGCACACCATTCAGTTCCAATGGCAGATTGTAGTTCAACCTCATTGTTTTTATAGAATATTATGATGGTTATAATTATTATATACCACCCTAGTGGAGTAATCCCCTTAGTGTGGTATAACTATCATTTTTTTATGTTCATATTACATGGACATTATAAATATATAGTGTAATATGATGTTTTCATTGGATGTCGTGGTTTTTGGTTGCTTGAGTTTTTCAAGGTGTTACCCAAGTCTATAGAGATGATTGAGTAGTTACATTAGAATGGTTGTTACTGTACACTTTGGATTAGAGTGAATTGTGCCATTGAGAAGTAACAATTTGGGTCAATGTAGTTTATAGAGTCTATCAATACTCTTTAATATATTCGAAAATTGTTTTTTAAAATATGTAATACCTAAGAAATGGATGAAAAATTATATATTTATAAATTTACTCATGATTTATATTTTTTTATAATTTATAAGTGTTGGGATATGTAATATAGGATTTTTTATACCTAAATAAAATTTGAAAAATTCATATTTGTTTATCATGTCCTAGGAAAAAATTAAAGTGTTTATATATTGGTTAAATTAATTTTGAATATTCTTTTATATATGGTTTATATAATGTAAATATTATATATGATAAATTATTTCAAGGAAATAGTATCCCTCATTATATTCTTGGTAATACATCATAATATTTAGTTATCATCTTCATTAACTTTGATTTTTTATTCGAGATTGATGTTTTATTTTTTTGAATATAGCTCATATCAATTAAATTTTAGAGTGGTTATGTATTTTTCTCTCTCTCAAAAAATGTCTCCATGGGGTGAAGGAATTTTGGTTGGAATAATGATTAAATTGTAGGCTTCTAAATTATTGTAGAAAGATGTCGGTTGGCAATATGTCACTCTAGCAATACTCATTCATAGATTCTCACTCTCATATTAATTTAAAACATAATATTAAGAGTTCATGTAACTTATACAAGAGATGCATTTTGATATCTACGAATATGTTTTTGTGGGAAATAAAAACTTTTTGGTTTTGTAAATAGTTACACATTACTGTGGTGTGAACTCATTAATTTAGTAGATGGATTAAGTATTCCAAAACAAAATAATTATATTGTGTATACCCAAATAGATTAAACACGAGACAATAAACATTGTATAACGTGAAATTGATTTAATATACATTTTATGTATATAAAATATGTGAGAATATTAAAAGAATACCCCTCAAATATTAATTGCGATATTTCTCCCAAAAATAGTCTTTTTAATCCCTTAATCATTCAGCATGGGTTGAATGTTTTCGGTGTAGTGGAAGCTTCTGATGGGTCATGAAAAACAATGATTTTGGGGATAATCGATGAACAATACAAGATTTACACAATGATAGACGTCATGATCAATGGAATTGAATCATAGAACATAGATAATGAATTAAACATCTAAACTAGAATGCAAGATCATCTCATATTCATAATAATTAATTTTTGATATTAATAAAATAAAATCTGCGAATTCATTATTTATTGATAGATCTGAGAATGGGTATACATTTTTCTATCATAGAATTATCTGAATTGTGGTAATATTCCCTCTAGTGGTGATCCACTTGTGTTCCAGAAATCTATGAATATCATCATAGGAGTCTCCTGGTGCTTGCATTGAAGATCCTAACATATGTGTCATTTATCTTTGATCGTCTTGAGAATCAATTCCAAATGATTCTTCTTGATCTCTCTTGAATCAAGATTGGATGGTAGATGAATTTCTCTCTCAATATTTAGGAGAGTTAAAAGATAAGGGTTCTCTCTAGGTCATCAAGAGGATTCTAAAATTTCGTTGTGCATAAAAAAACGAATTAGATCTCTTGAAAAATAATATAATTGTGTTAATATATCACTAGGGTTTGAAATAAAAAATTTCAAATGTTCCCTTTATTATTTATTTTATCCCTATAAAAACCCATGTCTATAATAAAAAAAATAATATTATTATTTCTTGACAGTAACTAAAATTTCAAATTAAATTTAATATTATTTACTTAAATAAAATTAAATATATATAATTTTAGACTAAACCATTAAACTCAATTTTTCATTTATCCACAATATTTATTATACCTTGAACAATGAATATTTATTTAATAAATAGAAATCATTGCATTACCTATCAATAAATAAATAAATATTATATGCATTGAATAGAAAATAAATATTTATTAAAAAGTTCTCTCAATATCATTGCATCAAATAATTGGTGATGAAATATATACAATCATAAATACATGAATAATTATTAAACCATGTATAGGAATAATTTTTATTCAGCTTGTTAAATAGAAAATAGAAAATTATTATTTAACTAATATTATTGATACACTTAGTGTGTGAACCTCCAAGCCTCTTAGTTAATGGTATTTTGAGAATAAAACTACGGTCCATGGTTACTGTATGGAAACATGATATGACACCCATAGAGAACAAATTTAGTTATACAAAGAAATAATACCTCATATGGATGCTCTGTGGGTAATATAATCTCTTTGGAATGAAATCTCTAATCAAGAAGGTCACACGCTGGTCCCATCGACCTCTATGTTCAATGTCACTTTCATTCAATTTCTAAAAATGAATCATTCATACAGAAGACCATGGATAAGGATTTATTTAGGCTATATCCATTCCATAAAAGGGTATATGATATCAAAATCTTTTAATGAATAGAAAGGAAATTTTTTTACCTCTAATTATTCATTAATTAAATATTACTCATGATAATCCCAACCAATCCTACCGTGCTGTGAAAATATGTCTTCATGATTTTCTTCTATACATCTAAGTATTTGAATTATAATACTCATTAAAATAATCATAAATTATAAGGATCAATACACATGTCTACAGACAAGAACATCCAATGAAACATGTAAATGTTTATTTCATATGGGTGGGTCTTTTTATTATAATCTACTAAAATTGATATTACCAATAACATACACTGTGAGAATATGGCTAAAATTATTCTGAGTATCCACACCAAATAGGTGGAATCATTTGTGTCCCCAAAATTATTTTATTTATATAGAGAATATATTTTTAAGAATATTATCATGGTACTTTTGGATACTCCTCATAACAGGTAACTTCTCTGACCATTTTTCAATAGCTATTATTAATATATTATCTCATACTATGTAACAAATAAGAACAATCATGATGTGAAAATAGAGTTTATTTGTGTTAAAATATATGTCAACAGTTTTTCATAAATTACATTTAGGTTGGTTCTAAGGAACCAACTCCAATAGAGTCCCCCTTTTAACTAGAGACAAATGCTAACAACCATCAGTTCAATAGATCTCACATGATATTCATTCATTATCTTAGATATTACATTAGTCACAGAATCTAACTTGAATTCTTCTATGGGAAATATACTTAATACAAATTTTCCTTGGTGATAAAAATCCCATTGGAGGTGATACATATAGAGTATGTTCTTTTTCAAATGGTGTGACTTTTATATTTTTTAAGAGATTATACTGTATTATAATCACAATATAATGTGATTGGGTATTTACTAACGGGTACCACATAAGTCACTTGGGAAAAGTTTCATATCCAAATGTATTCCTTAGTAGCATCTGAAGACACTATTTACTCAAAATCCCATGTTGAATCAGTGAAATCTATCTTTTTGGAACTCTTCCCTATCACAACTCCTCCATTATGATGGAAAACATATTCTGACTATAACATCAGATCATTCTGATCTATTTTAAAACTAGCATCAACATATCCCAATATGACTATTTCCTCTTCTCATCCATACACCATGAACGCTTCCTGAGTTCTTCTCAAATACATGAGGATAACCTTAATCGTGGACCAATTTTATTCACATGGATCCCATTAATATATTCCTACCATGATTAATGCATAGGTAATATCAGTTCTAGTATAGAACATGGAATACATGATTGATCCCATAACAAAAACATATGGTATCTTTCCCTTTCTCTATTTCTCCTATTTTGGTTAAGGAATCTTTTTCAGAAATATGTATACCATGTGACACTAGATCCAATATCCTGTTAGACTGTTATAAAGTAAATATATTTAGTATATTTTCAATATAATACTTTGACTCTTTCCATGTAGTCTCTTTTATTTATCACGAATGATCTTGATCACTATAATATAGGACGCTTCACCTAAGCGCTTCATTGAGGAACACGTGTTAATCCCATCCATAATTGATTGTATGACTATATTGTTGTTTCTTATAAGTAATATTTCATTAATATATACTACTAGTATGATAACTTCTTTCCCACTGAACATATTGTAAATACATGGATCACATTCATTCTGAATGAAATAAAATTATTTTATAGCTTTGTGAAATAGAATGTTCCATGATTCGGATGATTTACGTAATCTATGAATGGATATATGAAACATAAAAAACATTTTGGCCACACCTAGAGTCAAAAAAACGTTTTTTTGTGTCATATAGATATCTTCATAAAGGTTCCCATTAAAGAGATCTATTTTTTGTATACATTGGCCAAATTTCAAAGTTATTGTAAACTACAATGGAAAGTATAATTATGATGAATTTAAACATTTAAAATGGTGAAATTATTTCATCATAGTAAATCCCTTGATGTTTTTTAAACCCTTTAGACACTAGCCTTGATTTATAGGCATTTAAATTACCTTCCATGTTCAGTTTTCTCTTGAATGCCTATATGCACCGAAGAAGATTTACCTCAAATACCATATCGACTGACACCCAAACATGGTTCTGATAAATTGAACCCATTTCATAATTCAAGGATTCTTTACATCTTATATCTATTCATATATCTACTACCTATTTTTAGGAGAGAGGTTCATCATTATCCATTAACAATATTCCTCATATTTGATGACTAGAAAACCATATCATTCTAGTTCTCTTACCTCTAGGTGCCCTTATGCAATAATTGTGTTTCAGGAACTAATTCTTCAAATGGGACCTATGTAATATATTTCTATTCAAACTCTTGTCTATCTAGAGCATCAAATTCCTCAAATTCAATCTCACAACCACTATATTATTTTGGATGTTCTACCCCTCAAGAAATATGGATTGTCTTGTGACAATCACGTTCTTATTTGAGGGGGTTTGTAGGTTTTATCCCTTTATTTCCTTTGGATATCCTATAAAGATACAATTTGTGACTGAGGGGTCCAGTTTGATAAATGAGAAGGTTGTAAAAAATGCCTCACAACCCCATACACATTTATGTGGTAAAATGAGTTTCCTTCAACCACATAACTCGAAGGTAATTCCAATTTCCAATTTAGTTGGTACTTAGTTTAATATATATACTATAGTTTGAATTGAATGTCTACAAAGGGATAAAGGAAGGTCTGCCTAAATCATTATTGAACTTTAGATATCTAATGAGGTATGGTTTCTCATTCCACTAACAACATTCCACTATGGTGTGTATGGTGGAGTGATTTGAGATAAATCCCAAAATTCTGTAGAAAGTTGATAATTTATTGGTTAAGATATTCACCACCTCGATCTGGTAGAATCGTCTTTATCTTATTTCCTAGTGAATTCTATACTTCATTCTGGAATTCATTGGATTTGTTAATAGACTTAAACTTACCTCATCATGTTTAAAAAACCATATCTACTAAATTCATTAGTAAAAGTAATAATGTAAGAATACCTACCTCTAGATTCTTATTGAAAGGGTCTAAACACATCAGTGTGCACCAATCATAGAATCTCTTTGGAACGTCCACCATATCTATCAAATGGGCATTTGGAAATTTTATTCTTAAAAATAAGAATGACATCTTTCAAGTGGATTTGGCTTAGAGGATTCGAAATAACCATCTTGATAGAGTTTTGTTAGACTCTTCTCATATACATGACCATTATAGTGATTGATATATATATTTAATATGATTCATGTGATCATGATTCCTTATCTTTTTCCCATTATAGGTTTTTTAATTTAATACATAATATTTGTTATTTAATTGTACCAAACCGTACCATACATTAACTTTATAAAAGAAACAAATTTTATTTAAAAGATGTAAAATAAAACCATCTACATATATATGTGATAAAAATTATGTTCTTGTTAACAATTTGTAAATAAATTTAATCCCTTAAACCTAATATCAATACTATTTGAAATAAAAGCTTGTAGTCTCCAATGGCTGGAGCAGTCATCCTCACACTATTGGCTGGTCCCAAATCCACCTATAATCTAGCAATATTTAGGAATCTACTTGGTCCCTATATTTGGATATAGATGTGAGCACCAAAAACTATATCTAACACCCAAAATGTATATATTTTAAGGATTACACTCAATAAAAAATGACCGTTTTTCTTCCTCTTACTTATAGGTGCAGTTCTTCTTCCAATGGGCCTTTCTTTCCACAGAGATAGAATACTACCTCCATTTAATTTCTCTACATATAGATCTTCCTATTCTTGGAAGGACGATACTCAGAAGATTTAGAATTTTTATGATTATACGTCCCCTTCACCTTGTTCTTCATATTCTTATTAACCACATGGACCATGTGTTTGTCATGACCATGCCCTTATGCACTTTTTGAATTAAACTATACATTTAAAAATACTCTTATCATTATTACTCATGTTATAATTAATAATAAAACTAGATAAGGTCTTGGGTAATGAGGAAAGTTGGATATCAGGGCAAAAATCTTCATGAAATTTAATCTATATGATTTATAATCATTCAAAGTATCCAATAGGATTCTCTTGATAGGGATCTTGAACATGAGACACCTTGTTATATGAATCCATTTCCTCATCTTGCTTCAAAATCTCATTTCTCATGGATGATAGCTTGGAGCATTGAGCATTTTTAGTATCTTTAAAATGTTTCTCATAAATGTGAATATCATACCTACTATCCTCAATACTAATAACATCAAGATTAGGTTCTTCCAAAATATATAATTTCCTTACATGTCACAAGATAAGGTGAAACTGCCTTTTCCACTCTTGGAAATTTGTGCCGATGATAATTCTATCCTTCTCAATTATGGACTATAGTGATATATTTGAATTCATTTTAATTGTTGTTTCTATAAATAATATGACAATTTTTTTGTATCTTATCTTTTAAAAATTAATAAAATAAATAAATATTATATTTGTTAATCACCCACTATTTTATCTAAACCGAATAGGCTTCACCCTAGTCTTATGAATATCATATTTCATGGATATTATAGTGGCAAGGATCCATATTCCCCTTCTCATTACCCAAGAATTTTTTGGAAAAGAAATTTTAAGTATTTTTGGGAACCATTAAAAATACCAAATGTATTTACAAACAGTTCCTTTATATGTTGAGTGGACTCCCCAATCCTGAAATCCATAAATTTTATTTCCTCATCCCTTTCCTCTCAGATATGCCAAGACCTATTTTTGAATTCAACCCTCGATCTGATCTATGTTAACCGAACAAAAAAATTCATGTCAGAATTCCATGATAATTTAAATCTCCCAAACATTGGCTGGTTAATCACTTTTTACTATGGTTCGATTTTAAGTGATGTAGTGGAATTCTATATATAAATAATATATAAAATTGAGCTATTTTATGTTTTATGCTTAAATTTAGAATTATTATATCTATTACATGGTTTTTAACACAAATTGGATTTACACAAGTGAATAACCATGTCTTAGATAATTGTTTTCCATGAAGAAATTTATTTTATTTCTGTATTGCATGATTTTTAATTATTTAATTTATGTGATCACAAAAAAACAACCATAATGAAATATCCCTGAATCATTTTTGAAATAAAATAACAAAGTGGTATGATCATGATCATCTACTTGTGGTTAGTTTATCTATAATATCATAAACTGTCCATAAACCTAGCAGATAAACACCTAGATTCAATTAAGGTTCATGTTATAGTTTTCGACCTATCCACCAATATATCTCTCATTGATAGGTTTAACCTTGACTCTAAACTAGAACCTCCTCCACATGCATGGAAACTCCATACATTAAAAATGATTTTACTCATATTCAGGTGAGGGATAGGGGTTTATGTAAATGAGACCATTGGAATTTAGGTCCTTACATAGTTGGAATAGAGATAAAATACAGGCCAAAAATTTAATTTCATAATAAATTAAAAGGTAGCCAGTCACATACAAAGGTATATTCCATGGTCATGATCATATATATGCATGAAATGAATTATGCATTTAATAAAATTATCCTTCAATTATTAATCGTTTTTATTTTATATAGATCACAATCAATTTAATCAATAATCTTATTTAATTAATAAATTCTATTATCTTATTTCTCATATGAATTTCCATGTGATTATCATCAATCTTACTTTTAAAAAATTAATTAAATTTATCTGAAATTAATTATTTTGAATTATAAATGTAGATTTGGGGAAACACCGTGTGTACCCATCTTAACTACCCAATGTGTATTATACTCGTATACCATTTTTTTCATGGAATGGGAGGAATACCTGAATTATAACCTACTTTCATGGGGTTTAATATAAAATTAACGATTATAAGGATTACATGATTTATCCATAATGTGTTATTCTTCAATGAACGTCGAGTAAAAACTCTAATATGACTCATACATGATAGGCTGATTTAAAAATTATGCATAAATTAATGAAACATTTAAATATATCAATATTCATCATATGGGATGTTCAATAAACTTAATGAACATTGAGAAGTACATGTTTATATAATGGTTTATTATTAAAATAAATTAATTTTTAGTTCTATTTAGTTTGATATATGTACATGGAATGTATAGGCTAGATAAAAAACATGTACTATTATCACCATCTATTCATGTTACATTCCTAGGGACTCAGAATGTAAAATATTCAATGTAAAATGATGGAGTACATGGTGTGTGGTCTCCATATTACCCTATTACCGGTCATGTCAGCTATGTAAGAAGAAACACGACCCATATGTGACTAATGGACTACACGTCGTGTAATGTAGTTACACAATGTGTACTCCAGCATACTGTGCACTAGGTTAGCACATTCAACATGTAATGTATAATTAAATGCTCCATTTTTATTTAATTCTCACACCTTTAATTAATTATGACTTAATTCTAGGAGCATTGAACAATAGCACAATATGGGTACCTCTAGGTTACATGGTTTGTACTATTATGTTATCCAATCAGACTCATTAGAACCTTCAAATTAGTTCTTCAAATTTATTACATTAATAAAATTAATTTATTGGATTATATTAATGATAAATGAAGAGGAATAACAAGATTTTATAATTTAGAAAAAAGGATATTAAATTTTAATTAAAAATGAATTATTTAGGAATAAATCAATCAATGATCTATAAATAATTATAAATAATTATGTGACCACTCTAATATCACAAGAATGTTCTGGGAATAGAAGAAGTGTGTTATGGGTCATCTCCAACAAATTTTTTTTTATCATGATTGATAATCTATCTAATAATTATTTGATGATAAAGGTTTTGATCAATGGAATCAAATCCATGAATATAAAAAATGGAAAAAATATCTGAACCCAATATCTATAATAATGATAAAAATAATATAATTTCTTAACCTGTTTTAAACTTGAGAAAGAAATTAATAATTATTTACTGAAATAATATTGAATTTATATTATTAATTAAATGACTATGACAATCATTCCGTCATTCCTCTATAATATTTTTCAATCATTTAATAATGACTATTTATTTAATAAATAAATGTTGTTGCATTATTGAGAAATATATAAATAAGTATTATATCCACTATACAAGAAATAAATATTTATTAAATATTTCACCCACACATTATTTTCATAAATAACTGGTGAAAAAATATATGTGTTCAACTGAACATGAGTAGTTATTAAACAGTGTATAAGAATAATATTTATTTAAACTATTAAATAAGAAATTATAATTGGTAATTTATCTGGGATTATTGATACACTAAGTCAGTGGCTCTCTAGGCCTGTTTCTCAGTGTCATTAGGTGAAGCAGTGTAAAGTCCAAGGATAGCATTTATAAACATGACAAGGCACCCATAGAGAAAGAAGTTAGTGACGCAATGACATAACAACTCTTACTAATGATCAACTTGTAATATAACCATTTTTCATGATATCTTTGATCCAAAAAGTTTCATTTTGGTTCCATCAACCTATGTGCTTGATGTCTCTTTCTTTGAATTTTCAGAAACCAAACATTCCTACAGAACACCATGGACATGGATTTAATTATGAAATAACATTTCAATTAAAGGGCCTGAGATATCAACTTCTGTTAAAAAATAAAAGGTACAAATCCTTTCTCACATTATTCATTAAGAAAATATTACACATGATGCACCCAACGTATTCTACCTCACCATGACCATATCTTATCACGATATTCATCAATTCATCAATGTTTGTGATTTTAGTAATTAATATAAATTTTAGGGTCAAAGGATGAATAAAAAAACACAAATTGGAACATCCAATGAAACATTTAAATGCACTTTTCCTTCTGGTGGGTCTTTCTCTCATAAAATCCTACATTGTATATTACTAAAAGAATATACCTGGAGGAGGTGCCTTAAATTATTATGATTCTCCATCCCTGATTTCCAAAAGAATTTGTTTCCATCAAATTACTTCATCCAACTATAGAATATATATTTAATAACATCATTGTAGACCTAATGGGTTATCATTATAGAAGGGAACTACAACAACCTTTTAGCATGACAACTACTCTTCAAACATTATAACATAATATGTTATGTAAAATAACAAACATGATGGGATTATGAGTTTATTAATAGTCGAATCAGTGAATATATGTTTTCACAAAGTTCAAAGAAGTTGGTTTTAGAGAACTAACTCCAACAAGGGTGACCTTATTGGTTAGGTTCCCATTAATTATCTCATGTAAGGAATAAAAGTGATAAGGTGAACCTGCCATTTAAATTTCATATTCATTGAATTTTTTTAGGTTAAACTTAGAAAAGAAAACCCTAATGGTTATGATAGTATATGAATAATGTTGATTGGATCATTCAGATGAATTTTGATAAATATTTACCTAGTTTTCTATCCAAGAATCACATTTTAAATGAATAAAAATTAATTTCTACCAGATATAGTCATGGATTATTTACATTATCAAACCATTATATGTCATGCTATAATAAAAATCATGTCTCACCAAATGGATATGATGTATTTGGCCATCATTTTTAGTCGGAGTATTTTCTTTAAAAGTCATTGATGAAAATATTTAAAACATGATACTAACCAATATATTTGTTTTTTTATAGATTTTGGATTTCACGATGACAATAATTTTGATATACCTTATAGTTATGATGTATAAAGTTGTTATAGTTTGGTATTTAAGTTTGAGAAGTGTTCTCAGAGAGAATCATTATGAGAATATGAATGTGAATGTTACAGAGGCCAATTTCACTAACTCTAATTAATGTGTATTGCATACTGGGTGTGATTTAAAATTTTTTGATGATAAATAAAGACATAGTGATATTTGGGAATTGAAAATGGGTGAATTAAGAATTTGTGTAAAAAATAGGGAAATATTTTTTTCATTAGAGTTCATCCCTTATGATCTAACTTTACAAAGTGTATGTGTTATGAAATTGGAGAACTGGTATTATGTTCTTTCCATACACTGAAATTTGAAATCTAAATCTTGTTTGCATGAGATAGTATTTTCAGTTCTATTCTATGATATATTTATCTCCTTAGACATATAAATTAGAATCACATACAAACAATCCATAGGGATAAATTTTTAAAGCCTTTTTATTAAGAATCATTTTGAATTTGAGAATGTTGTTTATTTGAATAAATTATAGAATAAACTTTTAATGGAAAAGGTGAATGGGATAATAAATTATGAGATCTCATAAATATTATTGATTATGGACTAATGAGTACTCACGAAAGTGGTGGTTTTAAGTACTTAATTAATTTTACTTGTGTTTTTTATATAGATATGTGTTTCTGATGATACACATGTATAAATTTTTTTAAAACATTTAACTAGGTTCATACAAAATTATAGAATAATTTATGAAAAAGTATTAAGATTCTCTGATTAGATAGAGGTGATGAATAATTGAGCTCGGAATTCACTGATTTTCTGAGGGATTACGTAATTGTTCTTCAACACACTCATCCTAAAACACCAGAGTGTAATAGTATTCCTAAGAGGATAAATCGTACCCTATTAGGCATGATTTATTGACGATGAGTCAATGAGGAATAGTTATTTTGTTTTTTCATTTTCATCTATATATTTTTCCTTTCCTACTTAAAAAACCATCCTTATAAAGTGGTGAAAAATAAACCCCATGATTTATAGAATGGAAAAAAACCCAACACATATTTTATGAAAATTTGGGGTTGTAAAACCTATAAATGATAGTTGGTTTCTGATAAACATGATCATAAATCTTAAAAATGGTTATTTTTTGTTTCTAGAATGAATGTATAAGAAATTAAATTGATAATACAAAAGAAAATAATGTTTTTGTAGTATAACATGGTGTTTTACATAATAATGATCACATAAGTTGATTAGCCAATGAAGGGAAGTTTGAACTTATATAAGTTAAAAACTAACAAATATGATGTTTTCTTGAGATATAGAATAATTTGGTTCTATATTATGGAATAAAAATAAAATAAATTTAAATAATAACATCAAAGGTCTAGTAGGATTCATAGGGATACAGAGATCTATATATTTCTCATGGAATATAATGATGAAGTAAGGTTCATTAATGAAGAACCTACTACCTAATTAGTGACCATCGATGTAACAGCCAAAATTCTACAATAATAATATTGTATTTGATAGCTTGTATGAAAATTAACACAAAGTGTGTAATGAAATATAATATATAGAAAATTTAAGATATATTTACAATTTAAAATATATTCTATATATTTCAATGCATGCATCATTTATTTATAGTGCATTACACGTACGAGCGACCTTCATCGTTGGCGTGTGTTACACAGAAGACTAGGTTTCAATAAAAAAATATATTATTAAAATATTATTATTTAATACTATATGACATAACCTAGAAATTATGTTATAATTTATGAATATTATTATCTATTTTATGAAAATTTATGGTTTATATAGATATAAATTGAATTCATGGGTAAAAAATTAATGAGAAATGAAAATTAGAACCGGTTGGATATGAAAAGAAATATATTTTATCTTCCAAGGTAGAATTATCTTAATAAACAAAATAATTAAATTTTTTGAATGATTTTAATGATATCTATATGTTATATATTAATTCAGTTTATTAGTATTCATACATTAGTTTTGTTTGACATTAGATAAGAACAAAATCAATTTACTATATAAAAATCTATATTTTTATAAAGGAAATTTTACAGCCTTTTAATGGAGAACCCTTTTAAAATATTAATTTTGACACTTTATTTGATTTAATATGTCAAAAAATTCATATTTTACATTGAAACATAATAATTTGGTTATGGTGAATTTTTTATATTTCTTTGAAACATTTATTTTTTATAGAAAAGTTCAAAATATTGAATTTTAGTTCAAAACTAATTTTTTTTATAATTTATTTACTATAATAAATTATAATTTTAATTTGTTTTATTGTCTAATTAGATAATATATTATCTATCAATAAAATTTTTGTCATTTGAATCAATTTAACCATGTAATTGATTATAATAAACATAGAAAACTTTTATACGTTTCTACTTTAAAAACGCAAATTTGTACTCCCACATGCGAGATTAGATTTAAATCAATTTTGGCCACCTCTAGGACAAGAATTTTCAAAAATGGAATCCACATTTTGAAAATTAAAAATTATTTAATTTATAATAATACACTCTTTGTTTTTTACCAAAAACATTAATGAAGGTTGTTAAAATTAATTACAACGATTAAGGTTAAATTAAGCTTACTAAGGGACAAAACCTTAACCCTAAGGGCCAAGACAACCTATTCATTTTTGAATAGCTATTTTATGGACTTATATTGACCATATCATCTATTGAATCTAATTGAGTCCATTTCTGGAACCAATTTCAATATAAAAAATGTTGTAATAATTCCTTGTTCAAAGTTTTACAAGAGTGTCACTCCTCCTTCACTATAAAACAAAACCGCTTCTTACATTTCCTCACACCTATAAATACACTTAGGTTCAGATAATATATTCCCAAATAGATTCCAAAATACCTACCCTTTACCAAGAATCACAAGTTTTCATAAATCCTTCTAAGGAGTCCCTTTCGTATATAGGAAAAGGTACTACCTGATTTTTAAGGTAACACTTTTCAACAATCATTTTTCATTAATTTACTCCTCCACCCTTAAATTATTATTAAATTATGTTTATATAATGACAAATATATCATAAATATAATTTTTTTTCAATTATGTTCTCTACCTACACTTACACACACCTCCATCAAATGGGTCACAAACATTCTGTTAACGTGAACGACAAACTACCACCTCACGAAATGAAAATTATTTGTTCTTCCTTTACCACATCTCAAGATAGTAATTATTATGTAAACTATAATTATATATGATCTATTTGATATTGATAATGTATTAATGATTCTTTTATTATTTTATACCACATACTTCTCTACATTCGATTTTGTATAAATACGATAACATCGCTTGTGGAAGTTTGTATTACCACCCCCTCAATGCGATATGATTCGTTCATGCTATAAATTGAATGTATTATGGATAATTATAATGAAAATATATGAAGTAAATTACCTAAATATGTCACTTTTATTATAATATACATTTATATACATATCATTTACTTCTCATTTTCTTAAAATGTGATAAAAAATGGAAGTAACGTTCATACATACGTACAGCTTACCATCTCCATGAATGGTACATGAGATTTTTCTTCTAAAAATATTATAGATTATTATAGATACCTTTATACTGGATATATATGATATTTAAATCATGTTTTTCCTTTTGGAGATGATTTATCCATGTTATTTTTAATAAGATGATCAAATAACATGTTAAAACATACTCGACAAACTAGGCAATTAACACCCGAAATATTTAAGATAATGAAATTATTATTAACAAATTGGTAATAATATGTTATAAAAGGATAATATATGACATAATAAATATTAATATGGTTATTTTATTAGTTATTAACTAGTTAAAAACTATTTTACATGAGGTTAAAGTACGTCCACATGAAAGGAAACACAATGTAAGGGATTCTTATCTCATTTTCTTATGGTGAGCCATAATTAATTGTTGTGCACCTAATTTATTATATATGGTGCTCATACTAAAATATTGACATGTAATAATTTATAAATATTTATTCAGGTTATTTTTTGTTTCATTTTGATATATATATATTAAAGGGATTTGAGTTAAATGTTACCAAGTGGAATTGAATTTCATAACTCAATTTATTTTCATTGAGTTATACTATTTACTCATTATTGTTAATTTTATGAGATTATATGGGTTATCAATTTTTTAATATCAATTTTTTTATTTATGTTCCATTATGTGTAATCATAGTTGATAAACATAATCTACACATTTATTGATTCTCACTATAACATTATATCATTTTCATGTGTTTATTTCATAATCTCAATTTTATTTGATATTGTTTGTACTTGAATTTACAATCAAATAAAATATTGGTTAATTGTTAAAAAACCCTAAAATTTTAATCTGTACTTATTATTAAAGAACTATATCATTTATTAGTACCATTTTTCCACTCTTGGTATGAAAATATTTTAGAACATATTTTTTGGAAATCCATGCATTATTTTTCTTTTTTTTTTCAAAGAACCAATTTTATTTTAGAAATCATTTATTCTAAAAAGGTTTTAATTTTTTTAAATAATATTTACCCCTTTATTCATTTATGAATGTTTTAAAAGGAATATTCTTGTCACTTTTAGAACACGGAATTTTTATAACCCTTTTTACCATGTAAAATGAATGTTTCTTTTAACCACATATGACAGGTATGAAATTATATGTTGTAATTTATTTGAAGAATACTATGCAAGATGAAAAGTTTTATTTTAATAGAAAATGTTTTTATGAGTTATTTTCAATGAAAAATATTTTCAAATCGTTTTTCAATGTAGATGATATTTTCCTGAATAGTATTTTTTAACTTATTCTTTTATTTCATTAATGAAAATGACCCTCTATTTTTTCTCGACTTGGGATATTTTTTATTGCTACCACCCTTATCATTACTATGAATGGGTTTCAATTTATTTGTTAAAGTATTGTATTCATATTCAATTCATTGATTTATTTTTTATTTCCTTGAAATATTCAATTTCCTATGACCATTGAATTTCCCCAAATTATCCATGTCATTTTACATAGGTATTACTATTTTCTACACTATATACCATTTTATATATGGTGTATAATTCGATTATTATTTTATTATTTCGGAAATTATTGATTTTAACCTATTCATTATTCAATACTGTTATTTGATAAGTCATATTATTTATATTTAATATTTAATAAGAGGAATGATTTGTACTGGATATGGTGGGTGTGGTCTAGACATTATATATCCCCTTGATGCATCAATAGGTTCTCATGAGAAAAATAAGTTTTCCAAATATAATGGTTTTATTCCCTTGATTTAAAAAGTGTTTTGGAAGGTCATGTTTAGAATCTAGAATTATTATCCATGAGATTTTGTGTCGACATATCTATGGGTAAATTTCATTCTCAATTTAGTTATTAAGTGGCATGGGTTTTTAGTTTCATACCTTCCCATATTCATTACACCTTATCTAGTTATTTTAATTTAATTTGTTATTATTTATTACCTTTCTATTTTATTTATCATTTCACTTTATTGATAACATGGAAAGTGTACTCTATTATATACCTTTACATAATAATTAATTCTATTTGATTCATTATTTCATAAACTATGCATTACTTAATCTTATTGAGCATTTGAGCTCAACCTTATTTTGTTTCATCTCCCAAGGTATCCAAGAAGTTTACTAGGCAAGAATTTCTGGGCTACATAGCTATAGTTGGTAACATAGGATGTTTAGTATAAACCATTGGAACTAGATTTAGTAAAATATATATTAGAGAATATAACCCTAAGGTGTAATTTGAAGATATACCGACGAATTTTGGTAATGTAGAGATTATATGGATCTTACTAGAAACACATCCCTGTCTAGATACTACAAGTGAACGTGGTTATGGAACATATTTACATAGGAGTAATATCTCTGAAAAAGTGTTTTGACCCTTAATCGGGGTATCCTAATACACTAAAACGGTCATTAAAGTGAACATGGTTTTACACTCATGAGGGCTATGCTTATAAAAATTCATAATTTCCTTACAAACAACTTAGATGGATTATAAAAATGAATAACCTTGGATAAATCTAACTTGTCTTAGATTGAAGATAATGTTTCATGATTTATAAATCCTATAAATTATATTATGGGTAAACCCTAAACTATATAACGACCTATGTGGAAATAAATGGATAAGATATTTATGTACTGGGGTTGTATTTAAAATATTATTTAAAAGTCTATTTTTCTATTAACCTTATTTCATGTATTTCCATAATTTTTATTTTTGAAATTATATTAATTTGGTTTCAAAAAATAACTCATGTAAGAAAGGACACAACCAACCAAATCCAGCAAGGTTGTGGGTATCGAACCCATGAATTAAATATGATTTGGGTTTCATGCCAACAAATGATCCACATAAAATCGTGGTCAATTTTTAATTTTTTTGAGATAAAACATTGATTAATAAATTTTAATGATGAACCAGTAGTATCACTTTTTAGGATTAGTGATTAATCTATTAACCATATTATTTTTGGAAGATAGTTAAAGACAAATAGTCAAACATTCCACTCTTTTATGGGATTAAATATCCTTTCTAATTGAATTTTTCTACTTCATTCATCAATATTAATTTTTGAATATATTGGAAAATAGAATAAAGAACAACCAAATATTGATATTTTGTTTATATAAATATATCAAGTAAGTATACATAGGTAATAAAATAATTACTCAACAGTAGGAAAATAATATTAAAGAAAATGTCTTCCTAATACGTTATTTTTTGATGAATTGGTTTCCTTCAAAATCCTCACAGATTTCTGGCATTGAGGCCCTGAAAATTATATTGATAATTCAATTATTTTTGATTAATGACATCAATTAATGCCTATAAATATTTATGATTTTCTTCTAAGTATATCTAATTTTCACTAATTTTCTCTTACACAGAGACCATGTTAAATTTTATTCCCTGTGACCCTTTTACTTCCCATTCACTTTTCTATAGAGGATGTTTTATGAACCCTTCTCATGATGTGGAATTTATACATAGTAACTATCGAAAAATATACCACCAAGATTGGGTTTAAATTGTGATGATGATATTTAATTAAGGTGGGAATAATGTAACACCCCAAAATTCAACAGTAAGAACCTTATATTCAATAACATGTGTGAAACACAACACCAAGCACACAAGAGAATATAATATCCAGAAAAATTTTAAAATAATTCTTATTTAAAATATATTATATATATTTTGATCAATGAAACACCATGTTAGAATTCATTACAAATTAGAGAGAACTTCTTTGATGGCTTTCATTTTAGGCAATTATGAGTTTTACTGAATAGAAATATATTATTAAATTGTTATTATTTTATCATAATATCCATAATTAATTACAGTTAGTGAGATATTTTAACGATATATTTATCTTATTTATTCAATAAAATACTTTTTATATTCATATAATTTGTTTGATAGGCATAATATAAGAATATAATCTATTTTAGACAAAAAGTTCTATATTTTTATAAAGGAAAATTTCCCATCTTTTAATGAGAACGCATTTTTAATATTAATTTTGACACTAGAATAAATTTAATATTTAATTCTTTAATTAAATTTTCTTATAAAATATAATAATTCGGTTATGGAGAATGTTTGATATTTTTATGAAACATTTCATTTTTTAATGAATAGTTGAAAATATTGAATTTTAGTTCAAAATATCTTTTTCATCTAATTTATTTACAATTATAAATTTTAATTTTAATTAGTTTTAATGTTTTATTAGGAAATATTATTATGAACTAAAACAATTTATTTCATTGGAATCAATTTCACTTTGGAATTTATTGTTTAAAACCTAGCATTCTTTTATATATTTTAACTATAAAAACCTACATTGTCATCGCACCCTATGGGATTAAATTTAAATCATTTTTTTCCACTAATACGATTGGAATTTTGGAAAATGGATTAAATAATTGGAATCATCGTAATTTATAAATTCTAATAAAGAAAAATTTATTTTTGACAAAAAATAATAGGGAAGGTGAATAAAATCAATTACAACGATTAAGGCTAAATTATGTTTAATAAGGTACTAAACCTAAACCATATGGACCAAAATGACCTATAATCTTATACAAGAGCTATTTTATGGAAATATATCAACTCTAAACAGTATTTTCCATATTGGGTCCATTATTGGATCCAATTGTAACATAAAAGCCGTTGGAATAATCCCTTTATCAAAAATATTACAAGAGTTCCACTCCTCCTTCACTATATATGGACACCACTTCTGCCCATTCCTCACAAACATAAAACCAAATAGGTTTGGAAAATATTTTCCTAAATATATTCCCAAGACACATGACTAATAAACCTTGTCCTCTCTTTGGGAATAAATACTTCAATCTAATGACTATGGTATTAACCCAAAATGAGCAACCCGATTTTTAAGGAAACTCTTTCCAACGTTATCTTTTCATTCATTTACTCCTCCAAAACTTCAATTTTTTTAAATAATTATTTTATAATGGAACTGGTATAATTAATATACAATTATTTGTTTTATTAGTGGTTCTATCTACTCTTACACACACCTCCATCTAATGGATGACAGAGATACCGCTTATGTTAATAGTTAACTACCGCCTTATGAAACAATGATTGATCGTTCTTGTTTAACCTCTACTCATAGTGGTCATTATGATGGAAATCATACTTATATTTCATAAATGATATATATAAAATATATTTATACTTATTTAATTATTTTATAAAAAATACCTTTATACATTACATTTTTCATAAATACGATAACAATGCTTGTGGAAGTGTGGACTACCACCACCTCAATGTCATGTGATTCGTTTACGCTATAGATGAAACACAATAAGGATAATTATAATGAAAATATTTGAAATATATTACATAATTATGATAAATTAATTGTAATATACATGGCTATAAATTTAATTCACTTTTTATTCTTTTAAAATATGACAAATAAATAGAAGTAGTATTCATCCATATATACGACTCACCATCTCCATGAATGGTGCATTGCATTTCATATCCCCAAATATTATGGTTTATTCTAGAAAAAAATTTACTATATATATATATATTTATATGATGTTAACATCAATTTTTACATTCTTTATATGATTTAGCCGTGTTATATTTCATAAGAACAAAAAATAACAAGTTAAAACATACTCGAGAAACAAGGAAATTAAAGCCCAAAATAGTTAAAACAATGAAAAGTTGATAACAAACATGTAATATGATATTATAATAGGATCATATGTGACATAATAAATATTAATATTGTTATTTTTTACATTATTAACATGTTGAAATATTTTATATAGAAGTTTAAAGTACATCCACTCTAAAGGAAACACAATGTAACAGATTCTTGTGTCGTTTTATTTTTGTGAGGAATACATAATTTCTGTGAACCTAATTTATTATATTTTGTGTAAGTACATCCAAATTCACATGAAAAAATTAGTAAATCCTTCTTCAGGGTATTTTTATTTTCAATTTTATATATTTATTTTAAAGGGACTTGCATTAAAAGTTACCCAATGGAATAGAATTTCATAACTCAATTTCATTTCATTGAGTTATATTACTTACTAGTTATCGTTAATATTATAAGATTATGTGTTTTATAAATTTTTACTATTTATTTTGATATTTTCACTTCCATTATGTGAATTTATAGTTGATACCCAAAATCTACTCAATGATTTATTCTCACATCGATGTTATAACCTTTTTAAGGTTATATTCCACTATCTCAATTTTATTTGAGATTGTTGGTACTAGAATTTACATTCAAGGGAATTATGTGGTAATTTTCAAAAGAAAACATTAATTTTGAACTCCTCATGTTATTAATTATCATTATAAATTTTTAGTATAATTTTTACACTATTGGAACACAGATATTTTGGAAAATATTTTTATGAAAACCCGACTTCATTTCCCTATTTATTGAGGGAAAATTATTTTAATCTAAAAATAATGACTTCTAAAAAGTTTTTCAAAAAATATTATTATCTATTTAAAATTTGTTTAAAATAAAATTTTACCCCTTTTTGTCATGTATATGTTTCTAAAAAAATATTTTATTTGCTTTCTGAACAAGGAATTCTGCGCACCCCTTTTACCTTGTAAAAAGAATGTTCTTTTTGTACCATGTATAAAATGTATATATTTATCTTCCATAATTTCATTGATCCTTACTTTGTATGTTTAAAAGAATTATTTTTAAATAAAATGTTTTTAAAAGGTATTTTCAATGAGAAATATTTTTCAAAATGTTATTCCAGGAAATGTATATTTTACTAAAGAGTATATTTTAATGTTACTACTTTAATTAAAAAACAACAACAACCCTATATTTTGGAACCACATGGGATATTTTTTATTAATACAATCCATATATATCCTTTGGATTTTTTTCTATTGATTTGTTCAAGGATAGTATTTATATTAACTTCTTTGATTTATTTGTTATTACCCTTGAAATATTTGGGTTCCTATGGTCATTGAATTTCCCAAATTAACCATATTATTTATTCGGGAAATTAAAATTGGCTAAACTGTATGCCATTTTACATATGATGTCTACTTTTACAATTATCAAATTATTTTGGGAAATATTGATTGTTATGTATACATTTTTCAATATGGTTATTTGATAAGGCACATTTTTTATTATTCAATATGAATAATGATTTGGACTAGAAATGAATGGTGGATATTAGGCATTATATATCCCCTTGATGCATCAAAAGGTTCTTCCGAGGAAAATAAGTTTAAAAAATTGAATGGGTTTATACACTTCATTTAAACCATATTGTGAAAGGTCATGATGATAGTGGTTTTCATGTGCCTAGGATATGACATCCAACAAATAATAATTTCCTTAATTTAGAATCTATTATTATTATCAATGATATTTTTCATCGACACATCTATAGACATATTTCATTCTCATATTGTTGACTATGTGGCTTGGGTTTTGAGTTTCATACAATTCTATATTGATTACTCCTTATCTAGTTATTTTAATGACATGTGTTTTCATTTATTACCTTTTCAATTTATTTATCATTTTACTTTATTAATTACATGGAATGTTTGTTAAATTATTTAACTTTCCATATTATTCTATCTTTATTGATTCATTATTTAGTACACTACGATTTACTTAACCTTAATGTGAATTAGATCTCAACTTTATTTTTTTACTTCTCCCTAGGAATCCCAGAAGTTAATTAAGGAAGACACGTAGGGATATTTTAGATGTATAATGTTGTTATACATGAATGATGAAGGAAAAAATAATGATTTAAGTAGTGTATTGTTTTTTAATAAAATACTCATGATTGTATTTGATCTACTAATACTACTAAACTCTTTATTCCTTCAACGATTTATTCCTTATAATCATGCCTATGCAATTAGAAGTAGACATTGGATCTAGAATTCTATGGATAGGTCCCTACAATCGAGAAAACTTATTTTGAGATTTGTTAATATACTATAGAATTTTAAATAGACTCTATTAACATTATCCATATTTTTAATTTAGTATATCTACCAAAATGTGAAATAATCATAGGGTTAAGGTGGGTTTTATATAATACAATTTTCATGGAAGTAAGAATATTTACATGTAATTCATTGTGAGTTCTAAAGGGGTTATGTTAAATTTCACGATGTTGATAATGATGATACTTTTTCACCAGTTTCAGTGATAATGTCCATTCAGAATTGGTTTTCTCTAACATCTTATTTTCATTATGGTATATATTAAATGATCTTAAACACAAAATTCCATAATGGGAATTTATTCAAAATTTTTTACATGATAAAACATGATGGGTTGGAAGTGAAAAAATTAGTCTCATAAAGTATACAATTTGAATCAGTCAATTTTTCAACTGAAGTAGGATTTTGAAAGTCCTAATATGCAGTTTGATGATCTAATTAATTATTTTTATTTCATTTAAAACTTGTGTGATTTTTTTGAATAAAATTAGTAATAGTGCATGGTGTTTGAGAATTTTTATGTGAATGACATACTACATATGATAAATTCAATCCTGAATTTATATTCTATAAATAAGTGGTTGAGTAAATGATTCTTAATGAATGAATTTAAGGAATATGTTTTCATAGTGGGTATAAAAAACAATAGAGGTGGATTTTAGTGGAATTTTAGACTCCATTAGGATACGTACATTGTTAAAGTGGTAAATAGTTTTAGAATTTAGAGTCTATAGATTACTATGAAGAACATCTTTAATTACTTTCGAGGAACTACAGATATATTAAATTTATTTTGAGAGGTGGATGATATATCTGTAAAGGATTACGCGGATGTAATTTTCCAATTCGATAATAATGGTATGAAATATCAATCTAGTTTCCTATTTTCATTTAATGGTAGATATATCATTTAGAATAATTCTAAAAATCATAGATAGAAGACTCAATAATAGTGTAAGTTTACATTTACCAATAAAATGTTGTAAAAATGGAAATTTGGATTAGTAAGTTCATTTTATAACATGAGGACATTTCTAGCATTGAGGGGTTAATCATGATTTATTAGTGACAATAATGGAGGAAATTTTTTAGGCCAAGGAACCCTGATCTCACCATAGAACAAAAACATCTTTTAAAAATACCATATCATATGAGAGATCATTGGGTGGAGATATTCTAGGATCTATTGCATTCCCAAATTTTAAAATTTTAGAGGCCGATTGAGGAAATGTCATATCAAAAACATATGTGTCATATTTTGTATCTTGGTATGTGGTATATATGATATTTTTGAAATGGTTGGATATTAAATCGTTTATTTATTATAATTGAAATATATATTTATAATTCATTAATGTGTGATTAAATTTATTTTACATGATTGTTGGAAGGTTAATATCCACTAAAATTATTCCTTTGATTAGTCCCTTACATAATATTATCGTTGACTATTTTGGGTTTTGAGCATATGTAAGAATTTAATGTGTAGTAAACTCATGAGATAATAAGTGCATACTTATTATTTGGATTTCCCGACAAATATATCATTTTCAATTCCATATAATCATTGATATACATAGAGTTTTATTTTTATTATCAATACTCTTACCTAATTTTCTTGAGATACCATGCATTATAGAATTTATAATTTGGTACTATTATTATGCAATCCACTGTAGGATTATCTAATCAAGGGGATCTTGGGTATATTTTGGATTGTGTAATCATTTGGAACTCAACTAAGATATGATTTTTCCAATTATATGATGAGTTAATAAAAGTAGTTTGTGATTGAATTATATTGACAAAATACATTTCTATGATTAGTTTAATCACATGTGATAAGTTTTGTTACTTGGAAGAAGGACATGTGATGTGCTAATATTTTAGATGAATGATATGTGATGTATCAATTGAACAAGTTAATTATTTTCATAGAATCAATAAATTTTTATATGAAATTTATTAATTTTAATTTTTTCTATGTATATGGGTTACTCGATATCTTGGATAAAGGGATTATATTTCTATAAAATTGATTTATATGATATATTCTGTGTTAGACAAGTTTATAAGAGGTATTTGTATTTTTTTAGAGATCACAATTGAAATATTAGTAGCTTGAGAAGAATTTATGGTTCCATATAGGACACTACTATCATAAATATATGAAATATTTAAATCATTTTTCTTTTCTATACAACTATAGACCATAGGTTGCTATCAACATAAGTCACTATTTTATTTAACCCTTACACAATAGTACTAAACTAATTTTATTTTATAAATAAATAATATATAAAATAATTTTAATTAATTTTGTTTTAAAATATTTATTATTTATAACTATTAAAATCTGATATTTTACTTGGTTAGAATATTTTATTTTAGGAGGATATGATATAGATGATACACAATGAAGTTGAAGGAAAATGTGCCAAATGGCATAGGAATCATAGAAAACATGTGGAATAAAATGAACACTACATCTAAAAAGTCCATAAAATTGAGAAGACATTTTGTCGGATGATCCAAAAATTTGGAGGATATGACTATTCGTAAGAAAAAATTGAAATTATTCTATTAAATGGCGCAAAAACCGATCTATTCTATAAAAAAAATCTCCATGAAGTCAACAATTCTTTTCTATATTTCATCCATATATTGGGGTGTAGTTTTCCAATTCATTCCAAATTTTTGGTGGAGATATTAAATTGGTGGGTAAATATATTTTTAGTTATTTTAATGGTGAAATAAGACTTTGTGGAAACCAAAAACTATGGTCGATGTGGTTTCTCAATATGTTGGTACTCTAAAGAACCTTCCACTTTTCCTATAAAATGTAACATTGTGAACCAAATTTCCGAGATCATATAGGGTGTAAATATCTTCCATATTAAACACCCAAATGATTTCACTCATAATCCCATTATTTCTTTAGGAACCTATCCACATAGGGGGATAAAAGATGAAGGCGATGTTCTGCCCAAGCATCCCCCTCTTAATGCCTAGCTAACCAATGGGCTGTCATTTAGAGGGATGTACACATACTTCGTGGGAGTTATGGAACCTGTTCTTATAAAATTTTTGTTTATTTTGTGTGTGAATCATTTCATTTATTTTTTATATTAAAATGATTTTTGTATGAATGAATTTTTTTTAATAAAGTGAACAACCTTTTATCTCAATAACAATTATGTTGATATTTGAAGTGGGAATATTTTGTTATTATAATTTAAAAAGACTAGAAAAATCTTTATCTCACACATACATGAGATTTCAAAATTATTTTTTTCTCCCACTCTATTCTTGCGGTCGAAAAATTTACAACATGATTATTGTGTCAAGGGTGGGTTCTTTATTCTTCGTTTTAAGAGGTAGAAGGGGAATCAACAAGTTGACAACACTTAACCAAATGATTCCATTAAACCATGTATATTTTTATTAATGATAAACTAACCAAGATGTGTAGTTAACTGCAAATGAATTACTTCTCACATTTTTTTAAAAAACTACCATCCTTTGTCAGCAATGAAACTCTTTATTTAATTCATTTAATTTTTAATTAATATTTTCAAAACTAACACCCTCCTTCGGTGTTCTTCTTAAAAATAAAAACTTTAAACATCTAAATATCCATGAGAGACAACATATGGTTTTTCCTATAATATAAAATTAACTTTTAATAATAATCTATTTTTGTGTTTTTAAAATGTGGTCTAATTTTGGAGATTTTTTTGGGGAGTGCATTGATTTTTATTGTGTATTTTTTTAAAATATATTTAGTAATTATTTGTATGATTTTTTTATTCGTCATTTTTCATGTTGATTTATAAAATATTTCATTTCATGACCTTTTTCATGATGTGATATTCATTAGTGGAACTCATTCTTTTCAATCACAAAATGGATCAGATCTTGTTCCGTCGACACCAAGAAGAACTGATCGGTTAGTTCAATAATGACTCACAAAATATTTAAACACTTCATAATACTTATTATTCATGTAAAATAAAATCAATACTCAAATAAATTTGAATAATATCTCAAAAAATGATTATATATTTAAATTAATAACCTCTCATGAGGTATAGATATGTCATGCATACATTTAAATACAATGAAAATCACATAATTTTGAACTAGAATCCTATATAATAATCCTATTTCCAAAATTTCATGGACTGGATAGAGAATAAACAAATCAAAATAAAAAATAATTTTATATTTTTTGTTAAACATTAAGACATTATAATGTAGATGATGAAAATATAAATCTTTTGGAATTACCTTTCTCATTAGAAGACATTCCAAAATAATGGTTCTTTTATTTGAACTTCCCTATTAAAGGTTAGTCAAAAATTAAACGTTTTTTTATTGAAAAATACTTCTGAACCTCTTTAATTGAAACTTTATGGAATGAAATGTGTGGAATAATGAAATCAAAAGGGGAAACACTTCATGAATACAGGTAAATATTTTAAATTATTTTTTCATGTTCCCTAGACACCCAAATAAGTGATAAACATTCATATTAATATTTATTAAAGGTTTAATTACAATTGATCATAAAATGAATGATGTTGTAATAGGTGGTGTGCTAATTGAAAAACCCTAAATAATTATAGGAAACCTAATTTTAAATATGACAATGAATAACCAACAATTTTGTTTAAGGACTGGGGTACCCATTCAAGGTGTCCATGAGGTGAACAGTTTTGAGTTTGAGAAGAAGTTGGACATAGAGTCGAAAGAGGTAAGTTCTCCACTCTGATCACTTTATCTTTCCAATGTAAAGTTTCAACCTCCTATTCCAATTCACTATAGTATCTATGCCCCCACGACCCACTATTATGACCAATTACCTCAAATTAGAGAATCGTATGATAGTTGTATGGAAATATTTAATGGCCACTCCTATTACCAACCCATTAGTAAAGAACCCTTATATCTATGAAACCCTATGTGTAAATATGTTGAATCATATTGGAATTAGGTTATTCAAACCAGACTCAATAACCATGTATCCAATTTGGTAAAAGTAGTCATCCACCACCAACAACTATAAATGATCAACCACCCAACATAGTTTCCCACAACACCTCCAAAACCCATGCCTATCCTAGAGGACATAATGAAATAAATAGATGGATTCAATATAAAATTCCAACAAACCACCCAATTATCCATATAAGACCTAAAACTCAATTAGGCTATCCCACTAACTCGGTGATGGAAATAAAAATCCACTGGTTTAATAAAATACCCTCTAGACCACTAGTTAGCCAGAGAGATAAGGGAAACATCATTTCCATCACTTCTTAGAGTTCCAGACAACATAAAAGAAAAAAAATTACACTATTAGAGTGGTACATTCCAAAGGAAACCATGATTCCAACCATTGATAATAGTCCAAATGATAAGAGACTCATGTGATAAATCCTAGATTAATATAGAGATAACCAAGGATTCCTATGACTACCTCATCCTTCACTATCAATTCCATATTATGAATAAGGTACTACTTTTTAGTGTAAGAATAATGTTTCATCATTGTAGGATTCATTCCTTCAATTTTAGACCACACATGAATAAGAATTTTTATCCGTTTTGTGTTGTCTATGTTCAAAATCAAAAAATAAAACAATCCTTCACTATCACTAAAAATTATTTCAATCACTTTTACAAAGCCATTATGTAGTCCCCAATGGAGGAACTCCATGTTCCAGATGCATCCTACAAATGAGACCCACCCAGTTTATTCTTCTTTCTAACATTATATTTTATTACAATGATAACACTACATTATCTAGTTTTTGGAGGGGGTGGGTATATTCCTCACTTTGTTTTAAATTTTCATTATCTTTCTTAATTTTCTATTTTTCTATTGTTGTATATTATTTTTACCTTTCCATTCCCCGACACAATTTTATGCCTGATTTTTCATTTATGATTCCCACTTAATCATGGAAATTATTTAAAATACATCAGGAATTTCCCTTTTTCATGTTTTTTTAACAAAATTACAATTCTTTTCACTGATAAAATTATTTTTTTGTATGAATTTAACATTAAAGTGTGAATTTTTTAGAAATTTGGTAGTTTGTTGATGTTATAAATGGTTGTATGCATTTTAATCCTTTGAGAAGATGGATACCCATTATTTGAGTAGCTTATAGGAAAAGTGTGTAACATATTATCTCCACACATCTTTTCACCCTACCATGAAGTGTGAATTTTAATAAATCAATATATGGAAAATAGAATATTGAAAAATACTTTTCAGCATTTAAAAATTATTTTTCCATTCATTCATTCCTTATCTGATCTTTTTCACTTTGGTACCATATTGACCTAAGCATGTGTACCCATTATCTGACTATTATATGCCCTTTAAAAAATAAAAAAACATTAAAATATTGGTTGTGACTTGGGGAAATAAAAAAACACTTCTATTAATTTGATCTTATTATAAAAATTACAAATATTTTATTGATGAGATAAAATAAAGGTTGAGATATGAGTGTGAGATTTTTTCAAAGTTTATCATTTGAAAAAAAAATAACTGATGGGAGTGATGAAATGTAAAACATATGGGGATATCAATGTCAGGAAATTAATGTTTATCTTCCATGAATTATTAAGTTATTGGGTATTGAAATTTGATTGCAAAGGATGTAGTGAATTTTTGGTGGAAAGAATCATGTGTGCCTAAAGTTTAAAAAAACGTATATTTTATAGATATAAAGTAAAAATATTTCACAAATTAGTTCTCACACAAAAATGTGAAATGTTAGTGATATAGTTATATTTTGAATTATTTTCACAGATTTTTATGATTAATCACCTTGAATTTTATTTTAAAAAAACATTTAAGACATCTTTTTCCATGATCACTGGGAATAACTCCTTGGTGGGGTTTTTTCATTGATCACATTTCTATTAAGAAGTAAATTTTCAATGGAACTTAAATCATAATGATGTAGGGATTATATCCTTGCATCATTTGGTATATGTGAATTTTCTTAGGGGGAGAAATTTTTAGTGGTGGGGGTGTGATCACAATATGATTCACTATTTTATTTCCCCCTTACTCCACTGTATTAAAATAATTATTTATTGTAAATATAAAATATAATAATTAATTGAAATTTATGTTTGATTAAATAATTTAATATTTATTGATGTTAAAATGGTTAATTATACATAGTTCGAATATTTTCTTGTAGGAGGACATGATTTGGAGGATCCATATTGATGTTAAAGGAAAATGGGACAAAACACCCATGAATTAACGCACACATGTGAAATAAATTAAACACTAAATCTAATTAATGGATCCAGTTGGTAAAAAAGCTTGTGGGATAATCCAAAATGTAATGGGATAAAACTATTATGAATATAAAAATCCTAATTCTTTCCTTAAGTGGAAAAGCTAAAATTATATTTCCATGAAAAATAATCTACATGAAGTCAAAATTTTAGTTTTTTATTTCATCCATATCTTAAATTTATTTTTACAATTAAATCCATATTTTTATTTTATAAAATTAATAGGTACGGTAAGAACTTTTTAATTTTGTAAAACATGATATTCATCTACTGAGCCACTGAAAACCATGGTCTATGTTATTTTTTTTGAAATCTAGGTGCTCAAAACCACCTCCCAAGTTTTCTATACAATGGAACCTTGGGCACGCCATTTTCAAGCTCAATTAGTGAGAAAATATTTTAAATTTTTTGACCCAATGGATTTATCTCCCCATACTACAAGTTCATGGGGCCCATATACTTATAGGGTGATCAAGGATGAATGTACAAGTTCCACATGAGCCTCCTCCTCCTCTCCATAGAGATATAAATAGTGCATTTTCTTTTAAAGGGAGAAAAAAACATGTGATATTAGTATTATTTGGTAGCTCTCAATACTTGGTTGAGGTCCAAAAATTAACTATATAATTGTTGTGTCAAGTGTTTGTTCTTTATGCATCGTTTTAAGATTCATGAGGGGAATTGAGATCCAGAAAACCCTCAACCAAAGGATTTAATTAATCATTGAGTATTTTATATAATGATTAACTAACTAATATGTCTTTTGAACCTGAAATTACCACCTTCTCTGAAATGTTTAGGAACAAATAATTCATTTTTCAACTATTAAAATCATTAATTATTTTATTTTATTTTTCAAACTATTTTCAAGACCACCCCCACTTTTGGTATTTTTATTTAATATAAACACTTTAAACAACCAATGGTACATGAGAGATGACCTAGGGTCTTCCTTGTGCTATAAAATCATCTTTAAATCATAATCAAATTGATGTGTCATGACAGCAAGATCATAGGGTTGTACGATTAGGTATTTTGATAATTATTAAATTTTTAAGAAAAGTTTTTTCTAAAATGAAGAGAGCTTGATAAAACATATTAAAAAGAATTTTTGATATAATTTTAAATATTTATAATGTATTATTGTAATTCCTTATAAAAAATTATGGAATACATGATACAGATTGGAATTCATTAAAATTGTGGTATACTGTATTTTTGGTATTACTATGAGGCATGGTTTGATATCCATATGATGCATATCATAAGTGATGATATATTTTTGATTCATATCATGGAAAATGATATGAATATATAGTATAAAGAAATGTGTCTCTTTAGTTATCCAATAGTGTATCATATGATTTTCCTACGATATAGGGATCTGAATACATATAGGTTTCCATGATATCTCACATGGTTTATATTAGTTGTGAACCATGAGATGATTCATAAATGGAATTTCACATTCATTTAAAGTTTTAAATGAATAAAATCAAATGGGAAGCAATATATGTGTTCCATGAGATAGATCATGATATACATAATATGGTCTAATTGATTATGCTCTTACCCATTTGGGGATTCAGAGTCCTAATGATATGGTCCTGGATTATCATACTAGAGAACCACTTATAGTGGTTGGAATAATTAATTTTCAATTCTATTAATCATTATTAAGCTTGATTCATCGATGTATATATATTGATAATTTCATTTCAGGTATGCCCATATTCATAGTGTTCATCATTTTCCAGGAATATTGGATTGTTATAGATAGATCATGAAATATATGGGTTATTTCTTCTAAAAAATATTAACATATGATCACATTAAATATATCAAGGAATTTTAGAAATGATAAAAAAATATAAATGATTATTATGAGACTCTCTCTCTCTCTCTCATGTCAGGGGAACTTATATGTTGGAATGTTAAGTATAAAGGGATTGATAATTTTAAATGATTTGATTATGGTTATTTTTTCCATTTTTCGGCCATATTTCCCTTAAAAATCAGAATTTAAAATTAAGATGATGAACTAAAAAATATATTCTCTAGTCAAGGAGGTTTGTTGAAGATAAACAAATACCATTAAAAAGGAAAGAAAAAAATTCCACCCAGATTTTTGATAATAATTTTGTTTGTCAATTAAATAATTAATTTATGATAGTAAGTAAATTTTTTACATGGAGGAATGACATTGAAATTCTTCTTATAAGGTACTAATATATTAAGAAGATGAAATCGAGTGAATCTCCTAAGGATGATTCAAAAATAAATAGTGAGTTTTCCACTAAATAAATATAATTATAAAGGGAGTACCGAATGGGAATGGAGATCAATATGTTCTTGATGTTTATTATAAGTATAATAGGTGAATATTCACATCCCAATAAAAATATCATAAGAATTATGAAATATGGTTTGACGAATAAACTATGTTCAAAAATTAGAAAGGTTAAATCATGAGAATGATTAGAAATATGACATTTTTTAAATAACTTATATTATCATCCTCAGGGATAAGGAGAGATAAAATAAAATATGAATATTTTTTATTCTATTAATCAAAATTGATAATTAAAATTATATTTTAATAGTGAATTTATAGTAACATAAAATAGTTCCTTGAAAAATGCATCATAAATTTTTATTTATCAAAATTTAGGACATGTTGAAGGAAAATCAACATAAATTTGGTAAAATTAAATAATTAATTAAAAAATATAGTGAAAAATAGTAATTTAGATTAGCTAAAAATTATAATTAAATGGAAACATGTGTTTATATCTCGAAGTAAAAACATTCATTAGAAATTTCCACACCATCCCTTATTCTCTAAGAACAGACCCAAAAAGGGTTTGGTAAAAATATCTCATTAGTAATCAAAGAATATAATTACATAGAACCCCCTTCAACAAAGTAATTTATCGGAAAGAATGTTGTTTGATGGTTATTATTATTGTTGTTTTTTTGAAAACAAAACCAAAAAATTTAGGAATCAAATTTCTTTACTTGGTCTATGAATGAATCATGAATCAACGGTCCGAAAAAATAGCCGTTAAGAGATAATCATAAGATCTAACAACTTGCGATGAATATTTAAGTGAAACCCCATTTGGAGATTATTAAAGAATTATGTGGTTTGATTAATCCAAGAAAAATTTTAGATAAATTTTTTACATTCATACTAACTCAATTAAATCTCTATGAGAAATTTTTGAATAATCAGAATTAGAATCATTTCAATCAATGGGAAAATATGCTTGATGTTTCATTTTTGGAAAGAATATAAGAGAAACAATGGATCATGGGTAGTGGTTTTTATTCTCATATGATGGAGAATTTAAATTAATTTATTAATGGTTAATGATATGAATAAGGAACATTTACCCTTAAAAGTGATACCTCATTAAAAATATAAGGATTAACAGTAGCTAAAATTGGGGGAAATCAGATAAATCATAAAAATGTGTTATTTGTTTGTGGGATAAAGGAAAATATATTGATTGTTCCATTATATTAGTATGATGGAAATGTGATGATATTTATAATGAATATATGTTTAATTATGATATGGTAAGAAGCATCTATGATAACATGTGGGGTGAGATCCCATGTCAAATATGTCTTTATATTAACATGTCATAAGAGAAAAATTTATGGAATAAATGATTTGATTATATTTCTTCATGACCCATCCCCCGGGGCCCATGACGTGACAACCTCAAGCCTGCCTTCCATATGATAGGGGTTGGTGACTAGAACCAAAAGGGAATTTCTCTAAAATGGGAAAGAATTGACTCAAAACATATACACACATAGGCAGGGCACACTGCACATAAGTAAAACAAAATGGAATGAGAATGGTACAACCACGACTAAAAACCATCACAAAGTGTAAAAGTAAAGGCTGAATTAAAGGGTCTAGAATACAAGACGAACTGAAATGGAAATACAGAAAAATGGAAAAAAACTCTTGAGGTGGTCCACCATGGATCCTGGCTGAAGGGCTGGTACAACTCATCACTATGGCTCTCCACATCCACTGGCCACCTCCATAGACCATAAAGTCCTAGCTCCTTGAGACTCAGTCAAAACTACCCATTGTCTGCACCAGACACAACAAGGTGGGGGAAAAGCCCATGCATTGGTGAGTATAACAGTACCCAGTTGCGACCTGAGACCCCAGAGGACACTAAAAATTACACAAATAAAAATAACACGAAGCACGATTTCAAGCACAAAGAAAAAAGAAAAAGGTTGATCATGTCACATATATTATAGGGTAGTAACAATACCATCATCAACCACATCATCGAACACCTCTGATACTGGTGAAATCCTCATCTATCTAGTATAGTTGTCCTTCCAAGTCACACAGAGGTGATTCCCACTAGGATTGAATTTCTTAGGTACTCCTCTACATCACGTATCATGTGTATTTAGGGTCACACAGATCCTCTCCCTATTGTGGGCATGAAAAGTCACACAGATGTGCTTCCTATTAGGCGATCGAGTCACAAAATGTTGAAAGTCTGCAGTCTTCAGGTCTCACCTTGTCACAGGGTTCTACACATAATGTGATTGGGAGAACCACTCCTCAAGGAAATAGTTTTATTTAAAGGAGAACAAATCCCTTCAAAAAAGTAACCTAATGACCGCAATTACATAAGGGTTCCATCGCAATATATGATGCATAAACCAGATGATTGGTTTTTAAGTTATTGGATTTTTAGTGTTGAGGGCATAATTGGATTCTAATACGATCAAACCCATCCAAAATACAACTTTATCTGAGACTATTGTGGAGTGTCTCAAAATGAAAGCCTCTTCCTAAGGGTTATGGTGCCATAAAAGATTCATCAAACATATGTTCAGTTTAGGAGATATGCCAGTTTTGGCATAACTGGGAAAAAATGGGTCCGTGTACGTTGGACCCGGTCAGACCGACCCGACCTGGCTTGCTGGGCGCATACCAATGGGGGTTGGGATCGAACCTATATGGATAGACCTGTTCTGGCCCACTAGGCCGGGGGCTCTGCCCACTAGCCACGATCTCAACACACAGGTCATGGGCTAGGCCTACCAGACCACAAGTCCGACCTGGCTCACCTGACTCTACGTAACCCACTGGGCTATGGAACTGCTTACTCCACTTGTCGATCAAGGGGGTATTCTCCCCTCCCTAATGGAATCAACCATTTGGGTCTACAAAGTTGTGACACCATTTAGCACCACACCTCCTTGCCTGCCCCTGTGGACTCGCCCGTTACAGACCCCCAGGCATGAGTCCTCCCTTCCCCGCAGGTCGAAGCCATGAATCTCCTACTCGGCGCACCACCACCGTGTGCTGCCCGAGTCAACAGTAGCGATAGATAATGCTACACCACCTGGCTGGTCTGCACAGACCAGCCCACAAAGGACCAGTGGGCGCGAGTCCGCACTCTTCCGCAGCTAGAAGCTGCATCCTTCCATAGAGGTGCACCATCACAACGCGCTGCCCAGCTTCAACGCGGCCAGTTCTAGCCGACCACTCCTTTTTCCACTATGATTCCTTCAGGCACATCTGTTAATTCACTGTCAGTGGGTTCCGGCCGCCACCACGCTGGTGTATCTTTCACAGGCCACTAGGGAAGCTACGATGGTCCATTTTTATTATCATCCACTCCTATAGGCCTCTCGGGAAAATGTCTACGATGCGAAGCCCCTGGTTCCACCATGCCACCATATCTTCTAGTTTCCCACAAAGAATGCAACCATAACTGAGTTGGGGCGAGGGGTCCTGGCCTTGTTCATTGGGCCCGCGCCTTCCACTTTAGCATAATATCATGAGAAGCAATTCATGATTGAAACAAATCATAGGTAAAAAACAAACCCCCTACCATTTTCCATTGGAAGGCACTACAGATGAGGAAGTAGGTTCTGCGTCTGAAGGTGTTCATCGGCGCCTGCCATTGTCTGTCGATTTCTTCAACGACCGTCACTCAATCACCATTTTTCATTGGAGCAAGATGCCACCAGAATTTTGTTAGATCTTCCTCTCATCTCTCTCCCCAAACCCAACCGCAAGATTTGATTATATGGAAGAAAAGAGAGGAACCACACACCACACAATTAATGGGGTTTATTAATGAGTTTAACTGATGATCCTATTAATTCTGCAGCAGTGCGGGTACTCAACATATTAATTCTTCCAGAGGTACGATTACACAACCTATGGGTCATTCCATTAAATGGTCTGACACTGCACTAGAGTCCCACCATTGTTTGTCCAGTAGTTTCAAAAAAAGAAAATAAAATAACCATCAGTTTTTTTGTAAAGTCCAAGAAAATAACATATTCGTTCGACCCTTTCTAGTCAAAGTTAAGCTTCTCTTAAAAAAATCAATGCACTACGGACTCAACGGTTCCCTCCGTTTTTTAATCCAAGAACCATTTCTTATGAAAGGAAATGTCACTCAGACATTTACTAAATGTACCTAAAAAATGTTGAAAAAACCATTTTGGGCTCTCAAGGCCTCAGAATCATGTACCACCAATTTTCAAAGACTCATAAAAATCCCAAATAATTAAAAAAATTTATGGAATTTATGGTTCGTTACATTCTCCCCACCATAGGAATTTTTTTCTCCGTTATCTACTAGAAAACTGGGTAAAAAATGAGGGTATTGAGCATGTATCAAAGCCTCCTACTTCCAGGTTCTCTTCTAGATATTCCAATGCTTCCAACACACTCACATCACATGTATCAACCGCCCATGGAGGACTCACTCATATTGATCCTCTATCCCCACTGGGAACTCCACAAATGTCACCCCATCATCGATGTCTAACTCACCCTAGTCGGTAATGTGTGATGGATCATGCACATATCTCCTCAGCTGCAACACATGGAAAACATTATGGACCCGGTGCATTTTTGGGGGAAGAGATAGATGGTACTCTACCTCACCTACTCTGTTGAGGATCTGGGATGTTCCGATGAACCTTGGAGATAACATCCTACCCCGACCAAACCTATTAAATCCTCATTAGTTAGTGACACACATAGGAAGACATGGTCTCCCTAATCAAACTCCAAGGATCTCTGTCTCATGTCGGTATAAGAATTCTGTCAGCTCTATGCAATCTTCATCTTCTCCTCGATGGTCTGCACCTTCTCAATTGTATCTTGTACCAACTTTGGACTTGTAAGTGCTGACTCCCGTAGGTCTTTCCATCATAGAGGTGATCTGCAAGGTCACCCGTACATGGCCTCAATCGGAGCCATGCCAATGGTGGAGTGATAATTGTGGCTATATGCAAACTCAACCAGTGGAAGGTGGTCCTCACAACTACGGAAAAAAAGCAAGGACACAAGCACGAAGCTTGTCCTCAAGTGTTTATATAGTGTACTACATCTGACCATCTGTCTGAGGGTGAAGGACGTTGCTCAAGAGTATCTAAGTCCTGAATGCCTCATTCAATCCCTTCCACATGGGGAATGTAGAACAAGCTTTGCGATTTGAGACGACCATCGATGAAACCCTATGAAGCCTCACGATCTTCTATAGGTAGAGACATCTCATGCCCTCTACTGATCCAAGATCTTGGATGGGTAGGAAGTGGGATGATTTGGTGAGTTGGTCAATGATCACCCAAATGAAATCATGGCCCCTAGATGTACGTGGTATCCTTGTCATGAAGTCCATGAAGACACCATATCACTTACATTATAGAATCTCAAGTGGTTGAGATAACCCTACTGGTACCTGATCCTCAACCTTCACTTGCTGACAGGTGGGGCATCGTGATAAGAAATCTACTAGGGCTTTCTTCATCCATGGCCACTATTACTGACGCTGGAAGTCTTGGTATATCTTTTCTTCACCTTGATGTACTGCCAAAGGGGATGCGTAGAACTCCTTCAACACCTCCTCACATAGTGTCACTGGTACCATGGTGCGTCCTCTAAAGTGGATGATGTGCTCCCCACCTTCATAAAATCATTCAGGAGACTGTCCTGAGGTTATCTAAGCACGTTGGGTCTCACTATCAACATTCCCAAGATGAGCCTCCCAAAATCATTAAAGGAATTGGGGATTGACAATCATATTCTAAAGGTAAGCTACTCCATCTCTATCCACAAATGATATCTGTAATGCGGCTGGATACTCTGTCACCACACTCAGCAACTATATTCCAAACCTCGCATTGAGTGTGTATGCTACTCATTCCCCTTTCCAGGTTTCTAGGCTATATCAAAGTCTTATTCCTGGAGGAAATCAATCCATCACCGCTTTCTCATGTTCAGGTAATTCTTTGAGATGATTTACCCAAGACTCTTGTGATCAGAGTAAACTGTAAACCATACCAATCAAGTAGTGCCTCCACATCTTCAGTGCAAAGAACACTTATACTAACTCCAATTAATGGGTAGCATAGTTCTGCTCATCCTAACTCATCTTCCATGAGATTTATGTGATCACTACTCGCTCCTTCATTCAGACACAACCTAGTCTAGTCCCTAATCTATTGCAGTAGACTACGTACCCAACACCCTCTTCTAGTAGACTCAAGACGGGACACTCATCAGTCTCCACCTCAGCTATCAGAAACTCTTCTAGAACTTATACATCCACATGAAAGGATTCCCCTTCTTCATCAAAGCTGAAAATGGTGCCGCTACCATGGAGAAGTCTGGTACAAATCTCTGGTAGTACCCAACCAATCCAAGGAGACTCCGCACCTCAGTTACACTCCTAGGAGGCTCCCTAGCCAGCACTGCTTCCATCATTGCTGGATCCACTGCCACTCTAGCCCCTAAGATAATATGCCCCAGGGAGTGGATTTCCCGTATCCAGAACTAGAACTTTGAGATCATTCTATATAGGTGGAGCTCTCATAGTGTATCCAGAACTATTTACAGGTGTGTGGCATGATCCTCCTCCATCACCGAGTACACCAAGATGTCATTAATGATGACTACCATGAATAGATCATGGTAATGTTGGAAGATCATGTTCATGATACCCATGAACACTGTCAGAGAGTTTGTCACACCAAAGGGCATCACAAAGAATTCATAATTTCCATACCGACATCGGAAGACTGTCTTTGGTACAACCTTATCTCATACCCCGAGCTGATTATAACCTGATCTATGGTCTACCATTGAAAAACACCATGCTATCTTCAGCTGGTCCAAGAGATCATCGATCCTCTGAAGAGGGTACTGGTGCTTTACAGTCACCTAGTTCTGTCACCGATAGTCCACAGAAAGACACAGACTCCCATTAGCCTTCTTGGAAAACAAAATTGGGGCCACCTAATGAGAAACAATCAGCCTTATGAACCCCTTCCTCTAGAAGTCTTAAAATATTACCCTCATTTCATGAATCTCCATGGGGGACATTAAATATGATAGTGTAGATATCAGTGTAGTCCTAGGGTACATGTCGATGTAAAAGTCTACTTCTTAAGTGGGGGTTTTCCTGGAACATCATCAAGGAAGACATCAACGTACTGGTCCACCACTACAGGATTTCTTGAACTCCTCTCATTCACTACACCAATGGTGAGGACAGCCAACTAATATGTGATTAACTACAACCTCCTCCGCGAAAGTCCATCCTGTGCTAAAATGGTTTCCTTCTCACCAGTGTATGAAAACCTGATTCCACCCACACGAATACACATCACGTTTATCCTAAAATTGTTGATCTATATCTGGATTGTGGATAGCCAATACATACCCAAGATAATGTTGTAAGGACTCTATGTTGCTACTAGGAGATCACAACAAAAGATCTCACCTATTAGAGTGAGATCACACTATCTGCACCAATATGTAATCGTAAAATCCTCTCCAGTAGTTGTATCTAATCATAAGGATCGAGGAAACGGTTCCGTCAGAATACTTGAGCTCCAAACATGTGTAGTGACAAGGAAATAGTGACTAGCACCTATGTATATAAGAACTGTAACTCGGGTGAAATAGACCCATATTGTTCCTCTAATCATCTCTAGAGTGTCGTGGTCTTAAGAAATTGCTACCTGAAACTAAGATTTACCTTGTCCACCTACTATGCGTGGTCATGGTGGACCACCTGGGGGTGGTGGCAATAACACCTTAAACTGTATCCCACCACCTGCTGGTCGGCCAGCTCCCCTACAACGTCTTCCTCCCTGCTGACCTCCTCCCTCAAATAGATACTCCTATCTCAGTGGCCCCTAAAACGTCTACTAGTCATATGTATGGTGGTTCAGGCTGTCACAAACCATGTTTCCTTTCGGTCCACATAAGAAAGAAATGACTGCCCCCATTTGACTCCCACTGGACTGAGAGCCTCACATTTCTGACCCTGAGACCTAGGGTTGACCTCTAAAAGGCTTGGCCAAATTGGGCCCACCCATATGCTATATGCTTCCTACTAAAGACTGTACCACCTAGGGTCTACTGAAAACTCTATCTGCGGGTTCCTACTCTTAAAAGAAGCTCTCAATCATAAGGGCTTGATCCAGCACCCCCGTCTGGGTGGAAATGTTGAGAGACAACACTGATTCCCGAATCTCACACCTGAGTTCTTGCTTAAAGGCTCAATCCCTAAAGAAAGGGTCGAAAACCATGTCTATGGAGTAGAGAGAAGGCTCCATGAACCTCTCTGAGTACTTGAACACTATCATGCTACCCTAATATAAGTGTAGCATCTAATGAATTCACATAGAGTGAAACATGTGTGAGAAAACTCATCCCAAAAAAGCCTCTCAAAGTCAACCGAAGTGAGGGACACCTCATTGTGAGTTTGGATGGTAAAAATCCACCATTTCCCAACAACAACCTGTAGAAGGCTCATTTCCAAGACTTCCATCTAGTGAGGCGGTGTCCTCACTAAGTGATAGAACTACGTCACAACCTCTAGCCAATCCTCACCGACCAGAGGTTCCCTCTCTCCCCTAAACATGGGTGATCTTTGTCTCAAAAAATTATATAGGGAACTGAGCCTATGAACATCCCCTGTCTAAACAACTGGTAGTAGATGCTGACCATCAGGTGGTGGTAGCACTGGTGCACCACTCCGTGGGGACATTTCAAGCACTAGTCCCTAAACAGACATCACGTTGCTTGGCGGGCTGTCCTCATGACCTCGTATCAAGGTGTTGGCTGGTTGTCCACATGGTGGAATCCTGAGAGAGATTGATATGTACCACTGTTAGAAGGTTAAACCTAAAGATATGGAAATTATTAAAATAATTGAGGCACTTATGAAACCATGTTTTTCATGTAGTGAGACGAAAAAAGAATTCAACATCCGGATGTAAGTATACGTCAGCCGCCCCACGAACACTAGACTCCCAAATTTTGAAAGTCAGACTCACAACACTTAACATTGTTTCCCCAAAACAAAACATCAAACTCCAGGTCTTTGAGGTGGGGACTAACCACCCTTTGATACCACTTTGTCATGACCCTTCCCCTGGGGCCCATGTCGCGACAACCCTAAACCCACATTCCATAGGTTAGGGGTTAGAGATTAGAACCAAAATGGAATTTCCCTAAAATCGTAATGAATTGACTAAAATACTACACACACACAAAGACATGACACATTGTGCACAATTAAAACACAAAAAAATGGAAAAAGGTACAACCACTACTTATAACGATCATAGAGTGTAAAAGTAAGTACTATTGTAAAGGGGCAAGAATACAAGACGAACTGAAATTGAAATAATGAAACAAAGGGGAAATAGATATTGAGGTCATCCACCAAGGATCATGTGAAAAAGGTACGTAAAGATCATCATAAGGGCTCTCCATGTCCACTGGTCACCTCTGTACAATGTCAAGTCCCGGCTCCTCGAGACTCAATCAATGCTGCCCATCGTTAGCATAAGAAACAACAAGGTGTGGGTGAAGCCTATGCATGTGTGAGTATAAAAATACCCAATTGGGACCCTGATATGATATATGGTCTCTTATAATTCCATAAATGGAAATCCACAAAGCATGATCTCAATCACAAAGCCCAAAGTAAAAGACAGCTCACCCTAGGTATATCTTGGGGTAGTTACAGTAGCATCATCAACCACATCACCAAACACCTTGAATGTTGGAGAAATCCTCCTCTATTGAGTAAAGTGGGCCTTCCTAGTCACACAGAGGTGCTTCCCATTAACCTCGAACTACTTAGTTTCTCCTACCATTGTGCACCATGGGTCTTCTAGGTTACACAGAGCCGCTCCCCACCATGGCCTGCTGAGGTACTACTCCTATTGAGTACTGTGGTTCTGTGGGGTCACACAGAGCCCCTCCCCACCACGTCCCTGAAAAGTCACATAGAGGTGCTTCCCACTGGGACATAGAGTCACATTGTGTCTAAATTCAGAAGGTGAAAATACCAGATTCCCAATTTGTTTGTTATAGGAATTTTGGTGCTGAGATCCTTGTGGGATTTTGGTACGATCCAACATAGACAATGTCTAAATTTCTCTGAGACTCTCATGGAGTATCTCAAAAGGAATGACTCCTACTTTGGTTTCTGGCACCACAAACGGTTCATAAAACAGACGTCCAGTTGAGGTGATGTGCTCGTTTATGTGTAACTGGACAGAAGGGGCACATGTATGGTCCGACCCTGTTGGAATGACCTCACTGGGCCCAATGGGCCTGAACCTAAGGAGGAGGGGCTCAACATGGTAAAAATAGGCTATGTTTGGCCCTCTGGGCCATGGGTTTAGTCTGCTGGGCCTCTGAACCTCTCGGCATGCTGGTCCTTAGAACCGATCGGCCCACTGGCCAAGCGCAGGGGGTCTTCTCCCCTCTATAATAGCTTTGTCTGTTTGGGTAATCAATGCTGTGACATCACTTAGCACCACACCTCAAGGCATGTCCATGTGGTCCAACCCAATACGGACCTACGGGCGCGGGTCTGCCCTGTTTCGTGGCTCAAAGCCACAACCATCCTCTAAGGCACACCACTACAGTGCGCTGCCTAGCTTAGTAGTGGCACCAAATGGAACCGCACCACCTGGTCGGTTGAATCAGATTGGCCCATAACGAACACTTGGGTGCGAGTCTTCCCTAAACTGCAGAATAAAGCCGCGACCATCATTTACGGTGTGCCGCCCTTCTTCAACACAACCGATGATAGATGACTACTCCTTTTCCCATCGCAACACCTTCAGTTTCCACTATTCCATTGCAGCCGATGGGTGCCTGCTGCCACCTCCCTCAGTTTCTGATGCCGCCATGCCGACATAGCTTCTTTTGGCCACATGTGAAGCTCTTGTGGTTTGTTTTTATTCTTGTCCGTGCCTACGGGGCTCCTGGGATGGTGCCTACGCTACACGGCCCTTGGTTACACCTTGACGCCATATATTCTGGTTTCCATGAAGTACACAACCATACTCAAGTTCAGCGGAGGGTCCAAGACTTGTTTGTTAGGCCCATGCCCTCCGCCTTAGCCTAATAACACAAGAACAATTTCAAGAAGAAAAAAACTCATAGGTAAAATATGAAACCCCCTACCCTTTTTCCGTTGGAGGGAAATATAGATGAGGAAGTAACAACTGTGTCTAAAGGTGTTTGTTGATTCTTGAAATCGTCCAACTATTCCTCCAACGACCATCACTCGATCACCGTTCTTCAATGGATTGTGATGTTTCCGGAACATCATCAGATCTTTCTCTCATCTCTCTCCCAAAAACCATGCCCAAGCTTTGATTAAATAGAATAAAAGAGGTGAAAAATGCACCATACAATTAATGGGGTTCATTAATGAGTTTAATTAATAAACCTTTTAATTCTCCCATTGGTGTAGTTACTAACCTATTAATTCTCCCAGCGGTGCAGCTACACAAACTAAGGGTCAAGTCATTAAACGGTCTGACGTTCCACTGCGGTCAAACTTCCATTTTTCCAATGATTTCAAATAAAAGAAAATAAAACAACCTTTAGTTATTTTTTGTAATTTCCACGAAAATAAAATTTTCATTTGAACCTTTTTAGTCACATTTAAGCACCCCTTATGTGAATCTCAGCAATATAGATTCAACGGTTCCCTCAGATTTTTAATCTGAGCACCATTTTAAATGATGGAAAATTTCGCCTACACATTTACTTAAAGTACCTAAACGTTTTTCAAAAAAACTGTCCCAAACAATCCGAGCCTCAGAATCCCATGTTACCAAGTTTTACAGTCATGTAATTATCCCAAATAATATTAAAAAATTACATTGAATTTCCAAGTATTTACATATTTTCTAAATGATTATAAATAAATTTATCATAAATTTGGACATGAGAAATATTCTACTTCAAAAAGATGAAAACATAATAATTACCAAAAGATTTCAAAAAATGGAAAATGGTGAATAAACTTTTCAATGGAGTTCACATAAAAACATGAAGGCCATTACATATGGTTTAATCTAATTTTTATGAATCCATGACTAATAATTCAATAAATAGAGATAAATATATCAACAATTTATTTGATTAATTTAATATGATTATTTGTATCATTTTTATATCTCATTAATATAGTTCCTTAAGAATGCTTAAATGTTTTATAAGGATTTTAGATAATAAAAAAATTCATTTGAATAAATAGAGGTCATAAAATGGTATTGAGCATATAAACAAACAATTTATAGAATATATTGGTAAAAATTGTACAATTCATGAGTTCAGTATACCATATATTTCTCAACATTATGAAAGGGGTGAAAGAAATAATAGGAGTCTTAATGATATTTTCAAAACCATGATAACAATGCATAATAATTTCATATATATCTAGTTGAAAGAAATTAAAACTACTAGAATCGTTCCAAATGAAGGATTTTTTAGTCTAAATTTAAACATGAGTCCATCTGAAATTTAGTTCAAGAAGATGTCAAGATTCAAATACTTCTAAGTTTTTGAGTATATGTTTAATGAAGAGGAAAAATTTGAGAGGTGGTAAATTTAATGAGAAGACTAAATTTAGTCATGGTGGATAATGAGAATGATCTTGTTAATTTTGAATCTAGAGATGAAGCTAATGAAAAAACATAGATTTAGGATGAATAAGTAAATTCTACGTACTCCACTATTGAAGATGATGATATATATTCACTAGGATAAGAATAAGACTGAAAATCAAGGGGATATAGGAAATATCATTAGTGTTTAGATTGAAGGTGTCCAAATATGAGCAAAAAACATTGAAACAAGTCTCACCATTATGCTTTCAAATTTTTAACCCCAAATAGATGATTTAAATTTTGACCATAATGCATGTATATAATATATGATTGAAGAGCTAGATCAAAATGGAAATAGTAAAACATGGGATCTTGTACCTAGGCCCAAGGAGAAGAATTTCATTGTGAAAAATGGGTTTTAGGAATAATCTAAATGAGAATGGTAATGTCTCAAAAAGAAACACATACTTATGTACAATGGGTTCTCATGCATTGTGGGAATTTTTCATGAAATATTTTCTCTTATTTCTAGAATTTAGACTATCTGAATTTTACTTGCAATTGTAGCTCATGAAAAAATCCAAATTTTTCAATGGATGAAAATAAGTATTTAAGAATTAAAAATGAAATGAATTAGTATATATAAATAATCCTAATGTTCTTATGATTTACAAAGATGAAAATATTATTTTAGATTGAATAAGGTTATTTATCTTTTAAAGGTCTCCCTAATAGAATGTCATTTCTAGATAAAAGGTGCCAATAAATTATGAATTATATTAAAGGGAATGTGGAAAGTAATCTATATATAAAGAAATCGAATACCACATTAAAAATTGGGATTATGTATTTTATGTAAATTATTATTTCTAGTATGAAAAAAATACTTGGAAATAATTCTCTACACAATGATGAAGAAGTTGAAGATGTATTTTCTTAGGGAGATGAATCTTTTCATAGGTTTTCTAGTTAACTAAACTGTTAATCATTTTTTTTTCATATAATCAAAATATAAAAAATATTTATTGAAGAGATTTTGAATAGATGTATTGAGTAGAATGTCTAAGAAAATCCATGTTGGGGCCATGTTATGTAAGGATGATAATGGTAAGAGAAAAAATGGGAAATAATTCAGAAAAATTATTAGTGATATCATATAATTGATTATCTTAATTCTAGATATTGTATATGATATTATTCTTTATGAAGGATTCCAATTAATTCTTAACAATTCACACCACCTTTTGGAAAATATAATTTTTAGATACATCAATATTACATATGATTTTCATTATATTTAGGAGAAGAACCCATGGGTGGATTCTGAAGGCTACAATGATGTTGAGTAGGTGGGAAACAGTGTTGATTAATGGTTTACATCATGTATAGCATTATTCTAGTGTGGAATATGTGTGTCAAATATTCATTGAAGAAATCACATATCCCATTAAGTTCAATTTAGGGTAAATATTTTTTTGGATAACAAGTTGCTACATGGACGATTTGGATAAAGACACAACTTGGGGATATGGATGTTTTATCTAAATATATATAGGTTATTGGATATAATATCGAAATTAACATAAATACTTCCAAAAAACATGTGAAATATTCAAGGTGAAATAGCATTGATATGAGATATCATTTCATAAAATAAAAGGATTATGAAGGTATCAAAATTTTGATTTTTTTCTATAGATATAATGACTAGAATTCTTACAAAATCACATCTAATTGAGGATTTTGAGAATTTGTGATGGAAAATGATCTTTTAGACTACTCCCCCAGAACATTGAGGTGTGTTTCTAAGCTGCCTTTACACATTCAACTGTATTTAAATTCCAATAGTGGGGAAGAATTAGTTTACAAGGGGTGAATATTTTTCACCCCTAAAATGTTTTATTATATTTACTGAGTGAATTAAGGATTTTTTTATAAATAAAATTTTAATTTTTTGACTAAATATTTTGAGAAAGTATCAATTGTTATGTTTATTAAGGATATATTTGCTGCCATTGCTAATCAATGTTGTTTTCTATATTAATCTATTTATTGTGAAATTAGATTTTATTCGTCTATGGCTCACTGGTTCAAAATAGTTGATATTATCCCTAAAAAATACATTTTTATTTATTTTCAGCAAGAAGGATAAAACATGATTAAAATATTCATTTATTTCCATTAATTAATGGGGGAATATTTCATATTTGATTCTAAACTGAAATGTATGGTACTAAAAAAATTAAATGATGAGATTGTTGTACCCAATTAAATATGATGTTTTATTTGTTTTAAATACATGGAAATTGGTCTTGATGTGATTTAAGATGACCTAGAGTGTATAGATAATCACAAAGAAAATTTAAAACACTCTTACATATGAAATTATAACTATAAAATTATTAAGGATATATAAGAGTCATTATAGTGTTTGATAAATTATAAAAAATGGAAAAGGAATAGTTCACACTAGGATACATAAGAGTAACTTCATGGGTTGAAGATCAATTTGGGAATGTCTCAAATTTCACTATAATTTATAACGGTAACTTCCCTATTTGTGAAGTCCCTATTGAGATGAAAATTGAAATATTGAAAAGTTTCCCAAAACCACAGGTCATTTTCCTGATATGTAATTGTCACCCTTAGAAGGTAGTGGAAATTTGGAAAAGTCCTTGAATATTAGGATGAGTTTATAAATTTATCTCACAAAATGAATTTAGAGAAGTATATAACACTACTTAGATCCATAAGGGACACTATCATATATATAGGAGTAACTTGGATAGAGAATTTTACAATGTATAGAGCTTCCCTATGATACATAAGGATTATTACACAATAAGTAAGAGTAACTTAGACTAAGAATTTGTAAAATAATTGAGTATCCATGTGATATGTAAGTGTCACATAGATGAATTAATATGAGTTTCCCATAAAATATATAAATTTCATTACCTTTCAAAAAAAATTATTTTCCAGAATAAAATATTTTAAATAGTATTTTAATTTAGAAGATGATTTCTTTATTTATTAGTGAATTAAATATCAGGATTATGGATATAATCATGACTACAACAATGATTAATGGAAAGGAATTTTTGAAAATTCTGTGTTTATAATTAGTTACTTTAATATCACAATTCTGATGATAATTATAAGTGATTCAGTTATAAATGATGTTTTTGTTATTAAATTTTGGTCGCATCATGATAATAAATCTACATTGGGGTTTATGAATAAGAGGGTTATGAGAGATATTTATGTCATGATAGAGCTATTGTATTTTATCATGAATACATGGATTAAATAATGATAGTATCATAGAGATATTAATGTTATGATAATTGAAGTGATCACATGGAGACTAGAAAACCAAGTCTTGTCGTGATATTATTTCTCACCAGTTAAAAGAGTTTTGATACCTGATTATGATAAAGTATTGAGATACAGATATTTAAATGTTTTCATACATTGAGCATATGTAAAAAATTACTTGTGATATATAGAAGATATAATAATTAAAGTAAGGATAATGAATGAATTCGATTATGTCTTTGAAATACCAAATAAATATAGTAAGTTGAGAATAACAAATGAGGATTTATATAAAAAAAGTGGAGGAAACAAGTAAAAATAACATTAGTTTGTTTTTCTTCATGCTTGTACATATTATTTTTCTTAAAAGTGTTTATATTTTGATTATAAAAATTTATTTATTTTTCTATATTCAGTCAGTGTTGGAATTTTTTATAAGTTCAAGGCGATTCTCTTTTACTTAGAAAATTCTATAGAATAAATTGAGATCAATGTGTGCATAGAATAAAAATCACCATAATATGGAGTTGCTGTAATCTATATTTGGGGAGAACCTCATCAAATTTTTTTGATTATCCTTTAATTTCTGAACCATTATAATTTGAATAGATTTTTTCTAAAAAATTACGAGAGAAATTGGGATTTGGAAGAAAAATATTAATACTGATTCTACCCCACTCATAGAAATTATTAAAACCCACAAGGATATTTCCACATTAAAAACGGGGTTTTCATTTCTGGAGTAATTAATAAGAGGATTTTAATAAAAATGTTCTTATTACATATTCATTTTAATGTGACATGATATAACCCTACCATAAATACATCTCATCTAACTTTTTCAGATGAAAAAATTACTCGGACCTAATAATTACAACATTTTTTTATAGAATTACACTTAATACCAAATATTGTGACATAAAATAACCCTAATAATTCTTAGATTGAAATAGATCTCAACAATCATGAAACTTCCTTGATACCATAGTTACCTAATACCTGATCTGTCCCTGACATGGCCTGACTGGAATTCTCGATCCTTCTGGGTTGACAATTAACAACATGCATCACATAAGAATGAAGAGAGAATGATTTTTTATAAAATAATGAAAAAGATAAAAGATTCAAGTAAGTATTAGTAACACTCCAAAGCAAGAAAATATGAGAAACATATATTTAATACAACACACAAATAGTAAATTTACAAGAGACACAACTCCTTCCATGTTATAACTCAATGTTAAACTCATGTAATAAGTGGATCACATCTCCATAGACCACCTTCATCACTCTGAGTCCCATGTATAAATAATTTCAACAACCTATAAGTGGTACCTTTCCATTAATTAGACCTGGAATAAGATAATATAAAAACACTCAAAAGAAATGGTAGGGTGTGATCAATAAATCCCAGCTGGGTCTCTCCAAGTGTACTAAAATCAATTCCTTAACAATAAAAACAAATATGGTCTTAATTTAATTAAAATAAGTCATGGAATTTCAATCCCATATTTTAAATAACATGATTTCAAAATCAAATATATGAAATATATATCAAAATATGATTAAATTAATATTTTATATAATACATTTATATAAAATATTTTTAATGAATAAAGAACATCTACAAATATATATAATGTAATAATCAAATAAAATATATCATATCATCTTGTATCAAGTCATCAGGTATGTTATTTTATGGTACTAGTATCCTTATAAACCTTGTGAGTGATCTCAAGTCAATGTGTGTACATGTCCCATGACACATTCCATCAGTACAAAAATCCATATCGAGGAAAAAATCATATCAATGCGTGTTTATGATTGTGTTTTCATAGTCAATCCATCACTAGGGGTAAGATCCAAGAATAAATATCATAATTACCAATAAATAAGTAGGCTCACTTGTGATTAATTCAATAAGTAAGACAATAATAAGAAAATCAATCATTTTAGATCTATTATAAGTACAATTTACCACATTTTTTTCAACCTTATTTTTTCATTTCGAAACCAAATTTTATGTTTTCATTAACTCATGCCTATTAAAAGAATATTTCAATTCAATCCATTTATCTCAAAACCAATTTCTAAATAAAGACATCATTTTTTATCAAATCCTACAAATAATTTCAATTCCATTAAAATTGGGATTTTTAAAATCACCATTGCATTTTAAAAAATGATCAATCTATTATTGAAAATCTATGTTTTAAAATCTTTTAAAAACTCAATTAAAATCACTCAAGAAATTTAAAGGTATCAATTCTTGGGGAAAAAAGTAACGTCCCAAAATTAGAAAAGAATTACACTTTATTAAATATTATATGAATCAACAAAAATTTATTTTATCTTTTAATAAATGAAACAATGATATTATCTTTTGATACATAAAACAATGAGTTTATTTGATATCTTGCATTAAAAACATGACTGAGATTTAGTAAACAACATAATATAAATATTATTATATAATATAATAGTTATCACCTATTAATTGGAATGAAGGGTGTGAATAAGATTAATATCCTATTAAACCATATAAATCACATAAATATATTTTTTATAATGTGATTATATATAATAAAAATAATCATTTGAAACAAAAAATAATGTTTTTTAGAAAAATGTATCTTCATAAAAGAGGGTATAGTCATGTTTGGTGCACATATTTTAAAATGAATTCTTTACAATGTGTAGAAACATTATATGAAAAAATAAATTTTATTTTTTAAATAATAATATTGAAATCTTAATAGGGTTAATTTTTGGTATTTTTCTAAGATTCTTATGTTTTTAATGAAGAGTAAATCTCTTTTTAATTTTAATTCGAAATCAGCTTTTAATTTAAATAATTTATAATGTTAAATTATATTTTTAATTATTTTTAATGGAAAATTATGTAAATGTTATTTCTGTCAATAAAATTTAGTTCATTGGAATTATTTCAGTTTTTAATTTTGATATATAATCAATGTAATCTTTGGAATATTTTAACTTTTAAGACCAATTTTCTCATCCTGTCTATGTGATTAATTTTAAATTAATTTTTACCAATTATGTGAATTGAAATTTGAAAAATTGATTAAATATTTTTAATTATAATGATTTATAATTTATAATAAGTAGGAAATAATTTTTTATAGATGTGATTAGTGAAAACAATTAAAATTAATTATAATGACTAAGATGAAAATGAGTTTAATTAGTGGTTAATGAAAAAAAAAATAAGGTGTAAGAATGGACCAAAACGTGGATAACACCCATTATATTGAAATATTTATAACCTTATTACTTTTCTCTCTATATTTATGAGTTTTTGGGTAAATTTTACATGAATGTGACAGATATAATATGTTACTTAACGAAAAAGACAAAGAAGGAACCTTGATTTTAATATATATAATGATTTGGGATAGGGAGAAAAACAACTTAGTTATGGTTATAGATATTATATTGAAATATAATCTTGTTTTTTATAATTATTATTTATATTTAATATATATAGATGAAATATTTATGGAAAATGCTTAATAAATTCCAACACGTTAATTATTTAGTTTATAATTAACTAAAATAAATGATACTAAAAAATATTAAAAGTTAACTAAATTGAATAAATTATTTTCTTAAATTAATTATTTAGCTGAATATATCATTTAATACTTTTTTTAACTTAATTTATTAAAATTCCATCATTTTATTGATATTTATTAATTCAATTTAATTAAATAATGTCAAAATTGACATTAATTTTATTTTATAATAAATGATATTTTATTAAATGATTTAAAATCAATAAAAATTATGTAATATTAAAAGAGAATGAAAAGTGTTAAAAAATATAAAATATGGTCCATTAATGGGACAATTTATTTTTTATAATGAAAACATTTACCTCTAAATAGAAAAAATAATGCTAGCATAGTTATGTTTAAAGCAGTATGTTTGCACATTACATGCGTTTATGTCAAAATTAATTTCCAAAACACAAGAGATGCTTATTTTATAAATTAGATATAATATATATAATAATTATAATTTTTACAATAATTCTTATTTTAATTTAGATATAATGTATAAATTTATTATGTTATAATACTTGTTACCTTAGTGAAAAACAAAAATTGTAAAAAATAAGGAAATAATGATGTTAAGAAAAAAATATTTGAAACATGTGTTTTGTTGTGTGATGGTTTTTGTATTAATATTATCATCCATAAAAACCATTTATTATCAATTTTGGATTCACTTGAGGTGACATTGACCTCCCAATTTTGAATACTTTTGAGTATTTACAGGAATGCCACTCCCCCTAAATTATTAAATGGCACTCACTCTCATCACTTATTCACAGATCTCAAACCATTTTGATCATACATAAAATAATCCAATAAGCCTTAATTTAGGAATAAAGATAACCTAGTAAGGGTTTAGTGAAAAATCTAAGGGGGATACCCTAAAGAGAGGTAATTTTATTCAACAAGAGTCTCTATTTTATTTTCTTCTCAAATCCTAAAATTATTATTATAACATGATTATATAATAAATTAAGTATAATAAATATAATGAGACATTTTAATGAAAAGTTTATGACCTGAAACTTCACACACTTTAATAAAATGGGTTTCAAAATGATGATTCATGTGTATGGAAGACTATCTCCAAGAGAACCAATGTCATTTTTTCCATTACCACTTATCAAGGTTGGTTATGATGATGGATATACATTAAAAATATTATTTTTATAACATTAATATACCTATGGATTAATTATAACATACATATCTTATTACTTTTCCTTCCAAAGTAGAAGGGATAATGTCGCACATGTGTACGACAGTTTACCACCTCACGAAGCGATGTGATTCATCTTTCATTCACGCTTTACGTGGATAGTGTTAAGGATTAATTATATGTTATATAATTGAAATAATTATGATATTAAAGAAATATATAACATTATAGAAAGATAATGTATCATTTTAGTTTCTTACCTTTTCACTCAATGAAATTCGATAACGTCGTTCGCATACTTGTGTACTACTACCTTTATAATGAGACGTGAGGTTATTATTTTAAAAAAAACACATTAAGTATATATATAAGTATATATTATGGTATTAAAGATATTATAATCATTATATAACTGCATATTTTTTACTTTCCTCCTTTCCGTAATGATCATTGAGAAATAGGAAAAGTTACTCATGAGTATGTATAGAAAAAAATCCCTATACTCATAAAATACTAAATTTTTCATAAGAATAATTAAGGATTGTATTTTAAAAAATTATTTATGTGAAAATAATATATTTATGACATGAATATTATTCCAGATATGATCTAACTAAAAAATATGTGAAATAATCAGATAATTTATAATGAAATACCCAAGAGAAAACAAGGAAATTAACTCAAAAAATAACGAACTGAATAAATGATTATTAATGAACTAGTAATAAGATGTTATATAAGTATCATATATATTATTATAAATTTTAATTTTGTTTTTGTCTAAGTTAATAACATATTTAAAACCAATATATGTAATTTTAATTAATTCTTAACCAAAATTAAGTGTAGTAAGAGATTTCCTAAGACGATTTACGCATAGTGGAATAACCTTCTAGTTTTTTTTGAAGCTAAGATTATGTGTGTGAATTTTTTTTATTATATTATTTTTTATTTAAACTTTTTTATGAGTATTTATAGTTTGTACAAATAATTTATTCATTACTAATTCTCAATTCAACTGTATTATCATATTAAGTGTTTATTTAACAATCTCTTTCTAATAGAGATTGTTTTTTCTTGAATATCAGTTGAATGAAATTATTTGATAATTTCCTAATACGCCCATACGTTTTATTTTATTCTAGTTAGTAACAGACCCATTCGAGTAATATAACTATATCACCACTCTTAGGTAGTTAAAATTTTTTATAAAATATTTTCAAGAAAATATTACTTTATTTCTTTCTTTGGTCGGAAATATTATTTCTTCCAAAACCATATATTTTAAGAATGTTCCCAATTTTTTTTAACCTTTTCAAAATAATTTATCAATGTAATTTTCACCCATTTTTATAGTTTGATTTTTTTTCAAATGAATCTTATTTAGTTCGAAAAAATAATGCTCATTTTTATTTTACATGAAGTATGAAATGAATATTCTTGTCAATGTTAGAAAATGGAACATTCATATCGATTTTAAAGTGAAAAGGAATTATAAACATTTTAACTTTTTCTACATGTATATAATTATCCATTTTCATGACCATCATTTCATTAATGATTCGTTTTTAATTTGATGAGGAGTTTTTTTGATTTTTTAAAAAATTAAAATTCAAGGAAAAGGATTATGATAATGTTTTTAAAAATTGAAATTATATTTTCCTCAATAATTATTTTAAATATATTTTTATGATATTTATATTCATCAATGAAAACAACCCTATATTCTTACTCTAATTAGTATATTTTTATTGATACCATCCATATTATTTTTATAAATATTTTATGATTACTTTTATTGTGGATGTGTTATTTTGATACCATTATTCAAATTAATTTCCGTGGTTTATAGTCATGATTACTATTGGGTATGTATTCAGATTTTTTATTCTATATTTTCTATAGGAATGTTTATTTTTTTACATTTATCTTGATTTATATGTGGAATGTAATAGGCTTACTATGTGAAGGGTGAGGCCCTTTATAGTCCGTTGATTCATCACATTGTCTCATGATATGTACCAAATATGTTTATTTGTCCAAGGCCAAAATCTTTTATTTAGATGTAGTGGATTTAGGCCTTTCCATGATGTCTTACCATATTGTGTTGACTAGAATTCTGGGAATAATGAACCGGAAAGATGAATTATAATTATGCATCTATGGTATGTCTTATATATCCATTGTTACAAATTCCATCCTTAAGAATTTAGTTTATAATATTCCATGTGATTATTAGATTAGTTAGGACATACATGATCATGTTTCAATATTACAGAGTTATTGAAATGAAATGTGTCTTCAATTATTTACCTTTCCATTTTGATTACTATTTAACATATTAGGACATTAATGACATTTTAATGGATTGTGTTTTTAGTTTTTAACCTTACCATATAGATTAATCTTAAGGATTGATGATGGCATTAATTTTCTTAATCCTAACTAAGAATATGAGATCACACTTATTCTGTTACATTTTTCCAGCATTCCATTACTTTTACTACGAATTATATGCATTGATAATATAGTGGGAATAATGTTATTATAAAAAAAATTATTTTGTAATTTTAGTGTAGAGATTTAATGTCTGAATAACCTATGTATCTAGTTTACCAAGATTATTAAAATATTCATTCAATCAGGATGATAATCCTTATATCTTATAGAAATTTAATAATGTAAGGCACTTAGTCTAGGATTCTGGGGTTTTGTTCACTAAAAAAATCACATGGAACCACCTACCATTAATTAATGACGAATTCAACACCTGTAACTGGAAACACCAAGAATGAATGAATGTGAAGGTGACCAATAAGGAAATCCAATAACAAAAACATCTAGATCAAACTCTGATTAAATTGGAAAACACTAGGTCATAACTCATCTAAAGAGGGTAGGGGAGAGGAAGAGAAAACTATAGTGAGAGATCTCTGTGAGGATCAATCACCAAACTAAGATGTCTAAAAGTCAATAAATTACTCACTTCACACAAGAGGAAGTGAAAGGTTCATTATAGGATCACCTATAGAATACCTAATGAATGCCATAGTGAACCAAAATTAAAACTACTTGGAACATGCCATTTATGTTGTAAATAGAGTATTTATAATTTAAATTCACCAAGTTTCACATATGATGAAAATGGAATCTCCTTTTGTTAAAAATCATAATCAATGAATTTATGACATACATTCATTACTTAAGCATAAATAAATTTTCACAGTAATCCATTTTCATGGATAATGTCATGCCTAATATTTTCATCATAAATTATGGATTTATGGAATAAATTATTTTTGCACCGATCACCTAGAAATAGAAGTCGATAGAAATATCCAACTACCAAAAACTCATCCTATACCAATAATGTCAACATCTAAAACCCTCCCAACATTTTTACCCAAAATCCATTAATTCAAACAAACAAAAATCCCTAAACATTAGTTTATTTTCCTTTTAAATTTCTCTCATAACTCATAATGGTTGAAACCCCCCATATAAAAAAGGGAATCAAAAAAAGAGTTTAGAGGTACCAAAAATAAGGTATCATGATGTTAAAACCTCCCCACTATAAACCCTTTCCATACTGAGAAATCCTATCAAGAAGTTTCTATATTAAAGAGATGAGGCCACTTCTCTCTCATCAATGACTCATGCTCCCAAATCTTTTCTAAATAACAAAATGCTTCTATAGAACATTGGATAAAGGTATTATCTTCCCATGAAGAACCTTTTCTCAGAATCAAGAGTCTTAAATAGATTCTCTACATCAAATATATATGGGTCAACATCAATATTATCTCCTCTTGGAATATGATAAGGACCAAAAAAGATACTTTTAAATCTATTATACTTGTAAAATTATGTGTATTGATGTCAACCATGGTAGAAATCCCAAACTCTTGGTGACTTTTTCTATAATCTCCACAATCTAAAAATCAACCACAATACTTAGTGAAATATTTCCCAATATTCCAAGTCATCAATGAACCAAATAAGGTGAAACACTAAAGAAAAACTAGTGACCAACTAAAATTTCCAACAGTCATTGATGATGATCTATATAGTATTTAAACCATATTTTTTATCTCAAAATTATTTTAACAATCAATAGTAACTTCGTCGTAATATCCTAGAATAAACTCAGTCCAAACCAGGAATTTTCAACAATATCCGACCTACAAAATGATGATCTACAAGGATATCTATACAATTCTTCCAAAGGATCCATCCAGATAGATGAGGGATAACTATTTTTATAAGAGATCTGAACGAGTCCACAATGGTCATCCAAGTCTCCCCCAAGTTTGAGAACAAGTGATCATAGTATGTCCTTAGGATAATGTAATGATCACTCGATCTAGAAATTCATCTTATGATGATATATTATGCTCAAACATACCTAGGATCTCGTGGCCTCTATGAGGCTACTCAAGAAGTGGAAAGTGAAACAAAAAACCCTATATGAGACTATAGTAGATGGAACTCTAGGAAATATGAAAATATATTTCACATAAAGACATTCCATGTTCTCATATTTGGTTGTATCTCGAACTGGTATACAGTGATCTGATTTTGTCATCCTATCAATCACAACCCAAATCACATTCTTCCTTTGAGGGGTATGCAGAAACTCAACCACAAGGTATATTGAAATATAATCCCACTTCCACAATAGAACTAAAATAATATAAAGATAAATTCAAGTTCTCTGGTGCTTGGCTTTGAACTATTGGTAGGTAAAACAATGAGTGACAAAATCAAAGGTGAATAGTATAACTCCTCACCACTATAATTATAATATCATATCATAGAACATCATTATGGTAACAGAGTGAATTTTTCACTAACAACTATGGTATCACCCATGAAAAAAATTCGTAAAATAAATTGTACAACCAAATCTTTTCAGAAACATAGGATATCCTTGGAAGATAATGAACAATCAATAATGTTATCCCCATTAAAAAGAGAGTTTCAAATTCCCTAAAATTCATCATCAAATTATATCCAAAAGGAATAATATCTAGAAGTGGATAAGTCAACAACACACTATTGAAAACAATATTAGACTCATTATCTCAAACTCCCAAATGAAACCAATTAAAGAGAGACTTCATATTCCACTATTCTAATGATTCTATCATGGATGTGGTTGGGAATTTCAAACTCATATTATTTACCAATACATTCCCCTTTTCAAGGGTGTTATCGATGTCTAAATCAAAATCATGTAGGTACTCCACCTAACACCTCTACTGAAGATTAAAATATTTTTGATAGATGATATAACTCTTGTTTTTTCTATTGCAGAATATGGTAAAACTCTCAAAAAAAGATAATTCTTCCAAATCTTAATAGAATGAACCATTGTTGTGAGTTTGAGATCATGGGTTGGATAATCCTCCTCCTGTGGTCTCAGCTATCTAGAACCATAGGCAACCATGTGATCACCTTGTATAAGGAAACAACCGAAACCCAAACATGATGTGTTATAGATGATGAAATAACACTACCTAGAATTTAGAAGATTCAACACCAGCGTGAAATTCAAAATAAATTTCATCTCAACCAAATAACATTGAAATTTATCATCACATATTATCTTCACTCCTTTTTGAGTGAGATCAATCAATAGAGAATCCAAATTTGAGAAATTTTTGATAAATCTATGATAATATCCTACCAATCCCATGAAGCTCCAAATATCAAAAACATTATTTAGGTTATCCCTTGTCATAAAAGACTTATCCTCATTATGATTAGATAAAATAACATATTTTAAGAGAAATTTTTCAACGAAATTCACATCCAAAATCTAGAAATTAAATTTCAAAAGCTTCATTTAAATTCTAGTATTTATCATGTTTTCCAAAAGCTCTCTCAAAAGAAATACATCATCCTCCCCGATCTAAGTGTAAACTAGAATGTATCCACAAATACCACCATGAACGAGTAACTATACACATGAAATATAATATTAATTGAATCCACAAAAAATTGGAACAATAAAATTTACAAAATGGAATTATAAGATCCTCATAATGACCATAGTTACTGTAACACCCCATTACACTTTGTCTTGAGAAGGTGGTGAGAAGCTAATTGGACTTAGAATATGTTTCCAAGGTTCCAAAGGATGAAAATAAATAAAGAGTGATTCAAAATCAACTTGGAAATGATTTTCCCTTATAATAAGATCAACCAAACAAAAAATTCATATCAAACTACAACTACATGATGCATGTGAACAATGTAAACCATGAAAAAAAATTTCTAGGAGACAACCACACATCCAAAATATTCCATAACAATTCCCAAAAACCAATACAACTAATTCAAGAAAACCCAAAATCATAGTACCAAGTGGAAAAATCATCAACAATATCAAACTGAAACCATGAGACACTCCACATATCCACACCAATGTCTATTCTCCAAGAACCAAAATACCTCCCAAGCCTCACGATGAACCCATTGAAAAATTAGATACTATATATTTTCTTGTGTCCTGGAGAACCACATATTCAAAAGCACCCAATTCCAAAGTAGCAGATGAGTAATAATAGTCAGTAGATTTTCCCCAAATTAATTTACTAGAAATTCCACTAGGATAATATCGTTATCGAATTTATATAAAGAAGTTTATAAAAAACAACAAATAGTGAAACAATTTCCTACAAGAAAAGAACAACATTACCATGCCATTTTCATCCAAATCCATAAAATAAAAGGGGAATATAACAACCATGCCATAATAGAGTTTATCAAAAAATATTAAGAAAAAAATTTCGACATTTAATAACAAAAAAAATAAATAATAACAAGGGAACTTTACACACCCAAACCGGAAAACAATCACGGTGGATCTTCCCATCCAATCCCGTTTACTCCTTTCCCAATCTAGTAGTTCTTATATACCTCCTATATTTTATGGTGGAAGTTACATCAACAATCCTTACCCTTTTTAGGGTGATAATAGCACCAACTAAAAATCAGTATAGTTGAATTATAATATTCTCAAGCCAATAAACTAGCACAAACACCCACTAAAACCACAAAAATATGAAAAAACTATTTCCCAACCAAAAAAATCCCTTAGGAAATCATCCATGAAACGTTACAATTCAATAATGTAACCAATTTTATTGAATTTTTTTAGAAATCATTTTCATAAGACATACTAAGATGCTGCTTTTAATTGAAACATCTTAAAATCTAACAATACAAAACATTTCACCACGATAACCCATTTTAACCAAAATCCACAAATCATCATAAAATGAATCTCCAACAAGAATCACATATCATAATCACAAAAAAAAAACAAGAAAACCCATAAAATTGAAATTAATTCTTATTATTATAGATAATGGAGTCGAGAGAGAATCCACCACCTTAGGGTTTTAGTGAAATCAACCATCTCACAACCGCACCGCAAATCTGGTTGAAATCTCTACCAAAACCACATTAAATATATTTGTCAAACATCTACAATCCCAACACTAAAATTTTAGAAAAAAATCATTAGATCTACATGATATGGTTGTAGATATAGATAACTGAGAGAGATTGAGAACTATATCAAAAGAAAACCAAGAAATATCCAAGAGGCTGCTTATGAGAGAATAATTGCCTTCACAACTCTTAATACCCATTGAATCACCTTAAAAATGATTCAGAGAGGTTCCTCAAACATTGAGGAGAAGTAATTACAAGGATCGAGTGGGATGATGTTTTTACTGTTTTAGGTTAAAAATTAAGTGAAATGTTATTAGAAATCCCATTTTTATAGTCATGCAAGGTTAGCTCGCACAGTTAGAGAAACCATGCACTAACTGTGACCCTAATACAGTCCAAATGGTGCCCTGAACATTTTACTCACGTAGAGTGGGAAATGTTCCAAAATTCTTGTGAATTCCACTACTTGAAGTTGTATAGTTACCTGGGGGGCGTTCTACACAGTTTCACAAAACCGTTCTCAAACCGTGCGCCCTTAGAAAATTCCAAAAACCATTCCAAAACCTTTCCAAGAAATCCCAAACATTACCCAAAACCATTAACAACCTATATAGACATAAATAAGGGTTACATATCATAGACTGTGGTTACTACACAAACTCTTGATGAATATTTTTTTAATGTCATATTATTTTATTATCCGATAGTGATAATCAGATCAATTATTAATCTTTAAAAACCACTTCACCACATTAAACTATTCAATGGAATTCAATGATCCACGGGAAAAATATTCTTTATTCACCATAAATCAATATATTTTTATGTAATGAACATAAAGGAATATATTCCTTTCGAATTTATTTAGAAATTGAATAGGTTATTTCAAATTTTACAAAGTCAGGAATATAAACCTTTCTCAATAAAGACATCCAGCTGATATTTAAACTCTTTTATCTCTACTAGTTCAATATGGTAATAAATAAAATATACTATTTCAATAACATGTAATTTATTAATAGAAATATAAACCTCCATCACTGGTGGGAATCTAGAGAAATCAGATGAAAAAATGTTAGGAAAATCGATGAATATTAGAGGGAGATGGTCACTCAAATAGTTATGCACCAAGTAAAAATAATTGATTGATATTTCCTTGACCAAATTAAAAACAAAAGGTCTAAAGTATTCAACCATGGGTCCTTTTATCCATAATAGGCATACCACACACCATCAGGTTTAGAAAAAGAGACCTACTAGAGGTAAAAATAAATCCAAGGTTTTTGAGAAATCATCCAATCCATATCAAAAATGATTTTAAGCGGTTTCATGTTGAGAAAAATAAATATACTGGTAATCTAAATCTTTAAAAACTATAAAAAACCAGCAAGACACTGAAGACCCTTCTCTATTTTCGTTCCAAGGGGTGTAGTAATATCCATCACATGAGACAAAATATCCAATGGAAGATTATAAAATTCCGAACTTAGGTCAACATAAACAAATGAGATTCACCTGTATCAATTAACATTGTCAGTATATATAAATCTACTGTGAAAATACATCTCAGAGTCACTGTACCCACAACATCTTCCTCTGGATACACTCTCACTGCATGAAGATTTTTTTTTCTAGGTGTCTGTTCCAAGAACGCCATATTTATTGAATCATATGATTGAACCATTGTACTTTTTGGTGCTTCTGTGTGTATTAAAATGTGTAGACTTGAAAATAAATGGATGAAATTATATAGGTGGCTTGATTAACCCCAAAAACTATAGATGTTGGGTGCCCTATTGCAAATCCAACTTCTATTCACAACATTTCCACATTGAAAGCAAGGAAAAGTGACTCTTCTAGGTACTATGTGAGTTCTCGATGGTGTTGGATATCGATAACCTCCATGAGAATCATAAAACTTACACTTTAAAATAAAAACACTCATATAACTATCGTTGGGATAAAAAGGGACTCCCATGATCAAGAAAACACAAGACCATATATTAAGTTAGAGGCCCATCTCAAACTATTGATCTCTGATCTTATCATTGGATACCACCATAGGTGAAAACTAAAAAATATCATAAAATGGTTATCATACTATGTCACAGTCCTTTCACCCTCCTATTAGTTGAGAAAACCAATTATGTTCTCCAGGTCCATAAAGTCTAGAAATAATATATTAGTGAAACCAATTATAAATTATTTACAATATCAAACATAATTCTTATTCAGAATTAACCATCAAATCCCACTATCTAATGCAAGGTACCTAAATTATAAAGGTAATACACTTCACCTTTATCACTTATAGAATGTATAATAACACATAATGTGGTTAAATCCTTTGGAACCAATGCTCAACCTCTTGAGGATCATTCAAGCCCTCAAAAATTGGTTGTTCCTGATAAAGAAAATATTGATAATAATCTCTTGATTCACCCCTTTGGGGTATCACTACAAGATCCTAAATGAGAACGAGTAAAGGCACCTCACCCTAATCATGGACGTCACACACCACAATCTCAACATGATACTAGTGAATCAAAGTATTATTATATTATGTTTCACTAGTTGCTTCCTCATATGGACGATTCAATAGTCATCTCTGAATATTGATGCAACACAATATTAATAGAAAACAATGAAGAATCTATAAGGATACATAGAATAACATCACAAAGTAGAGACATTGAAATATCAATTCTATCATGTAGAATTCAAGATTGTGGTTTTTAAATACTCATATCAGAAGTAGGTAAAATTATATAATTAGATCAAAACATTCATAAAAAAATTTTCCGAAACACCCATGATGACTTAAGCCTCATTACATTTAGAGATGGTGATGCCCTCTCTTTAAATTACCTCCATTGTCCCATAAAATCATACCACTTATCTACCAGGACAAATCAACTAAATACAAACATCATAGAAAGGTGAAAATACTATCCGACATGGATATAATAGTACCCTGATAATTTTTCCATCCCTAACATGTCAAGAAGGGTATTCCTATACCCCATGAGTTCATGACTACCACCCAACATCAGACTATAATCACAAGGGAATCAATTTCCACCACAATTTAGAAGATAAAATAAACAACTCCATATTTTCTAAACAAAAAATAGAGAAAGTACCAAAAATAAATATGTGAGGTCGTACCCAAACAGTACAGCAAAAAGAGACACAACATCTTCTAAGAAAAATCTAAAAGACAAACACATCTAATAAGTGGATCAAATTTGTACTACCTACCTCTGTCACTCTGGGTCCCAAGGATAAATAAAATCCCCCACCTCTAAGTATAAATTTTTCTTTTCTTAGACCTAGAATAAGATAATCTAAAAACACCTAAAGATAAATGTATGACATGAGTTATAAATATCAGAGGGGTATCAACAAGTGTTCTATAGTAAATTTTTTAAAAATTAAACTTAATATTCTTTTAATTTAATTGAAACTAGTAATTGGATTCCAACTAAATATTTTCGACAAAACATAGTTTTTTAGTCAAAAGAGTTGGAAGATATATTAGAACAATAATAAATAGACTTTTTCTATAAAAATTTATATAAACTATTGGAATGAATAAATTAGTTCTTTAAATCAATGGAATGAAATTATAAAATCAATTATATAATATAATGATGTATTAATCCCTAACGTATGTTATATTGTGTTAGTAGGATCCTCACAGTACTCATTGGTGATCTTAGATCAATGTGTACAAATTCCCCATGACATAACTTGTTGGGACTCAACTCCTCATCAAAGAAAAAATCACATTGCATCAATGTTTTGATTGTATTTTAATCAACATTCTAGGTCTTGGGGGTGAAATACTATCATGTTTTTTTAATTACCTCTAAGTACCAAGGCTCACATGTTCTCCAATCAATCAATATATCAATCATGTGTAAATAAATAATTTCATATCATTTCGAAATACAGTTTCCCACACTCTATTTTTGTCATGGATTTGTCATTTAAAAACCAAATCATTGGTACTCATCATGATATTAATTTTCGAATAATATTTCAATTTAATCAATTTATATCAAAATAAATTTCAAAATCATGACATTTATTTTTTTAAATCCATCAAACAATTTCAATCCAATGGATATTTGGGGTTTTTCTCAATCTTCATACTGTTTTCAAGTTATCCCCAAATAATCTCAAATTTGGGTTTTAAAATAATTTTTTAAAATAATTTATAATAATTCAATCATTTAACGGTTTCAATTGTGGGGTAGAATAACATGGAATCACATAAATTTAATTATAATCCAAATCAACAACTACAACAACAAATTACCATAAAGAACGAAGGTGAAGGAGACCAAAAATAAAATCCCAGATCAGAAACATAAATATTAAACTATGATTCAATTTGGAAACACCTGATCATACCTCTTCCAAATAGGGTTATTGGAGATGATGAGCAATGCAATGTTAGGGATCTCAATTATGGTCAAATTCAACATCAAGATGTCTATAAGGAATAAATAACTCACTATCAAAGGGAGGAAGGATAAGGTTATCATGAGGAGAACTTACAGAATGCCTTTGAATTCTGAAATAAAACATAATTAAAAGAAATAGGCATAATTAATTCACATCATAAATAAATTGTTTACTGCATAATTGCATCATGATTAATATATGATAAAAAAGGAGTCATGTCATGTTATTAATCCTGATCGAAAAATTTATGATGTAATTTCATTATTTACATCTTTACTAAAAATTCAAGGTATGATATTTTCATAATATATGGAAAATATTTTACTTATTTCCTAAATATAGGATTTACAACAAAAATTATTTTTGCAGTAAGAAACTAGAAATATAATCATACATAGACACATAAAAACTCAAACTCACCCAGGAACAAAAAATGGAACCCCCCAAAACCTTTTACACATTAACACCCAGACAATATTTTTCCCCAGAAACATACATCCCAAGACATTTGAATATTTTCCCTAAAAATTCCCTCCATCCACAAAAATATAAAAAAATCTTCAAAAAATGGAAAAATATCAAGGGTCAAGAAGTATATGATATAAGGTAACATTTTGTTACATCAACACCATTAATATTCCCAAATAAAAACAGTTCAATATAGAGTATCAGTTACATAGTATTGATTCTATAATTAAAATATATATATCAATCCTCAATAATTTTAAAAAAAATAAAGGTATAACTACTTTATAGGGTCAACGATTCTCACATATATGAAATTCTATTCCTTATAAATAAAACATGGTTCAAAACTACTCTATTGCTTAGTCATTTTCTTCAACTTCCTATTCACATTATTTTTTACATTGTTAAAAATATAAAAATTCTTCTTTCATCTATTGTTTCTACAAAATTTTAACAACATAATCTAGATTACTTTGTATTTAATCATTTGAAAAAAAAATTGAGCCTTATTTTGATCACTTATTGAACATCATCCCTATAGTGCTTGCATAAGATACCAAAATTTGTTGTTATCCATAATGAAGTCTTATAAATTAACCTAAAATATATAATATATATATATATATATGTGTAATATTTTTTATTTTGTTTATATATTTTCATCCTAAAATCAATTCATAGGAAAATTTATTTAGAGATCATTCCTCCCTTCAATCATATATGAAAAGTTGTTTAAGAAATTTATCTTCCAGTATGAGAAAGAATTATTTTTTCTAATTAAAACTCCTTTAAAAATCCCCAAGAGATGAAAACTAATTCTAAAACATCATATTCTAAGTGAAAAATAATTCAAGGAGTTTCTCTTCTCCAAGTGTTAATAAGGAAGATGATCAATTCCAATACATTATTTAACCTCTATAGATAGCATGTAAAATACTTCCAGGATAACTTTAAATATGATGCTAGAACAATATTGTGGTGCATTAAAAAGTTATCGTTTATCCTCATCATAGTTTCCTTTATCATTAACCACCATATTTAATCTTCAATTAGGATTTTTTCCTTATTTTTATCTACAAATGATTAATGTTATCCAATTTAAATAGGTATATAAATAACCTCATCAAATCCATCACTCATTGAAATATATTGATAACAAATTTAACCACTCATATTTATATCAAACACATTATTCATTGAATTCATTAATATATTTATTCATGACATACATTTGAAATCATTAAGTAACAAAAATCATGATTTGTATGAGGTATTGTAAACTAAACTTATTATAAAATATTAAATTTATTAAAAGAATGGGATTCAAAAACTAAATTACTAGAATCATACATATATGTAAGGATTTAATGTGATGTAAATATTTTATGATTTGATATAGTTATATATTATATGAAATGTATGACTATAGAAATGGTGAGAAAAAGTATTGAAATACCTTGTGTGATATTTTTGACAAAGAAAAAACCTGTCAATACCTTAATCAACTAAACAATATTGTTCCCTTTTTATTATGTTTGTTAAGCTGTGTTTCAATTTTTAAAACTCTAGGATTTAGGTAAATGTATCCCATTTTGAGGATTAGATTAACCAATGTTGTGAGACAATAAAAGTTAAAATTTTAGAGAAATAAATATGAGTTTATCTATTTAATAAATTTAGGGAAAGTGCTATCAACATATTTATCCAAGAATCATATGTCATAATACTAGCATTATGACCTCCCTAAATAGATAATTCTTTAGAGGAATGTTAAAGTGGACTAATTAATTAGAAAAATATGGATCTCAGATCAATAAATAACTATGATTCAAGGGATCATTTTTAATGAGAGTATATTCAAATAATAGTCTTTATTCAAATGATTGAACACATGATACTCACCCAAAGATATGACTTGTTCAAGAGTACGACATGCGTCATGAACATAATTTTGTAATATCATTTAAGTTATACATAATGATTTATATAATGTTATATTTGGATTTGAAATTTTCTCAAGGAAAATAATTTAGATCATATTTATGTGAATGTTATATAAAATGATTTTTTAGATTCTGAATCTTGGATATTAGATACTCGGTGTGCATTATACATTTTCTTAATAATACTATCTAAAAAATAAAGTATAATTGATGAGAGGATGAATAAAACCATGGGATATAAATTGATAAAAAGTTACTAAATTGAAAGTTAATACTTATGACATTTGTTTACTGGGTGTAGTAATTATAAATATGGAATATAGTTAGTATATTCAATATATAAGTATAAAATAGATTCTATACCAATTTCATATAAATAGTGGATTTCCATTCAATTTGAAAAAATAAAATTTTATATATACATAAATGAAATGCTTTATGGGTTTAAGAATATAGTGAATAGTTTATACATTCTGGATATGGATATTCCTATCTATAACATTAAAGATAATGTGGCCAAGGTAGTTGTTTCCAATAACACTTATCTATAGAATCATCCTAATGGGAATATGAATGTGAAAAAAATATGAATAAACCAAATAATCCATATAGATGGATTATTTGACCCATTGAATTTTTGAATTATCTACAAAATTAAAATATTATTAATTAAGAAAAATGAATAAAGAACCTTTATGTGGTATATGGGGTGTACTGGTTGATTATTTGATCCAGTTCATAGTGATGTATATAGGATTTTGTTCAATAAAACAAGTGGTGTTAAAGATACATCAGTCCATTTATTAATTATTTTATTTTATTCTATTTTGTTTTTATTCTGAGATACATTCTTGAAGACTTTTAAAAATATAAGAATATAATTAATTAAGGAAAAGTAATTTTATTCCTTTATTTGATTAGGGTTGTGAATATACAATCTCAAAAATTACTAATCTTTTGAGTTATTGTGTAATTTTTTTACAACTCAATAATTATTGAAATAAATAGTTTGATAGTGTTTATTGAAGGAGGAATCATTCCTTTTTATGCATGTTTAGATAAATTATGAGTTATTGTGATTTTATTATATCATTTTGGGGGTAATATCTAGAATTAATTCATTCCAACTTAAATACATTCAATCGTATACAGACATAATGTCATTATATGAGTTGTGGAATTAGAGGCACCTTAATTTTTACTTTATGGGATTTTCTTGAGTTATAAAATTTACATATGATGTTTTTATTTTTCAAAAAATTTTCCTAAATTAGATAAATTCTTTTATGATGTTTATCCTATATAACAAATAACATATTATTTGTATAACCTCAGAAAACAAAACTATTTTTTCACTTGACAAGTTATTTTCATCAGGAAGGAAAACATGAATCTTAGAGTCAATGGGGGGAGAATTGAATTTGGAAATGTTTATAACCATTAAAGGGAAATGGTTAAATATATAGAAAGTAATGTGATTCAATAAGTGGTTATATAAACTAAATTGACTCACATTATAAAAAACCACAGTAGTTTTGTAGGATTAATCATAATATTGAGAGGTATAGATTTTTTATTGTAAATGTTAATGAAATAATACATGTACATGATAAAATTAATACCTATCAAGATTCCACTAATAGTTATTGTTATGAGAAATTATTAGAGGCTAGAGATATTAGATAGAATCAATTTACATATCAGGTGTTAATTCATGGTATATAACAAATGGGGTGAGAACTATTTGGTATTGTAGGATTTTAGATAAGAAAACTAATATGGATAGTTATGTGTTGAACCAAATTTATCTTTTTTTAGTGTATTATTAATAAATTCGTGGTATTGACTTTATTAATATCCTTTCAATGGCATGATGAAATATTATTTTTAGACAATTTCGTCTATATAAGCTCAGTATAATAATAATTTATTAAAAATAGACATCAAAACTACTTTCATTAATAATAATTTTGTAAAGGAAAGGTATATTACATAATCAAAAATTTTATTATGAAAATTGATAAAAATATGGTATGGAATTTTTAATGGTCAATTAATTTGTTAAATTGTTCTTCTCAGAGTTGGAACATTCGTTTCCGATGACGAAATCAATGAATTTAGATTAATAAAGATAAAAAATGATTATTATGTATATAATAAGGTTCATGGGACTGCCATGATATTTCTGGTATTTTATGTGTGGACATATATCTTATCTGAATTGATATCTAGAATATTTATTGTAAAAGTTATGGTTAGAAAATTTCTTCTTAATGAAAGAAATTGGTAAAGCATCCTTTAAAATAGCTATAAACACCTATAGACATATATCTAAAAGGATTCTTGGTTTGAGTCATTGAACATATATTGGTAATTTTATAAAGATGTCTATCCTTGATAACTCTATGAAGGTATCATTACCAGTATTAAATGGAATAATACTCATGGATACTCATTGTACTTCTAAAGAGTTAGAATGGAATATGATTCATTATGTGTCTTCTAAAACAATTATCATATATTCCATGTTGTTTAATTGGAATGTTGTCTCTTATTATTAGATCATATCTAGTAGATACCAATCTAGTCCCATGGGAATCACTTGATTATGGTGAAAAACTTCATAATTTAATTGAAAATAACTAAGGATATATTCTTGATCTCAGGAGGAAATTAATATCTCACTATAAGAAATAACTCTTAAACTTGAATCCAAATTTACAATTATAATATAATATATAAATGGGGTTTTGTGGTTTTCCTGAACATTATAGATATTAGTAAGATGAGTCTAAATAACCCACCAAATGGGACATGAAAATAGAGGTGGGGTACATTTCTACATCAGATAATGTAAAGTAAGTTGTTTTGAATAATATTGTAATCATTAAACATGGGGTTGGTCCTATAATTTGTAGTGAAATTGATAATTAATAGGATAACCACAAAGAAATTTATCAGATCAAGGATCCCCATAATCACCAAAGGATCAAATTCATCATTTAAAAATATCATCTCAATTAGGAAATCATTGAGATGGGTAATATAATGATCTATTTGTGGTCTATAAAGAAGAATATAGTATATTTATTTACTAAATACACTAATTCAGAATGATATTTAATCCTTTAATTATTATTATTATTATATACATGATAGAATATATTTAATGGTTGTTGTAAATGTAAATGTATCATGGATTTTTAATAAAGGTATACTTCATTTATTATTTATTAATGTGTTCTATATATATTATATTAAAATTAAACTAATAAAAACCCCTCAATATATGAATTTGATTTGCAACTAATTGAGAACCAACACTGTGTATTATGGGTTGTGATGGTATATAATATTATCATGATTTGATTATTATTTATGATCTTGATTATATTCATTGGATAATATGTGAACATTTATTATCTGTACTGACCCACTAAAGTATATCACTTTTAATGTAATTAAATTATTAATATACTTAGTGTTGTATGCATTATATAAACCCACATTACTTGATTATCACTAGATAAATACCACATGAACCTTTATACTTGTATTCCTTTATTACACAAGACTTTTGGGTATGTTAAACATTGGGTAGTTAGGTATGTTTTTCATCATGCAACTAGTTTTTTTAACTAAGATGTGGTTTTTTATATTATTAAATAAGTATACTATTAGGATCATTGACTGAATTAAAATGAGTAGATTCTTTGAATGGTTTACCTAAGTTTAATGTGATGTGTTTAATTATTTGTATGAATGATATTTATTATTTTCATTTAATGACACCTAACTATTATATATAATCAAGAATGTATGAGATGTATTATAAAATATTGAAATTATATATGTCTAGTGGTCACTCGATGTCTTCGAGAAAGGAATTATATAATCATGTATACAATGTATCAATATTTAACTCCTGGTGGACATGTTCATTTGAAGATATGACTGTGTTTGTTCAAGGTCAAGCCTCATCTCTTTATATATTGAGTAATAATGGAATTAGTCTACATGTCTCTCTTTTATTAAAACTATAGATTAGGTAATATAAACTGTTTCCATTTATATAATAGACCTTAGGGTCACATAGTAGGATATATAATAAATATTAAATTTGGATTAATGTTTCTGATCAAAATTTGAGATAGTTTTTAGAATAATCATATTCAAAGGGGTTTGGATACATTTATAAATATTTTTGAATATTTTCACATAGTCTATTAGGATTAATTGATAGTATAATATTATAAAACATACATAATAAATGTTATTTAATGACATGATCTGTGTCACTATATAAAATTTTTATATAGTGGGTTTTGAAACTTTTTCATAGTGTTCCTAGAGAATGGTATCAGATACCACTCAAAAAAATCATCAAATAATTATTATCATTCTATTTTTTGATTTAGACCCATCATGTGATGATACCTTATAATAATTTAGTAAATTATATAAGTTTCATTACATAAAATATGGGATTTGATAAAATTTACAATAATGTATCTAAAGGGATGGTGATTTCATAACATATGAGACATTATGACTCCAACCAATATTTTTATTCTATAAAGTTGTTCTATATATTGAAATTTATGGACCGAATTTGATTAATATAGAAAGATAATGGAGACTATTATAAATTGAAAATATCTCCCATGATCTTTTATTCATTTTCCTTCATTACAGAAGATTTTTTAAACCTTTAATGGAGAAAATACTACACCAAATTATTTAATGAATTCAATGGATGATAAATACCTTTAGATATCAGAACCAATTTCTTCCATTAATGGATGTCTATAAAACTTAAATTTTTTGTGAATTTATCATAAAATGTGAGGTACTAAATATTTTATAGTTCTTTATTTCATTTTTTATTGTTCATTATATAGAAATTATTTATAGGTACTGTGTTTTCTTACGCTATTTTTGGCTATGGAGAATTCCCATAAAACCCCTCACAAAGAACATAGTTATTTTGTACAGACACTATAACCACCTCACCTATATTATTTACACTAATATTTATATATGTGACACCCATAATGATAAAAAACATTTTATTTTTGTATTTTTACTTCTATAGAACCATCATGTTTAATTTATAAAACATTTGAGTGACTTTATTTGATAATCATTACAGTTTCATAATTTGTGTATGGAGTTGAAATATTTTTATAGTGTTTTATATAATATATATATTTTAATGAATTATGTATTTAGTTATATTATTTTTATTATTATTCAACTATAAATGGAAATTGACATTTATATTTATTATTATTATGATTTAATGAAAAAACATGTATGCCTGTGTTTAAGTTATGGTTAAAGAAGAAAAATCGATGAATTAATTTAATATTAAAAATATAATAGGATTATTTTTATCATATTATTAGATCTATTTTTAATTCATTTTCAAGTAATTAAAACCCCTACCCATTCTCCCATTCATGTGACACCCCCATGGGAAGAGTATGTCCTCCCATATTAGAATCTTTTCATGTAGATTCCTCAAGATTTAAAATGAGGATTCCCAAGGAAAGTATACTTTTCTACCCAACTTCTATTATTCTATATCCTCTTCCTCATATTCTCATGATTTCACAAATTTTTTAGTCCAGGTAAATATTATATTCCTTTTATTATTAGGGATAAATTATCAAATTCCATGGAGTTATTGGGGTCAAAATGATACTCACATATTACCTTGATCTAATGTTCCCATAGTTTTTGAAGGCAATGAGTATTAAACATGTTAATGTAGATGATAATATATTTATTAACATATTTTGTAAATCCATGCATGTTTGAGTGTTTAAAATCATTCCCTTACCTATAAACTACATCTATAGATTTTCTAATACCTGTTTAGAAAATTATTTCATATTTTCCACTTTGACGTCATAATATGAAAAATGTTTTTTATAGTGTTAAATTATAAACATATTCTAAATCAATTTCATTTCTACATGGTTTTTTTTATGAAAATACATTGAGATTTTTTTTTGCGAAAATTGATTTTTTTCATGGGGTTTTGAGTAAATGTCAGTTTATTGTGTTCATTAAATATAATGATTTTTATATAAAAGTGTTTCTATGATAAATCGTAAAATTTCATGATGGTTGGATTCAGAAAATTTTTCGGTTGATATAGAAATTAAAAAAAGTGAAAACATCATAATGAAAATTCCATAGATTCTAGAAGTACTCTGATTTGGGTGGATAGTTTTGATGTGTTACCAATGAGAATATAGTTTTGTGGAAATATAGTTACTTATACTTATTTAGGATTTTATTTAGAATCCCCATATCAAATAATTTATCCTCAATTTATTTCTACCCACCCCACATGAACTTTACTCATAAATGGGAAAAATATAAATTCCAATGATGGGAATGTTTTTCCCATTATTCATCTGGTGTCATGGTAAAATGTTCCATGAATTATGAAATGTTATGATTTTGATTCCTCTTATAAAATAAATTATAAAATATTTATTAATAACCACCCTACCATGAAATATATTTAAAAATACTGAAAGTATATTCCCAAAATCTTGGAAAACTTTTTGTTATTGGCACTATGGTATAGTAGTAATAAGATTCCTCTCCCTGATTGAGGTACTGAGATAAATTACTATTATTAGAAGCATTATACTGAATTTATTAATACATACCCTCTTCTAAACCTTATTAAAAATACTAAAATATATATAGGCCAAAAATTGGGAGACAAGTTCTAAGTGAGATTGTGATATAGTGTTAACAAAGTGACTTACACTAACTTGGGTTCTATGTTTGAGACCACTTATCCATGGTGTAATAACCAAGATTAAAATTTGTATAAGTTAAAATTTTATTTTCATTAAAGAAATATTAAAATTCGCATTTTAATATAATATGGCACAAAATTTATAATTTGATAGGATGTATATCAATTTTGAACTTACTATGTAAAAATATGCATTGAAAAATTATTTGAAATTTTACATTATAAATAAACATTGAACTAGTCATAATTTTACTTATATTAATGTTCTATAACTTTTTAAATTAAATATATATTTACTAAAAAATTTATATAATGGTATACATGATCATTTTGTGGTAAAAAGTGATATTTTTTTATAAAAGATTTTTTATTTTAATAATATTTTTCCATTTTTATTAATTAAAATAATCCAAAATGGTGAATTATTTGAGTTAAATGTATAGATTATATATCTATATATGTTAATTTAAGTTTACATAAAGATGATCTCAATTCAAGGAGTTAATTTTAAATCATCTTAAGCTTGGAAAATGCATTTTCATAAAAAACTATTTTTCCATCACATTTTATGGGTTAATATTACAATTTATATTTTTTACTTATAGCAGGGAAATTTTATAAAATGGTTTCAATATTATTAATCATAAATTATGTTATTGTTAAAGAGTTCACATACATTTTTTTCATAATGAATAATAAAATAGGTAAAAATTTGTTACCATGTTTATGGTTAAAACAGGTTTACCAAGAGTTAATATAAAACTATAAGGGCTAAAATGACATATAAAATTATATAGATTATATTATTTAAGATTATTTAGAACATATATTATCGCACCTTATAAATGAACCCAATGATAACCATTTTTCTTAGAAAGTGACTTAATATTGTTTTAAAACAATCCAAATTAAAAGTGTGCCACCCACCTCACTTTTAAAAGGGAACCTCTTCACTTCACTTCATAGTTATTAATCCATTTATATTGAACAAAACCTAAAAAAATATCTCCCCAAAATACTTCTCCCACTTATAGAGGTTTTTATATTCCAAAAATTCATACTATTTGTCCTTTAATAGAGGATCTCATGGATATATTTAATAGAGTAGGTAATAATCTGAACCGAACACTTTAATTTTTCTTTTTCTCTTTCCAATTTAAATTATATACTTTCCATTAAATTATAATAATAAAATATCTCCCATATACATAAATTATATTTTTTTCATTTTATCATATATATCTACCTTTATCTCCATCAAATTGGAAACAAAACTATCAGCTATGTGTATGGTGGTCTACCACTTCATGAAACAATGTAATTTTATTCCACCACCTCCTCATATGGATAGTCATAATGATGGAAATAATAAATAAATAATATATATATTACATATGTATTTTAAAAAATTTAAATATATCAAGTAATTATTTTTCCTTCCACAAATTAATAAATGATAGTGTCGTTCATGTGTACATGTGTACATGTGGACTACCACCATCACAAGGTGGTGAAATTCATTTTTCAAGTCCACTTTTGATGGCTGATTATAAATATGTATTTATTGAATATATTTATATTAAATTTATTACATTAATATCATTATTTATGTTATGAAACCATAACCGATTCATGGGAACCAAAACATCCATGATTAATCATGCATGAGAAAACTAAACAATTAACTCCAGAATAGATGGTAATAATAAAATATTATTCACAAACAACTGAAAAGATGCTATAACTAGATCATATACGATATTATATATATTTATATGGTTGTGTTATTGAAATATAATAAATATAATTTTTTTTAATTGTGGAGGAAAAATTATGTTTGACTATATGGAAGCGTGAGGTAAATGATTTCCTCTAAATTTAAACTCCATTGAGACATATGGTATTATGTATCTATTTTATTTTGTGTGGTTTATATAATTAACCTTTTATGTATATAAAATAAATCTAAATTCATTAATTTTAATTAAAGTTTCAATTTAATTTTACTCTTTCCAGGGGTTATAATTTAAAAGTCACCAATGTGGTAGGAATTCATTTTGAAATCTTATATTGTTAGGATTTATAAAATTTTTGTTAAAGAAATATTATAATCTATCCTTCATAAAATAAATCTATTTCTTATCCATTGGATATTTAATGGAATTTAATTTTTTCTTTTAATATTTTATCGCTTTTTAAAATGAATCTATTAATGAAATTCCAAAATTAGATGTTGAACTTATTACTCTTTTGTAATGCCTATATTTTTCTTCAATGTCAATATTTTTCAAAATTATTTTACAAAATTGACTTTAGTTTACTCAAATGATTTATAAATGAAGTTATATTTTAACCATGATATTTTTTAGGCGTTAAAATTAATTTTTATAACTTCTTCTGAAACAGTTATTTTTTTACTTTTTGTTCAAAAAACTATAAAGGAATGTTTCTTTTTAACATAAACCTTTTTAAGGTATTTAATGAATACCATAAAAATTTTATGATATTTATATTATTATACAACACTTCAATGGTTTGAGAAATTAAATAATTTAATACAAATTTATTTAAATTTTTAAAATTCATCTTTATTTCATTCTCCCAAATACATTATTTTTTTTAAAAACCTATATTTCATATAAATTGTGAGTAGCCTTTTATCTATTATTAATTTTAAGGTCATTAACCCTTATATTGAAACATTTAATTTCTTGTAACCATGAATGTATAATCGTATGAATACTCATGGAGAATGTTGAGATTAGGGATAATGATCTACGATATGACTAATAACATTTAAGATATTAAGTAACATGATGTTAAAAGGGCTGAACCACATAAATTAGATCATTTAATACAACAAAATACTCCATATTTTAGTGAAAATACTAATACAATGGTAGTTGATACATAGATTAAGTCCTATGAAATGTTTTTTCTAGCCTTGAATTAAAATGAATGGGAAAATGTTATACTGGTGGGGAATTATATTAATAGTGATATTTATCGATGGTGTTCATTGATCCAGAATACAATTGAGGAAGAAAAAATAAAACTTATGAAGTTATATGATTTTAATATAAATTATTTATCAAATTTTTCACGCATAATAAATAAAATAAAATGAATAGAAATTTAATCATCTTAGGAAATAAGGAAGAATAGATTTTTGAATATTATAATGATATATTTATAGGACTACTAATATAGGCTAAGACATACATATGTAATCCTGAAAGTGAGATTGGATAGTTCTATAATGTGATTAATTCAATCCTATAAAAGAAATTGGTTTCTCAAAATTTATCATCATTTGATTAAATAGTATTTCAAGACATTTAAATAGAGAAAAAAATTTCTAAACACTATATCATCAAGGGATATCAATGGAACAAGAGATTAATCTTAGTAATATTTAAAATGGAAGACACAGAAGAATAAGAGGGCGAAAAATTAAATTTCTCTCTTGGATAAATTAAGGAACGAAACTACATAGAAAATGATTGAAGGGAATAGGAGGGTGTTACACATGTAGAGTTAAGGGTCATCATGATAATCAATTTACGGAAAAGAAATATACCATTGTTATCGATTGCTTAAACTATTGAGAAATTGTCCATTATTCAAATAAATGTCCCATGCATCAATATAACCTACCAAATTCGATTCATAGGGTAGAGTCCATGTTTATACGATCATTGTAGGTAAGGTTTATGTCCAAAATGATGTGGTGGAATTTACATTAAAGGTAACTATTTTTAAAAAAAATTCTTGATTTGATTTAAGATCTTTTAACTCTTTTACATCTTCCATTTTTTCCATGAAAATTAGATATTTTCCTATCATTATAAGAAGGTTGTTTTCAATCAAGATGTAAATTCCCAGACCAAAATAGCTACCCGAACAGTGTTAAACGGGCCGGGTGATACTACCTTAGGCGCACCACCCCAAAGAGAAAGGCTGCCGACTAGAAGTGAGGGTCTGAAAGGTATAGTGGGGAGGCCATACCCTCTTGGAGGATAATAATAACGGTACTGGTCTGAGTAAAACAGTAAAGATATAGCGTAATAAAAGACACAACAGACATGAACCAGACCCGCGAAGCGGAAGCACAAATAAACACAAACTCAACTAGTGCTTAGTGACCACCATGGTGTGTCACCTTCTTCGGCCAACACTGGAATCATTATCATGTATCCCAACACCATTTTCCCTTGACACTATAGGTATCAAGTACCGATGTCCCAAAGGCACACCCAAGAATAGGAATCTGGAACCTTGTGCCTCCTGACACCTCATGCCTCAAGTACTGACATCCTGAAGGCATGCCAAAGAAGTAACCCGTAGGAATAACGATGCCTATACTCAAATAAATCAACGGAGGGATATCAATGTCTGCCCTTACATAAAGTAACCAATGGGATGGCAATATCAACCCTCAAATAAGTAACCGGAGGGACAATGATTCATGCCCTCAAATCACGATGAGCCTCAACCCCAAACCTGATAGCCTCAAAGCTTTCCCCTGGAGGCTCCACAACTCCCACGCGGCTTTCTACAGAAAACAACCCCAACCAAAATTCATAAATCAAATCTACGGGGGATTATACCCACATGAGTTGTCAAAACCACCTCATCACAGAGTATATCTATGTGTACACTACTCAATGTTTCGGGTGAGTGGTAATCACAAAAAATAGTACCTAAGACACCACACATCTGACACCTCGTGTCCCTACGACCATGATGCTCATATCTGGTGGCCTTGCCATCCATGTAACCCTGGCCATGCCCAACCTGACAGTCATCCAGACTCAAGCTGAGTTACATGATGCCCAATCCCATGGTTAAAACCACCCAACGTATCCTCGGTCAAAGCCCAACCTGACAGTCGTACTGCCTCAAGCCGACATCCATGACACCCAATCCCGTGGTCAAGACCACCCATGTAACTTGGGCCATTCCCATCATGACTCGAAGGTTCCTGCATATGAAAAATCATACATCACATATATAATCACATTTTAACAGTGCACAAAAAAGGAAAATCCATCTAAACAGCTGAATTACACTATGAAAGTGTTGTCCCATACCAACAATGAAGTTCTAAGGTCTCCAACAATTCATACCATGGTTTAAATAACTAAACGTAATAGTTTAAACAAAATACACATAATGTATTATCATTTTGGTAGCCCCGACCAAAATTCCCAATGTGAGAAACGACCTCTCGCCCGACCCTTCTCAATCATGAAAGGACAAAGGGCATACCCAAAGTTGTCCCATAGGTGTAATAAACAACTTAAGATGCAATAACAGGTAAATTTGGGTCTTTCTCAAAATACACTAAAACGCGCCATAGGATGCACCACACAAATGTCCATGAAAACATGAATGATGTTATGCACCACCTACCTGGCACTAGTACAATGATACTCCTTGAAAATCATCAACTAATTAGGTCTAAAATGCGGTAGATCTACAAAAGAAACAAAAGTGCTCAAACCAAAACAACTCGTTCTAAGAGAGAAATAAAAAATAATGGCTCAAGAGGAATGAAGGCCTTACCGAGGGGGTTTCAACAGATCAAATGGTGCTCGAAATGGAGTGCGGACAATGATCCGAGAGGTATTTGAAGGTTCGTCCAGCTCTCCCAACATAAGCCCTGAGTGGATGGAAGAAAAAGAGGAGAATGGGAATTCATGGGTGGCCCGGAACATAAGAAACCTAATTTTATGTGGCCGCACAGTTCTCCCCCACGATTTAGCAAACCGTGCGCCAACCATGCGGTTGCCCCTACCTCACCCAGGAACGTCACATGACAAACATGCATGGTTTGGAAAACCGTGTGCCGCCCGTGCAGAGCCCACTGTCTCACCCAGAGACTTCACACGGTTGGTCCAAATGGTTTGTTAAGACTGTACACCAACCGTGCACACTTGCAAAACCTCCCCAACTTCAAAATTATAACCCAGAATTGTCCAATTTCTCTTGTTTTCTCAGAAGCGAGTCAAAATTCAAACAGGGTCAGGATTTTGACCCTTTCTAGAATCCAGGGTACTTATAATCTCCCCACCTTAACATAGATCATCCCTGAGCTATCAAACAAACCCCAGGGATGGAATCGAACATACCACCCCGATCAAAGAAACCCAGACATCCCAAGTAAAAATGTTCTAGCTAAATTCCTTAAGTGGCTCCCCACCTTATGAATTAACTAAATCGGTCTCAACCTGAAAAAAATAAAAATATGAAAAGGTTCAAAAACTTGTGTTCTAGACCCAAGGTCCTCCAATGACACATCATCACCCCTTCCCCACATTGGAGCTCCCCTGTCGTTTTTGATACCCAAATGTATCACGCCCCGCATTAGTGTCTTCCTCCATGAGGTCCTGCATTCCATGGATGCTCCAAAAGAACCTAGTGCTTAACACCTCAAGTAACCCGCATCCTCGATGCCCTGATTCCCATGGGGCCTCATGAATCCCAAATCCTTGATGTCCTGATGCCCATGGCACCTTGAGTAATCTGCATCCTCGATGCCCTGATTCCCATGGCACCTCAAGTATCCTGCATCGTTGATGCCCCGATGCCCATGAAACCTCATGTAACCTACATCCTCGATGCCATGATGCCCATGGAACCTCAGACATGTACATATATAAATATATCACACACCTGATATGGTTCCAATCCCACTGAATAGCATCTAGTCTGTCCACATAGATCTCGTGCATCACATGCACTCAAAACGGACATGCCTCTACAGGTCATGACAGAAAAACATGGATATCATGGAAACACCCACGGTGTAACTATAACCATAGTCGGCTCACCAGCCTGCTCAGCCTCTGGAAGATCTACAGTGTGCACCTGGCCTGAAGTATGACTACCTGATGCCTGAACTCCCTACGGTGCTGCTCCATCCATCGGCCACTGACCCCTTAGTTGGATCCCGTTGTCTCTTTCACGTCTGTCACGTGCAGCTGAACCTCGGTGACCCTCTCCAGGTACTGAACATGAACCAACTTCAGATGCCACCCCCTGTCCTAGTCCCTATTTGGTGGCTGTCTAGAAAGTCTTCATGAAAAACCTCTCCAGATTCACGACCTGTACACATTCTCGACACTCATTTGGAGGCTTATCACACTGAGTCCGAACATGACCTGACTGTCCACACTAGAAGAAAACGACTACAAAACTGCTACAAGGTGGTATAGCAGAGTCCTTAGCCTGCTTGCCCTACTAGAACTCATCATGTCCTTGCTTCCTAATATCTAAACGGTCACCTGAAGCTGTCACCTATCCATCTTGGGGCCTAACCCTCTGGTTTCCCTCCGCTATGGGTTCCTTATTCACCACCTCTGAAAAGGATCCCAGCCTAAAAATATGCACTTGGATCCGAATGGCATGTCGTAAGACATCATCGAAGCACCTCACCTTAACCGCATCATCACATACCATACCAGGTGCAAAGAGATAAAATTATATGAAGGTAGATGCATTTTCCATGACCGAAATGTCTCCATACTAAAGACTCATGAACTCCCGAGCTCTCTCTGCCCTCAGTGCCTCTTGGTAAAAGTGATCGAAGAACCTGTCCTCGATGTCAATCCATGCTAGACCCTCGTTCTTGTGAGCCTGAACTTGCACATCCCACCAATGCTTTTCCGGTCCTCGTAGCATGTATGTCGCAAACTTTACCCTCTACCCTAGAGGCGTCTCAAGCTGCTTGAAGATCATTTGCAGACTCTCCATCCAGTTCTCAGCCGCCTGTCGACCACCCTCACCTTGAAAAAGAAGTGGGTGCTACAACTGGAACTCTCATGTCAGGTACACCATAGATGGCTCTATACTCTGCATTCCTCTGTCGATCCCCTATTGGACATGTACCAGACTAGCTCGTAGCTTCTCATCGAGCCATGGCCCAAACGCTGCCAAACCCGGCTACTGTCCTGCCTGCACTTGATCTTGAACCTAATATTGTCCAAAAGCCTATACCAATGGCTTTTCCTCTTCCTCTACTGAATCCTGAACCTAATCCCGCACCTACGGCACTGTACCATCCCATGTATGATGCTCCATCTGGGTCACCCAAAAAGGTGCCCTCTAAATACCATAAATGGTCAGACAACCCATATATATATATAAAAATATATATTCAATGCAGATAAGGAAAGGAGTAAAAGGAAGTGCATAACTACTTCCCTTAATCTACCCCACCGCAACTCATGCCCCATGGAATCCTGGCATCATGGCCTCCTTACCCGCCCTTATCAGGGCCAAGTATCAAAAGTACCTTGGGCCATGCACATCCTGACAACTAATGTTTCCTCAAACCGAGGACCAGGTCGCCCAATCCTGGTGATCAAAATCAACTCAATTGATAGTACCTGCCTACTCGTACAAGAGCCATACCCAAATTACCTTCCACATGTAATTCTACAAATTTACAAATCATTTCATAACACATTTCAATAAACAAGAAATTGTATCAATAATTTCACCAATTCACATTTCAGAGCATACAAAGAATGGAAATTGATTTTTATTCACATGGTATTATCACTTCACAAAGAATATGTGCAATTATGAAATTGAAATACCAAAAAATGTGCCTATGAAAAACCAAGAAAACAAGCCTCACCATAATAGGCCACGATCCAATTCTCCCTTACCGCACCAGGTCAAGGGTTACATATCACACTCTATAAAATCACACACCATGTGATCCACATAAGTGGAAATCATATGAACTGTATTCTGAGCAAAAAAAAATATAAATTCCCACCCATGGAAACTAGGTCCATCCCACGTACCTAGGGCTGAAGGCACCCATGCACAAGCTAGAAACCCAGTTCCATTGACAACCATTCTCCAATCTACCATATCCCAAATCGTAAAACTAGCAGAAATAAAATAGAATTCTCAATCTCATTAGTATCCCGTAAAATGATGCTACAAAATCCCTATTCAGAACCCCACTGATACCACTTTGTAATGACCCGGACCCGAACAACCACCTGAACAGTGCTAAAGAGGTCAGGTGTTGCTACCTTAGGCGCACCTCCCTGAATGCCAAAGGCTACAGACTAGCAGTGAGGGTCTGATAGGTATAGTGGGGAGGATATACCCTCTCAGAGGATAATAATAACGGTACTGGTCCATGTAAAACAGTAAAGACGAGGAAGAATAAAAGACTCAACAGACTCTAACAGACCAGTAGAGCGGCGCATAATCAATATAGATAAAAAGCGGAAGTAATAAATATAAAAAAAGAAGCGAAAATAAATAAAACAACATGCTGAACACATGTAACTACCACTGAACAATAAAACATGCATCCAAAGTAGGCCAAACCTACCTTAATATAAAAACAGAACCATTGGTTAACCAACAGTAGCTACAACATGTAAGAATGCTAACAAAATAAAGGATACAAAAGAAGATTAACTCTAGATTTGTAAGACCTCAAGGTCCATACCATCTCCATGAAACAAATAACGCATCCCACTTCTAGAAGCTGGCCTCTTTCCTACACATAAATCCATAAAGTTTGCACGCATCCCGAAGGACCTGTGCATGGTACGAGAAAAATCTCAGTAGGATACCACCAAAGGTGAGTACCAAATATAAGTTTTTAAGTAGGAATGAATTTATAAGGAAAATAGTAAAAAGTACGATCCACAAATAAAAAAAACTCCACTGGTGCTTAGCGGCCACCATGGAGTGTCACCTTCTTCGGCCAACATCGGAATCTCTATCATGTAACCCGACACCATGTGCCCCTAAAACCACATGTATCATGTACCAACATCCCAAAGGCACACCCAAGAATAGTAACCCGGAACCTTGTGCCTCCTGACACCTCGGGCCTCATGTACCGGCATCCCGAAGGCATGACCAATATGTAACCTGAAGGAACAATGATTCCTGTCCCCAAATAAATAACCATAGGGACAATGATGTCTTCCCTCAAATAAAGTAACTGAATAAACAACAATATCCGCCCTCAATTATGTAACCGGGGGGACAATGATACCTACCCTTCAAATCATGGAGAGCCTCAGCCCCAAACCCAATAGCCTCTATGCTATCCCCTGGTGGATCCTTACCTACCACGTAGCTTTCTACGATAGGCATCCCCAACCAAAATACCTAAACCACATCTACAGAGCCCTTTACCCACACAAGTGGTTAAAACCTCCTCATCACAGAGTATCTCTATGTGCACACTACTCAACGTTCCAGGGGAGCGGTAATCACCAAAAATAGTACCTAAGCCACCACACATCTGGCACCTCATGTCCCTGTGACCATGCCACTCAAGTCTGATGGACTTCCCATCCATGAAAACTAATCCATTCTCAACCTAACATCCATCCTTCCTTATGCCGATGTCCATTATGCCCACTCCTGTGCTTAAAACCACCCAAAGTAACGTCGGTCCAAGTCCAACTGGACAGTCGTACTTCCTCAAGCCAAAGTCCATGACGCCCAATCCCATGGTCATGATCACCCAAGTAACTCGGGACATGACCATCACAACCCAAAGGTTCCAGCATATGAAAAATCATACATCACATATATAATTACATTTTAACAGAACACGTAATAGGAAAAACCATCTAAACAGCTGAATTGCACTAAGCATGTTTTATCCCATAGCAGCACTGAAGTTCTATGGTCTTCAACAATTCATATCACAGTTTAAATAACTAAACCTAATAGTTTAAACCAAATAAAATTCAAGTATTATCATTTTGGCACCCCTGGCCAAAATTCCCCAAGTGAGCAAAGACCTCTCGCTCAACCCCTATTAATCAAGATAGGACAAAGGGAATACCCAAAGGTGTCCCATAGGTGTAATAAAAAATGTAAGATGAAATAGTATATCAACTAGGGTATCTCTCAAAATACCCTAAAACACACTGTAGGATGCGCCACAAAAATCTCCATGAAAACACAAAATAAGGTATGCAACACCTACCTCGCACGAGTATGATGACACTTCTTCGATATCAGCCTCCATTTAGGTCTAAAACACCGTAGATTTAAAAAAGAAACAAAAAAACTCAATCAAAAACAACTCGTTCTAGGACAGAAATCAAGAAAGACGACTCAAGACGAATCAAGACCTTTCCGAGGGGGTTCTAATGGATGAAACAGTGCTCAAAACGGAGTTTGGATGAAGATCTAGGAGGGATTTGAAGGTCCGGCTGGCTCTCCCTACGTGCGCCTCAAGTTGATGGAAGAAAAATAGGAGAATGGGAATTCCCAGGTGGCCTGGAACATAAAAACCCTAATTTTAAGTGGTCGCATGGTCAAACCACACAGTTTAGAAAACTGTGCTCCAGCCGTTCCATTGCCACTACCTCACTGAGGAACATTGCACTACCAACCCGCACTATTTGGAAAACCATTCGCCACCAGTACGGAGCCCACTGTCTCACCTAGAGACTTCACATAGTTTGTCCGCATGGTTTGTTTAGACTATATTCCAACCGTGTGCACCTGCATGACCTCCCTGACTTCAAATTTTTAACCCATAACTGTCCAATTTCTCTAGTTTTCTCAGAAGTGAGTAAAAATTCAAACAGGGTTCGGATTTTGACCCATTTCAAAAACCCAGGTTCTTAAAACCTCCCCACCTTAACATAGCTCATCCCAGAGCAAAAAAATGAAACCCAGGGATGGCTCCAAACATACCACCGCGATCAAAGAAATCTGGACGTCCCCGGTCATAAGATTCTAGGTAAATTCTTCAATGGGCTCCCTATATTAGGAATCGCCTAACTCGGTCTCAACCCAACAAAACTCAGAATAAGATATGGTTCAAAAACCTGTGTTCCAATCCCATGGTCCTCCCATGGCACATCATCATCCTTGACCCTCATTGGAACTCACGTGTCATTTATGACACCCAAATGTGTCCTGCACCGCATCGGTGTCTACCTCCACGAGGTCCTGCATCCCATGGATGCTCAAAATGAACATGATGCCTAACACCTCATGTAACCTACATCCTCGATGCCCCGATGCCCATGGAACCTCATGTAACCCAAATCCTCGATGCTATGATGCCCATGGAACCTCATGTAACAAACATCCTCAATGAACTGATGCCCTGGTCACCTCATGTAACCCACATCATTGATGCCCCGATGCCCATGGCACCTCTAGTAACCCACATCCTCAATGCCCCAATTCCCATGGAACCTCATACATATTCATATATAAATATATCACACACCTGATATGGTGCCAATACCACTAACTAGCATATTTTCAGTTCATGTAGAGGATGTGCATCACGTGCACTCAAAAAGGACATGGCTCTACAGGTCTTGCCAAAAAAAACAAGGAAATCATGGCCACACCCGTGGTGTTACTCTAACCGTTGTCAGCTCAACAGCCTTCTCGTCCTCTGGATGATCCACAACATGTACCTGGCCTAAAGTACTACTTCCTGATTCCTGACCTTCATGCAGTGCTACTCCAGCCACCGACCACTGACCCTTGAGCTGGATCCTGCTGTCTCTCTCAGGTCCCCCACGTGTAGCTGAACCTCATCTACCCTCTCCTGATACCAAACCTCAAACAACTCCAGATTCCACTACCTATCCTGGTCCCTACCTTTCGGCTGTCTGGAAAGGCTACCTACAAAACCTCTCCAGATGCCCAACCTGTTCACATGCCCGATACTCCACTGGAGACCTATCGCACTCAGTCCAAACATGCCCTGGCAGTCCACACTGGAAGAAAACCACTGTAGAACTGCTACAAGGTGGTCTAGCGGAGTCCTTTGCCTAACTTCCTTACTGGAACTCATCCCATCCTCAATTATTGTTATCCGAACCGTCACCTAAAGCTGTCACCAAGCCAACCTGGGGCCTAACCCTCTAGTTTCCCTACGTTATGAGTGCCTGATTCACCGCCTACGAAAAGGAACCCAACCTGAAAATATTCAACTGCATCTGAATGGCATGTCATAAGCCACTCTCGAAGCGCCTCCTCCTAGACGCATCATCACTTACCATACTAGGTGCAAAGAGAGACAATTCTATGAAGGTATATTAATTGTCCATGATGTACATGAATCCCTACTAAAGACTAATGAACACCAGAGCTCTCTCTGCCCTCAGTGTGTCTAGGTAAAAGTGCTCAAAGAACCTGTCCTCAAAGTCCTTCTGTGCTAGTCCCTCATGCCTAGGAGTCTGAACTTGAACATCCCACCAAATCTTTCTTATCCCCGCAGCATGTATGTCACAAAACTGACCTTCTGCCCTGGAGGCATCTCGAGCTTCTAGAAGATCATGTGCAAACTCTCGATCCAGTTCTCAGCTGCCCACTGACCACCCTCACCCTGAAAAAGAGGTGGGTTCTATGAATGGAAATCTAGCATTAGGTATGCCATAAATGGATCTGTACCCAACGTTCCTCTGTCGGTCCCCTGCAAGACACATACTAGGCTAGCTCAGAGCTACTCATCGAGCCATGGACCGAACGCTGCCAAACCCAGAAGCTGTCTTGCCTGCACTAGATCTTGAGCCTGATCCTGTCCCTGAGCCTGTACCTGCGGCTCGTGCTCTCCCTGTACTGAATCCTAAAACTGATCCTGCACAATTGGCACTGTACCATCTCCTATCTGACGCTCCATATGGGTCTCCCAAAAATGAACCCTTGGAATACCATAAATGGCCATAAATCCCAAATATATATATATATAACAATATATATTCAATTCAGATAAAGAATGAATTAAAAGTAAGTTCATAACTACTACCCTTACTCTCCCCCACCGCAACCCATACACCACGACATCCTTGCCTCATGGCCTCCTTACCCTCCCCTATCAGGGCCATGTATCAAAAGTACCTCTGACCATGCCCGCCCTAAAAACTAACATTGCCACAAACTGATGACCGAGTTGCCCAATCCTGGTGATCAAGATCACCTCAACTGATAGTACCTGACTTCTCATACAAGAGCCATACCCAAATTCCCTGCCACATGCAATTCTACAAATATACAAAGAATGGAATAATACATTGAAATAAAAAAGAAATTATATCAGGAATTTCACCAATTCACATTTCAGAGCATACAAAGCATTGAAATTGATTTTTACTCACATGAAATTATCACTTCACAAAGCATACGTGAAATTATGAAATTTAAATACCCTAAAATGTGCCTATCAAAATCCATGCAAACAAGCCTCGTCATAATTGGCCAAAAGTCCAATTCTCCCTTAACGCACCTGGTCTAGGGTTACATATCACAATCAAGACCATCACACACCAAGTGATCCACTATGATGGAAATCCTATAAACTGTATTATGAGAAAAAGCAAGCAGCAATTCCAACCCATGTCAATTAGGTCCATTGTAATGCCCCGACCCTAGTTACCCAGAGTTAGTGCATTATTACATAACATTGCCATGATCAAAAGGAAATCATGTCTTGAATGTCCGATCAGTTTAGTATTATTGGAAACAAGATTCATACATAAGTTCAACTTTACAGCATGAATATAAATACAAAACAAATATATTTCATTAGAAACATCCAAGCCTCCTAGATTATTCCGGGAGGTCACTCATAACTATCTTTTCATATCCTGGGAAAATGAAACATAAGAAAGGGGTGAGATCAAATTCTCAGTAAGGGTAAGTAATACAGTGGAAAATGACATAAATATTAATCATTTTGAATAATTGTAACCACAAGCATTTTCTAATAATAAACTTGAATACTATTATGACAATAATTTGAGCTGAGTAAATAATGCCACAATAAAACATAATCATGGGTATTCTACTAGGTGAACAACCACATGAACCATAAATAATATTTCCATAATGAAATAATTTATAATGACGAACATTCTGAAACATTTTGTGAAAGGGCCTTGGCCAATTCCACATCTACTTGTCTCATGAGACCTACCGATGCATCGAGGAGCTATAGTGGCCTCCACCCATCACTTACTATGTCCAATAAATTCCTCATATGAAAAGGATGAAACATAATAAAAACATTCATATAAGAACAAGGAAATGATATGTCAACACTTTAACCCTAAACCATGAATGGTATAAAAATAAAACATCCACAGTCAAATATATCACAAAACCTTCAATACAATATGGATGTTTTGTATCATAACAAATCAACTTCAAAACAAGATTAAAATCCATTAAAGGATTTGACATATATGTAATTGATTTGTAAAACACTTTAATTGAAATATCCCTTTTCATGAAAACATTTAAAAGTCACAAAATTTAGAAAGGAATACATTTAAAGTCAGTTTTTAATAAAAGTGCCCCATATCACTTTGAAACTTTTTAATGTAATTAACATTTTAAAACATTCATGTCCCTTTTAATAAATCCTTAAAACCATTTTTCAAAAATGGACATTAATGAGAATGATTTTGAATAATAAATCATTAAAACATTTAAAATGATGTTGACATAGATGAAATCAAAACTATTTGATAGAAATATCTATTTTATGGAAATAATTTTAGAGTCACATAATTATAAAAGACAACATTTACATTGAATATATTCTTATAATCTTTTAAGGTAAGCTTCAATGATTTTATAATGGAGGAAAATAGCCGCACTCTCTGTATAAGTTAAAAAAATATTCTTACCTTGATTTTGTTGAAAAGGTTAAAAAGGACCTTGTTTGGAAAACGACAGAATGATTCCTTTCAAACCATTTTATAAAAAGTCAAACAAGGGTATAAATTACTTTAAACAATAGTATGTTAAATAGTAAGAATTATTTGAAATACATTTTTAAGAATCATGGATGTGGATGATAAAGAGGTCCCAGTAGATAATTACCTATAAACAACCTCAGATAATGAAATATTGTTCGATAAACCATTACCTTGTACTTTTCCATGGTCGAGGGCAGGTTAACCTCCTATATAATGGTGAAATAATAGTTATTAAATTATAAAATAATCATATACATTAATAAGATATCATCTATGATCATTTAACATTGCTTTGTTAATAATATCTTAGTATTATCGTCATTTCGGGTGTTAACTAACACATTTTCTTCTATATGTTTTGTTACATAAGCTGGGTTTTTATGGATATGATATATCTTATTCATATCCATAATGATATCAAGTCCTTAAAAATTATTTTTAATCATCAAATGATAATTATACTTGAATGGATACTATGGGTAATGAATCTCATCACGTTCGTGGAGACGGTAGTCCGTACGTACGCACGAGCGACAATATCATTCATTTGATTTTAAAATAGTGTATGATTGGATGGTATATCATATATAAAGAATCATTATAATTTTATATTTATTATTTACATCTATTACACATAATTACCATACCCTTACAAATAATAATGTTTTGAATAACAATTACACCACAACGTGGAGACGGTTAGCCGTACGTACACACGTATGGTGACATGTCATTCAAAGGATGGATAGAATAATGAATATGGTTATACCATATTTATAATTACATAATAGTATATATAAGATACAGGAGTTATTATTTTATAATGTAAATAATAATTAATGAAGAAGTGGAAGAAGAAACGAACTTGAAGGAGGGTGATGAAATCATTACCTCTTCTTCGGGTTCTTCCTTTTGATTTGATCAAAAGGGCTCCATAGGTTGGATTTAGGATCAGTATAAGGAATCTAGGTTTAATTTAAAGAATTTGGGGGGATATTTGGGTAGAGTTTGTCCAATTCAAAAGGCTTTGATGGTGTGAATTAGTGGGAAGGGGGAGTGCCCTTTTATAAGAGGGGTGAGGGGAACCATAGGAAAAACATAAAATATTATTTTATAATAAATTCATATTCAGTATCTAATTGCTCCAAACTGTTTTATTTAGAGGATATGGTGATGAGGGGTAAACAAACTCAACCAATAGTTTTTAGAAAGGTTTGGGTCACTTTATTAACCTTATTTTTTAGTTTTAACTCTTACTTTATTAGTTTGACATTACCATGTCTCTTTGTATTTTTATATTATATAGTTAATAAACATTCTATATACTTCCATGCGACCCCCAATTGGTCCATTAATGATACAACTATAATTATATAAGTTCTTTAGCCAAACATTATATTTTTAGCAATAGAATATCAATTAATAATATAATATTTTTTTTAAAAACACATTTATGTCAATGTTGACACTATTTAATAATTTATTTTGGTTAAAGTCTAAAATAATTTATTAATTCAATACAAATTCATTTAAGTAATAATAAAATGTCATATATACCAATAAATTTCTTATATAGCATGAAAACGTTCAAATTATATTTATTTTAACATTTATAATGCCAATTATTTGATTCTTCCATTAATAAGGAAAATACTGCATCATTATTGCGTCATAAATAAATTTAATTATTAAATGTCTAAAAATTATAAATAAAATACTATTATGTAGGAAATATTTTTATCTTTCTAATTAATATTTATAGTTGAAAATATAACATATATAACGCTATGTAAATTTTTTTTTTCTAAAAGATATATGCTTCTGTCATTTTTGTATTTACTTTAACTTAATTTATAAAAAGTGTCCTTATCACTTACAAGTGGCTCCATGGGGTCCCAAAATCGACCCAAAGATGACCATGGTTGGACATGTATCATATATTAGTGTTAGGACACGTTTTAGTGTAAATAAATATTATTATAATATTATTTTTTACCCTTATTTACTGGATTTACCCTTTAACTGTGGTAAATAAAATATTTACCGAAATTATTATTCAAAATGTCTAAAAATAAAAGTTACCTATTAAATTTTTTTTGGATCTAATGATTCTAAATATATAATCCATTTTTCTAAATTTAAAACGCAGATGTGTAAGAAATTAATTTACAATTAATTCCCGTTGTAAAAACAAAAAGCGTGTTTTTAAGAAATAATAACTATCCAAAGATAGGCACTTGCTTATGTCCATTTTAAATGTAAAATTATATCCAATGACCAACATTGGAATAAATTGTAAATATATAATCTAATTATACTCTAAAATCACTCAAAATCATAATTTATCAACATTAATTATTTCGATTAAAAAAGTTGTTTTTAATTAAAATTTTGTTATTTTCACTATTCATCAAAATATGAAAGTTATCAGAAAAGTACGAAAAATTCACCCAAATCTAATTTTGATATTCCGAATCCAAAAATGAAGTCCATTTTGAAATATAAAATGTATAAAATTTTAAAAAGTGGGTATTAATATTCATAACAGCTATTTTGATGGGCTGTGATGTGTGTTAGAACTCGAAGTCGCGTATGACACATGCTACTATATTATTGAAAGAGAAGCATACCATGGAAGAATGAGGTGTTACATTTTCCACTACTTCAAATAATTTCATCCTAGAAATTTCTAGAATACTACCCCATGAAAAGACTCAGGTGGTTCTTTATCATAAGTTCATTAGGTTCGCAGGTTGCCACTTCCAACATATGGTTTCTCCAAAGAACTTTTTCTAGACGAGCCATTCGGTTTCTCAGCACTTTTTCTCTCATATCTAGAATCTTGATAGGCTCTTCGTAATAAGATAGATCATGTTCTGGTACTAATTCCTCATAGGTGATTACATGCGATGGGTCAGGCATGTATTTTCTCAACAGTGATACGTGGAACACATCATGAACTTTGCAGAGACTTGGCGGTATTTCAAAACGATAATCTACAACCCCATTTCATTTTAGAATTTTTAAAGGTCCTATATACATGGGATTTAATTTACATTTCTTACCGAAATGTATAATACCCTTCCATTGAGATAACTTCAAGAAAACATGATCTCCTACCTGAAATTCCAAATCCTTCCTTTGGTTATCAGCATACCTCTTCTGCCTACTTTGAGCTTCTTTGATGTGGTTTTGGATTACCTCTACCATTTCCATCACTTCCTCAAAATGTTCTGGGCCTAAAAATTTTCTTTCACCGACATCATCCCAAAAGGTAGGTGTGTTACATCTCTTCTCATATAATGCTTCATATGGTGCTATCTGAATACTTGAATGGAAACTATTGTTAGATAATAATTCTACCAAAGGTAAATATTGATCCCACATACCCTAAAATTCAAGTGATCATGATCTCAACATGTCTTCTAAGGTATGAATAGTTCGTTCTAATTGTCCATCTGTTTGAGGGTGGCAGGCAATGCTCAAACAATGTTCAATATGCCGGGCCTTCTGAAGACTCTTCTAGAATCTTGATGTAAAATGTGGATCACGATAAAAAATAATTGATAGGGGTAGTCCATGAATCCTCACAACTTGATTAATGTATAGTCTTGCTAGACGTTCAAGTGGTAAATCTTCCCTTATATCATGAAAATGTTCTGACTTGGTAAGATGATCAATAATGCACCATATTGCATCATTCCTTCTAGGATTATTTGGTAGTCCCATGACAAAGTCTATCATAATATTATACCATTTCCACTCCGTTATGGGAAGTGGTCTGATGACTCCTCTAGGATGTTGCCTTCCAGCTTTCAATAGTTGATAAACCATTCATCTTGACACAAAATCAGGAATCTCCCTCTTCATGTTGTCCCACCAAAAATGTTCCTTCAAATCTCTATACATTTTGGTGCTCCTAGGGTGTATAATTAAATTGGACCTATGAGAATCATCTAAAAATTCCTTTTTAAATCAGGTATATCTGGAACATAAAGTGTCTTCCCAAATTTCAATATTCCATCTTCATACACAAATTCACTCAATCTCCCATCATTCACATCTTTAATCTTCTTTAGAAACTCATCATCAATTGTTTGAGAACTCTTTATCCTTTATAGTAAATATGGTTTGGCATCCAATTTAAAAAGAATTGATGTTTCACCTTCCATGGTTATTTCCATATCCATTGTACTAGATCCATATATATAGGATCCTATTTAACTCTCATCTTGTTCAAAAACCCATGATCTTTTCTACTCAAAGCATCTGCCACCTTATTTGCCTTCCCCAGGTGGTAGTGTATTGTGCAATCATAATACATGAGTAGTTAATGCCATCTCCTTTGCCTCATGTTGAGTTCTTTTTGTGATAAAATATACTTCAAACTCTTGTGATCCGTATAAATATCTCAATTTTCAGAATATTTATAATGTCTCCATATCATCAAAGCAATGATTATAGAAACTAACTCAAGATCATGTGTTGGATAGTTTTTCTCATGAATTATTAATTGTCGTGATGCATAGGAAATAACCCTAGCATTCTGCATAAGGACACAACCAAGTCCTTTCTTTGATGCATCACTACTAATAACAAACCCATAATTCCCCGATAGTAGAGTCCATTTAGGATCATTGAATAATATTCTCTTCAATTCTGCAAAACATTCTTCACACTGTTTTGTCCAAACAAATTTATGCCCTTTACATGTGAGCTTCGTTAATGGGTTAGCCAATCAGGCAAAATTCTAGATGAAACGTCGATAATAATCTGCTAAACCAATAAAACTATGTACCTCAATTATACTAGTTGGTGCTGTCCATTCTTGGATTGCCTTGGTGTTTGAAGGATCAATGGAAATTACATCCATAGTGACAATATGGCCATGAAATGAAATCTACTGATGACATAATTCATACTTACTAACATCCCATAAAATTTATGTTTTCTAAGAGTCTTCAGGATAATGCGCAAGTGATTTTCATTATCTTTGTAGCATTTTGAATATACCAAGATATCATCAATAAATATGACCAAAAAATCATCAAGAAAATCCTTGAAAAAACTATTCATTAGATCCATGAATACAAAGGGTACAATAGTCAATTCAAAATGCATTACTGTGAACTCGTAATGCACGTACCTGGTTCGAAATGCTGTCTTTAAAATGTCTTCCTTCTTTACACACAAATGATGATACCCAGATCAAAGGTCAGTCTTTAAAAAATATTGATCTCCATGAAGTTGGTCGGATAAATCATCTACGTGAGGTAGGGGATACTTGTTCTTTATTTTTATATCATTTATCTCCCTATAATCAATGCATAACCTCATAGATCCATCTTTATTCTTAACAAAAAGGACAGGGGATCCCCATGGAGAAACACTAGGGAGAATAATTCCCTTATTACTGGATTCCTCTAGTAGATTATTTAGTTCAACTAATTACACAGTGGCCATTCTATACGGGGTCTTCGATATGGGTCTTGTACCAGGAATTAAATAATTGGAAAACTTAGTTTCTCGTTCTGGAGGATGTCCAGGTAAATATTCTGGAAACACATCTACATATTCTTTCACAATAGGTACATTCTCTATTTGAAAATTCCTTTCCTCACTCACAGTTATTTCATTCTCTTCCTCCCCAATAATTAAATTTATTTGAGCTATTGGGGGAGGATATATGTATGAATCAGGTGGTGACGATTCTGCACTAAAGATAAGGTGTTCTTTATCATCATCATCAAAAATTGTAATGTCCTTCTTCTTCCAATAAATTGTTGCATCATGGTACGAAAGACAATACATACCGAGGATTATATCAAATTCAATCATGGGTATGGCGATTATATCAGCAGATAAAGAACATTTATCTGCTCTAATGGGGACTGATTCCCAAAACATTATTGCAATGATACTTCCCTTAGTATTTTTGACTAAAAAGTCCCTTGTTAAATCAAATTGGAAATATCTAATTTTCATAGAAAACTGGGAAGATATGAAAAAATGTGATGATCCAGAATCAAATAAAGCATTTGCTATACTAGAGCAAACCATTAAATTACATTCCACCACATCTTTTGGGGATTTAACCTCAGTATTAGTGTTTGCATAAGCTTGGCCTTGATCTCTTTGCCTTTTCTAAGGTAAGTTTCCCTAACGTTTAGGAAATTCATTTTCATAATGTCCCATATCCTTGAAATTTTAGCATTGAACATTGGTAACGTCTTTCTTTCCTTTACAATCACCAGCTAGATGGACTTTCTGTCCACATTTGTACCATAATCCTTTTCCTTTATACAGGCACCGGGGTTCTTCCTTCTGTAATTATCATAAGGTGGAAATTCAATTCTTCCCTTATTCCTTGTTTCCTTATTTCCTTTCCCAGAGTGTTCAGTAGATCTCTTCTTCCCATGCTTTGATTTAAAGTCATAAGACATAGAGAATTCATTTTCTATCTTGATAGGAAACGAGAAAATATCATTGTTTGATGAGAAGGATTGTGATACTAATGCTCGATGGAGAAATGGTTTCAACCCATCAAATAAATGATCAATCTTACTTATTATATTGTGTATATAATCTGCAGCATGCCTTTCTAACCTTGTGTAGTTAGCATCATACTTTCTGACATTCTCATCCTCCTTTTGCCTCAAAATAAGAAATTGATTTTCCATATTTTCTCGATGGTCACTGGGAATGTATTTTTCTAATAAAATATCTTTGAACTCCATCCATTCCATATTTGGTACTTAATCATCTTCCTTTGTGTTTTGAATGAATGACCACCATTGATTAGCATCTCCAGTGAGGCGGTAAACTGCCATGATAACGTTTTCCCTTACACTACTCCCCAAGTCATGGAATATCTTCTCTAAGGAATTTATCCATTACATATCCACTAATTGATTTTTACTCCCATTTAATGTCGGTGGTTGTTGCCTCATGAAGAGATCTAATATTGATCACCCACAATGTGGATCTGGGTGCTCCATACGGGTAAGGTTATTATTCATAACCTGAGTGAGTTGTCCCAGTATGGTGGTTAGTTGATCAAAACCAGTTGCATCACTAGCTCCACTATAATTATCTTGAGTAGGAGGGAAATCCCTACCTGGAGTGCATGAATTGATATAGTTTTCATTCCTTCCACTGGGTGCCATTTCTAGACAATGGAATAAACTAGATTAGTTTATGAATCGAAAAATATAATTCCAAACTTCTAAAACACTTAACATAAATTGACCAGTTTATGGATATAATCCATAATCATAAAAATGTTTTAATTGAAGATGTATATACTCATAAATCCTTCATAATGATTTGAAAAGAAAATGAGAATTATCCTAAGCATATCCCCTAGGAGTGTCATAACCAAGAGTGTAGCAAGTCCCATTGTCTTTCACCAGTTCCTATTTGAGTCTAGCTCCAAGTGGTTTTTTCAGGTTTTACATCTAGGTACATCTGTGCTAGAGCAGCCTCTACCTACTCGCATCTAGAAAAAGATGTGTTTCTTTGAAAACACAAAAATTCTATACAATTCCAAAATTATAGGATGTTATTCTATACTAATCCTAAAATTCTATCTTAAGTCTATGTACTCTAATCAGAGATTATCTAAATTTAGCATCCAAGGTTTGTACTGAACTTTCTATGATACCAACTGTAACTCCCCGACCCTAGTTACCCATAGTTGGTTCATTATTACATAACATGGAATGATCACAAGGAAATAATTTCTCGAAAGAACGATCAGTTTAGTATTATTGGAAACAAGATTCATTCACAATTTCAACTTTACAACTTGAAGAGAAATAAAACACAAAGATATTTCATTAAAAACATCAAATCCGTCTAGATTATGCATGTAGGTCACTCATAACTAACTTCTCCATGTCCTGGGAAAATGAAACATAAGAAAAGGGTGAGATCAAACTCTCAGTAAGGGTAAGTAATACAGTAGAAAATGACATAAATATTAAGCATGGAGAATAATTGGAACCACATGCCTTTTCCAATAATAAACATGAATACTTTTACGGCAAAAATATGAGCTGAGTAAATAATTCCATAATAAAATATAATCATGGGTATTATACTAGTTGAATGACCACATGAACTATCAATATTATTTCGATAGTGAGGGAATGAAATTCGGAAACATTTTTTTAAGGCCTCGGCCAAGATGTCTAAAAATGATTAAGGCCTCAGCCAAAACCATAAATCAAATTGGGGAAGGGCATCGATGAATTCCATGTCTAGTTGTCTCATGAGACCTAGCGATGCATCGAGGAGCTATAGCGGGCTCCACCCGTCACTTACTCTGACCAATACATTCCTCATATGAAAAGGTTGAAACATAACATAATCATTCGTATAAGAACTAGGATACGAAATGTCAATAATTTAAACATAAATCATGAATGGTATAAAAATAACACATCCACAGTCAATCATATCACAAAACCTTCAATACAATAGGGAAGTTTTGTATCATAATAAATCAACTTAAAAATAAGTTTAAAATCCATTAAATGATTTAACATAGATGGAAATGATTTTTAAAACTCTTTTAATGAAATATCCCCTTTCATGATAACATTTAAAAGTCACACAATTTAGAAAGGAAGTCATTTAAAATTTAATCAAAGTGTACCATAACACATTGAAACTTAATGTAATTAACATTTTAAAACATTCATGTCCATTTAAATAAATCCTTAAAACCATTTTGCAAACATGGACATTAATGATAATGGTTTCGAAAAATAAATCATTAAAACATTTAAAATGATGTTGACATAAATGAAATCAAAACTATTTGAGAGAAATATATCTTTTTTTGAAATCATTTAAGAGTCAAATAAATATAAAATAAAACTTTTACTTTGAATATATTCTTATAATATTGTATGGGATGCTTCGACGATTTTATAATTGCATAAAATAGCCGCACCCTCCATATAAGTCAAAAAAACATTCTTAACATAATTTTGTCAAAAAATTTAAAAAAGACCTTGTTTGGAAAACGACGGAAAGATTCATTTCAAACCATTTTATAAAAAGTCAAACAAGGGTATAAATGACTTTAATCAATAGTATTTAAAATAGTAAGAATTATTTGAAATACATTTTTAAGAATCATGGATGTGGATGATAAATTGGTCTTAGTAGATAATTACACATAAACAACCTCTGATAATGAAGAGATTGTGAAATAAACCCTTACCTTGTAATTTTCCTTGGTCGAGGGTAGGTTAAACTCATGTATAGGGGTGAAATAATTTTTATTATATTATACAAGAATCATATACATTAATATTATGTCATATATGATCTTTTAACACTGCTTTGTTAATAATATCTTAGTATTATCGTCGTTTCAGGTATTAACTTACTCATTTTATTTTATATGTTTTCTTACATAAGATATGTTTGTTATGGAAATGTTGTATATTATTCATATCAAGAATAATATCAAGTCCTTAATCATTATTTTAATAATCAAAATATAATTATACTTGAATGGATACGATGGTGAATTAATCTCATCGGGTTCGTGGAGACGGTAGTCCATACGTACGCACAAGAAACAATATCATTCATTTGATATTAAAATCATATATGATTAGATGTTATATCATATATACTGAATCATTATAATTTTATATTTATTATTTACATCAATTACACATAATTACCATACCCATCAAAATAATAATGTTTTGAATAACTATTACACCACGACGTTGAGACGGTAAGCCGTACGTACGCGCGTATAGTGACTTGTAATTATAAGAATGGATAGAATAATGAATATGGTTGTACCATATTTATAATAACATAATAGTATATAGAATATACTGGAGTAATTATTTTATAATTGAAATAATAATGAAAGAAGAATTGGAAGAAGAAGGGAACTTGAAAGAGGGTGGTGAAATCATTACCTCTTCTTCAGGTTCTTCTTTTTTATTTGACGAAAAGGGATCCATAGGTTGGATTTATGATCAAAATAAGGCCTCTAGGTTGAAATTAGTAATCTTGGGAGGATATTTGGGTAGTGTTTGGCCGATCCAAATCGGTTTGAAGGTGTGAATTAGTGAGAAGGGGGAGTTCCCTTTTATAAGAGGGGTGCGAGGCACCTTAGAAAAAACTGAAAATATTATTTTATAATAAATTAATATTCGGTTTATAATAGCTCCAAACTAATTTATTTCTAGGATAAGGTAAGTATGGGTTAAAAATAACTCAACCAATATGTTTTAGACAGGTTTGGGTCACTTTTTTAACCATATCTTTTAGTTTTAACTCTTAGTTAATTAGTTTGACATTTACCATGTCTCCTTGTATTTTTATATTATATAGTTAATAAAATTACTATATACTTTCAAGACACTCCCAAGTGGTCTATTAATGATTCAACTATAACTATATAAGTCCTTTTTCCAAAAGTTTTATTTTTAGGATTAGAATATCAATTAATAATAAAATATTTGATTTAAAAACTCAATTATGTCTATTTTGACACTATTTAATAATTGATTTTTTTTGAAGTCTTAAATACTTTATTAATTATAAAAAATTGATTTAAGTAATAATATCATGTCATATATACCAATAAACTTGTTTTATGTGATAAAAATTTCAAATTATATTTATTTTAACATTTATAATACGAATTATTTTTTTCTTTCATTAATATGGAAAATACTGCATCATTAATGTGTCATAAATAAATTTAATTATTCAATGTCAAAAAATTATAAATAAAAATATAATTATGTAGGAAATATTTTTATCTTTCTAATGAATGTTTATAGTCAAAAATATAAAATATATAACCCTATGTAAAAATTGATTCTCTAAAAGATATATGCTTATGTCATTTTTGTATTTACTTTAACTTAATTAATATAAAGTGCCCTTATCACTTAAAAGTAGATCCATGGGGTCCGAAAATCGACCCAAATAATCCCATGGTCGGAAATGTATCATAAAATATGGTTAGGACATGTTTTTTTGGTAAATTAATATTATTATAATATTAACTTTTACCCTTATTTACCGGATTTACCCTTTAACCTTGGTAAATAAAATATTTACCCAGATAATTATTCAAAATGTCTAAAAATAAAAGTTACCTACTTACACAATTTGGATCTCTTGATTCTAAATATGGATTCAATTTTTCTAAATTCAAAACATAGAAGTGGAGAAATTAATTCAAAATTATTTCCCATTGTCAAAATAAAAAGCGTATTTTTTAGAAATAATAACTATCCAAAGATTGGCACTTGTTTATGTCCAGTTTAAATGTGAAATTATCTCCAATGACCAATATTGGATTAAATGGAAAAAATATAATCTAATTATACTCCAAAATCACCCATACTCATAATTTTTCACTATTAATTATTTTGATTAAAAAAGATGTTTTTATTTAAAATTTAGTAATTTTAACTATTCATCAAAATATGAAAGTTATCTGAAAAGTACCAAAAATTCACCCTATGATAATTTGGATATTACAAATCCAACAAAAAATACCATTTTGAATGAAAAAATGTAAAATATTTTAAAAATTTGTTATTACTATTCATGATGGCTATTTTGATTGGTTGTGGTGTCTGTTAGAAGTAAAAGTTGCGTTCAACACACGCTACTGTATTATTCAAAGAGAAGTGTACCATGGAAGCTTAGTGGTGTTACATCCATCCCTTGTACCTAGGGCTGTAGTCACAATTGCATAATCTAGAAAACCAGATCCATTAACAACCTATCTCTAGTATACCATATCCCAAATAGTAAAACCAGCAGAAATAAAAGAGAATTATCAATCTCCTTAGTAGCCAGAAAAACACTGCTACTAAATCCCTAAACAGAACCCCTCTGATACCACTTTGTAACTACCCCGACCTGAACAGCCACCCAAACAGATCTAAATGGTTCGCGTGTTACTACCTTATGCGCACCTCCCTGAACGTCAAAGGATGTCGACTAGCAGCGAGGGTCTGATAGGTATAGTGGCGAGGCCACACCCTCTCGGAGGATAATGATAACGGTACTGGTCCAAGTAAAATAGTAAAGATGCAGTGGAATAAAAGACTCAACACACTCGATCCAGACCCATAGAGCGGAATCATAATCAGTATAGGCAAACAACAGAGTTAATAAATATAACTATCAGAGTGGAAATAAATACAACAACATGCTGAACACATGTTACTACCACTGAACAATAAAAAATTCATCCAAAGCAGGTCAGACCTATCTGAATATAAAAAGGGCACAAATGGATAACCAACAATAGTTACAATAAGTAAGCAAGCTTACATAGGAAAGGAAACAAAACTATATAAACTCTTGATCGGTAAGACCTCAAGGTCCATACCATCTCCATGCAACAAATAACGCAGTCCAGCTCCTGAATCTGGCCTCTTTCCTGCACGTAAATCCATAAAGTCTGCACGCATCCCGAAGGGACTGTATAGGGTGTGAGACAAATATCAGTAGGATACCACCAAGGATGCGTAACTAATATAAGTGTTTAAGATTTCATGCATTTATAAGTAAAATAGTGAACAATATGATGCACAAATAAACACAAACTTCACTGGTGCTAAGCAGCCACAATGGATCAGTACTATAAATACGGGAAAGGGAAGCACCCCCTTATATCAGCGCTAAGCAATACCGCTGATAATGGTTACCCTTTATCAGTGCTAAAATTTGTAGCGGTGATACATGGATTCTTTATCAACACTTTTCTAGCGCTGATAAAGAGGCCCTATATCAGCGCTAGAAAAGCGCTGATAAAGAAATCCTTTATCAGTGCTAAAATTTTAGTGCTGATACAGGGTAACCTTAATCAGCGCTAATATAGCGCTGATAAAAAACCCTTTATCAGCATTAGAAAAGTGATGATAAAGACTCCCTATATCAGTGCTAAAATTTTATTGTTGATAGAGAAATGATTTATCTTCCCTTTTTAGTGCTAATAAAGTGTACTATTATCAGCGCTAAAAAGGTGCTGATAAAGGACACCTTTATCAGCACTAAAATGTTAGTGCTGATAAAGGTAGAATTTATCAGGGAGTTTTTAGGACTGATAAAACCTTAGTTCATTTTTTTATAAAGTTGGTCGCACAGTGCCCTCATTTTATCGCAACCTATTGCTCTCATGGTACTGGATCCCTACGACTCCCCTCAGCTTCCCACTAAGATCACATTTCCGGACCTCTTCCTCCCTCGCTTCTCGTTCCCGGACCTCTGCTTCCCACTAAGTTCGCGTTGCCGAACCTCCGCCACCCTCGAGCTTCAGTTTTCCAGACCTCCGCCACTAGCAACACTTTCAAGCATCGGTTTGCTGGACCCCCTTTAAGGCATGTTTTCCAAACCTTTTTTCAATATTTTTCTGCTCTCCCATTTGTATATCATTTTTTTAACATTCTGTTTTTTCTTATGGGTGAGTATTATGGATTTACCGATTGAATAAAATGAACCATACTTGATGTAAAATGATGTAAAGGGGATGATTCACATGTGTTTACTAATTTTCAATATATTTCTCAAGAACATGGTGCTTGATTACTTTTATTTTTTAAAATAATCATTGTTTTTTGGTGGAGTTGTTTGAGAAGTTTTTAGTTAGTTTGGTTGTGATAGATACCATTGGGGGAAAATGTGAGATGGTTGAGGTGGTAAATCGTGCAGTGGGGAAGCATCAACCTTTCCATTGTTAAAAAGATGTATTGAGTGGGTTATTGTGGGAGATGACATCGTTAATTGATATGGGTTTTCCTTTTAGTTTCCCAGTGACATATAATATAGTTGTTAATGATGCAATTGAAAAGGGTTTGGTGGGAATTTAATAACTTCATGGATAAAAATGAAATGGTGGCTATAAAACTATGCTCACCCCCTAAGCGATGAGTGTATCGGGTGGTTCCCTCTTCTAAAATTCAAACATTTGAGTTCCTTTACCGAGATATAAACCTATGACCACTCTTAATTCAGGATACATCCAACTCTAGGTGATAATCCTAGGTTGCCTTAGGTGACAAGAATATGAAGTCCTTATATTACAGGACTGTGAGATCTTCTTTATCTCCCAAATAATGTTCCCTTCATTAAACCTCATGAGATTATAAATAGATTCACTAGTGGATATGCCTAATAATACCCTAAGTGATGATCATAAGATCTCTTATTAATCTCCTAGGTAATGATCCTAGGATTATACCTCACATGAGGAGCAAGAGATTCCTTAGGTGTTGTGCCAAAGAATCCCCTATATGATGAGAATACGATCTCTAAAAACTTCCCTTAGTATATGATCTTATGTTCTTACCTGGTGTGATAAGAACATGATTCATTAGTTGATGAATATATCAATCCTTATGTGCTATGAATATATTTTATGAACCAAATTGGTGTAGATTCCTCACATGAAAAATGTGATCCACCTTGTGTAATGAGCATAACATTATTGAGGTTATAAGATTTGAATTCCTTCTGCAATAACAATAAGTTACCAATTATCAATCATGGTATGACTAATGTATTACAGATAATACACCTCATGTCATGAGCTAATGAAAAATTAATAACCTCAATTTTAGTTGAATTTTATAGTTTATCAATACACTCATCACCATTATTATATACACCAAAAACTACATTCCCTATAACTAGAATAATAAGTGTAATCCACTAGAGAGTAGAACCAAAAACTATATTCAGAAACATGTCTTATATCTGGAACAGAGACCTAGAATTGGAATCATACTCCAAGAAGGAAACTATAGAAGGAGTGTCTAACATCCCATATTTCCATTCCAATCAAGGGGATAATATTATCAACCATGGATGTGGACCCTTTCCACCTTTGGAAATAGGTAAGGTAGGTTATGAGGATTATGGCTAGTCCAAGGAAATAGATTCAAGCCTGAGTGATTTCCCTAGTAGAGACATCAAAAAATTACCCATGAGCCCAAATATCCAATTCAGATGGGCCTTATTCTATGGGAACCATATATATTAGGCCATACTCTAAATAAAAACATTCCCACACATAGAGGACCATATTCACTAAGTGGTCCATACTCCTATTAGTTGAAAAACCCCTATACCACATAAAGTCCTTTTTTTAATAAAAAATACACTCATTAGGCTATATCCCCTTTTAGTTAGACCAAAAATGACTTATCACACATATTTTCCATACTAACTTTCACTTGGTATCATTCGAAAAATCATCTATACAACTTGATGTTAAACTATATCAATTATTTATTATTATAAGTACATTGCACATGGTTGTGATAAATTCCCTCGGTGCATTCACTATCCCATGACATGTTGGAGGATGGTTTTAGGGGGTCACTACACTATAATCTACTAACAAATATAGGGGTCTAAATTGGTATAGGCCATGAAATAGTGTTATCAAATAATTTTATTAGGAGATATGATGGGGTTTTCTATTAGGAACATTTGAGGATTTCAATGGTTTGGTTTAGAAAGTATTTCATTTGAATTAATTGGTATGTTTTGGGTGTAACTTTCCTTTGGTTTCAAATTATGCTCTTAGTGGTTCTTCATGGTTAGTGGTGGTAGTCTCTTATTTTGGTGAAGGGATGTGTTCTTTGTATATTTCCATCTTATGATGTTCTTCATGGTTAGTGGTTGTAGTCTCTTATTTAGAGATGTATGACGTTCTTGGTGAGGCCCACTATCTAGCTAGTGGTGTCATTGTATATGAGAAATCATTGATGTAGTTGGAGATGTATGATTTTCTTCATTTGAGTAGACTCATTCAAATTCCAAGTGGGTTTTTCTGTACTATATCTTCTTTTTGGGATTCATGTGTTTCATGAATTCATATTTTATCTATTTGAAGTTGGTTAGACATTTTTTGATCATTTTAAGCACAAAATAACCCTATTAAAGAAAATAATATATGGAATGGATGGTATCATGTTGTGAATTAACATTTTTCATTGAAATAAATTAGGTTTCCTTCTACCGTTGGTGGATTTGATATTATAAATGAAAATCATGGTTTAAAATAAAGATAAGTTGATTCTTTAAATAAAATTCCAAATGGTTTGGCATGTGTTTTTTTATTTATTTTTTTGGGAATGATTTCCAAAATAAAATAAAATGTATTGTTTTTAAATGGTTTATGGTATTGGTATTTTAAAAAATTAAGGTGGATTGATTGTCCTTTTGAACAAAATACCATCGATCCGGACCACCATCCATTGTTTGTTGGGGGGTGACTTTAATGTCATTTCCAACCCAAATAAAAGGAAAGGTAGAAGACCATTACAAAGGAAGGCCATCATGGAGTTTGTTCAGTTCATGGCTGGGAAGGGCCTCATTGATCTGAGCTTCTCAGGTGACAGTTTCACCTGGTGCAACAACTGCAGGGGACATCACCACTTGTGGAGTCTATTGGATAGGTGTCTAGCCAACATGAAAGCCACCAACCTATTCTCAAATACTATGTTTTTAAATCTTGTTTGGGTTATTTTGATTCACTCCCCCTTTTGGTTTCCATTTCTTCTTGGCATGATCATTAGGAACAGTTTCACTTCCACCAGTCGTGAGTATTTAGGCATGATGATATTGAATGTAGGGTAGAGACCAAGGAGTGGTAGATGTATCATTATTTATTATTCATGTGTTTGGTCTGGGGTGATTTGAGGAAACTATAATGAATATTAAGTAATTATATTTAATGAAGATGAATAAATACTAATGGTTTGGCTCTATTAATCACAATTTTTATAAGGAAGTGGTTCTCTTCTACTGTATTTGGAATTCTTGTTTTGTGTACTTGAACCATCAATACTAATATTTGAGATACATGTAGGATGGAGATGAATAAAGATTGGATGGATTCTAATCATTTAACAATAGAGTATGAGAACAGAGTGAAAGAGTTCATCAAGTTTGAAAAGGATCACTCAAAGGATCCTTATCAAATCCTTTGTCCGTGTTTACGTTTTTTTTATTCTAGTCTAATTACTCTAGAGGAGTTGGAAGAACATTTGATATGTCACAGAATAGATCGGAGTTATAAATGTTGGAATAAACACGAAGAAAAAGAAAATGTAGCTATTGGCTGGGATAAAACTGCGTTTTATGGATCGTCAGTTATGAATAAAAATATGGATAATGAAGAAGACAGTGTGGAGGATGTGATTACAGATGTCAATGATGATGAAGATCGTATTGAGGAACTGAGAAAGACAATTCATTATGAACTCCGTGATTTCCCAATATTGTTTGAGAAGTTAAAGAGTTGTGCAAAGATGCCATTTTATGTTTCTTGCACTAAGTATACGATATCGTCAGCTGTACTGAAGTTGTATAAATTGAAAGTAGGAAATGGATGAAGTGATGTCTGTTTTACAGAACTACTTGCTCTCTTGAATGACATGCTCCCTGAAGATAATAATCTCCCATGCCATACATAGGATGCTAGAAGAATTATACGCTCGATGGGAATGATTTCTGAAAGAATAAATGCCTACCCAAAAGACTGTATATTTTTTCTCAAAGAGAACAAATCACTTAAAGAATGCCCAAAGTGTGGTGCTTCTCGATACAAGAAAGATAAATCCAATCCTACGAATGTTGTATGGTACTTTCAAATAATTCCAAGGTTTAGGCATCTATATGGAAGTGAAGAAACCGCAAGACAATTATCGTGGCATGCAGATAAAAGAATTAAATATGGGTTATTACGTCATCCGGCTGACTCTCCACAATGGAAGAAAATTGATCATGAGTATCCTGAATTTGGAAAAGATCTAAGAAACCTTCGTCTTGCTTTATTTATAGATGGAGTGAATCCTTTTGGCTTCCAAACCAGAACTCATAGACATGGCCTGTTATGTAGGTAAATTATAACTTTCCACCCTAGTTATGCATGAAGTGTAAATTCATCATGTTATCTATGCTTATATCAGGACCAAAACAACCAGGTAACGATATTGGTGTTTATGTTGCTCCTTTGATCGAGGATTTGAAGTTATTGTGGGAATCATGTGTAATTTTGTATGATGCTTATAAAAGTGAATACTTCATGTTGAGAGCGATGTTGTATGGGACAATAAATGATTTCCCTACTTATGGAAATTTGTCAGGCTGTGGCATTAATGGAACTCATCGGTGTCCCGTGTGCGAAGAAGATACAGAATCAATTAGGATGAATCATTCATCCAAATCTGTGTTTCTAGGACATTGTAGATTTCTACCTCATAGGCATAAGTACCGATCTTGGACGACATCATTCAATGGATGTTCAGAAAAATGCACAACACCGTCTCCACTAACAGGTGATCAGCTGTTTGAGAAAGTAAAATATCCGAACACTATTTTTGGTAAACCATTTTTGAAAATCCCTACAAAAATCGGTTGGAAAAAGAGATCGTTTTTATTAATTACCATACTGGAATTGTTCGTACGTCAGACATTTTATTGATGTGATGCATGTGGAAAACAATGTTTGTGACAGTGTTATCAGAACGTTTCTAAATGCCCCTGTAAAAACAAAATATGCAATTAAGGAAATTATGGACATGGTTGACATGGGAATACGAGAAGAGTTGGCTCCCGTGAAGGGTGAAAATCGAATGTTTCCTCCTCCAGCTGCTTATACTATTTCTAAGGTGGAGAGTATCAGTTTTGCAACTTCTTCATTGATGTAAAGGTTCCAGAGGGGTACTCATCAAATATCAAGAACATTGTGTCAATTAATGATTTGAAGTTAAAAGGTCTGAAATCACATGATTTCCATGTTTGGATGCAAGATCTAATTACTATAGCTTTACATTTCATTTTTTCCAAGAATTTGCGTCATACGTTAACCAATCTTTGTTTCTTTTTCAAAGCTATATGTAGAAAAGTTTTAGACACGGGGAAATTTCCAGCTATGGAAAAATAAATTGTCATCATATTATATGAATTATAAATGTTATTCCCACCAAAATTCTTTGATATGATGGTTCATTTGATGATTCACCTGGTGGGAGATATTAGACTTTGTGGTCCTGTACACTATAGATGGATGTATCCTGTTGAACGGTATATGAAGATTTTGAAAGGGTATGTCAAAAATAGAATTCCTCCAGAGGGTTGTATAGTGGAGTGATATATTTTTGAGGAAGCCATTTCATTTTGTATTGAATACCTTTCTGATGTGGAAAGAATTGGTCTCCCGAAATCTTGTCACACTGGACTCTTTGAGGGTGAGGTAATTTCTGGAAGAGAAGTTGTGACAATCAGTATTACAGATCGGGAGCAGGCTCATCTTTATGTTTTTCATAATAGCTGGGAGGTTGCTCCATATATTGAAACTCACAAAGAAATTATTAGGTAGTTGAATCCATTGTGGACTGAAAAATGGTTATCAGATACACATAATCACCAGTTTATTGGACGGTTTCAGGACCATATTTTTAAGCAGTTCGATGAAAATCTGAATTCAATTTCAGAATATCTTCGATGTCTAGCTGCTGGACCAAGTGTGTATGTATTATCTTACATTGGTTATGTAATTAATGGTTATACGTTCTATATAGATGAACATGATGAAGATATTACCATGAAAAATAGTGGAGTTACACTTGTGGTTGAAGCGATGCATGTTTCTAGTAGTAAGGACAGACATCCAATTTATGAAAATATGTCATACTTTGGCATTATCAAACTAGTATGGGAGTTGGATTATATGACATTCCAATTGCTGATTTTTCAATGAAAATGGATTGATAACAACAGTGGTGTTAAAATAGAAGATTGGGTATTTGTGAAAGTTTATTTTAGTAATGAAGGGTACAAAGACGAACAGTTTATAATGGCATCACAAGTAGTACGCGTTTTTTATGTTCCAGATCCCGCAAAATGAAAGTGGTCGATTGTTCTATTATCTTCCAAAACTACTGATGGTTCTGATGAAAATTCAGTTGAGGACGATCCTTTTAGCTTTACGTAATAATCATTTTGGAGTGGTCGCAATGCAGATGATGTTTTTATGTTAGAGGATACCACAATGAAGGGATTTGTATAGTCGATAGAGGTGTCAAATCCCTTCAACCTTTGAAAAAAAGAAAGAGAGTTCTGTAACCAGGTTATATTTTGTTTGTAATATAGATCTTGTTATCACATGTTATTATCTTATCATTACTGAATTTATGTAATCTAAATTAAATGTTCAACCACTTTTGCAGATAATGACTTCTGCACATTCTAATGCTCCTAACCTTGAGGCTGAACAAGTCTCTAATGTAGCTGCTGTTGCGGCTGCTGCTGCTCCTGCTGCTCCTGCAGCTCATTCTGCTGCTGCTGTTTCTCCTGCTACTACTCCTGCTACTCCTGCAGCTCATGCTACTACTGTTGTTACTCCTGCTACGGCTCCGGTTTCTCCTGCTACTCCTCCTGCTGCCGCTCCTACTGCTTCTGCTCCTGCTGTGGCTCCTCCTGCTACTGTGGATCCTACTGCTCTTAGGGTTGAGGTCCAAAAACCATCAACACATATCATTGATACCATTCTAGATGAACATATAGATGATATTGATATCGATGAAATGGTCGGGAATGAAGGTCTAGCATCACAGAAATCATAGGTGCGTCGTTGTTTGACGGTGTTAGCCAAAATTCGTAAGGCGAAAAGCAAAGGCATCAAATTTGAAGTTGGATGGAATGCACGAGGCCAACATGTGAATCCCAAAAAGGCAATGCTTAGCAGCTACATTGGAGTTGTCACACGGAAACGCGTGCTGATTGACATAGATTCATGGCATCATGTTGTGTCCGGGATGAAGGCTGTGATCTGGGAAGAAATTACGGTAACATTATGAATTTATTTCTTTAATTTACTAGAAAATAAAATAATGAAACAATGTCTTACTCTTCTCAATCTCTTACAGAGTACATTTATAGTAGACTATTCACACAAGGATTATGGACTAAGTCTTGTAGGAATGATTCATCAAGGTTTTCGCACTATTTTAACAAGATGTCACCTCAAAGATTCTAATGGTAAAATAAACCCTCACCCACCCATTGTCTACACTCACCTGATACCCCTATCGTAAAGAAAGGATGGGGTTTGCTTCATTAGAAAAGAAAATGGTATGTATTTTAAATTTACAATAATATTTTTAGGGGCCAATAAAAAACATCATAATTATTTTTATATGTTAATATGTAGATTGATGTGTCTAAAACCAAATGCACATCCATCCCACATCATGTACTATGGAAGGAGGCACGTGTGAACAAAGAATGGAAGTTAGTAGACGAGAACACACATAAAGTGTGGGAAATATGTGTAAGTATTGCACGATGATAAAATACTTTGATTAAAATTTCTATTACATAAAAATAATTAGTTATTTTCCTATATTCGACAGTCACAGGAATCAGCTACTCCTGTAGCTGATACAGACCTATTATCGACGGCGTTGAAGCAGCCAAAAAAATATGGTCATGTCAGAGCTGCAGGGTTTGGGGCAACACCCCGAGTATATTTTGAGAAGAAGAAAAAAATGGATGATACAGATGAAAAATTGTAACAGACGAGCGAAAAAATAGCAACCCTTGAAGAATAATTGCAATGGCAGGGAGAGTATCTAGGAAATTTTATGGGTGGGATGCAAAGGGAAGCCACAACTCAAGAATAACCACCGCATGAACATCCCACCCCACCCCACCAGCTTTGAGGTGAGCCATTCACCTCAAAGAACTATATTAGCTGTGGTAATCAATATTATAATAATTGTTCCCATGAAATCGGAATCAGGAAAACATTGATAATTTTTCTGTACTCATCTTCTATAGGGTTATGATGATTGTGATTTATATCTGTCAACACCCACCTATCACCTTGTCGTGAGGGATACAATGTTCAATATCCCAGATGCCACACTACATAATAGACCACTTCCGAAAGATCATCTAATAGTAACGCTTACTATATATCATGAGCCAAAGGTAGAGCTACCTATTCCACTTGATGACGATGATATTTATATGGTCAAAAAGGCTATTGGGACATTTATTGCATGGCCATCAGAACTTGCAAGAGTACATGCAGACAAAGAGGTCTTTATTTTCTTTTATTTTCAAGCTAAACCCTTCACAATTAATGAAAAAAGGGTCTGAACCAATGATTGTTGTTATAGACGGAGAAAGGGAAGTGGTGACAAACTTCGGCTCAAAACCTTCTAAAGGATCGACTAGCCGATCCCATGGAGCTACTGAAAGAACAATAACACCAGCTGTTCTATATCCACATTTACTAGCATTGAATACTCATGTGGAAACAAAGGTAAAAGATGGTAATAGTCATATAGTGGTTTTAGAAGACACTATATACGGAGAGGAACATCAAGATTTCGTTGCTGCTGAAAATGTATATGAAATCTTTGAAAACGGTTGGCTAGGCGTCATAGTTGTAAATGTATAAATGAGGTATGTTTCCAGGAATTGATTTTCCAAAAGCTGATCTAATGTGAAAATTATGACTAAATTCATTTTATATTGTTGACAGACGCATTTATGAAAAACAATTGAAGGAAATTTCCCATGAGCCACGATTTGGACTAGTTAGTCCTCATATCACATCAACACACTTAACAAAAATAGAGCCATCAAAAAGGGATGAAATTATGAACGTCTTGCTGAAAACACTTGAACGTAAGATTACAGATGACAGACTTTTCCTAATACCAACCATGTAGGGGTAATACTCTACAATTAAAGAATATCAATTATATTTTCAATTATTTTATTACTTATTCAATTTTGTGTTTTTAGGCAACATTGGTTGCTAATTGCGGTGAACTTGGATACTCGGATGATTTATTTTCTGGATTCAAAGCAAAGATATCCATCAAATTGACCACACATGATGGAGTTTTTGAATCTGTAAGACACTACATCTTACGTTTTAGGACTAAACATAAAGTAATATAATTTATATTATATTTTATTGACGATTTTATTATGTTATAGCGGTGTATTATTATCGTCTAAAAAACAAATGAGGATATGGGCTAAGCATAAGGAGACGAGAAATTACTACGTCTGGATAAATATCAGGGTATGTATAATAAAATTTCACTATCCAAAAACATCTCAACACAAGTTACTTATTCTCCAAATGATCAATTTTTTTGCAGTGTCCAAAACAAACAAACGATAATGATTCGGTTATTATGTTTGTAAATTTAATAAAGAGATCGTTTTTCATCAGCAAACTAGCATCCCTAAAGAAGTATTTTTTTTAAAAAAACTACTAGTTCGTTTATGTTATTTATTAATTCTTTATTTATTTATTTTTCAGTACTAATATGACTACCGAAAAGCCTCATACTCACAAGATGATATAGATGTGTTCAGAAATGAGTGGGCCGCATACCTGAAGGAAGATTGTACAATAATACAATGAAGATATGACTTGGGGACATGTACAATTTGTGGTCATTTTTGAGAGGGGTTAAGGAGATCAAAAGATAAAACATTGTTGTATGTAAATGTTTGTAGGAAAATTTTAATTGTTATTAGATAAAATAGACTTTCTCCAATGAGTCATTTTCCCATTTTAATAGATGATATGCACTAGCAACATGCAAGAATGCTGAACCACTCAAAGGGTCTCTATTTTGTTTAAAATGGACATGATTTTAAGTGAAAACAACAACTGACCTACGGAAATTCGACCACACACATTCAGATTGCATTTATCATTTATAAAAATGATCCAAGGGTCCTTGGTGACATGTATGAGTCAACCCCGTCTCAATCCGAGGCACGGTGTGGCCACTATCACTCAAAGGGTCTCTATTTTGTTTAAAATGGACAAGATTTTATGTGAAAACAACAACTGACCTACGAAAATCCAACCAAATGCATTCGGATTGCATTGATATTATATAAGAACTATCCAAGGGTCCTTTGTGATGTGTACGAGTCAACCCCACCTCAATCCGAAGCACGGTGTGGCCGCTATCACTCAAAGGGTCTCCATTATGTTTAAAATGGACACGATTTTAATTGAAAACAACAACTGACCAATGGAAATCTGACCAAACACATTCAGATTGCCTTGATCATTTATAATAATGATCCGAGGGTCCTTGGTGATGAGTACAAGTTAACCCTGCCTCAATCCGAGGGACGGTGAGGCCGCTATCACTCAAAGGGTCTCTAGTTTGTTTAAAATGGACAAGATTTTAATTGAAAACAACAACTGACCTATGAAAATCTGACCAAATGCATTCTGATTGTAGTGATCTTTTATAAGAACGATCCAATGGTCCTTGGAGATGTGTATGAGTCAACCCCACCTCAATCTAAGGCACGGTGTGGCTGCTATCACTCAAAGGGTCTCTCTTGTTTAAAATGGACATGAATTTAATTGAAAACAAAAACATTCATATGGAAATATGAATAAACGCATTCGAATTGCATTGATATTTTATAATAATTATGCAAGGGTACTTAGTGAAGGGTAAGAGTCAACCCCGCCTCAATTTGAGGCATGGTGAGGCCGATATCACTCAAAGGGTCTCTATTTTGTTTAAAATGGACAAGATTTTAAGTGAAAACAACAAATAACCTACAAAAATCTGACCAAATGCGTTTGGATTGCCTTGATATTTTATAAGAACAATCCAAGGGTCTTTGGTGACATGTACGAGTCAACCCCGCCTCAATCTGAGGCATGATGTGGCCGCTAGAAGTCATAGGGTCTCTATTTTGTTTAAAATGGACACGATTTTAATTGAAAACTTCAACTGACCTATGGAAATCCGACCAAACGCATTCGGATTGCCTCAATATTTTATAAGCACAATCAAAGGGTCCTTGGTGATGTGTAAAAGTCAACCCCGCCTTAATATGAGGCACGGTGTGGCTGCTATCACTGAAAGGGTCTCTATTTTGTTTAAAATGGACATGATTTTAAGTGAAAACAACAACTGACCTATGGAAATCTGACCAAACACATTCGGATTGCATTGATCATTTATAAGAATGGTCCAAGGGTCCTTGGTGACATGTACGAGTTAACCTCTCCTCAATCCGAGGGACACTATGGCCGCTATCACTCAAAGAGTCTCTATTTTGTTTAAAATGGACACGATTTTAATTGAAAACAACCACTGGCCTACGAAAATCCAACCAAACACATTCATATTGCCCTTATATTTTATAAGAACGATCCAAGAGTCTTTGGTGACGTGTATGAGTCAACCCCGCCTCAATCCGAGGGATGGTGTGGCCTCTATAACTCAAAGGGTCTCTATTTTGTTTAAAATGGACAAGTTTTTAATTGAAAACAAAAACTGACCTATGGAAATCCGACCAAATGCATTTTTATTGAATTGATCTTTTATAAGAACCATCCAAGGGTCCTTGGTGACTTGTACGAGACAACCTTTCCTCAATATGAGGCACGGTGTGGCCGCTAGCACTCAAAGGGTCTCTATTTTGTTTAAAATGGACACGATTTTAATTGAAAACAACAACTGACCTACGGAAATCTGACCAACGCATTTGGATTGAATTGATATTTTATAATAACGATCCTAGGGTCCTTGGTGACATGTATGAGTCAACCTTGCCTCAATCTGAGGTACGGTGTGGCCGCTATCACTGAAAGGGTCTCTAATTTGTTTAAAATGGACTAGATTTTAAGTGAAAACAAGAACTGACCTACGTAAATCTTACCAAACACATTCAGATTGAATTTATATTTTATTATAACAATAAAAGGGTCCTTAGTGATGTATACAAGTCAACCCCACATCAGTAAGAGGTACGGTGTGGCCGTTAGCACTCAAAGGTTCTCTCTTGTTTAAAGTGGAGACGATTTTAATTGAAAACAACAACTAACCTTATGAAATCTGACCAAACGCATTTGGATTGCATTGATATTTTATAAGAATGATAAAAGGGTCCTTGGTGACATGTACAAGTCAGCCACGCCTCAATCCGAGGCACGGTGTGGCCTCTAGCACTGAAAGGGTCCCTCTTGTTTAAAATGGACATGATTTTAATTGAAAACAACAACTGACCTACGGAAATCTGACCAAACGCATTTAGATTGCATTGATATTTTATAAGAACGATCCAAGGGTCCTTGGTGACATGTATGAGTGAATCCCTTCTCAATACGAGGCACAGTGTGGCCGCTATCACTCAAAGGGTCCCTATTTTGTTTAAAATGGACAAGATTTTAAGTGAAAACAACAACTGGCCTGTGGAAATATGACTAAACGCATTCATATTTCATTGATCTTTTATAAGAACGATACAAGGGTCCTTGTTGACGTGTATGAGTCATCCCTACCTCAATCCAAGGCACGGTGTGGCCGCTAGAACTCAATGGGTCTCTATTGTTTTTAAAATGTACACGATTTTAATTGAAAACAACAACTGACCTACAGAAATCCAACCAAACAGATTCGTATTGCATTGATCATTTATAAGAACGATCCAAGGGTCCTTGGTGATTTGTACGAGTCAACCCCACCTCAATCCGAGGAACAGTGTGGCTACTATCACTCAATGGGTCTCTATTTTGATTAAAATGGACATGATTTTAAGTGAAATCTACAATTGACCTACGTAAATTCTACCAAACGAATTAGGTTTTCATTTATCTTTTATAAGAACGATAAAAAGTTTCTTGGTCACGTGTATGAGTCATCCCCGCCTCAATACAAGGCAAGGTGTGGCCGCTAACACTCAAAGGGTCTCTCTTGTTTAAAGTGGACACAATTTTAATTGAAAACAACAACTAACCTATGGAAATATGAAGAAACACATTCAGATTGAATTTATCTTTTATAGGAATGATCTAACGGTCCTTGGCGATGTGTACGAGTCAACCCTACCTCAATCTGAGGTACAGTGTGGCCTCTAGCACTCAAAGGGTCTCTATTTTGTTTAAAATGGACACTATTTTAAGTGAAAACAAAAACTGACCTACTGAAATCTGACCAAACACATTAGGATTGCATTGATCTTTTATAAGAACGATCCAAAGGTCCTTGGTGACGTGTACGAGTCAACCCCGCCTCAATCCAAGGCACGGTGTAGCCACCATCACTCAAAGGGTCTCTATTTTGTTTAAAATGGACAAGATTTTAATTGAAAACAACAACTGACCTACAGAAATCTGACCAAACGCATTCGGATTGCATCGATCTTTTAAATGGGGGTCATGGCATGTGATCTATCAAGGGCCTCATATATATCAAGTCATGGTTGGACTGGTATACTAGGGTGATCATTTGTGTGGGTCTATGATACTTATGGGCTTATATCTGGATGAAAATACTCCCATTTGGGAGGGTGGATATGCTTATGGGTCTTATTCCTTAAATGAGAATACTCTCATAGGGGAGGGATGAGATGTATATAGGTATTTTCCCCAAATTTGAATACAACCATAGGAGTGGGATGAGATTCATATTGGGAATATTCACTAAATGAAAATAATCCCATAGGGGAGGGCTGAGATGATTATATAGATTATGCCTCAAATGAGAATACACCCATATTGGAGGGTTGATATTATTCTAGGGATTATTATTTTGATGATAATACTCCCATATGGTAAAGAATATATACTTCTTAGTATTATTCCCTAAATAAGGGTACTCCCATAGTATAGGGATCAAATCCTTCTAGGTCTTATTCCTCGGAATTGGAAGAACACATATGGGTGGTCTGAGATACTATTGAGGGTATTCCCTGGATGAGAAAACTCCCATAAGTGGATTTCCATGATGGAGTATAAATAAAACTCACATATTTGAGGTCAATGATAATTATGTATATAGTGGGGAGACCATGGTATATTAAATGTTTTGTGTGGTTCCTATGATGTACTCAGAGAAACCCTATCATTGGATGAAGTAGGTATGGTTGATCAAGCTTTAATACTTGAGAATCAATGTGTCTTGATGTAAATGGGGTAGGACTTGGTCAAACTATATTTTTATAATGTCGACACGATCCTTGTGAAATTCTTGGTAAAAGTTCATCACTTGGAAAATTAATTTTTGTTTAATCATGGTCATGGATTTGGGGATCAATGATGATTTTTTATTAGTTTTATTCCAGTTCTTTCTCAACTAGGTTGTGCATATTGCTTGATCATGCACTTAAAATAGACGATTGCAGGTTTAGTATTGGGGGTTTATTAATGAGATTCATCCCCCCAAGTATGTGCACCTCAGTGTGTGTACAAACCTTATAACATCTTTGAGGTTGAGAACATGATTCATAGTGTATAGTGAAAAGTCCAAAGATTTATGAATTGATAAAACACACCCATGTGGAGTCTTAGGATTTAACGGGAAATCCCCCCGGACACCACCTACCCCCCATTGGACTGCCACCCCAAACCCTTAAAGAGCCCCCAAACCCCTTGAATTCTGAATTGATTTTTTAAGTACATGATTAACTTATAAATTATGTGTTAATGGTTTACGGGTATAATTGTTGTATGGGTTTACATGGTCTAATTTGCTTATGATTTATGATTTAATTTTGTATGGGTATAATTTCTTTAATTGGCTTATTGAGATGCTATTTTTTTGCAGGTGTTCAGGTGTGCTGCTGTAGATTTATCGGAGCATCAAAGAGGGAATTTATCAGCTTTCTTTTAGCTCTGATCAATCGAGCTTTTATCAGCGCTAAAAAAGAACTGATAAAATACACCTTTATCGGTGCTAAAGAAGCATTGATAAAAGATAAGTTTATCAGCACTTTTTTAGTGCTGTTAAAGCCCGTTTTTAGCACTGTTAATGCTCGTATTTGTAGTAGTGGATTGTCACCTGTTTCATCCAACACCAGAATCTCTATCGTGTAACCCAGCACCATGTGTCCTTGACACCACATGTCTCAAGTACCGATGTCTGGAAGGCAAACCAAAGAATAATAACCCAAAACCTTATGTCTCCTGACACGTCCTACCTTATGTACCGACGTCCCAAAGGGACGCCCATGAAGTTACCCGGAGGAACAAAGATGTCCATCCTCAAATAAATAACTGTAGGTACATCGATATCTACCCTCAAATAAAGTAACCGAATGGACAATGATATCCGTACTCGAATAAGAAACTGGTGGGACTCTGATACCTACCCTCATATCATGACGAGCCTCAGCCCCCAACCCGATAGACTCAATGCTATCCCCTAGAGGCTCCTCACCTCCCACGTGGCTTTCTACAGCAAGGACGCCCAAAATAACTACCTAAGCCGCATCTACAGGGGACTCTGCACACATGAGAGGTCAAAACCACCTTATCATGGAGTATCTCTGTGTGCACACTACTAAAAGGTCTGGGTGAGCAGTAATCACTAAAAATAGTATCTAAGCCACCACAAATCTGACAACATGTGTCCTTGCGACCATGCCGTTCATGTTTGATGGCCTTGCCATCCAAGTAACCTAGGCCATTCCCAACATGACAGTCATCCTACCTCAAGCTGATGTTCATGATGCCCAATACCTTGGTTAAAACCACCCAAAGTAACCTCACTCCATGCCAAACATGATAGTTGTACTGCCTCAAGCAAATGTCCATAATGCTCAATCCGATGGTCATGACCACCCATGTAACTCGGGCCATGCCCATCACAACTCGAAGGTTCTGGCATATGAAAAATCATACATCACATATATAATCGCATTTTAACAGAACACAGAATAGGAAAAACCATCGAAACAACTGAATTGCACTAAGCATGTGTTGTCCCATACCAGCACTGAAGTTCTAAGGTTTCCAACAATTCATATCAAGGATTAAATAACTAAACCTAATAGTTTAAACCAAATACATTTCAAGTATTATCATTTTGGAACCCACAACCAAAATTCCCCTAGTGAGAAACGACCTCTCGCCCGACCCTTCTCAATCAAGGTAGGACAAAGGGAATACTGAAAGGTGTCCCATAGGTGTAATAAACAACTTAATATGCAATAGATGATAAATTGTGGTCCCTCTCAAAATACTCTAAAATGTGCCATAGGATGTGCCACACAAATGTCCACAAAAACATGAAAGAAGGTATGCACCATCTACCTCACACTAGTTCAATGATAATCCTTCTATTTCAGCCTCCAATTAGGTCTAAAATGCGGTAGATCTACAAAATAAACAAAACCACTCTAACCACAAAAACTCGTTCTAGGACCAAAATCAAGAAGAACTTCTAAATAGGAATTAAGGCCTTAATGAGGGGGTTCCAGTGGATCAAACTGTGCTCGAAACAGAATTTAGAAGAAGATCCAGGAGGGATTTGAATTATCAGTTAGCTCTCCCTACGTAAGCCCTGAGTGGATTGAAGATAAAGAGGCGAATGGGAATTACCAAGTGGCCTGGAACATAAAAACCCCAATTTTAAGTGGTCGCATGGTTAACCCTCCCAGTTTATAAAACCGTGTGCCAACCATGCGGTTTCCACTGCCACACTCAGGAACTTCACATGGCCTACCCGCACGGTTTGGTAAACCGTGCACCGCCCATGAGGAGCCCACTGCATCACCCAGAAACCATGGATAGTTTTTCCGAAAGGTTTTTTTAGACCGTGCACCAACCATACGCACCTGATTGACCTCCCCAACTTCAAAGGTCTAACCCATAATTGTCCAATTTCACTAGTTTTCTCGGAATTGAGTCAAAATTCAAACATGGTTGTTATTTTGACATGTTCCAAAATCCCGGGTTCTTACACGAGACTCATAGTAAATATCTCAACACAACAAGGATATGTTTTCCATTTCCCATTAGGACACATAATAATACCCTATTTTTAGAATTTATTATTAAACCTATGGACGACTTTTATATATTCCTTGGTAGGAAAATATTTGGAAATATAATGAAAAAAATTTATTTCCAAGAGTAGAAAATTTAAATACATGATATTCATGTGGAATTATTTGTCTTTAGTGGGTATACTTCAATATATGGGTCATGTGTAGATCCACCACCATTAGCAATTTTGAGTGATATTGATGGGGAAGGATAGAAGATTAATTATAAAGAGATTAAAGGTAATATTCAAATTAAAGACGTACCTATTATAAAACTACAATTTTTTTTCTATGTAATTAATTAGAAGTCCACTAAATAATGATGTGGAGTTTTTTATCAATTTAATCCGAATGAATGAATTATATTAAAGACTCCTTCTACGATGTCCATAGTGTTATTAGAGGAACAAAAGAAACAAAGGAAGGAGTTGTGGGATATGGTATTTATGCAACATAATGATTAAATTTTGGGAGCCCCTATTCTTATAGTTAAGAATAAATATGGATATTCGAGGTTGTGTATTGTTTACGGGGAAATAAATTTATTTAATATAAAAATAAGTATCCACTACCTCCCAATATTTACTTTTATATCAACATTAAGAATAATTTTTTTTTCAATGATTGAAACATTTTTCCGGTATCAAAATTTATGAGTAAATATGGATGATATTTCAAAAAAGTATTATTAATGAGGTATATGCATTATGGGTCTAAATTAATTCCCTTTAGATTGACTAGTACTGCATTTATTTTTATGCTTCGGATGAAAAGTGTATTAAATGAATATCTTGATAATTTTTTTTATTTTTTTTAATGATATATTAGTGTAATCATAAATCAATGTGAACCATAAGAACCAATTTTGAATCATTTTTTAGACTCGTCATGAAAAATATTAATATATTAAATTCATCTTGTGTGAATTTTGGATTTAAAATGTTTCTTTTCATGGCCATATTATCTCCAAGGATGAAATCTCAATTGATCCTATAAAGTCAAAGGAATCCATAATGTCCTAAATTGATGAACATAAATGTGGTATATAGTTTCCTTTATTTTCAGGTTATTGTTCGTTATTTGTTCAATATTCTAGTCCATTTGAAAATCTGATAACCATGATTACACATAAAGTGGTTAAGTTCATATAGATAAAGGGATGTAAAGTATTGTTTTAATAATTCAAGGGGATATTGATTAAGGTTCTAATATTTAATCTACCATTAAAAAGGATATAATTGTGATGTATAGTGATGCATCAAATAATAGGATTTATTCGTAACATATACATAATTATAAAGTAATTACAGATGAATCAAGTATGTTAAATAAATATTATTAGAAATATCTAACCCATGATCTTGAGTTGATATTTATACTATTTTCATTATAGATCTGAAGACTATCTATTTGGTGAAATATGTGAGATATAAAAAATACCATAAGATCCTAAAATACATATTTTCATAAGAAGTTCTCAATATGAGGGAATGTTGATGGCTTGATCTACTTGAGTGTTATGATTTCTTAATACACATCTACCCATGGAAGGAACATTAGGCAATAAATGAATTGAGTAGAAAATGTCATCATGTCTGGGATAAGGTGAAGATTGAAAGGAATACTATGTTATAGTGTTATTAAATATAGATGTGGGAATTATTATGCAATGGTAAACATTACACATTTTTCAATTGATTTCTAAACCTTCTTTATTGGAAAAGTTAAAAATTTCCTAGAATGATGAATATAATTTTGAAAATAAAATTAATGTAGTGGATGATTGGAAATTGGATGTCTTTTTTATGAAGATGGTGTTTTAAAATTTATAAAATTAATATGGGTTCCATATATACCTGAGAATAATGGATAACTATTTGATGACTCTCATATCTTTAATTTCATTATATATCCTTGTAATAAAAAGATGTATATGGATTTGATGCATCATTTTTCAAAGAATAATATGAAGTAAGACATTTATGATTATGAATCAAAATTATTGGGTTTTTAATAGGTAAAGGCTGAGTGATATCCTATTAAAGGATTCATGAATGTTATAAATATTCCTTTTTGGAAATTTCTTTACATTTCTATGGGATTAACCCTTAGATTACCAAAGGCTCATAGAAAGAATTATGGTATATAGGTTATTGTTGATTATCATTCAAAATCCACACATTTCCTCACTATAAGAGATGATTCACCTATTTTGAGACTTTAATGAATCTATGTTAATAATGTTATAAGACATAAATTATGAACCTCCATCAATTGTGTATAATTTTGATCTTTTATTTTCATTGATATTATTAAAAATTCTTCAAGAGTTTCCTAATAACAAACTTATCTTGATCATCTCATATCACGAATAATAATATAGATAGTATGAAAGTAACCTTAAAACATTAGAATAAATGTTGAGGTCAGGATCACATAACATTAAAGGAATGTGGGATTAGTATTTACCTTCTGTAGAGATTTTCTATATTAATAGATTCCTTTCAAATATTAAAATGGTGATGTATGAAGCATTATATACAAAGAGATGTTCTAATCCCACATTATTGAATGACTTTGGTGAAAGAAATATTTTAGGACTAGAAAATGATGAGGAGACAACAAAAAAGGTAATGTATATTCAAACCTATATTAATCCAGTGCAAATTTTGAAGAAGTAATATGCTGAAAATCGATGGAATGATTTTCAATTTCAAGTGGTAGATCTCATTTTATTGAAAGTGTCTACATGGAAGGGTGTTTTAAGGTTTTCTTAGAAAAAAAGGTGAGCAGCTAGTATAGATAACATTTTGAAATTATATAAAGAATTGGAGTTTTATATTACCATTTTTATTGCCACCGAGCCTCTCTAAAATAAATTATGGATTTATATCTCATTATTTTGGGTGTATATTCCACACAAAATGCATGTTCTCACCTATGATGAAATATAATTGGAACTAGATCTATCTTACAATGAAGAGCCTATCTTGATTATTTAAACTATAGAATAGGTGCTTTAGAGTTAGATGAATTTAATGTTTTTCTTACTTTAGAGAAATAATAATAGAGTAAGAAATGTTAGAACTTGGGGTTGTGATGATGAAGAACCACCCTTAGTTGTTTAGAATGTAATATCTAGAAAAATTTTGCTGATGATATTTTTGATGTATGGAAGAATATAACACCAAATCCAAAAATTATTGTGGGATTTCATTTTATTTTCCTGAATACATTATAAAATTGAAAATTTTAATATTTTGTGGAACTAAATTATTATTTGATCGGATAAATGTTGATTTTAAACTTACTATGTTAGAATATGCCTAGAATGAATTTTTAGAAAATTTCCATAGAAATAAGATTTTAATTATATAAGATTTTATTTATAATAATTCATTATAATATTCATAATCAGTTATATATTATTATCAAATTTATATAAATAAATTAAAGATCATTTTAATGTAAAAATGGATATTTTGTAAAATAGATTTTTTTAAGTGTATCATGTTATTGCATTTTAATTAATTAGAATAATCCATAATGATGAATTATTTGATGGAAATTTATAGTTTATATTTTTAAATATATTAATTTATATTCATATAATTATTATAAGATGTCCAAGAGGTAATATTAAATAATCTTATGCTTAAAAATTAATTATCTTGAAGAATCATTTTTCATCACATTCTTCATGTTTTTTTAAATTTATTTATAACACTTATAGGAATGGAAATTGATAAAATAGTTTTCATTTTATGAATCATGAATTTCAATAATATTAATGATTTAATTATCATCTTTACTCATAATTAATATTAAAATGGTAATAATTCATTATAACGATTAAGGTTAAACATGTTTATCAGTGGATAATCTAAAAAGATAAGGGTTATATGTTCTAAAAAATTATATAAAACACATTGGTTGAGTTTATTTCAAAAATATGATATTTCATATTTTAAATATACTTTATTTGGATCTATTTTTTCATGAATTTTACTTAATTATATTTTAAGACTATTGAAAATTACATGTATACCACCCATCTCACTTATAAAATGGAACACCCCCTTCCGTTTTCACAGATATTGGGCCATTTTGATCAACCAAAACGTACCAAAATCCCTCCCCAAAATACATATACATGGTTTTTAGATCTTTTTATTTTTAACATTACAACCCAAATGTCCTTAATAGGATACCTTAATGGGATCTTTTGAAGAAGAGGAAATCATCTTAACTAAAATTTATCATTTTTCCTCTTCCTTTACCACCTAAAATTTTATTTTAACCATTTAAATATAATAAAACTACTATATCAGATTTAAAAATATTCTATTCTTTTAATTTATTAATATTTAACCTCCTCATTTTCTACCAAATTGTATATATAATCGTCACTCATGTGTGTGGAAGACTACCTCCTCATGAACTGATGTAATTTATTCTCCATCTCAGCTTCTCCTGGATATTCATAGTGATTGAAATATTGAATATATATTATAATTATAAATCCAATATGATTATATAATTTTAATATATCATATAATTCATTACCCTTACACTATTTAAAAAACGATAACGTTGCACATTCGTACATTTGGACTACCACATCCACGAAGCGGGGTGATTCATTTTTCATTTCTGATTTTTGTTGTTGATTATAAATATATAAATAAATATATATATAATTAATATAGATTTTATATTAGTAACATTAATATCAATAATTATATGATGAAATGATAACCTATTCTCACGAATCTTAACACAATGATAAAACATACATAAGAAAACTAAACAGTTAACACCCGTAATGATGATAATAATGAATGATCATTAACAAAAGGGTGATATGATATTATAAATGGATGATATAAGATATTATACATATTTATAGGTTTATTTTATATAATAATTATAAAAATAATTTTTTTATACAGGATGTTAAATCATGTTCAACTAAATGGTAATGTCAGGTCAGAGATTTCCTCAAAAAAGATACACTTTTAGGACATATTTGGTATTATGAAACTATTTTTTTATGTGTTATGTATACTGAACCAATATTTTATATAACAAGGATATATATTTATTCATTAAAATCAGTTACTCAATTTATTTTTACTATTTCATGGTGTTAAATTTTAAATGCTACCAAAGTGGTAAGAATTTATTTTAAAATCCAATTTGATTTACGATTGCTTATATTTCTATCGAAAGGATATTATAATATATAATTTAAAAAATAAATCTATTTTCATATCCAAAACCTATTGAATGAATTTAAATTATTCATTAAAAATATCCAATATTTTGAAATTTAATTAAAGAAATAAATTTCTAAAATAAATGGTAACCTTATTTCTCTTTTTGATCGAGAAACATTTTCTTCCATGTCTATATATTTAAAATTTATTTTATCAAGGACACTTTTATTTACTCAAATTATTTATAAATTACATTTTACGTTATCATTTAATTTTTACAAGTTTTTATGTAATATTTATAACTTCATATAAAATTTTCAATTTTGACTTTCTTTATAAAAAATGACCTTTACTCAAAAACCTATATGTATAATCGATATATTTTCAACTTTTATAACTTATTATTATTTTTAAATTAACTTTCCCTCAAAAAATTCACATTCTTATGATCATATTCCATTATACATATTCTTATTATTTTTACCATGTGTAAGCTTATTTCCTAAACTATATTTAATTTCTAATTATATAGATTTACGATATATGTAATTTGAGTGACTAGAGAAATATTTTTATTATGTATTATTCACTCAATATTTATATTTTTTTAGAAAAAATATTGTTTATGAATTAGATTCATTATTAAATATTTTTGGAATTCATTAGACATGTAGTTATGTGTGTGAAAATGTTATTGATATCCCCTAAATTCATTGAAATGTCTCATGAGAGTATATTTTTCAGGCCATATTAAATGGGTTGTTCAGTATACCAAAACATATTGTAAATATATTGGAATAATTAATTGATTAAGATGTTAGACATTACACATTTCTTTAATTTATAATTCAGTTATTGTTATCTATGATATTATTACATTCATATTATACATGGATTATTTTTTCCTATATTATTGGTTAAATACACTATTTCCAGTTATTTTCCTTTCATATCAACTATAAATTACATAGTCATGATTGTTAATGATGTAAATAACCCTTATTGAGCATTTGATATTGTGCTTATTTTTTTGTTATCCCCAAGATCTGTAGAGGGAATCAGTGAATGAATTTAAAGGATATAAAATAATTTCTTATATTATGTTTTATATTTTATTTCCAATGTAAAATGGGAATCATATATTTATTGGGTTCTTCAAGTATACTAAACTAATCAATCCTTGGTGATGCATTCCCTTATATATTATTCCAATGTGATTAAGAAGACACCAACTCCAGGTTACTAGAGTTGGGATTCTTACAAGTGGCTTTATCATCAATTTATTTCTACCCAACCTAACATGATGTATTATGAAAAATTCCCAAAATATATATCCAACATCTATGAAAACATTAATTGTTGGGGACCTATAAAAGTGATAAACGATCCATCTTAGTACAACATTAACTAGGGTTTAAACTATGAATACCCCCCAATTTTAGGGTGTTATTAATGACACCATTGTGTAAGGGATGTTGCCACAGTGTAGGATACAAACGATGGTTCAAGAAAGAGGACCACACAATAGATAAAGATTAATATAAGGAATTTACGAGAGGTTAAAAAATGTAGCATTGAGTGTAGATATACATGGAAGAACAGTATGTCTTGGTGGAAAAGTGATGTTGTGTGAAGGAGGGGATCTAAAATATATGTAAGCCATCCAATATGTTGGGGGGAGATATAGGTACGACATTTAATGTTCCATGATATATCATTGGAAGACAACATCATGGTGCTTTGAACAATAATGTAGTGATAGGGATAAAACCAATTTATTTGGAATTCTGGAATTTAGGATTTAATTCTATGCAATTTACGGCCTTTAGAAAATTTATGGGCTACATATCAATCCAATTAATATATGGACTATATTAGAATAAAAGAAAAATGGAATTTTATGGAAGGATAGACATCTTGTGTCTCTAAATATTCCATCATTGGCTTATAACTAGTTTTGGAAGAATCTATGAACAACAACCTACTCATAGATGACAATATGATTTAGTGACCAGCTAAAGGATTGTGATAGGACGTAGTTAAATGTAATGTATTTTTATATCATTTGGATCTTAAGTGTTTCCATGACTTATTTCCCTTGGTACCTAACCATTCTGTATGTTTATAGATGTTGTTATAATTTTCTCAATCGTTATTCTTTCTTTAAAATATAGTATATATTATTTTATTCAGAAATTCTTATTTTTCTATTTTTAAATTAAATTTTAAAATGTAACCCCATATTACATGATTTTATTAATGTTAAAATTATAGTAATTTTATATTTTTATTTATAACAATCATGGATGGAATTCCAAATAAAGGGAATGTGTGGGATATTTGGTGGAATCATATATACCCACCATTTCGATTACCTATCCATTTATTTCACTAGAATTTCTTATCGGTTTGTTCAACTACATAGTATTCTAGATGTCAATCATGGCTCGAGCTAGAGTCATAAGGGTTGTGGCCTGAAGGGTTATATATGTGGTGTGTAGAGGTAGATTTTTATTTTATATTTTATATATCATGTGTGGGTAATATATTTCCATTTTATTTTTTAATTGTATATTGTTTTAAAATGGTTGATTATTTAATTATTCATATTGTTTTATCATCCTGAATTTATTATTAATTATATAATAATGTGTAAATAATTCCCATATCTATACTATACAATTGACACTTGTTAAAATCCTATAGCTATCAGGAACACGAATTTGTCCATGTGGCATGAATGTATGAATATAATGTCCAAGTATCCAGGTTAGTTTGTTACATAAAACTTGGCATCCTTGCTCATTATATATATATATATATATATATATCTTATTTGGAGTAAACTAAGTAAATTTGGTGTGGTCTTTATGTTTGATGTTTTTATTCTCTATATAGAGATGTTATTTTAAATGATAAATTATATTTTTATGAACCAGTATTCCTTATAACAAGGAAATAAGACCCGTTATAAAAGTAATTGTTTGGATAACCAAATTCTCCCTCCTCTGAAGGTATCCAAGAGGAACCTCAAATGAATAGATACACCTACAAATATTTTATCTTCGAAATCCCAAAATGATATATATAACTTCCAAAATTGAAGCACACTGTCTCCCTCAAATCTATCACATAAACAATAAGTATATTTATAAATTTAATAAAGATAAGACTATAATTCAATATATGATTCGGTATAAAAGGTATACAATAAAAAGATGAAATCCATGATTTGAGGAGAAAACCGGATACCACAAGAATTTAATATCCTCAGTTTATTTTAATTATCCATGAACACAATCTCAATGTTTTATATCATTAATATGAAAGGATAAATTAGAAAAACCATTAGAATTCACCTTCACCGTGAATTATGGTTTGAAGGTACTCTATTCTATTTTTATCTCATTCATCACTCTCAATGAAATGATATTATCAGTTCCCCACATGGACTATGGGTCATTGTCCCAGACACTATAGATATGATACATTTGATCCAAATAAAATATTTTAAACCTCATTTCCAATATAAAAATTCATTGATCCCAATAACACCTTATTTTTCACACAACAGAACTACTCTATCCTTTGGGTGAAAAATACATTAGTGTTTTACAAGAGGATTAATAGAACTTTTCTAACCTCATTATCTTACTCACAAAACTAAATGATGATCTAAAATCACATAAAACAATAATAAAAGATTACACATCCTTCTATTTTTGTAAACTGGGCATAAATGGAATTTTCAAAATATTTTATAAATATGTTAAATTATATCTCCAAATCTTTAAATAATCTATTAAAACCCTTATCAAATCTTAATAATTATAATGAATAGCCTTAAATATAATGTTGAACAATGTCATATATCATTTCCATGAAACCAATGAAAAAATATTAATAGGAACGTGATATGTGCACCAGAACTCACCTACATTATAAAATGAAATTTTTTAGAATACCTCAATTCGATTTAATGATGATTAAATAAATAATTATAAATAATAAATTTAATTGTTTCAACATTGTTTCATTACATTAATATTTAAAATTTCAAATTACAAAAATTATCACTTATTGTAGTAATATAATACTCCAAATATATTAATCTAAATGATAATTTGGACATTTTCATATAAAAAAAATCATTATTTGAGATTTTGTTTCCACCTTTGAATAATGGGGTATGCCACCAATTAGGGGTATAATGGTTAAAAATCCCATTTTATAATTTCATAATAATGATTTTAATTAATTTAGACGAGTCACTCCTGATTTATCTACTATAAAAATACACACTCTGTTTAGATAATATCTTTTTATTTTGAGTTTTCTCCTCTCATACATATATCAAATAAATACAATCATTTAGAAAATTATTTAATGTTTATGCAATTTGAATTCCACCACGTGATTCTTACTTATATATAATTCATTATGAAACTAGTGATTCTTTTAACATAAATAAATCATTAATTTAGCTTCCATCCCCAATTTTATTATAGTGCTTATGGATTCATATTATGTCACAACTATTGTTTTCATCTATTCACATATAAAAGTGTCATAAGAACCATAGTTTAGTCATAATTCTTACTCATGGGGATGGGACAATAAAGAAAATAATAAAACAATAAGAGTGATTTTTACCATCACAAAACATACATGATGTAGATTACGTTACATTTTTATCCAAACAGGGGCCCATACCATCAAAATCTAAGTAGAAGAAGTCATATTCATACCGGTAATGTCAAATGGAAATCCACTGGTCATCAGAAAGTACATATCTATGAAACCAATCTGAGATGATATGGATGAAAATTATTTCCAAAATATATTATCAAAATTGACTTTATTTCAAGAATTTCATCTATGTAATAGTCACACATACACACTAATGAAAACATAGCCCCATATTTCTGACTATTTTGATCACTCGTAATGAAATTTTTATGGGCTAAACCTAAAAAATATAAACCCTAATTGAACCAACCTTTAGATAGAGTGGTTTTAAATTAGTTTTACCAATTCCAAAATTAGAAGGATACCATTTAGAATAATTCTTAATCATATTCCTCGATAATAGAATCATATGATAATATCTATTTAAATGAAATCAGTCATCATTACACTCATATAAGTGGAATAGAAACATTATTTAATACCTCACTAAAATTATCTTGATCTTGATCATATATCCTAACATATAAAAGTAAACCATAAAGTTTTATTATTTATTAACCATAATATTATATCATCTTGATAATAAGTCTCATAGTTACAAAGGGCCTAAAAAATGGAAAAATTGTTTTATTCTCTCAAATCTAATGTTTTACCCCACAAATGTTTGGCTCACCCACCGTGTTGGTGACCTTAAATAATGAATCAAATTTAATTCCACATAAAAACAAGATTTATCAACCTCTACCATGACCTTAACCCTCATTATAGTGGTAGGTGTAGGTCCCTCATAATAAGGTCCTTAGAAAAATTCCACATTTTCAACATGATTATTCATGGATGACACATAGATAGGTGAATATACAATCATCCTAGGAGTATGAATTACATAAAATTTTACACATGAAATAATAACACATTTACACGAATGGAAAGAAGGACTTTATTTTTATTGATTTTTGATAAACCCCCATTTAAAAGATGAGGGGGAACCCTTACAGGGCACGTAGGTTCAAGGATTACATGGCCCGTAGGCTTAGGAGATTACATGACCCGAAGGTCTTAGGGAATTAAACCAGACTATCTACAATGAACTGCCCCTCCCCAGCTTTTTCATCATGATAGTAGCTCTCCACCTTTGCATGGAAGTCTGTCTAGGCTTCCTGTGCAAGTACAGGCTGATCCCGATGGCATAATCATAACCTCACATTCTGAAAAATCCATTTGGAACTGATCTGGTGAGTGTACCTGCTCTGAATCCTCTTCTGGGGATGCCCTTTTTTTGTAGTGTGCCTGGGTAAACTGCCTATGGACCAAAGGCCATGAGGTGGCCCAATGTCCATAAAGGTGGCCCGAAATCCCTTCTGACTCGAAGGCCTATGTGGTCCGAAATCCGTAAGTACTCCAAGCCCAAACCGGTGGCCCAAGGTGAATAGTTCCAGCTGCTACAGTATCAAATAGTATACGCTACAAAAACTACTATAGTGCCTGCTATAGTTCCCACACAGTGTACAGTTCTGCTACAGTACCTGTACACTGAACAGTTCTGCTACAGTAACCGCACCGTGTACAGTCCTACTACAGTTTCTACTACAGTTCTTGCTACAGTACTGATACAGTACCAGAAATATTCCTCTTCCTGTTTTTGAACCAGGGTCTTCTGGATGCACTGATGGATACCTCACCAACAGGGCTAAGGCTCATGTACGACATAATAACTCATTTAAAAATACTAAAATCGTCGATAAATTTGTTATACAATGTAGATATGTTTTAAAATATATCATTAGAATTTCTATATTTTACATAAAATAACACTATATTAGAAAATGTTTTTTAGAGAATAGGGATATGAAAAACTTTCCTTAGTAATCGGCCCTCTAAAAAAATCAATTTATCTCACCTCTCACCAAACCCCTCCTGATCACACACCACCCACCCTACCCACCCCCTTATGCCATTCGATGAACCCCTATCATTGTGACCCCTTCCCTCAATCATGGTCCCCACCTCCATGCCATATCTCACTGCTTCTTCCCTATATCTCTCTATTGCCACCCTCACCGTCAATGGTTGTCATCCCTGCCACCTCAAACCTTGACTTCCCTTACTGACCCCTCTCTCTAAATCAGATCCCTTGTTCATTCCTTAGTCACTGGATTTTTTCTCACCACTAGTGGTAATCCCAAAATTTAATATTCTAAATCATATTATTCTTGATTTTTTAGTAAATCTATTTTCTAGAGTTTTTACATTGCTAAATACCAATATTAAGAGTATTGGGGATTAAAATTTCATGTTGATTTCAAATTTTTTTTACAACCAAAGCCTAATGGATTTATTAATGTTAAATACTAAATATGCCTAAGAATGATTTAAATTTATAGTAGTTTTCAATAGTCTATTATTTATTAACATTATTTTGATGATATCAATATTAATTTGAGTCAAATTATATCAAATTATTTCTTATTGACCAATGATATTGTGGGTATCACAATCAATACTTGTTCTCCAGATTTTTTTTTTCGAATTATGTGCATAAATATAATTCTATTATAATATTGATTTGTTATAATATTTTATATATAATGTTTTTTTTAAAATAAATTAATTTAAAATGTAATTGTTTAATATATGGATAGAATTTTTTAATTATTTATCATTAGTTAAAGAAAAATAAAATAAAAAAATATTATAAATTTTTTTTGAAATAATTATGTCATGTTTTTTTTCATTATTGTAATTCTATGTAATTTTTAGGTATTCAAAGTCTATTAGAGATGATTGTTTTACATAAAATAATAGAATATCAATTTATTTCATTATTAATATTTTTAATATATATATTTATTTATGTGCATAAATTTTATATTAATTTCCTTTATTTTGCATTTAGTAATATATATTTCTTGAACTTATGTGAATATTTTTCACAATGATTTCCATTATAATTGAATATCCATAAAATATTTAGTCATTTTTAAAATAAAATTTTATAAAAAAATAGGTATATATGATTAAATATAGATTAAACAGTGATGATCATTTCATTTATTCATTTTCTTTTATCTTACATGAAAATTAATTTTAAGTCCACAAGCAATTGGTTATTCTTCATTTGAAATATATTTTATGATTTGAAATTCTAAAAATGCATGTAATATTAATTATTTCATAATTTTTATGTCTTTTTTATCGATACAAATATTATTAATTGTTTGAATCACATACCAAAAAGAACATTGAATGAATATTTTAAGGATCTTTTTAATTTATTGATATTAATTATGTATTTAAAAGTGTCAATATTAGTTTTTATTGTAGAAAATGTGGAAACATAAGTCAATTAACACAAGATTTACTGATAGAGAACATATTCCTGAAAATGTTTCTAAAAAATCATATGAGTTGGATTCATCATGTGGAAGAGTATGTTCATTATCACTGAATGGAAATGGTTCAAATGAATGTTGATTCAAGGAAGACAAACCTGATGCACGAAATTTCTACTGAAATAGTATATGGGATGGACTATAATGGAGTTAATATCTAGAATCATGATACTAGAGATATCATTCTTTTCTCTGGTGTAAATCATTATTTATTTATGTTTTTTGAAATTATTTATGAATCAAGAACCAAATTATATTATGTGTGTAAAACTTTCAGTAAATTGACATCTATCAAGATGTTATTTCACTTAAAGTCTTTGAATCGATGGTTAGACACATCATTTGATATGTTGATGTCGTTATTTAAAATAATAACTTCATTCTAATTCTAATATTCATATGTTGTATTACCAAGCTCGTAATTTTATAGAGTACTCCAGTTTTACATATGAGACCATGGATGGACGTTCAAAAGAATTTTATATTGTTTAGAAAGGAAGCATCTTATTTGGTTTTTTTGGGTATGAGTATTTTCTAGGTTCAATGATAATGGGGGAAATTTGACTCATCAAATCCTCCAATGAAAATAGTTGATACTATTTTCCATGAAGAAAATGTGTTACCTTACACTCAATCAAAGGTATAAATGATTTTTTATATCTGCAAAAAATTATAATTTAATGAGATTACATGTGGAAGGAAAAAAATTTCTGTTTTTATACCCCACTCATAAGAATATTTTTCTTGTAAATAGTTTGATAAGTAAAAACCTAACTTTACTAGTAAAAACCATAATGTATGAGTGGATATTGTAGAAGAGGAATTTAATCCATTTAGGTCTATGGAGAGAATAACTCAGAAAACATGGACTCTGGTGTCAGTTTCATACAATCTTCCTCTATGGATATTTATGAGATAACCATTTCTATTATGTTTCACTCTTATTGATAGACCAAGTGGTATAGTTTATTAGAATGATTTTCACCTTCATCTATTGATTTATGACTTTAAAATTTTTTTGGGTGAATGTGTGATAACATATGGTTGTGAAATTAATGAAATGTTTAAACTATAGGGTGCATTATTATAAAAAATTAATGAAATATTGGAATACATAAATTTAAAATGTAGGGGTAAAAAATGAGAAATTTCTTTCCATTAATATTATAATAAAAATTCTATATGGATATAATATTGATGAAAATGGAAATACATGGTCCATGTGTGTTTTCTTCCCCCTATTAGTAGTTTAATAAAATACATAGTGGCATTTTATAGTTCTAAATAATTCATCCCAGCATTGGTATTCATGGTAGGATTTTAAATATTATAATATATTGATAAATTTTACATTACCATGGTATATGAATTTTATGATTGGGTGGATCATCCATTACCTTCTAATTTTTACAGTCACAGTTGGAAGAAGAAACACATTTTTTTATCTTCCTTAGTGGAAAAATTACATATTAATGTATATTATATATTTCATGAACATTTAAAATAATGTTTGTGATAATATATTGTGGACCATTTTGGGTTTGAGTGGAAATTAAAAAGACAACATCGACACATGACATGATTTCAAAGAATTGGGATTAAGGATATAATTTCCTTTAAAGTTAGTTAGGGTAAACAGAGAAAACATTCTTGGTTCACAGTATAAAATGAGTAAAAATGATAAAGAGATATCGCTTTCCTTTTTTAAGATTCTCAAGGTTCCTGATCGTTACTCTTATAATATTTAAAGTATTTAAATGTGACAAGAATGACATTGTAGTGGTTTTATTTTTTTGAAAATCACATACTAATTCTATGTTTTATTATTATTTCAATTCATGATTATTTATCCAACAATGGTGTTAATTTTTTTATTAAAATGAATAAAATTTAGAAATCTATTTTTGATAAATCAATGAATGATTTATTTGAAATTATTACAAGATAGGGTTGTACATATGATTTTTTTCACTTAGAGAATCTATTTACACCCATATTTTTTAATATTATAGTTCAATTGATGGTACACCAAACCAGTTAATGGATAATAGTACATTGTAAATTAGGTATCTGTCCCATTGAGCGGTAATAGAATATATTGAATATTTTTTATATAATAGAGATTTTTCATTGGAATCAATAAATAATGGCTATTTGATGGATGAGAGTTCTAATTTCATTGTTTCATACCTTATTAATTTTGGGACAAAATTATATATGCCCTCTAAGATTCATGATGAGCTAATTGGATAAGAAACTATACTTGATGTGGACAACATTGAGTGGGAAAATATATTTGATACATCTTATTCAATACCCTAACAGTTTCAACACTATTGTAGTAAGGGTATTTTAACTTTTAATATTCAAATTATAATTATTTTATATGTATACTGAATTTGATAAATAAAACATGGTGTTATCAATAATAGGAAAAATATTAATGAGATAAAATAATATATTCATAGCGTTAGTGATTATCATATTCAAGATTCCAATTATGAATGTTTTGATTATCAGTTCTAGGATTTTGTACATATAAATAGAGTATCATTATTATTGGGGTATATGATTTTTTTAAAATTATATATTGATTTTCATGAAATATATAAGTTCATAACCTTTTAAAAATATATGACCTTACCCTACCCGATTATTTTAACCAACTACCTCATACTTTATTTTTAAAAGCTCATTATCATAAAGATGTGGACCCTAATGGATCTTGATTCTACATTGTTTTTATTTATGGGAAAAATTAGACACAAAAATGTGTAAATGGATGTCTATGAATTTGTTTTGATTATTATTGTAGATAATTTAAATACATCATAGAAGTTTTATACACACATAAGTTGAAATACATATTGTTAAAGTGTAATTAGGTCGATCTTGTATGCAGAACATAATTAATTCAATTTCAATTTAAATTGGAGAACATTAACTGTAAATTATATATATATATATATATATGAATTTTTTAGTAATGAACCATTCATATTGACAATGAATATAGAACAAGTTTTCTTCATAACCTAGTTATCAAATTCAAATGGGAATATTGTTGTGAAAATTTCTAGGAGATTTGTGATTTGAATTGATTGAGTAAAATAGAAAAAACTAAAATTTTTGTACAATATCTTTTGGAATATACTTTATCTCAACTTGAAAAAGATATCATGTGGGTTATTTGGTGATTAAAGGAGAAACTATTGATTTTAATATTTGATGATTTGTCTATTTTTTCCTCTCTTCAGTTTCAATGTTGTTTTTTATATATTTAAATTTTTATTTAATATTTAAAATTATTTACATGTATTTATTATATATTATTTGATATTTTTTTTGTCTATTTATAGATTAATTATTTCAATGACTGATAGAATTTCAGGGGAACATACACTAGATCCTAGTCATTCTGAGGAGGTATATGCATCTATAGGTGGAGGTATGTTTGAATGTAAAATTTTATTTTTTATATATTTAATAAGTAAAAAAATATATATCCACATATATATAATTATTAATGAAATTTTATTCAATGTGATCAGATGAAACCAATCCGTCCTTTCAAAAGAGTGGCTCTGGTCGACAGATTTCATCATGGAATTATTACATGACCCATGATATTTCATTTGATGAGACATTTCAAAATATTTGGGAGGGTTACCTTAAACATAGTCACTAGTTAATTAATATGATACATAACCACATGTGAATGGGATTAATTTTCTCAGGATACAATAGATAATAATTGGAGGGATGTTTTGGTTAAATGATATGTTTTGTTTTCTAACTATGTTTAATCAAATCTTACAGTTGTGATAATTTCTTTCTTCAATAAAAGTATTTGAGAGTGTTCCTTGATTATTTTTCTATATTTCATATCCATGTAAAATAAAATATGGAAATATTGTCAAGATATTTTAACGAGAGATAATTGGGTACAAACAATGGGTGCCCTAGATATTATAGACAGAGTCCCAAGAGTAATTTTCCCCTCTTTGTGGGTTGAGTTTTCCATGTATTAGTCAAGTGAGGCTATGATGGTGTTTGTGTTTTCATTGTTTTAAAAAATTTGTATAATTTTTATCACTTTATAATTTTAAAATCAGAATTCATAGAATGTTGGATGTGGCGGTACGTCATTCTGAGAATCACACGATATTGGTAACCCCTCACAAGCTTGGGAATCATTATGTGTCCCAAATTTGACATGATTTATTTATGATTTTATTTTTATATTCATAATTTTATATTGTTTTTTATATAGTTATATATTATTATTATTTTATATACAGTTACAAGATACTGGTGAACCAACTAATAGAATTTCAATGTGGATGATGACACATAATCAAAATATTCCTGAAGTTGCATCTCTTTTAGTATGTACTTATAATAATTTTAAACACTTAACTATATCATTATATAAATTGAAATTAATAGTTATATATAATTTATGATCAATTTGAGGATTCGTTTTCATTGCTTATAGAGGATATTCAACTAATTTCCAGTAGAGGGATGATATATTTCACCACATCATTGGCCATGATATAGATGGCTACAAAAACATATATTACTAATTCTTTAGATCCACATGATGAGGTAGTGGATCAATTATTTTTGTGGATGACAAAAAAGGTGATATTCTGGAGGCACAAATATGTTCATCTAAATTGGTATATGTGTAACTATTTTCAGATTTAATCATTATAGGACTCAAACTTTTCATATATAAACATTACATCTAGTTAGATGAATATTCAATACATATCCTTAGAATCCATGTTATAATCCTAAGGTTTTAATTTCTTTGGAATCATGGATACATAAAAACCAAGTACATAAAAGATCTACATCATCTCCCACTATGTTATTTACAATGTGCACCCTTCTTAAACATATCATATTTAAATATTTGTTAAGCTCCCAGGGAAATGGAAAAAATTAAAGTGAGATATTATAAGTTTAGCGAGTTTAAAAATTGTATATATAAATTACAAGATAATATAATGATTTTATTGGTACTATAACACAATCAGGGGAATATTAATATACAATATTCATATCCATTACCTCATGGATCATAAAATAAAAAATCATGTTATAACCACACTCATGATAAATAAGGGTTTCAGATCATTAATCATTATTCAAGATACATAACATATGAAGGTAGAATCCTAATCCTAGGAAGTCATTATATTATGAATATTGATATTCACAATGATGTCCATGCATAATATTTTGAGAATAGATATAGATTTGTCATACTTAGGCATCATAATGTGAACATATCTATTCTCAATGAAGTCCACACATTTTATTGTGGGCATTGATAGATGCATTCATACTTAGACATCAAAATGTGAAATATTATTATAAAAATAATTTAAATTATTATCATAAAAATCTATTGAGATATAAATTTAACATTACTGAATTCATTAGAAGAAATATAATGGAACCAACCATTAAATAATAAATATATACTCATATGTACTCCATAAGATCATAAAATATTCATCATATCATCAATTCTTAACCAAAGGGAATAATGAATTTCATAAACATATCATAATCCTCATAATGAACCATCTGTAGAAATAATAGGGATGATCTTATTGGACCATATCCCCATCTAAATAATAAGTTGCACTGAAAGATTATTTCATGGAATAAAAATAAACATAAAATATTACGATAATATTTCTTAATGAAAGTCCTTTTTCACTTCAAAATAATTTATTTAATATATAAAAATTTCTAAAATATTATTTCAAAAATTTTCATAGAAAATAAAAAATATAAACTTTTAATATAATCTTCAATAAATTTATTTTTCATGGTTGTAGTAAATTAAATTCATGATGTAATCATTAAAAACAAAAAATATATTCACACCTTCGGTAAAAAGATCCTTATTCAATGAAAAATATAGGAATATTTTGAAAAAAAATCAATGAGAGTAAAAAATGTGTAAAAATGAATTTAAAAAATCATTTTACCATTGTTACAACATTCTTGAATTCATTTTACAGAACAAAATTATGAAGGGGAATGATTCACGAACAAAAGAAGAGAAATAATGTTAATTTTTTTTAAAATTTGTTCTGAATCATTTTGAGTACCAAATATAGGAAAATGATAATAAAACATCCAATTCTTAGAAATAAAATGAATGGGTTGTATCAGATAATTATAATATAATTTCAATAAATATAAATTGAGGCATAAAAATCTTTCTTCAAATTATATTAAAACATAATAATAAATATGATATTATATAATAATTCCCTTATCTCAAGTCATTTATTGCCTCACACGTGTTCAAACCTACTATATAATAAATATGGATTTATTATAAATACATTGGAGAACCATAATAATAATAATAATACTATATATTATTTACCTATATAATCATATAATGTGTTTATTAACAATTCTTTATTAAAATCATTGTTTTGGTGATAACTATTTCATTTTTCATGAATGTATCGTTTTGGTAGTCCCAACTCTTATTGTTTGATTATTGTTCAATAATATCCATATTTTTAATGAATCCATTAGTATCATATGTAATTTTCATATAAAATTTTATAATTATAAATATCATGTAGTGATGGAAAATGAATTACATCACTTTGTGGAGATAGTAGTTCATACATACGCATGAGTAATGATTAAACATTTTAATGGAATGAAAAAAATAAAATTTAATAATAATTACCATATATATACATATATTAATAACCTAAATATCATATATATTAATTAAATCCATAATTATATCCAACAAGGTAAATTGGTGATTAAAAATGAAACACATCGCTTCGAAGGATGGTATATTGTAAATAATATAATCAATATGATATAGGGATATAATATAAAAAGGTATTATGGTAGATATTTTCCAATATGTTAAGATCAATATTTATTATTAATGGGGGAGAGGAGGTTTCCTTATATATGTGAGGGAAAGTACACATTGGGATTCTCAAGAAATATTAATTTATATGTACATCATTATCATGTGAAGTAGATGTAAGGAACCCCAAATTAGAATACAAGGTGTCATAGTATTTAAATAAATTCAACCAATCACATTTATCAATGTTTTAGAAACATTTTATTCATTATATTCTAGTTATACAACTTTAAACCGATTTTAACCATACTAGTGATATCAAAACATTTTACTATGATAACGTAATTATATGTGGAATTATATATATATTTTTTGAAATTTATGATTCTAAAATTTGAATCTAATTTATCATATTAAATTCATATAGTTTTTATAAATTTCTTTTAAAATAATAATACAAAACTCATGAAAAACTGTTTTTAAGAAAATACATTATTTAGGAATAAAAATTATTTCCCCATGAAATCAATTACTAAGTTGGTTATAGTGATTTTTTTGTTCGAGTAATAAAATTTATGGTTTTTGTATATTTTTATCAATACTGCACAAAATTTTATCTTCAAACCATATAATTAAATGTATATAACAAAAAAATATTAATTTAGAATAAAATATCACTTACATTCACAAATGGAAAGCATGGGTTCACAAATTCAAAATAATGTTCTATAATAACTTATTTAACTCTTTTGAAGCATATTTGATCGATCCAAAGTTTTATTTTTTAACTAATTCATTATTAAATCACAATAGTATCAGAAAATTGAGAGTATTTGAGAAATCTGTATTTTCATTATTCACCTAAATTTAACTATTTTACGAAAACACAAAAAATATACGCTAATATAAATTTCATATTCAAAATACAAAAATACTATATTTTTTGAAAAAATATAATTTATAAATGTGTTTGAAATTATTTATAATATCTATACACAAAATCCAATAAAAACCATTTTTGATGAATATTTATTTTTGAAGCATAAAAAAACTCTATTAAAAAAATATTTATTTATTATGAAAAAATAAAAACATTTTAAATATATAAAACCTTTATACCTACTTTTTGTATCATTTTTATTCTTATTCATCCATTTTATATTATTTTATATGTTAAAAAAGTCACATTTAAATAATAAATTTTTATAGTATATCATATTCTCCTAAAAGATCAGTGTTGGTTGATAAGAAAGCCATTAATAACATCATTTTTATTTAAAGAAAAACATATCCAAAAATGTAAAGTACATAAATTTTACCCCTTATAATAATTTAAATCTCTGTGTTATGTCACTTCAATATAAGAAACCAGTGATACTTTTGCCTCATCACATACTTAGGTTCCATTGTAGCTTCATCAAATGTATGGTTTTTCCAAAAAAACTATGAATGTGTGAGTGGTATTCTTACAAAAAATATTATCTATTAAATATAGAATATCCACATGTTATTCCTCATAATATATATCTTTCCCAAGTGGTAATACCTATGAGGTCATCACATGTGAAGGATTAGGTTTGTAATTTCACAAGAGACACACATAGAACACATCATGAACATGAGAAATATTCTATATAACCACCAAAGGATTATAAACCATCCAAATATGATATATAATTTCAAATTTATGGACATATCTTGGACTCATATTTCATTTTTTTTCAAAATCTCCTAACCTTATTCATTGAAGATATTCATAGGAGAACCTTACCACCCACTTAAAAGCTAGATCTTATTTATGGTTATCATGATTATTTTTATATAAACTATAAGCCACCATAATGTTCTACGGAATAGATCTATCATTGCCTATTATTTCCTCAATTATATCAGGTCCTAATAAATTTCCCTCTGTAATATAGTTTAAGTAAGTTGGATTTACACACATCCTTCTGTAAAAGGCTTCATAAGGAGACATCTGAATGACTAAGTGAATGATATTGTTTTAAAAAAAATCCACCAGTTAAAGATTTAGATACCAAAAATCTTTCAAATAAATAGAACTTTCTATAAAATTTATTCTAGGGTTTTAATGGTCCTCTTATACTAACCATTTTTCTAAGGATGATATGTAGTCTTGAAACTCATCTGTGCATCTTGAACCTACTGAACAATTTTCTATAACATCATGGTGTACCTTAGATCCCAATCATATATAATTTAATGTTCCACTCCATGAATCCTAAAAAATTACTTACTGAATATAATGGAAAGATTTTCCAGAGTGAAATATACATTAATTTCAATTAAATGATACAAATTAAAAATCCAAATGATTACAATTGAAATAGAATATTGGCCATTTAATTTTTTGGGTAGAACAATGATGAAATCCCTGGTAATATTCTTCCATTTACATTATCTTGTAGGAAATGGTGGTAATAACCCCTTATATGATTTTCTATAATTCTTATATTGTTGGCATACCAAGCACCGAGACACATAATCTTCGATATAACTTTTCATTTTATCGTATGAGAAATACACGTTCAGATTTATGTATATCTTTGTATATCTTGGATTTATAGAGAATGAATAACTAAGAGATTCATCTGATAGTTCTTTATTTATTTTGGGTTTTCATGGGACACATACTCAATTATTGATCCCTGTTATACTATTACAATCATGGTTTAACAATTCCACATCCTCCTTTTGTGCCTCTTTAATCCATATATGGATGTTTGATTGAATATTCATCGATGTAAGATATGATATATCCCCTTTCATTATTATTTCAGGGTCTGTATTATAACAAAATATAAATATTAGATCTATTTCAACACTCATGATGGATAAACTAGAATGTTCTTTCCAACCCAAATGATCACCCACCTTGTTTTCCATCCCTTGGTATTAGTGTATTGACCTTCTATAATCTTAAATTATCTCTAAACATAATCTCTTTTTCATTTTCAACTGTTTCTAGGTGAATATATACTTACATATTTTATGATTAGTATATATGTATCACCATTCACTATAAAGATCATGTATTCATATCTTTAATGCAAAATTTACGACTAAAAACTCTAAATCATGGATTATGTAAATTTCTTCCTAATATTATTATTGGTTCAAGGAATAAGATATCCAAATAACAGTATACATGATTATATATCCCAATAGCTTCTATTATTTATCACCATAGATCACAAACCCCTCTCCTCAGAAGGGTATTGTGAGAAAAAGTTCACTGAAAAAAAAAAATTCTTTTTATCTGCATGAAATATTCCATACACTTATTTGTCAATAAGAACGTACATCCCCTCTATGTAAACTTGGTTAGTGGATTATAGAGTCATGAGAAGTTAATAAAAATCATTGATAATATATATCCATATGATGTAAAGTACAAATTTTAGTTATTGTTGTTGGTTTGGGAAATTCTTCAATAGCTTTCATCATTGAAGGATCTAATGATATTCCATTGTTTATGATTATATTACACAATAATTAAATGTTTTTTTTAAAAAAAATTCATAGTTGGTATATTTTCTATACAGATTCTCCTTACTCTGGGTTATTAACTCAATTTTTAAATGATCTTGATGCTCATAATTTCTCTTTAAATATATCATTATATCACCCATAAATACTACCAAAAATTGATAAATTTAATTTCTAAATACAATATTCTTTAGATTCATGAAGATAATAGGTAATTGGTGAGTCTTAATAGAAATAAAAATAAATTCATAATGACCATAGCTTATACAGAAGGTTGTCTTTAATGTTTCCACCTTATTAACCCTGAATTGACAATTACCATAAACAAGCCAATAATTTAAGTGTATTTAGCAATATGAAGTTTATCATAGAAGATAAAAATATAGGGTAAAGGATTATTTTTCATGATAGTGATTGTGATAATTTAATTATACTAAATGTAAATTTTCATTGAAGTGTATTTCTTCTTAATAAAAATAACAATCACACCACGAGGTGATCCTCCCAGGCATTTTGTTTCTTTTCATGATTTTCCTAGTGTTTCTTTTTCAATTCATTCAACGGAATTGGGGCCATTCTATCAGAGTCATTGAAATAGTTCTACAATTAGGAATGATTTCTATTGAAAACTCAACATCAGAATTTAGGGGAAGACAAGGGTTGTTTTTAACAAACAAATTTTAATAGTCCATGAAAATAGGTATATCTTCAATGTTGAGTTCTTTCCAAATAATGTTTGATAAATATACCAAGTTTATTGTATTTTAGGATTATATAACATAAGAAACACCCATTTGAATTTCATATTCATCATCATTTTTAAATACAACTATAGGTTGAATTAAAATATCAAATTTTACATTAATTACTCATCAATTGATATGGAATTTATATGTAGAAAGAAAATAAATGTCCAAAATAACAAAAAATTAATCTAGATTTGAAAATCATAATATTTTTCGAATGTACATTCCCATAAAATTGTATCATAGAGGAGCCACAGATTTCAAAAGTGACCATTATTTAATTATGGGTTTTTACTACCAACTCAATATCTAATATTTAAGGTGGTGACATCAAATCCTTACCTTTATCATTTTTAATTTGGGTTGTTGAATCCTACTATCCTCATTAGCTCTTGGATTAGGAAATTGTTTTTCATAATGACTAAACTACTTGAATTGGAAATATTTATCTTTTCTAGTTGAATCCTTCTTTTAATATATTTAATTTTTTTCATAGAATTTACCATTATAGTATCTATGTGGCATCAATTTTCAATTAATTTTACTAAATCTAAAAGATTAATTAAAGTTCCCACTCTCAATTTATACCTTTATAGTATATAGAATGATTTATAAAAAGTTTCCAAAGTATCTTGTGACTAAAATATTTCAATGAATTGGTCTCATTCCACAATATAAATGATTAATTTTTATCCCTGGGTCCATTATAAATCTAAAATAATACCATTAAATTCATATGAAATTTTCTTCATAGGTACCAATGGATTCTTCATCCTTTTGTTCAATTCCATAATATTCCCTTCCATATTCATATGAATATTTTGTGGGAATTATTTATTAATAAATAAAATATTAAAATCATCTAGTTACTTGGAGTGTATTTCATCCTATTTCATCGTGTTAATGATAAGATTTCACAATTTATTAGGCTCGCCTTTCAAAAAATAGGCCCATATGACAAATTTCTCATGGTAAGAGCAATGAATAATGGAAAATATAGTTTCCATCAAATAGATAAATTAATATGAAATTTTTTGAGTATAAGTTCTATGGGAGGAAGGTCGATTTAGTGGCATATAAGACTCAATGAGATGTTTCTTTATCATGGGTGTATTTAGAATCACAACATGGTTCATATTTTTTTCATATTATGAGAGATTTTGGTGAGAATTCCAAAAACATATTACATCCTAGCTCCAAATACATTTTTTTCTATTGAGGATAACAACATTCAATGTTAAAATGAATATTTTTTGGTTCTATCCATTAACTAATTCTAGATAAACTAACATAACTATTGAGAAATAATAAAAAACAGAGTAAGAAATCATTGGAAAATAATTCATGATATATATTAAATTATTACACATTATTTTCAATATTAATCACCTTATGTTTTCCTTAATGTCCCAAGCTGACCCATATTGGGGCTCAAGCCGCAACTACCCCAAGCCTTACTTCCATTGGCCAAGGGAAGGTGACCAGCGCTGAAGGCACAAAAAACTCAAGGAGGCCTTTACCTAAGAACATGTACCAACAAACGCAACCAACTCAATGAAAAAAATGTAGAGGAGAAGAAATAAAGGCACCACACAACTATAAAAAGGGAACCAACATAAAAGCATCGACCTGCAAATAGCATAAGTAAAAGAAAATTTAAACTGAAATGGAAAGGGGAAAATATACACACTTAACTGGAAATGTTCCACAACCAATAAACAAGTGAAAAAGTAAAAAAGATGGAAGAGTCCCACTCCTGTATCACAAGATATGACCATTGCAGGTAGTCCACACACCATTTATCCTCAAGCTCCACGGATATTAGGGTCAACCTATATGTCGTCTACAAGGGTACACCAAATGAGGGAAAAGCCCAAGTTGGGGTGAGTATAAGAATACTCAGTAGCATTCCCTGAAGGCTCGAGGGAGAAGTAAGAGAGGTACTGAAGAAGGGAGCAGTAAGAGAGAACAAGGTACAACAAAAGTGAATATAAATAGTACAACTCCACCCAATATTAGATATAATTTCTCAAAAAAACCAAACGAGAGAGTTAGGGGATCTCCATCTCATAGCTCAATCAGGTATATTCCCATACCTATTCCCAGGGAATCCAGATATACTTGTCTCCCCCACATTGAAACCTAAGGCTCTAACCTCGATGCCATTACCAGGATTTACAAAGAAGGCTCAAGGAATAACTCAATAATAAAGAGTACACACTCCATGAGCTAGCCAACCCAGATGGAACCTATCTAAGAGATGTACTCTATCAGGTACAAATCAACCATTTATAACGATACATCCAAAAATACATGCCCCATCGGGAACATTCTACTAGAACTGCCTGTAGTGCCCAGCGCTAGAGGTCTCACTGTCACGGTCTTGTGCCTGAGGCAAGACCAAGGGAACCCAAGTGAAGAGGCACACTTCTAGAAACTAAATTTAGTGGGGGGAACAATTCTCTAGCCTAACCAATGATATCTCAATCCCTACAGAAAGAAGTATCCTGCACCTCAGTCCATCGATGGAGCACTAACTTCTACCTTGTTATGTAATATCACAAGCATGATCAAAATCATGAAGCACAAAGCAAAAGAGATTTCTCACTCTAATTATATAACATCAAGGTTACTGGGATTGGGATGACAAGTTTTAAAACCAAATAATCCTATTGTATGGATGATTATTCATATATCTAGTTCATTCCTCTATGGAGTTTCTAAAGCTGACCCACATTGGTCACCCTTCTTCTCCATGTCATAGTCAACCACTAGATTCCTTCTCATTGCACGATTGATTATAGAAGAACTTCTATAAGTACCCGGCCATAAAACATTACATAATCATGAATTAAAAGAATAATTCACATAGAAGATCATTTCATGTTTAGAGTTTTAGAGAATTATGATATAACTATTACATCTCAAAAGACTACAATGTAGACACTTCTATTATGTTTCCATAAAATAAAAACTCTTAAAAAGGAACATGTCTAGTTCCATGTTTTAGATAGCATGTCTTTCCTTGATCCTATCCTTGACCCTATTCATCTTTAAGTCCGGTAGAAAACATTTCAAAAACATGGGATGAGCATAAAAATCCCAGTAAAGGATACCCAATGAAAGAAAACATTTAGTTTTTCAAAACAATAAGTAAATCATGAATACTTTATCATAAGTAATACTCATCAACTTTATGAAGTAGAAAATACTCTTCACTAAATAAGAGATCATTACTTACCCTTTCATAACCAAAATATTACCATAAAAACCATATAAATAACACATAACATATAAAGGTAACTTGGGACATAAACATACATAAATGGAATAAATATACGGTCAACTTACACACATATCACTAAATGGAATAGCCATATGGCCGACTTCCATAGCCAATGCATTGGAGGTTATAACCTAACCACTCATCCTGTTATTCACGGCACAACCTGTCATTTGGTTTATCACGTAACCACCCATCAAATATCCAAGTACCATTATAAATTCATAACACATAAAACAATTATAAAGGAAATAAAACATTTCAACACTTTAATCAAAATATATCACTTAAATATATTGACATAACAAATCCATTCTCAAAACCATTTTCAATAACAAAATAAATAAAATAGTATATGCTATTTATTTACTTTTAAAAATATTACAGCATGTTGAGGAAGCCAAATATCAAATAATACTTGCGGCAGTGGAAAAGGTCATTGTCACCATGTACGTTAAAAGAAACCTTCATTTTTTTCATTTAGTAAAACACTTAATAGAAAAATATTCCCTTTTAATGAAATGAAAAGTCAAAGGTGTTTTATAAATCATATAAATGAAAGTCTTATATTAGAACAAAATATGGCTCAATGAGAGGAGATTGAGATGAAGTCCTTTACAAAGTTGGTATCCATAGATTAAGGATAAATCAATTACATAATTATGTGCGACAAAAATAAATACACCCAATATAAGGGGATATTATGTGTAAAAAAATCAGTGGAAGTCCACAAATATTCATAGTATGACATAATCAAGAAGTATAGGTTTAACCCAATGAATTGAAAATGGGTTAAGATGTTCCCTTACAGAAATTCTTCAGCCTAACGGGGTCATTTTAAAATTCATAAAATGAAATGATGAGAGAAAAAAAGGGTATCTCATAACTTGTACATATAATTTATAGCAATCAGGATATATAAGAACATATCCCAACATAATAAGATGTAAATAAAAAGACCTAACAAAAATACGTCTTTTAAAAGGAGGAGGGTGAAAGGTTCCCTTACCCATTTGGGTAACTTTTGAAATGTACACCACATGAAAGAAGGGTCATACAATTAAGATGTTAATACCCATAAACGAGAGTATATTACACAAATAGTAGAATAATGGGCAGTACATACACCAAAAAAAGGAAATAGTGGTAAATGTAGCATAATCTCATGAGAATAAAAAGTGAGATAAAAACCCCTTACCTCGATGTAATCAATCGATTCGTATTACCAAAAGATAATAACCACCAAATGATTTTCATAACAACATGAATATAAATAGAATCATGATAATATATATCAGTTGTCAGCACACAATACACCACATTCCATAAGTAAGTGGCGACCAATGGAAATATCATGGAATTAAAAGTGAGATAAGAAATCCCTTACGAGAATTCGGCAGCCTAACGATGCCACATAAAATTTTAAAAAATGGATTCACAAGATCAAATAGGGTCTCTCAACATATTAACATAAAATGTATAGCAAGAGGAATATAATAGAACATCCCCCAACATAAGAAAAAGGAACATAAAGGAAATAACATAAAAGAGAGTACATAAAAAGAAAGAGAGAGGTAGAATCACTTACCTCAAGTCTGACTTGTCTTGTTAGTTTATTTATATTCCTTTAAATCGGGTAACTCTTATTGGTTTGAACCAAAATGGTTTCTTGAAGATATTTCTGCCTAATGTATGGATTCTCTGATCAAAAGAGGGATGTGGAGAGGTAATAGGAGCTGGGGTTGGATGAGCCAAGGGCTTGAGAGGTGTGGGTAAGGGAGTAGAGGTGGGGGCCTTTTATAAGAGGGAGGAGGGGCACTCTTGGAAGGTCATGAAATGTTACTTTATTATTAAACGGTTTTAAGATTTCAAAGGTACCACAATGATATATTTAGAGCAAAAGGTCATAAGGGTAAGAAATCTACCCATCCAGTATTCTATAGACAACTGTAAGTCTTATATTATACCTTATATTTTCTTTTTATTCAACTCATTCATTAATGATATAATCACAACATCATCATGGGGTCATAAATAAATTTATTTATTTAATGTCTAAGAATTATAAAAAAATTACCATGATGTATGAAATCTTTTTATATTTCAAATGAATATTTATAGTAAAAACGATAACTTATATAACCCTAAGTAAATTTTTTTAGTAAAACAATACATGTTTGTGGCATTTTTATTTTAACATTAAATAAAACTTTATTAATGTCATTTTCATTCCCAAGTTGCTCCATGGGCTCCCCAAGTTGACACATGGATTTTCATGGTCGTCCATGAATCATCCAATAAGTGTAGGACATGTGTCAAGGTAATATCATATTATTAAAACAATAATTTTACCTTAAATTACACTAATTACCTCTAATCACGATTAATAAAACTTAAAAGTTACTATTAATCAAAAATTATTTTCATCACATTGATACAAATTTTACATAATAAATAAAACCCTGTATCTTGGATTTTTGAAATTAAAATCACAAAAGCGGCAAAATTTCATTTTAATGAAAAATTTGTTTTTTTAACTACCACTTTGTGGTTTCACTATTCATAAAAAATTGATGTTTTCTGGAAAATACCAAAAATTCACCATAATATATATTTGATATTTCGAATTCAAAAATGATTTCTATTTTACAAAATTCATAACATAGAAGTTCCATTAATTAATTTAATAATTAATCCCCGTAGTCATAACAAATAGTGTAATTTTAAGAAACAATATATATCAAAAGATTGACACTTTTTTATGTCCAATTTCAATGTGAAAAAATAATTCCAATTTCCACCATTGGATTAAATGGTAAAAATATATTCTAATTTCATTTTAAAACCAATTTAAAAGATAATATTACCATATAAATAGATTAGATTAAAATTTGGTTTTGAATTAAAATACAACATCATTCACTATTCGTTAAAAGATAAAGTTTATCCGAAAAAACCAAAAAAATACAAAAAGTAAATTTTGAGGTCACGATTCTAAAGAAGGATTTTATTTTTTCAAATATAACATATAAAATTTTCAAAAAGAGGATTTATAAAGGGTTCACCATCAAAAGGCGTATAATCGAACTTTAAAAAAATATTATAATATCTACGCTTAAAATTGGATTCATTGGCATTTTAAGCCACTATCATTTATTGGATAAAAGTAAAAATATTTAAGAAACATATATAATCATTTTTTAGTATGTTCTATTCATTCCTGACATTACATCGGCTAGGCACTAACTACCATTTAAATTTATATTATTTTATTATTCGCGGGCAATGTAAGATTTCAAGGAAACTCGTTGTTGCGTATTGGGTATTCCATCGAACATAGATTTAACTTCACAAAAATTAAAAAAATATGGAAATATAATATTATTAATTTACATGGGATGTTACATCCTTCCGTACTTTTAGGAATAGATTCCTCGCAATTTTAAAATTGGGCTCTGAAACTTCATTGTAAGTACCACATCTGAAAAAGTCTCAGTAAAACTATCACATTAAAAGAAAGAAAGAGAAGTACAAAGGTTACTTGAGTTAACCCATACTCAGATTACATGTAGGAAAACATGGATATGGAAGAGAAAACAATGGATCATGTTCTGATGGAGAGTGAAGGAAATATATGACTAGGAGAAAGTTAACCACCAGAAAATCACAAACTTGTGATGGGTTAAATGGTGTTTGATTCCCCAATAGGAAACGTTAATAGAGAACGTTTTTGTTTGAAGTTACTTTTAATTGAGGAATTTATTTATGAGCATAACTAAAATATAATAAAACATACTTTCTTGTCACGTATACTTTCATCTCTTACTAGATTTCTTACACAAACCCATATTTTCTCCAAAAGGTGAGTATTTAGGATGACTTGTTCACATTAAGAGTGAAATAATCAAATTTTAGAGAATCACCTAATACAAAAAAGGGAACTATATATTTCCCATTCCTTTAGACCTGAACTAGAACCAAAATTGATAGTATAAGATCTGATAATCCCAAAAATAAGATAATCATTTAAAAAAATAAAAAACAACTCTTAATCTTCAAATTTTTTCAAACAACCCAAAGTTCATCAGAGACCATTCAATACAAAATTTACCTTAAAATTATTCAAAAATAAACCAAACTATGATTGAAACCCAAATATCTGAAGTATTGAATCACATAGTCTTCCAAGGTAAATTTTAACAGTTATCTCCAAATAACATCAGTTACTTTTAAAGTATCATACTGAAAAGTAATTAACCTAATCACATATATTCCATGATAGGTTACTAATTTCGATATATAACCCAAAAAAACTTATTCCCAATTCATAAGATCATCTAACTAAAAATAATTAGTCATATTAAATAGGGACATCACGTAGTCCAGTGGTAGGCGATAAATTCCAATCGCACATTGCTTGTGGGTTTGATTCTCACAGCTTGGTCCGACGTGACAGGTTGTCACACGGTCTGTGTGTTCTCCTTTTTTCCCAAAACTATAAAATTCATAAAACAATCCCCAAAAAGGAGATAAAATCTTCAAAAATAACCATAACATAATTTACCTCAAATTTATCTATTTCCATTCATTTTCCATCATAACATGTAGTAACACATAATTACCTCAAAAGTAAGGATCATATAAACCCTTTTGGTTACCTTTTTAATTATTACCTGAACATCCACATCGAGTTGGTTCTCTTGTACATGATGAATTAGAGAACTCAACCAGGTTCAAGTGGTTAATCATGACTCCTGATAGTTGGTTACAAATAACCCTAAGAGTTCTCATTGCATCTCCCATATCATTCAGTGGTTCTTTGAGAAAACTGTCACAGTTTTCTTCACATCCACTATTACTTTGGTGCCTGCTAGATCCTTCCATTTACTAAAACCAAAAATGTCAGTGTGATTATATCATTATAATCATCATATAATATCTTATGAAGATTGTAAATACTAAGATATAATTATTCATGTTATCTTAAACTCATTCACTTTATCTAAAACTATGACTCTTTATGAAATCCTAACAATTATTATTATGTCACTTGTTCTTAAAGAATAAAATAACCTCTAATGTTTTCTAAATCGACCATTGATACCAACTATAAGGAACTGTCATTAAATCATTACATAATCAAGAATTAACCAAATAATTCACATAGAGGATCTTTTTTAGGTTTAGAGTTTTTGGGAATTAGGACATAGCTATTACATATCAAAATATTACAAAGTAGAAACTTCTACTATGTTTCCAAAAAATAAAAACTCTTTAAAAGAAACATGTCTAGTTCCATGTTTTAGATATCATGTCTTTCCTTGATCCCATCCTTGACCCTATTCATCTTTATGTCCTACGGAAAAAATTTCAAAAACGTGGGATGAGCATAAAAAGCCCAGTAAAGGATACACAAAGAAATAAAACTGTTAGTTTTTCAAAAACAATAAGTAAATCATGAATACTTTATCATAAGTAATACTATTCACCTTTATGAAGTAGAAAACACTCTTCACTGAATAAAATATCATTACTTACCCTTTCATAACCAAAATATTACCATAAAACCTATATAAAGAACACATAAAATATAAAGGTAACTTGGGACATAAACATACTTAAATGGAATAACTATATGGTAAACTTACACATATATAACTAAATGGAATAGCCTTATGGCCGACTCTAATACCCAATTTATTGGAGGTTATAACGTAACCACTCATCCCAGTATTCACCGCACGACTTGTCATTTGGTTTATCATATAACCACCTGTCAAATGTCCATGTACCATTATAAATTCATAACACATAAAACAATTTTAAAGGAAATAAAACATTTCCACACTTCAATCACAATATATCACATAAATATATTGACATAAAAAATCCATTATCAAAACCATTTTCAATAACAAAAAATAAAATAAAATATTATATGATATTTATTTACTTTTAAAAACATTACGGCTTGTTTAGGAAGCCAATGATCAAATAATACTCATGGTGGCGGAAAAGGTCGTTGTCACCATGTACATTAAAAGAAACATTCCTTTTTGTCTTTTAGTAAAACTCTTCATTGAAAAATATTTTCTTTGAATTAAATGAAAAGTAAAAGGTGTTTTATACAGTGTATAAATGAAAGTCTTGTATTAGAACAAAATATTCCTCAATGAAAGGAGATTGAGATGAAGTCTATTACAAATTTGGTATCCTTAGATTAAGGATAAATCTATAACATAACTATGTGTGAAAAATATAAACTCACCCAATATAAGTGGATATTAATTGTAAAACAATCATAGGTCATCCACACATATTCATAGTATGACATAATCAAGAATTAGAGGTTTATCACAAAGAATTGAATCTTGGTTAGGAAGTTCCCTTTCAGAAATTCGACAGCCTAACGACATCATTTTAAAATTCAGATAATGACACGATGAGAGATAAAAAGGGTATCTCATCACTTGGATATATAATTTATAGCAATAAGGATATATAAGATCATATACCAACATAAGAAGATGTAAATTAAAAGACCTAACAAAAATAAGTCTTTTAAAAAGAGGTGGGTGAAAGGTTCCCTTACCAATTTGGGTATCTTTTGAAACGTACACAACATGAAAGAAAGGACATACAATAAAGACGTAAATACCCATAAATTAGAGTATATTACACAAATAGTAGAATAATGGGTAGTAAATACACCACACAAAAGGAAATAGTAGAAAATTTAGCATGAATCTCACGTGAATAAAATGTGATATAAAAACCACTTACCATGTTGTAATCAATCGAGTTGTATGACCAATAGATAGTAACAACCAAATAAATTTCAGAACAAAATGAATATAAATAGAATGATGATAATATATATCAATTATTAGTACAAAATACACCTAATTCAATAAATAATTGGTGACCAATGGAAATATTACGGAATTAAAAGTGAGATAAGAAATCACTTATGAAAATTCAATAGCCTAACTATCCCACATAAAACATGAAAAAATGGATTGAAGAGATCAAATAGGGTCTCTCATCATATGAACATAAAATGTACAATAAGATGAATATAAAATAACATTCCCCAACATAATAAATAGGATCTTAAAGGAAATGACATAAAAGAGAGTACTTAAAAAGAAAGAGAGAGGTAGGATCCCTTACCTCGAGATCGACTTGTCTTGTTTGTTTCTTTATATTCCTTTAAATCGGGAAACTCTCCTTGGTTTGAACCAAAAGGTTTTCTTGAAGAGATTTCTTCCTAATTTAAGGCTTCTCAGATTAAGAGAGGGATGTGGTGAGACAATTGGAGAAGGGGTTTGATGATCCAAGGGATTGAGAGGTGTGGGTAAGGGTGTAGAGGTGGGGGCCTTTTATAAGAGGGAGGAGGGGCACTCTTGGAAGGTCAAGAAATGTTACTTTATTATGAAATGGTTTTTATATTTTATAGGACCCAAAATGATATAGTTCGAGGATATTGTGATAAGGGTTAAAAATCCACCTATCCAATAGGTTTTAGACAAGTTTATGTCTTAGATTTTACCTTATCTTTTAATTTTATTTAAATCGTTATTTAATGAGGTAATCACTGAATAATCATGGTGTCATAAAAACATTTATTTATTTAATGTCTAAATATTACAAAACAATTACCACTGTTTATGAAATATTTTTATATTTCTAGTGAATATTTATTGTCAAAAATATAACTTATATAACCCCAAGTAAAAATTATTTCAGTAAAACAATACATTTTGTGACATTTTTATTCTAAATTTAAATAAAAGTTATTAATGTCATATTCTTACCCATGTGGCTCTATGGGGTCCCCAAGTTGAACCATGGATTGTCTTGGTCGTCCATGACTCATCCAATAAGTCTAGGACATGTGTCAAGTTAATTTCATATTATTAAAACATTATTTTTAACTTAAATTTCACTAATTACCTATAATCGCGATTAATAAAACATAAAAGTTACTATTCACCAAAAATTATTTTCATCCCATTGAACCCCATTTTACTTAAGTGAAATTAAATCCAATGTCCACCATTGGATTAAATGGTAAAAATGTATTCTAATTTCACTTTAAAACCAATTAAAAAGATAATATAACCATATAATTAAATTATATTAAATGGAGGTTTTGAATAAAAATACAACATCATTCACTATTCGTTAAAAAATGGAGTTTATCAAAAAAACCAAAAACATACACAAAGTTAATTCTGATGTCCCGATTCTAAAGAAGGATTTTATTTTGTTAAATGTAACATATTAAATTTTCAAAAAGTGGATTTAGAAAGGGTTCACCATCAAAAGGCGGATAATCAATCTTTTAAAAAATATTATAATATTTACGCTTTAAATTGGATTAATTCGCATTTTAAGCCTCTATCATTTATTGGATAAAAGTAAAAATATTTAACAAACATATATAATCATTTTTTAGTTAGATCTTTTCATTCCTTCCATTAAAACGGGTAGGTGCTAACTACCATTTAAAATAATATTATTTTATTATTAGTGTGTTACATAAGATTTCAAGGAAACTCGTTGTTGCATATTGGGTACACCATCGAACATAGAATTCCCTTCACAAAAATTAATAAATATAGAAATGTCATATAATACATTTAACTGGGATGTTACAACTTCTCCTCAAGACATTAGTTGTATTTCAAATGGTAGGAAGTCCAACGATGATGTAACACGTTGATCCATCATGTCATAAGTGTTCCAAAGCAACAGACAGCACGCCAATCAGACATCCAGTCTGTAAGCTATAGGCATTTTAGTGCTGATGGCCCAGTTGGATTCAAGTACCATCCAACCCAGCAAAACTACAACTTTCCCCTAAATTCACATGGTGTATCAAAAAAGGACCACCTCATCTCAAGGATTTTAGTGTTGTAGATGGTTCTCCATTTCAACACCGTATGAGGGAGATATATCAGATACCAGATCCTGAAATAATAATAATAATAATATTATTCATGGTTTTCTCAAAGACCCGATCAATGAACTGGAATTTAATATTCAGAATTGGAATTAAATTTATCGTCTTAAAGATAGGGTCAAATCTCTGCTGACAATAGCGCAATCGGACCTCCCACGTAGGAGTTATGGCAGGTCGAAGATTTAATAACAATATTAAATCTATTATTTCAAAAGTGCTTCTAGTAACCGATATGAAATACCAAAAAATACATTCAATATAGGATTCATAATTTCCTACTCTATGTTAGGGTCACACATTTACGTATGGTTTGTAATACTGAGGTCACACAAAGAAGTTACGGTCAGAACACTGTTTTCACAAAAAAAATTAAAAAATAATATTTTAAAATTACTATCAATATTTTGTTTTAAACCTTCCATGAATCACGTTTCATCTCCCTTGGTTTTATTGGTGAGTATAAATCCATCATAATTGCAAGCTTATTTTCAATTTTAATGTATAAATAAAAATATTTAAGTTTCTCACTCCAATCAACTCCTTGTCCCATGAATTCATGGGGAATCTTCACCCTAATTTTTAGTTGTTGTTCTGCACACATCTAAGCACCTAATGGCATCCTGGAAACATCACACTACCTCTGCACCGCCTGGACGCCACACTCCAGTTGTACTCTACCGCCACCTTCTACCAGCCGCACCTTCTTGCGCCTCCTATCTACACGGTTGTAACCCTAGATACCACTTGGTCCGCCGCACGCCTTTTCCAGATTCATCGCCGACTCTCAACCACTGCGGGCTTGTCGTTCTTCCTTGCTCTACCAACCGTGTTACCCCAATCAATGCTAGACCACCATGCTCTGCCCTACTCCACCCTGTTGCTCCCTTTTTCGTCCTGCTATGCCACATCGTCACACTGACTAGACCGCCTCACCCTTCTGCCGCAAGCCACCGCGAGTTACTGCCATTCCGAACAGCCACACTAGATGCCTATCCCAACCATGGAGGACCACCTTCGTGCCCCAGCCAGAATCACCCCAGCAAGACACCCCTTCCTCGAACCACCACAACTTCATTATAAACTCAAATATTGTGACGTTCACAGATTTGTGATCCTTGGGTCTAGATATCCTTGTCTGTATGAAGTGGTTAAGAAGACATTCAATTCTTGATGCGCATAATTATTTGGTGATGAAGAATGTGCGATGAATGAAATAGAAAATATCATGGTCTATGTGCTGATATATGAACATGTTTGTTTGTCCGTTGTTTTTTAGAATCAGGAACATGGGGAATTGAAAATTAAATATTAATCATACTCCAAGAATTTCAAATTCATGATAAACAAGAAGAAATTTATTCAACCCATGTTATTAAAATCTGCCAATAAATTTATTTAATTTTCATTCGTCCATAAAATTCAATCAGGTTATGGAATCCAAAATGGTAAATCCTACCTAGATTGGATCCATTTGGTGTTGATGAAGATATCACTTCCACAATGATGTGAAGAATTTTTTGTCTTTTTTGTTCTTCAATCTACCAGGATCCATGGCTTCGTTGTTCTTCGTTCATCATTCGTCAATTGGAAAAGGAGGAGAGGAGAGGAAGAGATTGTTTGTCATCATTTTCCAAAATAAATTTTGGAGTCCAAACCCCTTAAAATCGTGAATTTATAAGCTCTATTTTTGATATAATAAATTAATCAAATAATTTAATAAATAATTATTTAATTATTTAATTAATTGTCCATGATAGAATAGAGGAAAACCTTTTAATGCCGACAAATGTTATACTCTGCCTTGATTAAAACATATGTCCTGAGCCCATCCCTAGTCTCAAATTTTTTATCTGTGTCCCCATCCAAGAGATATTCAAGTTTTATCTTTTAAATGAATAGATTGAGGAATTAATTTATCCATTTAACTCCCCTCTATTGAGAGATGGGTCTGAATGCCCCATGCTGACACATTTTATGTTGCAACTAAGACAAACATTGTGTTCTAAACCCTACCACTGTCTCAAATATCAGATTTGATCAACTGTTTAAGATATATCCTCTTTTTTTAGTAAACTGAGTTTGTGTAATATAAAAACCCTTCACATTTTAATAAAAAAAAATTCCTGGCACACCTATCCTCAGAATTGAATGCCATCTCAGTTCCCTACTCTAGAAATATTCATAGAAATATTTCAATTTTTTATTAGGAAAAAACAAGGTCTCTACATTTTTCATTTCTTCATGATTTTCATCCCCAAAAAGAAAAACTAGGGAGACAACCAAGGATACCGAGCCCGCACTTAGCTCTCCTGCTCCTAGGGAAACATATACATTTTTGTGCCGCCAAAAAATATGGTCAAAAGGGATGGTCCGCTCTCAAAAGGATTTCTTATGTAGATGAGATGTGTTAGAACACACACGTATCTTCTCTGTTGCAACACGCTTAAGACGACTTGTACACACTACAACTATTTGGGATATGGCTAGGAAGTATGAAACCTGCCCATCTCCTTGGATAGTCTCGAATGACCTGATAGAACTCAGGGGAATGTGTGCCTCCCTGGCTGATCCCCTATAACCCATGTCACAACTGGAATCACTGTTTTTCACTGGAACATGGTATCATCATTATGTCCCTCATATATATTCATATGTTGAATCACCTATGTATAACTGGACATAAAGGATTTCAAAGTCGATAAATCACAAGTGAGACTCTCTTACACACTATAGAAGAGAAGGAGTCAACTTTGTCGACTAAAGAAAATTTTTACCATCTTTTTCTACTAGGGTTTGCTGGATGGAAGATAATAAATCTGAATATTCTCACACAAGGTGATTCTGGGACTTCCTGCACTTCCCGCTAAGTGCACCTGGTACACAACCACACCTTGAGTGAATAAGTTAGTGGGATTCTTCCACTATGCTTCTGCTGCGCTGCATGGGTCCCATATTACCATGTACTGAGGACAGATCATGAGTAGATGAACTACGTTGTGATCTCGTCGTCTGGTGTCTTCAAGATACAAAAGATGTCTCAGCTTTGTTGCACTCATGGACACAACCAGGTGTATGGGATTTTTTTGAAAAAAATATATCTATCACTAATCCCTGTTCTAGAAACCCGGTATAGTTCGGAATGCCCAAGGGCACTATGGTATCAGAAATCCATCTGCGGAGCCCCTGCTCAAACATCCACACTCGAAAGTAGCAGTTATTGATCCGGTCTAGAGAGTACTGCGTAGGGCCTCTGAACCTAGTTGCATACTGAGTCACCAACATCCCTCCATACCATAACTGGAGAAGATCCTAAAGTAAAACAGAGAGAAAATATGAGGGGTAGAACTCGTCATGAAAAAAATATAAGAAGTCATCACAAGATTGTGACAACTCATCGAGTATCAGAGTTAACAATCTCCACCCAAATTCGTCTACTATGGGGAAATGTTCGGCTAAAAAACATCCATCTGATCTAATGGTGTCTGTAAATGCCTGAATAGGCAGACCACCAGCTCTAGATCAACCTTCGCTATCTAAGGGTTTGGCTCACTACTGAACCTCAGTGGTCTCTGATGCTAGAACTCATGACGTGTTCTTATCCTGCATACGTCCTCAACCTACTTTGATGGTGCTTTCTACTACACAATAGGTGTGGGATGCTTCTACCTGCCCACCTAGAGAAGGGTCTTACATGATGGGTCCTGAAATGAGGTATCATTGCTCAAATAATTGTCAAACTCACTACAGCTAGCATACTGGATGGCTCTCTTTGTGGAGACATCCTAATTGTAATCAATGAGTACCATGGCTCGATGAGAATATCTACATATCATCAATAATGGGGAGAAAAATCAATATGGAAAGTCGAATAATCAATCTTATTGGATGCATGTACCATTTTTTCTTGAAATATGTGTCCCAAGGTGCCGAGTCTACAAGGGGATAATTAGGGTCCTAGTGAATGGATTCGTCGGCCACCCGTACCCTCACTGGACTCCCTGTCTTGAGAGCCACTCTCGAGACACTTTGACACTATTTACCTAAACCCAACCAAGATCATTTTCGGGAAACGTCTAAAAAATGTCCCAGGGGTCACACCACCCTCTAATACCACTTTGTCATGACCTGACCCATACCGGGGCTTGAGCTGCAACTACCCCAATCCCGCCTCCATAGGCTAGGGGCTGGAAACTAGCACCGAAGGCACAACAAACTCGGGGAGGCCATTGCATAAGAACATGTACACACACACACACAACCCACTCATTGCAATAGTGATGAGGAAAGGAAATCAAGGTACCACACTACTATAAATGTGATCCAACATAAATGCATCAACCTCTAAACTGTACAAGTACAAGAAAACTTCAACTAAAAGGTAAAGGGGAAAAGATACACACCAAATAAGAAAAGCGCCACATCCCAACAATAGGTGAAAAAGTAAAACATCTAGAAGAGACCCACTACTAAAACCCAAGATACGACCACCACACGTGGTCCAAGCACCCTATATCTCTAAGCTCCTATGATATCCCAATCAACCCGTCCATCGTCTAAATGGTCACACCAAATTCCTACAACGCCTAAGCATGGGTGAGTATAAGAATCCTACGTAGGATTCTCTGAAGGCTAGAGGGAGAAGCAAGAGAGGTACTGAAGGGGAAAATTTAAGAGAGAAAAAGGTAAAACAAGAGTGAACGAAAAGTGTATAGATCCACCCAATAGTAGATATGCTTTCCCAAAGAAACCCAAATGAGAGAGTTAGGTGATCTCCATCTCATCGATAACACCAGTTATATGCCCATATATATACACAGGGCATCCAGATATACTCATATCAGTGAAAAATATACATAAGGCTCTGACCTCGAATCAATTACAAGGATTTCTAAAGAAGGATTAAAGTATAATACATGGATCAGAAGTACATGATCCATGAGTTGGTCATCCTAGATGTCACCTATCCGATAAATGTTCTCTATCAGGTACACCTCAACCATTCTTAATGGTAAGTCCGAAAGGACGTGTCCCATCCGAAACATTCAGCTAGACCTGCCTCATGTACCCGACACTAGAGGTCATGCTCTCATAGTCTTGTTCCCGAGGTAAGACCAAGAGAACCCTAGTGAAGAGGTCCACTCATCAACACTACGTTTAGTTGGGGGAAAACTGCTCCAGTATAACCAATGATATATCAGTCGCTCCAGTAAGAAGTTTCTCCCACCTTAGTCCGTCGAGGGAGCACTATCCTCTACATTGGTATGAAATATCACAAGCATTATCTAAATCATGAAGCATAATGAAAAATAGACAGCTCACTCTAATAGTTTAACTTCAAGGTTACTCGGATAGGGATGATTAGTCATAAATCCTGAACATCTTATCTTTATTAACTCTACTGCCGACCCATATCACTCACTATGTATTGACCGGTATTGGTCACTATATGATGGCCTGTATTGGTCCCTAGTTGTTGACTCGTATTGGTACAGAGGTAGGGATGATTAGTCATATGTCTAGATCATCCCACTATGAATTTTATGATGATGACTTGCATTGGTCACTCTTCTTCTTCATGTCATAACTAGCCACTGGATTCCCGCTCACAGCATGCTTGATTCTGGGAGAACTTCTCCTTAAGCCATTAGTCATATTTAAACTAGTAAGAATTCCCATGAAGAAGTAACTCGATGATCCGACATGTTATAAGGGTTCCAATACAATAGACGATATTTCAATATGACACCATGTCTGAATGTTATATGTATTTTATTACTGAGGGCCCAGTATGATTCGAGTACGATCCAACCTGGCCAAACTACAAATTTCTCCAAATGTCACGTGGACTTTCTCAAAAGGAACTCATTGTCTCAAGGATTTTAGCGCTGTAGACAGTTCAACATTTTCACACCATACGAGGGAGATATGTCACATACCAGATCCCATAATAATAATAATAGTAATAATAATGGGTGTTTTGTGGAACCAATCCATGAAACAGAATTTAATATTCAACATTAGAATTAAATCGACCATCTTAAATATAGGGTCACATCGTTGCTGACAGTAAGTCAATCAAACATTTCACATAAGAGTTACTGTGGGTCGAAGATTTAATAATAACATAAAATATATTATTTCATGAGCGCTTCAGGTACTCGATCTGAAAACCAAAAAAATAAATTCAATATTAGACTCATAATTTCCTTCAAGATGTCAGGGTCTTACTGTCACTGATGGTTTGTGAATCCAAGGTCACTGTAACACCTGAGACTTTTATGTGAAATATTTTGTTTTTATGTTATATAAATCATCAAAGGAATCTTTCACTACACACAAAACTAGCTTGGCTTGCTTTACACGCAACCACGGCCTTCCTCGATAGCTTGCGTCGTACACAATACCGAGTTTCACTAAACAATGATATGCTATTAAAATATTATTAAAACTAGGCGTTATGAATAGAATTAACCACTTTTTAAAATTTTATAAATTTTATTTTTCAAAATGGACTTCATTTTTGGATTCAGAATATTGAAATTAGCTTACGGTGAAATTTTGGTATTTTTCTGAAAACTTTCAATTTTTGATGAATAGTGAAACCACTACGTGGTAGTTAAAAAACTGAATTTTTCATAAAAGTTAATTTTACCACTTCTGTGAGTGGAATTTCGAAAATCCAAGATACACGGTTGATGTCAGTAAGTAATATGTGGTTCAATGAGATGAAAAAAGTTTTGGTGAATAGTAACTTTTTACTTTTTTTACCACGGTTAAAAGTAAATAGGGTAATTAAGGGTACAAATGATATTATTATTACCCTAAAACATGTCCTAATTCTATTGGATAACTGTAATTCGACCAAAAACTACCTTAGGAATAATATATGACCATTTAGGTCCACCTGGATTAGATTAGGACATTTATTATTAATTTATTTAAAGAAGGGTTAAAATAGTTAAAATCAATGTTTAATAAGAAAATATTTTTTAATATAGGGTTATACATAAGATAAAATCGACTGTAAATATTCATTAGAAATATAAAACGATTTCCTACATAATGAAATCTTATTTTTAATTTTTAGACGTTATATAATGTTATTTATTTATGACACGAATATGATGCAGTAATTATCTTATTAATGAAATATTGACATAATTGATGTTATAATTATCCAAATAAATGTAATTTGAGACTTTTTATGAATTCCAATAATTTGATAGGTTAATACGACATTCTATAATTGAGGTATTTATCGTTTTTCGACCTAATCAATCTGTTATGATTTTCAAAAAAATCAATTAATAAATAGTGTCAAAATTGACAAAAAATAGATTTTTAAAACAAATATTATATTAGTAATTGTTATTTTATTCCTAAAAATCTATGGTTCGGAAAAATGAATTATATAAGGTTATATATATTAATAATAAACAACTTGGGGTTCGTTTGTATTCTTATAGTAAGTTTATTAACCTTATAGTATAAGAACAAAAGAAGACATAGTAAAAGTAAAATTATTTAACTTAATGAAAAATCTAAATGATAAGGTTAAAATAGGAACCTAAACGTGTCTAAATTCTATTGGATGAGAGGATTTAGACCCATACCCACCTTGGCTTCGAAATAAATCAATTTAGAGCTATTAAAAACCGAATTTGACTTTATAATAAAATAATAGTTTTAGTTATTCCAAAGGTGCCCCTCTCCTCCCTTATAAAAGGGCACCTCCTCCCCCTCTTCCTCACACCACTTTGAGACTTCAAGTTCGGCCAAATCCTGAAAATTTATCCTCTACACTTCCCTAGAAACATCCTAGAGGTTCTGGTCTTCTTCAAAGACCTATTTTAGTGGCCTAAAAGGAGGTCTCAAAGAAGCACTTCAAAGAAGAGGTAATGTCCGTTACCGATTCTTTCATCTTTATTTCTTCTTCCACATCTTTTTATTTAGTTGTTTCATTATGAAGTAATAACATCAGTATCAATAATATTCTGATATGTTATTATAAGTATTAAACAACCCTATTTCACCATCTATCCATCCTACGGAAAAAGAAATCACCGCGCGTGCGTACGTATGGAATACCATCTCCACACCGTGGTGTAATCTATTTTTCACCACCACCTTACTTGGATGGGTATAATGGTGTAAATAATAACTATATATGACTATTATAAAGTGATATTGATTCTGAAATAGTATAAATACACTCCAATAGAATTCCAAGATCATATGAACGATATCATCATTTGTGCGTACGTACGGAATACAGCTCCACGATGTGATGCGACTCGTTCTACATGATCTTTATTGCATAATTATTATATAAATAAATTTAATGAATGAATATGATATATATTACACTAATAACATTATGGAAATTAGGTATCTATAACCTAAAGATAAGAATAAGAATTTATTCGACAAAACACGCATAAGAACAAAAAGTAATAAACACCCGAATAACAAGTAGTAATGAAATATTACTAATAAGAAGATAAGAATATGACCATATATGATATCATAACAATAAGTATGATTCTGGAATAAGTCAATAAAATTATTTAAATCATTATATAGGAGGTGCAGACACTTACGAAGAAAATCAGACCTAAGGTAAGGGAGAATATCACAATCTCATTTTTATCCGAGATTTTTTATACATTGGTATTTACTGGGGTTTATTTTTTCATCCACATCCATGTTTCCTTAATATGTAATATTATTTCCATCCACCAACAATTGTTTAAATCAAATTTTACCCTTCAGTGAGTTTTTAGTAAAAGATATGAAAGGAATATTTTGTCGTTTTTCATATGAGGTATTTTTTTGACTTTTCCGACAAAAGTACAAGAAGAATGTTTTTTTTAACTTATACAGCATGAATGGATTTTTAAAAAATTATTTCCAAGAATATTCTTTTACATGTTTCATGTTTATTTTTAATCAACATCTTTTAGTTTAAAATTGTATGACATTTTAAGAAAGGAAAAATGTTTTAGAAAGGATATTTTTTCTCAAGAATGGAGTTCAAGTGTTTTATTAAAATTATTTTCCATCTAAGATAATAAAGGGTTCTGTTTCTATACCTATTAGTAAATTGATTTGATTATGTTGTGATGGGATTATTGTTATGAATTCCTTTATCTTATATGAATTGTTTTATGATGTCACGATGTTTAGGATTCCCATTTTTATTACATGGGTTATGCTATGATGTATGGTTTATGATTTTGTGGTACACATAAGAATGGTATCATTATGTGATGGGTGGGACCTATATATCCATCCTAATGAATTGGGTAAAGATTTTATATCTCATGAGATAGACATGGCTGGAACGGCAGGTTAAACCGGTTTAGTGAAACATGACTGAAATGAGGAGTGAACTCGGTTTAGAAATGGAATTTGTCCACTAAGATAGTCCTTGCAATGAGTCTTGACTAATAAAAAATGATTCTCTATGATTATGTGTGTATGACACAGAGTTTCATGTTTTAAGTTATGATTATTGGGATTACATTTCACTACTATGATTTATCCCATGTTATGAAATTACGATCTCTTTTGCAGTTTATGATTTCCAAAAGTTATGTTCTTAAGTATATGATGTGATTGTTATTTGTTTTGTTTACCCTTACTGAGAATTTGAGCTCACCCTTTTGTATGTTATATTTCCCCAGGTCAGGAAGAAGGTTATTAAGTAGGATATGCCAAAAAGGGACTCTAGATTTGATGAAATAAGTGGGAGGCAAAGTTGATGCTTTATGAACCAGTTGTTTATGTTTCCCAGTTTCTAAAGACTCTATACCTATATGGTCCTTTCCTGGTTTTGTTATATGTTGTAATAAGTGTGATTCAATTTTTGAAGTACTAACAATGTATGTAAAGTATGGGTCGTTATAGTTGGTATCAGAGGAAAGGTATAGTCAAACTTTGGAAACTAGGATGTGAAAGCCTTAGTAAGAACCCTAATGATAAGTCTAGGCATAGAACACAATCTTAGTGTTTTAGAAATGGCCATGAATAACCTAGGATAAGACCTTAAGTGTGAAATTTTATTCTTGATTATGTGATTTTCCTATTATAATTAGTGTTGCTCACACTATTCTTCTTGGTTTTAGTCAATGGATGGAACCCGAAGGAACCGTGTTAATGTGGAATGTGACGGGCAATGCAATGATTGTCCCCCTAAGCAACCAAACGTTATGGGAACTAGAATGAAAAATCTTGTAGCCATGCTCAAACAACTTTCTCAAGCTATGAATCATGCAGGACTTCTAAACGAGCAAAGGAATGAGCAACATTCTGTTGAATCCTTCATGAGACATCGTCCACCATCATTCAGCGGGTCTACTGATCCATTAGTTGTTGAACAATGGATTAGTACTACTGAAAAGATATTTTCAGTTCTTCAATGTTCTGAGCATGATAAAGTCATCATATCAGTGTATCGTTTGGAAAGTGATGCTGATCAATGGTGGAATCTTATTAAGAATATGAGGCAAAGGGATGAAATTGAGTCCATGGAATGGGACGAGTTCAAGAACTTATTTTTCAATAAGTACTTCCCTCGTATTCTCCAAACAAAGATGGAGATAGAGTTTCTTGAACTGAAGTAAAAGGTGGATGAATCTGTTGGTACCTATGAAGCAAATTTTACAAGACATGCAAGGTATGATTCTGGTATTATTATCCAACCTGAGAGTAAGATCGATCGATTCTTTAGTGGCTTAAAATCAAGTCTTCGAAGGGAGTTAGACATAAGGGACTCTAATAGCTAAGAGGAAATTGTTCGATGTTCTCTCAAAGTTGAGATGGAGATTTGAGTAACCCATCAGTCATGTGGGATTGATAAGAAGAGGAAAATGGAATTCAAAGGAAAATATAAAGAGCGCACTGAAAAGAAGATGAGCTTTCCCTTATGCTCAAATTGTGGAAAGAAACATAGAGGGAGTTTTCTTAAAGGGACAAGTAAATGTTTCAAATGTGGAAAGGAAGGTCATTGGGCATTTGAATGCCCCAATGATGGGAAGAAGATGTCTAATGATGCAAACAAAGGAAGGGACACACAGAATGAACCTACTACACTTCAATGTTTCAAGTGCAACGAGATGGGGCATTATGCCAATCAATTCCCAAATCCAAGGGTCGATGATGATGGTCGACGTCAACAAACTCTAAAGGCTAAAGATAAAGGAAAGTCACATGAAATTTCTATCAGCGTTGTGGAGTACGATAACAATGTGGTGAAAGGTACACATAGCATCCAATCTAAAGTAGAAAATGATTTATTTGATTCTGGATCCACCCACTCTTTTATTTCTGATGAATTTTCTAAGGATATCACCGTATTACCTCAACAATTAGATGTTGAGTTAGCTGTGACAACCCCTAATGGAACGACAATCACATCAAAAGTTTATAATTATTCTCCGATCGAATTTTGTGGGAAAGTGCTTCCGGAAAATCTTGTGATCCTTCCTATAGTGGAATTTGATGTGATTCATGGAATGGATTGGCTTACTTTAAATGGAGCTCATATCAATTTCCAAAGAAGGGAAGTCACATTTCATATTCCAGATCAATCTATGATCGTCTATCAATGCAAGGATGAACATAACCTTCCAGTGGAAATTCCTTCCATCTTATGGGTCTTGATTCCACTAAATGAAGGTTATTTATCTCAAATGGTTGGTGAGAAACTCATGATTAAGAATATTCCCATTGTACGGGAGTTTGATGATGTCTTTCCAGAGGAATTATCGGGTCTTCCACCAAATCGCGAAGTTGAGTTTTCAATAGAACGTGTACCAGGTGCTTTTCCTATTTCAAAGACACCTTATAGAATGGACCCAATTGAGTTGCAGGAATTGAAGAATCAACTCCAAGAGAATCTTGATAAGGGGATCATACGCCCTTGTGTGTCACCTTGGGGAGCACCTATTCTATTTGTTAAGAAGAAAGATGGATCAATGAGACTCTACATTGATTATCGAGAACTTAACAAGATCACTATCAAGAACAAATATCCTCTCCCACGCATTGATAACTTATTTGACCAACTACGAGGAGCTCAATACTTTTCCAAGATTGATCTTCATTTAGGGTATCATCAATTAAGGGTCAAAATGGGGGATATACCAAAGACGGCTTTCTGTACAAGGTACGGACATTATGAATTTATAGTGATTCCATTTGGTCTTACTAATGCCCTTACTATCTTCATGGATCTGATGAATAGAGTCTTTAGAGACTATCTTGATCAGTTTGTAGTAGTCTTTATAGACTATATTCTGGTATATTCAAAGAGAGAGGAAGAAAATGAAGATCACTTGAGAATTATATTGAAGACCCTAAGAAGGGAGAAGATTTATGCCGAATTTACCAAGTGTGAATTTTGGCTACAAAAAGTTTCATTATTGGGTCACATAATCTCAAAAGAGGGGATATCTGTGGATCCAGCAAAAACTGAGGTTATCGAAAGATGGTCCAGACCAAAAAAAGTAACTGAGATCCGAAGTTTTCTTGGTTTGGCTGAATATTATCGATGTTTTGTGAAAGATTTTTCATGATTATCTAATCCAATCACCATGTTGACTCGGAAAGGAGTTAAGTTTGTCTGGACGGAGGAATGTGAAGAGAATTTCAAGGAGTTGAAAAGAAGGTTATCCAGTGCACCTGTGCTCACAGTGCCTTGTAGTGGAGAAAGTTTTGTGATCTACAGTAATGCATCCAAGATGGAATTGGGGTGTGTTATTATGCAAAATGATATGGTGATAGCTTATGCCTCACGACAGTTGAAAATACATGAGAAAAATTACCCAACTCATGATTTGGAGTTAGCTGCGATAAGCTTTGCATTAAAAATTTGGAGGCATTATCTTTATGGTGAAAGGTGTGATATTTATACTGATCATAAAAGTTTTAAGTATATTTTCACACAAAAGGAGCTGAATATGCGCCAAAGAAGATGGTTGGAGCTGATTAAGGATTATGACAGCTCAATCCATTACCACCCTGGGAAAGCAAAAAAGGTGGAAGATGCATTAAGTCGACAAGACCATGCCAGTTTATCCATGATGTGGATCAGAAAAGATCCAATATTTATGGATTTACAAAGGATGGATCTTTGAATTATAATGGAAGGGGAAAAATCTTATCTTTCTCAAATGAATGTTCAACCATCTATACATGTGATGATTAAAGAGGCACATAAAGAAGATGTCGAGTTACAAAAGAAGTTGAGAAATGCTCCTGAATTCAACCTTAATTGTGATGGGATTATAAAGTTCAAGAATCGAGTTTCTGTTCCTCCCATCCCGGAATTAAAGTAGGAGCTACTAGATGAGGCTCATAGTTCTTCATTTTCTATTCATCCTGGAAGCATGAAGATGTATAGGGACCTGAAAGAGTACTTCTGGTTTGATGGAATGAAAAGAGATTTTGCTGAATATGTCTCTCGATGCTTGGTTTGTCCGCAAATTAAAGTTGAAAGATAGAAGACTAAGGGGATGTTACAACTATTACCCATACCCGAATGGTTATGGGAAAACATCACTATGGACTTTGTCACAGGACTTCCTAAAACATCCAAAGGCAATAATGCTATCTGGGTCATAGTTGATCGTCTTACAAAGTCTTCATACTTCATCGCTATTAGAGAGTATTTCTCTCTAGATCAGCTTGCCAGGATATATGTGAAGGAAGTGGTAAGATTGCAACGAGTACCACTTTATATTATATCTGATCGGGATCCGAGGTTTACCTCAAAGTTCTGGCGAAGTCTTCAGCATACTCTGGATACAGAGTTGAGTTTCAGCACTACTTATCATCCCCAGACAGACGGTCAGTATGAGAGAACAATTCAAACTCTAGAAGATATGATGAGAGCTTGCTCTATGGATTTGAAAGGTGGTTGGAATCAACAACTACCTTTGGTGGAATTTTCTTATAATAATAGATTTCACTCCAGTATTCAGATGGCTCCTTATGAAGCTCTCTATGGAAAGAAATGCAGGACTCCAACTTGCTGGGATGAAGTTGGGGAAAGAAAGCTATTAGGACCTGATCTCGTTGATGAAATGGCAGAAAAGGTCAGATCTATTCAACAACACATAAGAGCAGCTCAGAGTCGACAGAAAAGTTATGCCGACAACCGTAGAAAAGACCTAGAGTTTGAAGTGGGTGATAATGTTTTCTTACGAATATATCCTTGGAAGAGGGTCATGAGATTTGGAAAGAAGGGGAAGTTGAGCCCTAGATATATCGGTCCTTTCGAAATACTAGATCGTGTTGGGAAGGTAGCTTACCAATTGGCGCTTCCACTGAATCTCTCACAAGTTCACGATGTGTTCCATGTATCTCTCCTGAGAAAGTACATACATGATCCTTCACATGTACTAAGCTCAGAAGTTGTACCGTTGGAGCAAGATCTTTCTTATGAAGAACAGTCGACAGAGATTTTGTATCGTAGCGAAAAAGTCCTAAGAAAAAAGACCACTCGATTGGTGAAAGTTTTATGGAGGAACCACCAATTAGAGGAAGCTACATGTGAGCTTGAGGATATGATGAGGGAGAGGTATCCTCATATGTTTGGTACAAAGTGATGAATTTCGAGGCCGAAATTCATTTTAAGGGTGGTAGAATGTAACACCCGAGACTTTTATGTGAAATATTTTTTTTATGTTATATAAATCATCAAAGGAATCTTTCACTACACACAACACTAGCTTGGCTTTCATTACACACAACCGCGACCTTCCTGGATAGCTTGCGTCGTACGCAATACCGAGTTTCACTAAACAATGATATGCTATTAAAATATTATTAAAACTAGCCGTTATAAATAGTAATAACCACTTTTTGAAATTTTATAAATTTTATTTTTCAAAATGGACTTCATTCTTGGATTCGGAATATCGAAATTAGCATAGGGTGACGTTTTGGTATTTTTCTGAAAACTTTCATTTTTTGATGAATAGTGAAACCACTAAGTGGTAGTTAAAAAACTGAATTTTTTATAAAACTTAATTTTACCGCTTCTGTGAGTGGAATTTCGAAAATCCGAGAGACACGGTTGATGTCAATAAGTAAAATGTGGTTCAATGAGATGAAAATAATTTTTGGTGAATAGTATCTTTTTACTTTTTTTACAACTGTTAAAAGTAAATAGGGTAATTAAGTGTAAAAATGATATTATTATTACCCTAAAACATTCCTAATTATATTGGATAAGTGTAATTCGACCAAAAACAACCTTAGGAATAAAATATGACCATTTAGGCCCACTTGGATTAGATTTGGACATTTATTATTAATTTATTTAAAGAAGGGTTAAATTAGTTAAAATCAATGTTTAATAAGAAAATCATTTTTAATATAGGGTTATACATAAGATAAAATCGACTATAAATATTCATTAGAAATATAAAAAGATTTCCTACATAATTATATTTTATTTTTAATTTTTAGACGTTATATAGTTTAATTTATTTATGACACAATTATGATGCAGTAATTATCTTATTAATGAAATATTGACATAATTGATGTTATAAATACCCAAATAAATGTAATTTGAGACCTTTTATGAATTAAAATAATTTTATAGGTTAACATGACATGTTAATATATATTTAATTAACTGTTTTCGAACTAATCATTCTCTTATGATTTTCACAAAAATCAATTACTAAATAGTGTCAAAATTGACATAAAATAGTTTTTAAAACAAATATTATATTAGTAATTGTAATTTTATTCTTAAAAATCTAAGGATCGGTCAAATGACTTATGTAAGGTTATTTATATTAATAATAAACAACTTGGGGTTCGTTTGGATGCTTATAGTAAGATTATTAACCTTATAGTATAAGAACACAAGAAGACACGGTAAAAGTAAAATTATTTAACTTAATGTTAAATCTAAATGATAAGGTTAGAATTGGAACCTAAACTTGTCTAAATTTTATTGGATGAGAGGATTGCGACCCATACCCACCTTATCTTCGAAATAAATCAATTTGGAGCTATTTAAAACAGAATTTGACTTTATAATAAAATAATAGTTTTAGTTATTCCAAAGGTGCCCCTCTCCTCCCTTATAAAAGGGCACCTCCTCCCCCTCTTCCTCACACCACTTTTAGCCTTCAATCTCGGTCAACCCCTTCCAATTTCTCCTCTCAACTTCCCTAGAAACATCTTAGAGGTTCTGGTATTCTTCAAAGACCTATTTTAGTTCCCTAAAAGGAGGTATCAAAGAATCACTTCAAAGAAGAGGTAATGTCTGTTACCGATTCTTTCATCTTTATTTTCTTCTTCCACTTCTTCTTCTTTAGTTGTTTCATTATGAAGTAATAACATCAGTATCACTCATATACTGATATGTTATTATAAGTATAAAACAACTCTATTTCACCATCTATCCATCCTACGGAAAAAGAAATCACCGCGCGTGTGTACGTACGGAATACCGTCTCCACACTTTGGTGTAATCTATTTTCCACCACCACCTTACTTGAATGGGTATAATGGTGTAAATAATGACTATATATGACTATAATAAAGTGATATTGATTCTGAAATAGTATACATACACTCCAATACAATTCCACAATCACGGGAACGATATCATCACTCGTGCGTACGTACGGAATACCGTCTCCATGATGTGATGCGAATCGTTCTACATGATCTTCATTGAATAATGATTATATAAATAAATTGAATGAATTAATATGATATATATTAGGCTAATAAAATTCTAGAAATGAGGTATCTATAACCTAAAAAGAAGAATAATAATTTATTCGACAAAACACGCATAAGAACAAAAAGTAATAAACACCCGAATAACAAGTAGTAATGAAATATTACTAATAAGAAGCTAAGAATATGACCATATATGTTATGTAATAAGTCAATAAAATTATTTAAATCATTATACATGAGGTTTAGACACTTACGAAACAAATCGGACCTAAGGTAAGGGAGAATATCACAATCTCATTTTTATCCGAGATTGTTTATACTTTGGTATTTACTGGGGTGTATTTTATCATCCACATCCATGTTTCCTCAATATGTAATATTATTTCCATCCACCTACAATTGTTTAAATCCAATTTTACCCTTCAATGAGTTTTTAGTAAAAGACATGAAAGGAATATTTTGTCGTTTTTCGTATGAGGTACTTTTTTGACTTTTCTGACAAAAGTATGAGAAGAATGTTTTTTTACTTATACGGCATGAATGTATTTTTAAAGAATTATTTCCAAGAAGATTCCTTTACATGTTTCATGTTTATTTTTAATCAACATCATTTAGTTTAAAATTGTTTGACATGTTAAGAAAGGAAAAATGTTTTAGAAAGGATATTTCTCTCAAGAATGGAGTTCAAGTGTTTTATCAAAATTATTTTCCATCTAAGATAATAAAGGGTTCTGTTTCTATACCTATTAGTACATTGATTTGATTATGTTGTGATGGAATTATTTTTATGAATTCCTTTATCTTATATGAATTGTTTTATGATGTCACGATGTTTAAGATTCCTATTTTTATTATATGGGTTATGGTATGATGTATGGTTTATGATTTTGTGGAACACATAAGAATGGTATAATTATGAGATGGGTGGGACCTATATCTCCCTCCAATGCATTGGGTAAAGATTTTATATCTCATGAGATAGACATGGCTGGAACAGAAGGCTAAACCGGTTCAGTGAAACAAGACTGAAACGAGGAGTGAACTCGGTTCAGAAATGGACTTTATCCACTAATATAGTTTTGGCAATGAGTATTGACTAATAAGAAATGATTCTCTATGACTATGTTTGTATGCCACAATGTTTCAGGTTTTATGTTATGATTATTGGGATTACATTTCACTACTATGATTTATCCCATGTTATGAAATTACGATCTCTTTTGCAGGTTAATATTTCCTAAAGTTATGTTCTTAAGTATATGATGTGATTGATATTTCTTTTGGTTACCCTTACTAAGCATTTGAGCTCACCATTTTGTATGTTTTATTTCCCCAGGTCAAGAAGAAGGTTATTAAGTAGGATATTCCAAAAAAGGACTCTAGATATGATGAAATAAGTGGGAGGAAAAGTTGATGCTTTATGAACCAGTTGTTTATGTTTCCCAGTTTCTAAAGACACTATACCTATATGGTCCTTTCCTGGTTTTGTTATATGTTGTAAGAAGTGTGCTTCAATTTTTGAAGAACTAACAATGTATGTAAAGTATGGGTCGTTATAGTCGCATGACGAAGTTATATTCAAAACACGATTTTCCTAAAAAAATAAAAAAAATTTTATTTAAATATTATTATTAAGATTTTTTTAAAACCTTCCACGAGTCACGTTTCATATACCATGGTTTTCATGTTGAGAACGCATCCATCATAATTTGTAGTTTATTTTCAATTTCAATATATCTATCAAAATATTTATGTTTCTATCTCTAATAAAATTCTTATCCCATGAATTTACATAGATTCTTCACCCGAATTTTCAGTCACCGTTCTGGACACATCTGAGCTCCTAATGGCATCCTGGAAACATCAAACTACCCCTGCACCATCTGGATTCCACCCTTCGACGGTCTTCCATTGACGCCTTCCACTAGCCACACCTGCTCAGGCGTCCTATTTACAAAATTGTAACCCCAAATTCCACTTAGTCATCCACATGACTCTACCTGAGTCAGAGTTGACTCCCGGCCACCATGGACTCACCGTTTCACCCTGATCTGCCGACCACATTACCCAATGCCGTGCTAGACTACCCCACTCTTGCCTGCTCATCCCGGCTCCACCATGCTCCGCCACATCGTACTGCTGATGGAACCACCTCAGCCTTCACGGTGAGAAACCTCATGCTGCCACCTATCCGAACAGCCTAGCCAGACACATGCCGCAACAACATCAGACCACCTTCGTGCCCTGGTCAGAATCTCACCACCACCTCACCCCTTTCACGGGCCTCCACAACTTCATTCTAAGCCCGAAAATTGTGACAACCACAGATTCATGATCCTTCGGTCTAGATCTCCACGTCCTTATTCCATTTTCAACAAAACATTGAAATCTTGATGCGCTTAATTATTTAGTGATGAAGAACACGATAAAAATAAAATAGAAATTATCATGGTGTATGTGCGGATCGATGCACATATTTTTTTGTAAATATTTTTTGAGAATAAAAAACATAGGTAATTGAAAATTAAATATTTCTCATACTCAATGAAATTTAAATTCATGATAAACAAGATTTAATTAGTTCAACCTACTGTTTTTTGATCCACGACATAATTTATTAAATTCGAGTTCATCATAAAAATTCAACCAGGGTATGGAATCCACAAAGATAAATCCTAACTCGATTGTATCCATTAGGTGATGATAGATATCAAACTTTCACAATGATGAGAAGAAGATGTTGTGTTTTTCATACTTCAATCTACCTAGATTTTAGGCTTCATTGTTCTTCATTCATTAATAGAAATGGGAGGAGAGGAGAAGAAGGGAGGGATTATCGTCATTTGCAAAAAAGAATTTTTCAGGACAACCCCCTCTAAAACAAGAATTTATAACCTCTCTCTAGGTTAAAATAAATTAATCAAAAAATTAAATAAATTATTATTTAATTATTTAATTAATCTTCCATGCTAGCACACATTCCAACCTCCTGACAGCGATAAAGGTTATACTATACCTTGGATAAAACCTATGTTAGGAACTTATCGGTGGTCTCAAATTTCTTATCTAATTCCCCATCCGAGATATATTCGAGTTTGATCTATTAAATGACTAAATTAATGATATAATTTATCCATTTAACACACCAACAATGATTGAGGGGTCCGAACATCCCGTGACGACTCATTTTATGTTGTGCCTAGAGGAAACACTAGGTTCCAGACCCAACCGGGGTCCCGTATTTCTAATCCAAACAACCTTTTAAGATATATACAATTTTATTTAGTTAAATGCACATGAATAATTTGAAAACACTTAAATTTTTTAAAAAAATTAATTTCAGGCACACCGGGCCACAGAATTTCATGCCAACTTAGCACCAAGCTTTGGCAATATTTATAGAAATATTTCAGAGTATTATTAGGGAAAAACTTGGTCTCTATACATAACGTCTCAAAAGACCTAAACTATTCAAACCCATCCTAATGGTTCATAAATAAAATGTGAAATAACATAATAATATCACCTTGGAGTCTCAATGCATGTGTGTAGTATTATCCCTACTTGTAATGCACTAGTGAATATTTAGTTAATACCAACCATAAAAATTTAGAAGTTATTTCCACCAAGCACATCTATGATATAGTCGAATCCACTTGCCAGCGTCTAGGAAGGGATGTATTTTATAGGAAATCCACACTCCTTTATTTAACACAAGATAATATTTAATTATATACATAAGCTAATGTAAGGATTCTCACTAAAGATTTCACTTCTTAGTTTCCAAAAATAATTCAACCCTACTCCATTACCAACTAAGGTGATACAACTAATTCATATGTAAATATTGCATCTTATATAGTGAATATTCATTAAATATCATTAGGATAAGAATGTAAACTATAATTTTTTTTGATTCTTTGGAAACATGGATACAAGAAAAAATGGTACCTAAAAGATCTACATCTTTACCATTTAGTTCTTCATCATTATCACCCTTCCTAGATATATCATACTTAAATCCACTGTTAATATCCTAAGGAATAGGAAACATAGAAAAGGGTGATAATAGAAATTTGGTAAGGGTAAAAATATGACATATTGATTATAAGAGGATAATATGATCATAAGGGCATGATAACACTCTCAAGTAGATGTTCTCAATATAATAAATTCAAACCCAGAAAATATGTGATCATAAACTCCAAAATCATATCATAACTAGATTCCTGATTAATAACTGTGTCAAAGAAGTAATCACCATTCAAGTGTTATAACATAAGAAAGTGGAATGATAATCATAAGAATCCTTTAGATTTTAAATATAGAAATTCACAATCGTGTACACACATAATTTTTAGTCATATCAATAAAGTGATCATTCTCATGCATTTAAATGTGAAAATAGAATTTTGGAATTTTTTCCACACATTTTCTAGTGATCATATCTAGACACAATCATACTCATGCATCAAACTGTTGAAAAATCTATTCAAAATCATGGAAACTATTTTCATCATCATCTCCTAAGATATCAATATCAAAATGTCTTGTGTATTGTAGGTATATAATATATCCAAATATCACTAAATCATTATCCATTCTTATATATGACTAAATATCATAAAATTATTATGATATCATCTTAGCATTACCCATTTAAAATAAATAGTATTCATAAACAACAAATCATCATAATCATAAACCATCCAAAGAAACAATAAGGATGGAATAATAGGATCACAACTGTAGTAAATGACATGTAACATCAATGGTTGTTATCATAAATGAAAAATTATATTAAATGATAATTGGAAATTGTCATTAGGAAAATACAATTTTCAATTTTGATTCACCTCTTTAATATAAAACTATTTCAGAAATATTTTGGGAATAAATTTCTTTGAAGGTTAACCAGGAAATTTGTAAATTCAACATTAATTCATTGAGTGTCCAAGGTGGTAGAAGCTTTATTTCATTATGTAATTTATTGAAATAAAAAATTTGTTCATAAATTCATTAATAAGTACTTCATTCATAAAATTAAAATAAATTTATTATTTAAAAAAAATTAAACAAATTGGGTGAAAATTAATATATAAATAATTAAATCTTAATAAAACAATTCTTTAGAGATTTTTAAATAATAGTTATATAGAGGGGAAAGATTCCCCACCAATTGACAAGAAATAAAGCTGAATTTTTAAAAAACAGTTCTGAATCATCACAAGTACCGAAGAGAATAAAATGGTATTAAAATTTAAAAATTACAAAAATAAACTGAGGACAATAAAATTAAAGACATGTATCAGAAATGGATCATATAATTTATCTAAATGAAAATTCAATTGTAAATAATTCCTATTAAAATTATATTGAAACAAAAATCCCTCACAAAAAGACTTATTTTTCTTCGTATTTTTTCAAATATCCAGTATAATAAATATCTATTTATTTTAAATATATTATAAAACCATAATCATATAAACCATAAAATATACCATTTACTTATGATATCTTATCACCTGTTTAATAACAATTCTTTATTAAAATCACTAGTTTCAGTGATAACTGAATTTTTTCTTACTTATTTAAATTCCGATGACCCTTTCCAAATATTTAAAGGTGGTATAAGAAGAAAAAAATTTAAAGTACTTGGTTAATAGTTACACCTCTTCATTGAAAAACCTCTTTTTTCTTACACCTTAAGCCCTGAAGAGAAGGTATTTTGGGAGGACCATAATCACCATAATATTGGTATGTAATCTAGGAAGTTATTAGGAGAGGTATTTTCAAAGATAATATTTTCAAACATTGTGAATAATAGAGGTTAGGAGGTTCTCTATTATATGTGATGGAAAAGAAACACTTAGGATTACTTAAAATATTAACTAAAATATATATAATAATCATGTAAAGTGGAACAAAGAAACCCAATTTTTTTTTGAAAAAGTGTTATAAGGTCGAAATAAAGTCTACCAATTAAATTTATAGAAGTTTTGGTTACATTTTAACCCTTATTTCTCATCCACTTTATCCCAATTTTAATGTTAACAATGATAACTTAACTTCTACCCATGATAACATAATTATACGAACAAAATTAAAATATCCACTCTAAAAATATTGTACACGCTTATTTAAAATTTATAATCCATTGTTTATAAACTATATTTATATAATGTATAATTAAATAATATTATAATAGTGAAAAATAGACAAAAAAGAGTTTTTAAGAAAATACCTGATTTAAGTGTAAAAATCATTTTTCCTTGATGTGAATTAATAAGTTTATTGACATGAATTTTTCAGTTAAAAAAATAATTGAAGTTTTTAATTATTTTAGATTAAACCAAAATTAAATGTAATCTTCCAACTATTTCATTAAATTAAAAATCCTTAAAATAGTTTTTAATTTAATAAAAATATAACCTATGTCCACAAAAGTGAAGCTACAGTTCCTTAAATCAAAATAATGATTCAAAGTACATTATTTAACTCCTTTAAAACATATTTGGTTGATAAAATGGTTTAATTTTTTTAATATATGCTTACATGATAAAACCGTCAAAAAAGTGGCTATATTGGAATGTTTTTTTATTTTAACTATTCACCCAATAATCAAACATTTTAGAAAAAACTCAAAACCTCATCCAAAGATAAATTTGAAATGATGAATACAAAAATTAAATCCATTTTTTAATTTTTTTAAAGTGGAGTAAATTAATTATAATATCTTCGCTGAAATATACAATAAAATTAATTTAAAAAAATATTTTTTGAAACAGAAAAATAATTTAATAAAAACTTTCAAATTATTTATTAAGAATTAATCAAAAATTAATTAATTTTATAAAACATTTATAAATTTATTTTTTAATTTTTTATTCCTCTTCATATTTTAAATTCTAACTGTTATGTTATAAAAATTACATTTAACTAAAAATATTTTATAGTACATGAAAATTATATTAAACGCCAGTATTTCAGGTTAAGAATGATATTAAACACTGAAATTTTATTTAATGAAAAATATATAATAATTTATAAAGGATTTAGAAGGGAATTGTGAGAGTATATGCATCGGGGTGATGGAATCCAAGATCCAATGTGTAGAAACCATAACTCCAGTTACCCAAAGCTGTTGTCTTCTTATTACTTTGGTACAAGATATAAGGGATTTCACTATATGAGATTGATTAGTTTTTCATCCTAGAAAATCCAATAAAAATCATTATTCCCATATTATATTGTAAATATAAAATACATATCAATATAAAAATTCTCTCATCCTTTTTATTATTCATAATATCCTTATTTATATCTTGGAAAAAGGAAATCAAATAAAATTTGAGCATAGATGATCGGTTAGGGTTATATAAAATTGAATCTATCTCATTTAAATATGTAATAATCATTATGGAAATTAAATAACTAAAAAACATTCCATTTAATCAATAAATTGAGCATAAAAAGTATCCAAAGATAATATCAAGGTTTATAATCTCCTAGATGGTAAAAAATGAATTCTCAAGGAAAGAAATGATTAATATTATACATCATGATTCAACCATAATTATATATTTACTATTAAATCATTGTTACAATATAATTTAATATATGGTTAGGTATACAAAAAAACTATATAATAAGGAAATCAAACTGATTTGCCTCATGATACCTATTAATTCATTGAGGGTATATCTATAATTGTGACAAACCTATCACATTAGGTCCGATGAATTCCTAATATATTTATTGGTCAATTTAATTCATAAAAAAATATTCCATATGAAAAATATATGTATGGAGTAATGAATATAAAATCTTAATATTTCCCAAATCAATCGAATAAATTTTATAATAACACACTCTATGTAATCATTAAATACGGTTAAGGAAATAATCATATAAATGATATAAATAATATGCATATTTTATATAAATGCATTGTTTAATGAACAATGATCATAAGAATGTTGGGGTTATTACCAAAGGATGGCAGAGCAATGGGAGAATAGGGAGAATGGGTAGAACCCTATGTCCAATGAATCTGATAACCATGAGAATATGATCCCTATAAGAATTCAATGTAAATCCACAATCATTGATCATATTGGGTGTAAGGATCTATTTTTTCTTGTATGAATGAAATTGGATGTGGCAGATCGTACTCTGAAAAATGTCGCAAGTGTTAAAATAATTTTTTCTAATGTAGTAAAATCTATCGCAGATCCTTCCTCAGAATTTGATATACCTACCCTAGAAAGATTATAAATATTGGGAAGATTTCTCACATTTCAACAAACTAGGAGGTTGTGGAGGAACGAGTGAATTCATGTCGAGAATCCATTTTTATGCATGTTCTTTTTAGAATGGTGAGAGGCTATGGAATTTTGGATATCCTTTGATAAGTATCACTACGATTTGAGGATTCTATGATTCGAAGATGATAGAAATGGTTCTTAGCTATCAACAAGAAGTTTTTTCATAATATGAACTCAAGTATTGATCATTTAGTTTTTGGTTTCTCCCTCTGAGGCATGGATTCCATCGAAATATAGATTATGTATGAAACACTCCCACACAAATTAGAATCTAAATTTTTAGATTTAACTAGATTTTCTATCATCTACGGATCCTTTGGTATATATCCTCTATTGTGGGAAATATTATTTGTATGGATAGAAAAATTGGTTTCCCATGATATAGGAACTTTTCTAGGATCTTGGGGGAAGTGCACATGTCTAACACCCTTGAAGAGGAAGTTGTTTGGACTAAAACATATGATATTGTGAATCTAATTATTAATTATGAAAGGAAGCTAATGTTTTGTTCGAGGTTTATTTTATTTGGCCATATCATATCTAAATGTAAGAGAGATAAATAGTGTGTATTTTTTCACATGAAGGGGAATGATGATGTCTCTTATTGAAATATGGAATGAAAGGATAAGGCCCTACCTCTTTTTTCATAGGAAAAAATAATTCATAGTCATTCTGGTGTGGACAATATGAGAAATGGGTCTACAAAATCACATGTGGATGTGGATCATAATGGCCCTAATCCTGGTATCAATTTTGGCCCTATAATCGATCTGTTGAATGTATTAGACAACACTATGGTTATGAAACTGAAAATGACTATTAAAGGAAGAAATGTTCAACCTAGCTGTCCCCCTTACAACCTTAATGGAAGTAATCCAGACCCTATTGATGTTTTAGAGATTGAGAATCCATTGGGACCTCATTATGTTATGGTGGAGGATGATCTTGGTGATAGGCACCCCCTATTATTTTGATAAAAGTTTCTACTTGATTTTTTATTATGGTGATGTAGATGCTAATGCATATGTTCTATAGGCTATACTAACTAGGTCACCTCTTTTTCACCTTGAGATATTGGATGAATCGGAACATCTAGACCAATAATATAAACCATGCTCATACTTAATATCATTGATAGATCGTGAAGTATTCCATATAGCCTATATATGGTCCAGTGATGCACACATATATCATGCAGACAGGTAGTGGTGGGTCTGCGAAGATTATGCCTATAAGTTTTGTAGAAGATATTGGTAGTTTTCGTCACTCAACAGGGATGAAAACCATTATTGGGCATGATGGAATTCGAGCCACTCAACCCACTTCCACTCCTGAATCAAATGAATCATTCTTAAAGGTTCCCTCTTAAAGTATTTAAATAAAGGAAACCCCATCTGTAAAGGCTTCTGAGACTATACTATCCAAAAAACTTTGACTCCATTATGGGGATGATTCTAGAGTGATGATGTTGAGGAGTTGACACACATTGTGCTCAGCGAAGAAAATGTCATGATACTTCCTGAAAAAACCCTTCATAGGATTTTGTTTATTTGGAGGTATTAGGAATGGAAACGACCCCAATGGAAGTGAAAAATAAAGGAAGAATTTGGAATGGGAATTTCCATCCTAGGATGGAAATTTAGGAAGTATTTGTGATAAGGGGCATAGACCCCAAACAATGATGATCTTATATTGTAATTTCAAAGGGTTAGAGAAGTCCAATAGAGTAAAAATACGTAGTCATTTTTTTATTGACAATAAAACAATGATCATTGGAATTTTGGAACCAATAATGTTGTTTTTGAAGAGTAAGGGTTTAAAATGGGAATCTATGGGATGCAATTTTGCCTCAAAAACCTCCAAAATTTCAATATGGATATCCTTCAGATTCTGAAGCATGAAAGTATTCAAATTTCAACTTGTCACAAGAATGTGTAGTGAACAACTGTATGTTTAATAAATTATAGTCATGATAGTCATGTCTCCTTTGTCTATGTGTCAACATCATATATTTAGAGATGGGAACTTTGGAATAATCATAAAGAAATATTGTTTAATGCAACCGAAAAATGGGTTGTTATGGTGGAAATTAATACTAATCTCACAGCTAAGGAGAAAATTGGATCATTATTCAATAAAGTTGTTATTCTCGATTTATTATTCTCTATTGGCCATTTCAACATTGTTGAGGTTATTATTGTGGGATATGTCTTTACCCATAGTAGACACACTCTTAATTGTTAGATGGAAAGAAAAACAGATAGGCTTTTTATTCACTTGTATGAAGGAAAATAATTTAATGTGTTTTCAGAAAATGTGATCCCTAGACATCACTCTTTTCGTATTCCCATAATTTATGATGTCTTCTAAAGAAATAGTCTTTCCATATTCTCTTTTACTTCAACAATTCATGGGGAATTTCTTAATGATGTAAAGGAATGATATTGGAATTTGGAAACTTGTGCCTTTAGGAAGCACTCTTCAAATATTTCTCATAAACTAAAACATGCCAAGAGAATATTGAGAGAATGGAGAAAAATATTTTTCATAACATGATAATGAAATTAAGGATACATAATAGAACCTAATAAGCATTCAAGATAGGAACTAGAATAAGGGTATACTCTCTAGGGAGGGGGTTCCAGCTCACTCAAAGCTGGATGACCTACTCTTCATTAGAGAGTGGATGGTGAAGAATTATTTGAATGAAATATGGATAAAATATGGGGACATTATTTCTGTATTTTTCCAAAAATTACATAGGGAGAATCCGTCTAAAATAATAAACAATGTCATTAGAATGAATGGGCTATTATACACATCTGAACATGACATCACAATGGCTATGTATAATTATTTTTCTGGGATATATGCTGATAAAGGGACTTATAATACATATATAAAGATTAGTAACATTATTCTCCACATTGATGAGTAACATAATGAATGTCTTATCTCTATACCAGAAAATGAAGAAGTTAAAAGAACTCAGTTTTCCCATAACATGGAATGTGATGCTTGCTCTGATGGGATATTAAATAAATTATTCTTATTCTATTGGGACATTTTATTGGATAAAGTGGTTAATTAATTAATGTATTTTTTCATTCAAGTATTTTTATCATATGGGGTTAACTCAAACATTATTACCGAAATACCCAAGAAATATTGTTTTGGGGATTTCAAAGAGGTCAGGCCCATTGGCATTGGGAACAGAATCCCTAATTTTATAGAAAAATCAAAATGATCAAGATGGGGTAAATCCTCAAAGATAACATTATTCCCAATCACAATGGTTTTGTACCAGGAATTTTTTTTCAAAATTTATAATTCAAAACCATGGAAAGTGTCAACATAATGTATTCGAAATCAAAGGAATGTAATTTCTCTCTAAAGAATGATATATCCAAGGATTTTAAGACTCTCAGACAGACTTTACTGCTCAATATTATTAAGAGATATTGTTTCTCCCCGAACATTATCAAAATTGTTAGTTATATTATATCATTACGAGGATGTCTATTCTAATAAATGGATCACCCAGTGATTATTTTAATGTACAAGGGTTAATCGATTGAGGTATCCACTCTCTGGTCTCCTATTTGTTGTTTCTGAATATTATCTTAGTAGATGCATCAATGACCTTCAACAATTTCGACTTTATAAACAAATAATGGAAAGAATGGGTGAACCTAAACTATCACACCTGTTATATATAGAAGAAATATTCCTGTTTGGTCAGGCCTTTAAGAGGACTATTTCCTCTAATGAGGTTGTGTTTACCCACTAAGAGCAAGTTGCAGGTAGGCTATCTCTTAGGATAATTCATTCATTATTTTTGGTGGTGGGATTAGTTTTGGAATGTTGAACAAGATTTGCTGAAGAATTTTATTGAGAAAGGTATATCTTCCCTTCAAATATCATTGGGTCCCAAAATTTTGGGCAATGTAAAGAGCCATTTGCTTAGAGGAAAATGTTTTGTAATTGATAATCAAATCACCATGTACGGGGAAGTCAATTCACCAAGATGGAAGGGTTTTCCTTGTGAATTCTATCTTCACCTATAAATATATATACACCTTATTCATATATATGTGGCCAAGAGGATTCATCATATAGTTGGAAGGCATGATCAAGAACTTAATTTGAACCAGATATTTTCATGAATGAAAACTTGTTACTGTCTCATGGAAGGATTTCATTAAACCCATTAAACAGAGAGGACTTGGCATCAAATATCTCAAAATCATCAATTATGGTCATATTAAAAAATATACATAGAATATTTTGACCTCTAATACATTTTACACTAATTTATTTATAAGTAGATTTAATATAATGCTACTGGATGGTTATTAATATTATCTTGGGTCCTCAGCTTGGCCTTCTATTATGAATTCCTTTAATGATATCGTGAATAACACTAAATGGCTCTTTTCCAATATCTTTGATCTGAATTATTGGAGCACTTCCAGTTTAGACAGACCCCTCAATGACAATATAATCATTCATCAAGATAGACTAAAAAATGAAATTGGTGGTTTAATGGATTCATATAATAATCTTGATTCATTACCATCACATGTCATTGTTAGAGTTCAACATTATGCCTTTATGGATGTTGATACCCCTATTTGGACACCAAATACTAATAGAAAATTAAATTATAAGTATTACTACATGGTGGAGAGCTAGATCGAAAACATTATACCTTCATGGATTTCAAAATTCAATGCACACTTCATTCAACCATCTAGATACATACTTTGATAGAGAATATAGAAAAAACAATTTCTCACATAAAACTAATTAATGAAATATGGTTTGGTTATTGTCACGGTATGATACCTCTTTCTACTGGAAGAGGAATATATATATAACATCTTTACTAACTATGATTTTTATCAATATTTTTAGATTCATGTAGGTTGGGTCATCATCCTTGACATTGGTGAAGGATGTCGACAACATAATCACTTGGACTTCATCAGGAAATCGTGATAGAGTGAGCAGCTCCAAAACATTCTCTTTACAAAATAATCATCCATACATTCCTATATTTGGAAAGCTGGGAATGGTTTCCCTTTGAGGTTCATGTTTCACCAATTAATACTGCATTTCTGTTCATGTATAGAGTTGAATTTAGAGCAGAATATATGAAAACGGTAGAAATGAATAATACCATGAAGGATCTAAAAATTCAACAGATTGTTGATGAGGAAGGTTGATAAAAGAAAACCTTTCATTCCATATTAATAAGATTTATTACTCCAATTTACCATTAGATTACTGTTAACGTTGATGGTGCGGCCTCCAATATTCCTAGACAATCAGGTTTTGGAGGTATCTTTCAAACACCTCATTGATTTTTTAATGTTATTTTTATATTTATATATTTTAAATGGAATTTCATAAGATGATGAGTTATGGGAAATGACATACTCTATCAATAATTCTATTCAATGTAATTGGACTACCCTTTGTATTTAATCTGACAGTGATACTACAGTGATAGCTCTAAAGTCACAAACTAGGAATGTTCCATAGAAGATTCTTATATTCTATATTGATTTTATTAATCGGCATAATTAGCATGACCTGAATGTTTCACATATGTGTCAAGAAGCATACCAAGTGATATACGCTCTGCCAAAAAGGGAAATCATGTATATAAAAATGTTAATGTAAATTAGAACTTCTATCTTTTGTGAATCTCTAGTGGATGATGAAATGCATAAAGAGGTTCACTTTGGACACTGTAACCTCCCAAGTAATTCATAACATGGATTTCATTATTTTATATTAATATTTTTTAGATTGATTATCTAGGATCTTGGATATTCATGGATAAAAATAATAATAGGATTGTGAATTATTTAAGAGAATATTAATAAACACAAAATTAATAGGATATAAAACATGAACTTCTATTCCATATAAATATAGGATTTTTTAAAAACAAATTCTTATAGAAAATGAATTAGAAATATTGAAATACTATTTCATGAATATTTTTTATTTTTAAGACCATGGAAGTCATGTTGAAAAAGTTAAAATGGATTAACATGGTAATGGTGGTCAGAAAATCCCTTTATGTTGTTTAAATTAAAATACTACATACTTTTATATTTTGTAAATAAAGTCAGAACATTAATTTTTGAACCCATTAAAAAATTTCATTTATAACATTTTAAATGCAATGGATGACTTAAAATGTACGTAAATTTTATTTAGAAAATAAAAATTACTTTTAAAAAAGTTATTTGAAAAATATGGACCCATTAGAAAAATATACTTAATCAAAAGAGGAAATAAGACATAATTTTCTTTTATTCACTTATTAGAATAATATATGTTTTAGAGGGAGGAGAATTTGGAAGAAACCATGATTAATCCATAAATATTATGTGGATTATAAAATATGCTGGATTTAAAAAGGATATGTTTTGGTATTCCTTCAATGAAAATAAGAGAACCCAAATACTATTATTATAAAATATATTCTTATCTCTTTGAAAACGTTTAAATTATAACCCCTAAAACACATAAATTGAATAAAACATTAATCATAATTAATAAATAAATATTTTTATGTTAAATATTTCAAAGGGTTATTATATTCACCCCATATAATTAAATAGTTTAATAATACCCAATATGTCTCAATGGTGTAGAAATTTAGATTAAATCCCTTACATCATGTTTGACTTGCCTCAAAAGTGATCTAAACCAACAGTTTAATATATTTAGATTTTTTGTTAATAAAAATCACATCCATTTAAATATATATAATGTTATATAAAATCAATTTATATCATCTTATCACCCTTTTGTTAAAAAACTTTCTTTATTATCGTTGTTTTGGGTGTTAACTAGTTAAGTTTTCATAAGAATTTAGGATCAGTAGTTTGGTAATTTTACATTGATAAGGGTTCCAAAACATAAATAATGTTAATTATGATATTAATATCATTTATATTCATTATATATATTTATATATATTTATAATCATCCATAAATTTAAGATATTGAAAAATGAATGACACAATTCAAGGAGGTGGTAGGTTATATGTACTCGTTTGTATTATTTTCACTTTTGGAAGGATTGAATGAAAGAAAAGAAAAAAATAATTCAACATTAAAAAATCATTATTGTATCATAAATTCATATATATATTATATTCATCAAATTTATCATCATTATAATCCATGAAAATAAAAAAAAAACCAATCCCACCTCTTCATCAAGGTGGTTGTCCACATGTACCCACAATGACGTTATTATTTTCCAAACGATTTGGAAGGTAAGATGTTTGATATTATATTATAATTATAGAAAAAAAAATATATCATAAGTACAATATATATATTCCTTATTGGAATCATTATAATCATCCATGTAATGTGATGATTAATATCAAATTACACATATATGTGGAGACAGTACTCCATACATATGCAAAAAGGATGTTTTCACTTCATGTAGTTCAGAAAAATGAAAAATTTTATTTTACAAAAAAAATAATATCATATACATATATTTATAATAATTTAGATATTATTTTAGGTTGTTAAAAATATATTTAGAGGAATTAGAAGAGGAAATAAAATTGAAAATACTCGGTTAAGAGTCATACATTTTCATTGAAAAATCACATTTGGCTAACAAAATAAGAATTGAAAGGATGGTCTATTAGTAAAAATAGAAGATATTGGGTATGGGGAAGGAATATATGAATTTATTTTAGAAGTTGTTGTCTAATATATAATGATCATACACAGTGGATAATATATGATTGTTGGTATCCTTTTATAGGGGAGGGAAAGGTAACTCTTAGAATTACATAAAATATTAAAGTGTATATATATATATATATCATAATCATGTAAAGTGGCACCAAGGATCCCCAAATTCTAAGATAATATATAATATGGTATAAATAAACTTATATAATCATCTTTTTTCATGTTTTGGAAACATTTTATGCCTTATCATCTAGTTATACCAATTTAAACCCTTTTTAACATTAACCTCAAAAATTTAATTTTTTTACATTACTAACATAATTATATAAACTAAAATAAAACAAGAATTATAATTTTTTTCGGTTTTTTCTAGTAAAAAATATTGAATCAATTATATCCGATTTAATTTTTATAGATGGAATAAATTGATTTTAATACTAGAATAGCAAATTCATGAAAAAAAATCTCCAATAAATAGATCCCCAGTAAATACTTACGTATAATCAATCTCGAATAAAAATGAGTTTTTCAAAATTATCCCTTACCTTATGTCTGATATGCTTCGTATGTATCCAAAAATCCTATATAATGATTTAAATAATTTCATTGAATTATTACAAAATAATATTCATTATTATAATATCATATATGGTTTACATATGAATTTATATTACCCGGTCTTTTGTAAATTCCAATTTAAAGCAGCGTTTTGGGTAAAATTATTTCAATTATCATCCATGTTTTGACTTGTAATTATTTATATGATTACTTAGATAATGATTACTTAATTCCAGAAAATAGAACAGGATTTATATATAATATATATTCAGAATATACATATATATAATAGATAGATAAATGTTAAGAAATACACCATTCATGGATACGGTAGGACGTACGTACGGATGAACAGTGTTTTTCATTTCCGTCTTGAATTGAATGAAATTATGTAGATGACATAAATATATATATATACATAAATCCAGTAGCATTATTATGTCATATATTTCATGTTTACTTATTATATACACATTATAATCATTCTTGAATTGATAACATGGGAAATGAATCTCATCGCGTCGTGGATACGGTAATCCGTACGTACGCCCGAGCGATGATATAATTCCCATATTTATTTAATGGAATTGGAGAGGATGATATAATATCTTAGAATCAATATTATGTTATAATAATCATATATAGTTATTCTTTACACAATTATACCCATCCAAGTAAGGTGGTGGTGGAAAAACTAATTACACCACGGCGTGGAGACGGTATTCCGTACGTACGCATGCGCGGTGATTTCATTTTCCATAGGATGGATAGAAGATGAAACATGGTTATTTCATATTTATAATAACATATCCGTATATAATTAATACTGATGTTAATAATTTATAATGAAACAACTAAATAAGAGGAATTATATGAAGAATGAAACTTGAAAGAGTCGGTAGAAGATATTACCACTTCCTCGACACACCTCCTTTAAACTTATTTTAGGGCACTAGAGTTGGTTTTTGAGAAGAAAAAAACCTCTATGATGTAACTAGAGATGTTGAGAAGAGGAATTTTCAGGGGTTGGGTGAGCTTCATGGGTTAAAAGGGTGTGATGAGAAGAGGGAAGGGGTGCCCTTTTATAATGGAGGAGAGGGGCACCTTAAGAAAAACATAAATATTATTTTATAATAAAGTCATATTAGGTTTTTAATAGTCAAAAACTGATTTATTTCGAAGATAAGGTGGGTAAGGGTCGATATAATCTAATAAAATTTGTTTTAGAGAAGTTTAGGTTACTGTTTTAACCTTATCATTTGGATTTAACTCTACGGTAAATAATAATTTTTACCGTGTCTTCTTGTTTTCTTACACTATATTGTTAATAAACATACTATAACAAGCCAAATTAACCCCAAGTGGTTAATTATTAATATATTTCATTATCTAAGTCATTTGGATGAACCTTATATATTTAAGTGTAAAATAACAATTAATAATATAGTATTTGTTTTAAAAACTATTTTATGTCAATTTTGACACTATTTGGTTATTGGTTTTTGTGAAAATCATAACAACATGATTAGTTCGAATAAAGTTAATTGAATTAATAATAACATGTCATATTAACCTATAAAATCAGTTTAATTTATAAAAAGTTTCAAATTACATTTATTATGGTATTTATAACATCAATTATGTTAATATTTCATTAATAAGGTAACTACTGCATCATCATTGTGTCGTAAATAAATTAAATAATTTAAGGTCTAAAAATTATAAATAACATACAATTATTTATGAAATCTTTTTATCTTTCTAATGAATGTTTATAGTCGATTTTATCTTATGTAAAACCCTATATTAAAGATGTTTTAGTTATTAAACAATGATTTTCACTATTTTAACTCTTCTTTAAATAAAATAATAATAAGTGTCATAATCTAATCCAAGTGGACCTAAAGGGTAATATGTTATTCCTGAGGTTGTTTTTTGTCGAATAAAACTTATCCAATAGAATTAAGACATGTGTTAGGGTAATAATAATATCATTTTTACCCTTAATTACCCTATTTACTTTTTATCATGGTAAATAAAAGTAAAAAGTTAATATTCACCAAAAATTATTTTTATCTTATTGAACCACATTTTACTCCTTTATATTAACTGCGACTCTCGGATTTTTGAAATCCACTCACAGAAGTAGTAAAATTATGTTTTATGTAAATTTTCAAACTCTCCTAGGAGGTTGGTAAAAGACGGTGAAAAGTTCAATAAAATTTTTATATGTCTAAAATTATTATAAAATGACTCCAATGAGTTACATTGAACATATATTGGTATTATGTATCAATTTTGACCTAAAATAAATTTAAATAAAATAAATAATTATTTAAATAAAATGTCAGTTTTTAAATAATAACCCAGTGTTTTCACTATTCATCAAAAATTGAAAGTTTTCAGAAAAATACCAAAAAATCAACCTAGGCTAATTTTGAAATTTCGAATCCAAAAATGAAGTCCATTTTGAAAGATAAAATTTATAAAATTTCAAAAAGTGGGTATTACTATTCATAATGGCTATTTCATAATAATATTATAATAATATCTTGTTTTGCGAATCTTGGTATTGCGCACTACACACGCTATCGAAGAAGGTCTTGATTGCGTGTAATGTAAGCCAAGTCAGGGTTGTGTGTAGTGAAAGCTCTGTTTTATTATGCGTAAAACATAATCATAACTTTTTTCATTTATACATTATACAAAATCTATACTTAATGTTGCGTAAAATAATTTCCACATAACGAACTTGAAATTGTGTGTAACAAGAGCCAAGAATAGTGTGGCATATACTGCAAGATAATACGGTGTTACGTATAGTACAAGATAATTGTGGTGTCGTGTACAACACAAGACATCAATGAAACTAAAAAGAATAATTCTCATAAAATCTCAGGTTGTTACATTCTACCGCCTTAAAATGAATTTCTCCCTAGAAATTCGTCGGGGTTATAAATGGTTTACTACTTGAAAGTTTCTTTCATGGAAACCCACATCGTAAAAAGGAATACCAAAACAAAACTATAAGAAAAAAAGTATGAAATGAAATGGTTACCCAAATTAACTCATCACTGGGTTTCCACATAAGAGAACATATGTTAAAATATGGACACAGAAGAGAAATATTACCATCATGTTCTGATGGAGAGTGGTAGAAAACATGGATATGAAAAATCCATCAATCACAAAGACATAAATTTGTGATAATATATGGTGGTATTTGATTTATCAGGTATAAGGGTACTAGGACAAAATTTTTAGTTTTCATGATAATTTCCCTGATGAATTGTTTAATTAAATGAAATACATACTTTATTTTGGTAAAATCTCACCGTTGTTCTTGCCTTGAACAATTTCTACTTCATATATTAAAGAAATGAAGTTTAATTTGTCATTAGTGAAGTGTTAGAAGATCTTGCGATAGAATGATAGGTCATTCCATTTGTTTTCTTTCACAAAATGTTTAGTACAATTTATTAAATAAACATTAGTCCATCTATTTTGATATTAATCATATATGTTTTCTAGAATAGACTTATACTTCAACTGTCATAGCGCTTAATAAAATAAAACTAATTTCTACTAACTAGTGACTTTTTGTAGGCCAGTGGTATGCAATAACGGCCTGTCGTACTTCAGTTGTGGGTTCGATTCCCGCAACCTTGTCCGACGTGAAGGGTTGTCACCCGTCCTATGGGTTGTCCTTTTCCTAAAACTATACTATAATAATATTCCAGATATAATATCGATAAAATTTCTATCCTTAAATAATACTATCTTAGGTCCAACAAAATCCATCTCCAATCTTCAGGATTATCCAAAATAAATTTGTCCAATCTCATAGTGTAACGAAAATGATTACTAGAGAGGTCATATACCAAACATGTGAATACCCTCATTTATCTCTCATATATCATAATATATATCTTTTTGGTCATATTACAAACATGTCAATACCATAATCATGTATTCTTTTGAAACATGAATTACTATAGAACCTTATCAAAAATATGAATACTGTCAAAAGTTAACTCATTCAACATAACAAAATCCCAAAATTTCTATATACTCAAACCATGATATCACTTTGTCCTTATATTATTCATTAGCTCATGAATACTATCAACATTTCATTTTATCTTTATCCTTTCATTATGCGCATATCGTATTCTTTCCAAAAATATCTAAATAACCTTTCATGGTTACCAGTACCATTAAACATATACTTTCAAATAATTTAGGAAAAAAAAGTGTAACAATCCTTTGATGTTTCTATATTCCATAGTACCATGAAATTACTTATACAACATAAATCTTGATAAACATACAATAATTCCACTACCTTCTTAAACCATTGACCAAGCTTCAACACTTCCTTCATATCATATATCATTTTTAGTCTCCTCATCATCATCCACATAAATACTACCAAGATGACCATGCAGATTCTCTTCATTAGATTTTCCCTTAGGTAATTGGTTTTCATAATTCCCATACATTCCACATTTAAAACATCTAATCATTGTTGATGTTGTATCAATACCATTATTTTTCTCCATGGTGTTAACTGAACATTTTCCTTTGCACTTACTGGATTTGTGTCCTTCTTTTCTGCACCCAAAGCATCATCCAGTTCCTTTGAAACATTCTCCTTGATGCCTCTTCCCACATGATATAAATGAGGGGAATTGAACTTTATTTCCTCTATGATCATCATGAAACTCTATCTTCCTCTTATTAGCTGAGCTGGGATACTTACCAAAGTTTAGATTGTTGATCATATTATGAGATTGTTGATTAGGTATAATAATGATGTTTGGACTTCCAAATCCCGTTTCATTTGGTTGCTAATGAATAATATCATTCCATTGTCCATCATATCCTCCATTATCTTGAATCTCCCTGTTTCCAACCATCTTCCAAAACCCAAAAAAATAGTGTGATCGGAAAAAATCAAGCTAGGGAAAAAACATAATAAAGGGGGAGTACCGTCAATATCTATCATCTTATGTTAAATTCTACATTCGTTACTTTAATTCTAGGAATATAACCTATAAATATACTTATCCGTATGGACAACCCTAGACATACCATAGAATTATCTCTAGGGATCTCACTAAAGTTGTCACATCCTAGTTTCCAATGGTTAACTAAAACTTTCCTCGGATACCAACTGTAGATACCCAAAGCTTGACGTACATGGAAATTACATTACTTTTTCGGAATACTTAATACATAACAAAAAAACGCAGAAGGACCGGAATAGTTTAGTGTCTGTGGAAACTCGCAACATAATCTTATAATCGTGGTGAAAGATCTTAAAAATCCCCCAAAAATATCTTCCCCTTTTGTTTTCATACCTAAAACCTTTCTTTATATCCTGGGGAAAATAAAACATATTAATGGTGAGCTAAAATTCTCAGTAAGGGTAAGCATGGAGAACATAAAACAAACCATATACATTTGAACTTCAAAACATGAACATAAAGTTTACACATCAAAATATTGAGTTGTGAAATAAATCATGGCAGTACGTAAGGAATCAGTCACAAAGGAACATTAATTGTGATAAAATAGCATGGGAATAAAACATTTAATTGAGGAAAACCATTAAGCACATGATAGGATTTCCATAGTAGCCAAAGCATTGTTTCCAAGACCATCTTAGTTGACAGAGTCCCTTTCTGAATGGAGTTCACTCCACGTTCCAGTCCTGTATCACTGAACAGGATTAACTTACCATTCCATTCATGCCTATATCATGATATATATATCTTTACCCAATGAATTGGAGAGGGATATAAGTCCCATCCATTTCATATTGAAATAATTCTTACTTTTTCCACAAAATAAACATAAATCATTCATCATAACCCAAAGAATAAAATGGGTTTTATAAACATCATCCCATCATAACATAATCCATATAAAAAAATGGATATCATTTCATCATAATAAGAATAAAACCATTTAAATAATAGATACATTATACTTGAATCATAAACAAGCTAAATAATGTCATCTTAGATGGAAAATAGTTTTGATAAAACACTTGATATGAATTCTTGAGGAAAATATCCTTTCTCTATAAAAATCATTTTCTTTTCATAAAATTCCACGCAATCTTAAATGAAATATTTATTATTGGAAATAACCATGAAATATTTTAGAGGAATCTTCATGAAAATTAGGCGATATGAAACTGTAAAAATATGTTCATGCCGTATAAGTAAAAAAAATTCTTCTCGTACTTTTGCCGGAAAAGTCAAGAAGTGCCTCGTATGGTAAAAAAGAGAATGTTTCCTGACATACCATGTAGTAAAAGTCAAAAATGGGTAAAAAGGACATTAATCATACATGAAACCATTTTTAGAAAACAGGGACATGGATGATAAATATAACCTTAGTAAATACTTACATATAAGAAATCTTGAATAAAAATGAGATTTGCAAAATTATCCCATACCATATGTCTGATATGCTTCGTATGTATCTGAAACTCATGTATAATGATTCAAATAATGTCATTGAATTATTATAGAATCATATTCATTATTATTATATCATATATGGTTCACTTATGACTTACTCATTCTTTTGTATATTCCATATTAAAGCAACATTTTGGGTAAAATATTTTCATTTATCGTCCATGTTTTGACTTTTAATTATTAATATGATTACATAGATCATGATTAATTAATAACAGAATATGAAAAATGATTTATATAAAATATATATTCATAATATACATATATATAATAGATTTACAGATGGGAATCAATACACCATTCATGGAGACAGTAGGCCTTACGTACGCATGAACGCTGTTTTTCATTTCCTTATTGAATTGAATGGAATTAAGTAGATGAAATAAATATATATATACATAAATCCAGTAGTATTATTATGTCATATATTTCAGGATTACTTATTATATTTACTTTATAATCATTATTGAATTGTTAACAAGTGAAATGAATCTCATCGCTTCGTGGAGACGGTAATCCGTACGTACGCACGAGCGATGATATCGTTCCCAAATTTAATGAATTGAATTGGAGTGGATGATATAATATATTAGAATAAGTATGATGTTATAATAATCATATTTAGTTATTCTTTACACAATTATACACATCCATGTAAGTTGGTGGTGGAAAAACTGATTACACCATGGTGTGGAGATGGTATTCTGTACGTACGCACACGTGGTGATTTCGTTTTCCGTAGGATAGATAGAAGGTGAAATAGGGTTTTTTCATATTTATAATAACATATCAGCATATAATTAATTCTTATGTTATTAATTTATAATTTAAAAACTAAATAAGAGGTAGTATATGATGAAAGAAACATGAAAGAGTCGGTAGAAGAGATTATATCTTCCTCAACACACCTCCTTTAAAAATCTTCTTAGGGAAATAGAGTTGGACTTTTGAGAAGACCAGAACATCTATGATTTATCTATAGAGGTTGAGAAGAGTAATTGTCAGGTTTTGGGAGAGCTTCAAGGCACAAAAGGGTGTGAAGAGAAGAGGGAAGGGGTGCCCTTTTATATGGGAGGAGAGGGTCACCTTAGAAAAAACATAAAATATTAATTTATAAAAAAGTCATATTCGGTTCTTAAAAGCTCCAAACTGATTTATTTAGAAGATAAGGTGGTTATGGGTCGAAATAATCATAACCAATAGATTTTAGACAAGTTTAGGTTACTATTTTAACCTTATCATTTAGATTTAAGTCTATGTTAAATAATTTAACTTTTACCGTGTCTTCTTGAATTCCTACACTATATGGTTAATAAACATACTATAAAAAGCCAAAATAACCCCAAGTGGTTCATTATTAATATATATATATCTTCATTTAAGTCATTTGGCCGGACCTTATATTTTTAAGTATAAAATAAAAATTAATAATATAATATTTGTTTTAAAAACAATTTTATGTCAATTTTGACACTATTTGGTAATTAGTTTTTCTGAAAACCATAAAAACATGATTGGTTAGAAAAAGGTTAATTGAATTAATAATAACACGTCATATTAACCTATAAAATTAGTTGAATTTATAAAAAGTCTCATATTACATTTATTTGGGTATTTATAACATCAATTAGAGTAATATTTCATTAATAGTGTAATTACTTCATCATTACTGTGTCATAAATAAATTAAATTATATAATTTATAAAAATTATAAATAAAATATCATTATGTAGGAAATACTTTTATCTTTCTAATGATTATTTATAATCGATTTTATTTTATGTATAACAATATATTAGAAAAAAATTAGTTATTAAACTTTGATTTTATCTATTTTAACTATTCTTTAAATAAAATAATAATAAGTGTCCTAATCAAATCCAAGATTACCTAAAGGGTAATACATTATTTATACAGTTGTTTTTGGTCTAATTACACTTATACAATAGAATTAGGACATTTTTTAGGGTAATAATAATATCATTTTTTACCCTTAATTACCCTATTTACTTTTAATCGTGGTAAATAAAAGTAAAAAGATACTGTTGACCAAAAATTATTTTTATTTTTTTGAACCACATTTTACTCCTTGATATTAACCATGACTCTCAGATTTTCAAAATTCCACTCACAGATGCGGTAAAATTATATTTTATGTAAATTTTCAAACTCTCTTAGGAGGTGGGTAAAAGACGGTGAAACGTTCAATAAAGTTTTTATATGTTTGAAATTATTATAAAATGACTCCAATGAATTACATTGAACTTATATAGGAATTATTTATCAATTTTTACCTATAAATAAATTTAAATAAAATAAATAATTATTGAAATAAAAAGTTGGTTTTTAAGTAGTAACCCAGTGTTTTCACTATTTATAAAAAATTGAATGTTTTCCAAAAAATACCCCAAATTCACCCTAGGCTAATTTAGATATTCAGAATCCAAAAATTAAGTCCATTTTGAATGATAAAATTTGTAAAATTTAAAAAATTGGGTATTTCTATTCATAACGGCTAGTTCATAAAAATATTATAATAATATCTTGTTTGGAGAAACATGGTATTGCGTACTACACATGCTATCGAAGAATGACTTGATTGTGTGTAATGCAAGCCAAGTCAGGGCTACATGTAGTGAATTCTCCATTTGGTGTTGCATATAAAATAATCAAAACTTATTTCATTTATACATTAAACAAAATCTATACTTAATGTTGCATAAAATAATTTAAACAAAACAAACTTGAAATTGTGTGTAACATGAGCCAAGAATTGTGTGGCGTATACTGGAAGATTATATGGTGTTGCGTATAGTAAAATCTAATTTTGGTGAAGCGTACAACAAAAGACATCAATGACATTAAAAAGAATAATTCTCATAAAATCTCAGGTTGTTACAGTGGGCCATCGTTATATAATTACATTCAGAGGGGGCTGTGCATGATGTGTGGGGATGACCATAGCGGACCCATATTTAAGATAAAAAGATGATATACTTGAGGAACGAATCTAAACTCTATGAATTTTGGATACAATGAAGACTTATCAAAACTAAATGCCTTTCGAATACCCAGTACAAGTTCACTAGTCATCCTTAATAACTAACTCAACACTCGATCCCTTAAGGATACTGAGAAACATATCAATGACATCATGTCTAGTTCTGGGTTTTTCTTTACTTCTTGAAAATCATTCCTGCATGTATATAACAGAAGTATGCTTGGTGATCATGCTGTCTTGGTTTTCAAACAAATTCTCAGTATTTGATTATTAGGATTACTTGAAAATTTATTATTATATTTTTATAAACTTTTTATAAATGTACACCTTTTTTAAGAATGCATTAATGGTTTCCTACTGGGTCCTTATTACTCACACCCTATATGGGAATTTTGATTTGTGTTCCGACATCATGTATAGGGATCAAGGCAAGGGAAATAGGCCCATAAAAGGTGGTAGAGCTAAGGATCATGGATTTGGACGATTTAGTAGGATGTACCCTGAAGGACAATCAAACATAATTTATCTATTACATGCTCTCTATATACATAGTCTTGTCTTGGAACAATGCGAGCCCTATTTACTTATTTATATAACTTAGATTACACCATTATTGTTTCAGCATTTTCACTCTGATTATTATATTTTATTATATTATTATTTGTGCATAGACATGATATCAAGGGTATTTTCTCGCCTTTGATTAACATATATTCTCCCTACTAATCGACAACGACTTTCATACATGGAGGTGAACATAAGGTCATGTTACTATCTGGTATAGTCATGGTGGTTTGAGACTAGGCATTAAAACATCCAAATTTTGATACAATTTTTAATAAATGTATATTTATGTCGTAATTACCCCTGAAATGTATGAAAAACATTATCAATACTTTTCTCATTTAAAAAATCCATATGTAGTAAACTTATAGACCTGAAAAAGTTTCCCTCCATGAATAAGAAAATTAGAGTTAAATTATGTGAGTTTGAGATGTTATTACCACAATAATCATTTGATATTATGGTTTACCTAATGGTACACTTTTTTATAGAGATAAAAATATAATTTATTGTGTGTTTTAGATGGATGTACATGATTGAAAGTTATATATAGATTCTAAAAAGGTTCAATATGAATTGAAGTCAAGAATAATTTTGTATTATAGAGTAATATATATTTCAAATTTTTATTGAATTATATATTGATTACATAATTGATATTGATAGAATTTTTCACCTAAGACCTCATCATAGTAGACGATTTATGGGAGTAGGTATTTTCGGAGGAGATGTCCTTATAACTATCATTGTGGTGATAGAGTGATCTCACCCTTACATTTATATAATAGTGTAGAGGTTTATCTAAATGGGTAATCCCATAGAATAATTATGAAAACCATGAATCCAACCTGGTTTAAAATATGGATATCAAATAAATATATTCCATTGAATATTGGGTGGTTTCGAGATCATATTTTTAAGGAGTTATCTACAAATCTAAATTCAATTTTTGAATAAAATAGATGGCTAAAAATATAACCAAATGTAAATGTATTATCTTAACAAGGATATGCAATTAATTGTAATATTTTCTATAATAAGGAACATAATGAAGTCCGTCTGATGTAAAATAGTCAAGTTATGATTTTGGTGAAGACAATTCACATATCTAGATACAAGGATAGAAATCCAAATTTTGTTAATATTTCATACACATAATTCATTGAAGAAATATAAGAGTTAGATTATACAAAATTTGTTTTGATAATTTTACACTGAAAATGGTTTGATAATTTGAGTGGAGTTGAAGTTGTTTAATTGGGCTTCCTAAAGGTGAATTTCAGTGTGGAAGTGTATATGTATGAACCAATCATAATGGAATCACAGGAAGTGTAGGAATTTTATTACACAATTCATGAAAATTTAAATTGGTCAATTGTTTTTTTGGTGACTAAATCAACTATACGTACAGATGAAATTTCAGTTGTGTATGACCCTTTCATTATGATATCATGATCATTTCCTAGTAGTTCAAATGAAGACATGGTATTATACATATTAGGATACCATAAGAAGGGTATTTGGATAGTCCTTAGAAGATCCTAATCCCATAAACCTATAAAGAAAAAATAGAGTTCACTGAATAGGTTTTAGTTTTTTTTAATATAATTTTATTTTCCTCATAATATTATTTTTTTCTACAATACATGAACATAATATAAACTATATTTTTAACAACTCATGAAGATAATGAATTATCCAACCATTGATGCTAACAATCAGCAGGATGAACACACTATAAATGTAATATCTAATGAAATATTATGGGATCCAAACCATGATTATTGAAAAAACCAATACTGGTATTGCATCACAATGTTAACTAGAGTTATTAAGGTAAGAATAAAATGTATAAAATTTTAGTTTGGAGGGAATAAACATTAATAACCTATTAAACCCAACAAGTTAATGTTCATTAGTTACATTGGGTTCACAAATCAAATGTGCATATTAATTTATATAAATACATGGAAATCTATTCAGACTACATTGAGGGAAATCATTTGGGATAATATTAGGTTAATGATATGATATACTTTCTCCACTTTACTAAACTATTAAAAAAAATGAAACTCTTATTTATTTTTCATTATCCGTTAAATAGTTCTTTTATTTTAAGCTACTGTAATAAGAAATCCGAATTAATGGTCCCTAGAATAGCTCATAGATCCTTTTATACACTTCTTAGAAAGAACCATCTAAATGACACTGAGGTGAAAGTATACCACCGCCCACAATCTATGTATTAACACATTATAATAAAATAAAAATGGAAATATTTCAATAGTCATCATGATTAGTAATTGTATTAGGTTAATTGAAAACTATAATATTTTATGTGAAATTATTTATTTTATCAAATTAAATTCAAAATAATAAATTTATAAAATAGAAAATTAGTGATAAAAATATGTCACTTACACAAAAAGTTATGTATCCCGACCATAAATCAATTATGGGGTACACTTCACTTGAAAAATGATATATATTATAAATCAATAATAAATTTTTTATATTATATGAAACAACATATATTCCTTCTTTTATATGAGGATTGATAAATATGAATCTTAAACCACTTACATCAAATTCCATGTGTTATTTAAGGATGCTTATATAAATAAAGTGGTAAAACTAGTAGATGAAAACACATAAGTAGTATATGAATCATATGTAAGTATGACATAATAATAATTTGTTATTATATCAACACAAGATTTTAAATGAGAAACATCATATTGGATAGTGTATATGAAATTAAACAACAAGGTAATAAGATAATACTACTCCTTGTTACTTTATGATATTTTTTTAAATAAAATCAATATCTCTGATAACATGTCATGCAGACAACACCGAGTTTAAACAAAACGTCATACTCTATAAAAATATTTTTCTTTAAACCTGAACATTATAACCTTGTCATTAAGTTGGACGGCATGAATACGACTAGCTAAATAATGAATATTATATGGTTTACACTTGTATAAAACTAATCAATGGTAATCTATCTATTATAAATAAAATAAGAACAACATTAAAGAAAAATAAATGTTATAAAAAAAAGAATTTTTTAGAAGGTGGTCTAGCTAAGAATTTCTCACATATTTTAAAACTACTATTCATCACATTTAGAAACATTATTTGAAAAAAATTATATTTTAGAACTACATGTAAAAATTATCTTTTGTTGATTTTTTTTGAATTTTTTGAAGGGAAACATTTTTCAGTGAGTAGTGAAAATTACTGATTTATATTAAGAATTTTCATATCTTTTAACACCATTAAAAAATACATTTTATTTTAAGATGGTTTAAAAGAAAAATTATTTATGTAATAAATTTATTAATTAAAATTATTTCACTGGAATCAATTAAATATTAAATATTTATCTAGAAATAGTTTAATATTTTGAACATTTTCACTTTAAAAACCTGATTTCCCATCGAGTCTGTAGTATTAATTTCATATTTAATTCTTCCACATAAATGAATTGAATTTAAAAAAAATGGACATAATATTTTTAGTAATAATTATTTATACTATATAATAATTAATACATATTGTTTTAACATAATTAACAATAAAACCTGTAAAAAATATTTAACAATGTTAAGGAAAAAGGGGTTTACCGAGGGGGTTAAACTAAAATGATAGGGGTTAACATTTAAATTAAAATTATAAAAAACCAATTTAATTTCCATATTTACATAATATATATTATAGGTTCAATAATTGGCCATTTTATACCTTTTTTACCTCAAAAAAATTTGCCACACCATTTTCATTTAAAAATTTATGTGTGTTCCACTCAGTTCAATTATTAAAGGCCACCCCTCTCCTCTCCACTTCAAACATAAAAAACCCTTTTTTTGGTACGTAAATACCCAAATAAATTCCTAAATTCTATAATCTTTTCCTATAAGAATAATTTTTTTTCATAAATCAATCCTATCAAAGATATTTGTGCAAACCAGAAGAAGGTGTCCAAAGGAGAGTTAATGTCCCCAACTGGGAGTTTTATTTTATTACTTCCATCCCCAGATTAAATTATAACTAAAACATCATTATATAATTATGTACTAATATTAAATATACACAGATTTTTTAATTTTATGTTAATTAATTATATCCTTATATTCATTCATAAAATAGGTTTTGAAATCATCAATCTTGTGTATAGTGGACTACAACCTCGCAAACCGACGTAGTTCAATTTTCTTCACTATCATTAAAGGATAGATATAATGATTGATTTTACCTAAGTATATTATATTTTTGATAATATTTTACTTTTTTAATTTTAATATTGCATATACATTTTTAGGTTCCACTATGTTTCATATATTATAATGTCACTCATGTGTATGGTGGACTAGTGCATCATGAAGCGATTTGATTCATTTTTCACTTTCACATTACATGGAATGTAATAAGGGTAAAATTTGATGTTTATAAATGATATTTATGATACAAAAATAAATATTTTAATATAAAAATACTTTTAATGTTGTACATTTTAATCAATTTTAAATCAATAATATCAGTCATTCGTAAATGTGGACTAGTGCATTCTCGTAGTGATGGGAAATTTTTTCCATTTTATTTTTAAACGGATTGTTATAAGGATGTTTCTTATTAAAATAAATGATATAAATAACATAATAATGAGATTAAAAGATTTAATTAATATTTATTTTCCTTTCATTCATTCTTTCTAGAAAATAAGAAATAACGTAATACGTATATACGGCCTACCATCTGCATTAAAGGTGTCATCCATATTCATTATCATACATTTATAGATTAATATAATTAAATATATAATAAGTATATATTAAATTTATATCAGTTTTAAATTTCTATTTATTATTTAAAAACGATTTAATTAAAATGAACAAAATTTCTGCATGAAAACAGAAATGGAAAATAATGAAATTATCACCTCCAACAGTTATTTTTACAAATAATTGATACAAATGAGCGATAAAATACCCTTATTAAATCATATTTTGTTTGAAATATATGGGTATTGTTTATTAATTTATATTTAATAATGTATTATTGGACACATACAAATGAATTCAAACAAGTGGTAAGGTTTTCCCATTTAATTTTTACTTCGATGAAGACAAATATCATATTCTATAATTATTTACATTGTTTAGTGTATATAATTAAAATTTTATCTATTATATAATTAATATATATATCATAAAATTATTTAGAGTTAAATTTTATTTTTCTCTTATATGTGTCTTACTATTAATATGTTATAATGGTAAGGGTTTATTTTACAATATAATAATTAATGCGGATTATTTTGGTTTACATCTCACATGAGGGAATTACCGGATATTTATATCTTAAAATAATTATATTTTATTCAAATATAGTTATTAATGAAAATTTTCTAGTAATATTATAATTTTACACTCACTAGTACTTAGAATGAATGAGAAAAGTTTCCTAAGAAATTTGATTTTATTTCCGTCTTTCGTCTGAAATATTTTTTATCGAACCCCAATTTTTATAAAAATGTTTTTAAAATGTTTTTAACATTTTAAAAAAATTTTAATAATTAAATTTTTACAGATTATTAATTTTCCAAAATAAATTTGAAAGGAATGATCATTTCATTTTCATAATAATGAATGTTTGGATTTTACCAAAAATGTGAATGGAATATTTGTTTTAATGTGAATGGAATTAAAATATGGTTAAAAAAACATGACCTATTAGTGTTTTAATGCTTATTTTTGAAGCATTAAAAGGTTATACTTAATAAAAATTATATTCAATATGTTTTTTTAAATTTTTTTGATGTTTATTTTCAAAATGTAATGGTTATTTTTATCAGAAATGTTTTTAAAAAACTTTTGGTGGTATTTATATCCATAAAAGACAATAAAACTATATTTTAATTATTATTTAGTTACGATAAGTTATGTTTAAACAAAGGTTATTGTTTCTCACGATGGTTCATTCAGCACCCCATATTTCATGTATGTAACACTTAATTTATGTATTTTATGTATATATAGTGTTTGGGTGAAGTTTGTGAGGGCATAAAAAATTTTTGGAGTGTTTTTTAGAATTTTATATAGGTTCATGGTTTTATAATAGTTTTTGGAAACTAATAACTCATATAGGAAACCATGAATAATGAGAGCGAGGATAAGGGGATGTTGCACAAGAAGGCACACAGTTTTTCCAAATAGTGTGGCCTCTTAGGAGAAACCATGAAATGTGGGATAATAGTATTTTTTAAGGTTAGAGCATTGATTCTATAACCACATGGTCCAACCATGAAATATTAATTTTTGAGGTATAATCTAGTGCATGATTATTGCATGGTTTTTTTAAGAGTGTGACTAACCTTGCGTTGTTTAAAAAAAATCCATAAAAAGAGGATCTTGGTCAATATTTGTGATTAACCCCCTTTCTTTCCCCATTTTGACCCTAACATGGGATTCTCCCCTCACAATGGCTAATTAATCCTTCTCCATCACTCCTAAACTGATCCAAATGAGTTTCTTGGTGCATTGAAACTAGATTCTCACTATATGTCCTCATTTGTGGTATTATTTTGTGTTTTCTATTATATATACTTTTCCCACAACCTTTATTTCTTAGATATAGTCTCTTGTAGATATATATAATTTTGTTGATACTAATAATAGTTATATTTTCCTTTTTTGATGATAGGAGAAGAGATCTATGGTGGTATTTTGGAAATTTGACTTGGTTTTGTGCGTGTTTTAGTTCTATTCTTTGTTTACACCATAATTCCTATGGTAGATTGCTTCACACTCAACTACACTTACTATAACTAGAAGGATTAATTTGAAATTGATTTTTTCATGTCAAATTAACTGGGAAATTATGGTGCAATTGATTTATGGAAATATTATTTTGTGATGGCTTATGGTATTGTGAAAAATTGGGTGTTTTGGAAAAAAGGTAAATTTGGTAACATGATTTTAAAATGATGACTTTAAAATTGTTATTTGGTTGGGAGGCATAGAATTTTTTTTTAAATAAAATGTTTGGTTTTACTGAAATAGTTTGTTAGAATTTTTTTAATAATTGTTTTGTTTATTGAAATGTATTGTTTTTATGGATATTAATAAAAGAGTGGTTTTAATAAAATGATTAAATTGGTTTAGAAATGGTTTTATTGTAATGTAGTTGGATGAAAAGTTTATCCATGGATGTAATGGTATGGATAATGGTCGTGAAAGTACAACCACTTAAGGGTCATGTTATGGATTTGAATGTGACACCGTCAATGGTAACACTAGAATTGCATGGTTGTGTGGTTTGATAATGTGGGTGTGCGGATATGTTAAATTAAAAGTGTTATGACATTATAGAAATTGAGAAATGGTTAATGACATTTTTGGGGGTTTTCCTTTAAAATTGGTTTGTTAGTGAAAAATATTTTGATATTGATTTTTTATGTGTTATAAATTGATTAACTATTTTAAATGGGTTTTATAGAAATTATTTTATATAATTGAGTTAACTTGTTATGTCATAGTGGAATGATTAATGAATTAATTTGGGAAAATATATTAAGTTTCACTACTCACCCCTTCATTATCATGTTGGTTATTTTCATATGTTGTTAATTGAGACACATGTCATGGTAAAGCATCACACTTCTTTATTGGGGCATTGTGATACTTTATCATGGATTTAGAGATAGAGTTTCGAGTTATTTCATGTATTCTCTGACCCTTATTGGTTTTGTCTTCAATTGTGTACTGTGATGTTTAGTAGTTTTCTGTTGTGTTACTCTATTTTAGTTTGTTTTTTATGTTAATCATATTACATTGAGTTTTTACATTGTTATCATTCATCATGTAGTGGTTTTTTGTTATGACAAGTCGGTTTGGGCTGTTTTATTCTCAACGGAAAATTATCCCAAATCTATTAATTAATTTCATGGTATTTGTTTCCATCCTTTTATTCCCTATAGATGTCCCGTAAGGCTATGTAATATCCTTACGTATTCATAGGAAAATGTGGTGGGGTTGGATATTACAAATGTTCTTAGTACTGTTCAGTCCATCCTACATTTTATGACATGTGGTACTAGACATGGTCCTTCCAAATATCTATATGAAATAATTAGTATTAACATGATCAGTATTTGATTAAAAACTACTCATTAGTTTTTTCAATCATGGATTTGAAATTATTTCTATTTTATTTATTGAGTTGGGATAATATAAATGAGTAGGATTGTCTGAACATGTAATGTATCAAATAAAGATATGTATATGCAATTTTTATGTTGAAATTCAAGTTACTATGGAGTTGGGTACATTAGTGTTTTAGAGACACTTATTGGATTTGGAATCTCAATGATATTAATTTATCCCATAAGACGAGCATGCCGTGAATTGTAGAAATTTCATCTCAGTTGGAGTTCATATTTAATTTTGATTAATAATTTGGTTCAATGAGATGTTTTTTGAAAAATGTGACATTTTCTTGAAAAAAAAGATGTTGAAAAAAACACTATTTTGATATTTTGAAAATGGATTGTTTATAAAAAGTAGTTATTTTTTAAAAAAATTGTTGAACATGGAATGGATTATTTTTAAAAGTATTTATGTGATAGTATTATGTGGTAAAATTTTAAATCTTCAATCATTCTATTAATATATAGTGTGATTTATGGAATCTATTATGATTTTCAAAAATGGAACCAAGTAAGAATCATAGAATCCAAATAGAGGAAGAAGCTATTAATGTGGTTAAAACTAATAAATAGATAAACTAATATATTTTCTAGATTATATTAAAATATTTTTATACTATGGATATGGGGAATATAAGTGATGGACCATGGGAATTGGATCATTCCATTCAGTTCTAGAAGCAGAATCCATCCATCTTTCAGGGTGATTCGAAACCACAAAAGTCACACATATGGATGATCATGATGAGTCAAATCATTTATTTGCAAGGAACACTAGAATATATGAAATTAAAGTTAGGGATGTATATGTGGGAGGATATTTCACACACGTGGTGGGATTTAATGATTTATGCAAAATTAGAATAAGGCCTGTCATGGGAGGATTTGAAGAATTTTTCAAAACAAATTCTATCCCCAGACATTCAGGATTTCAAGAATTATGGAATTCATCATCCTCAAGTGGAAGAATATTTTTTTTTCCTGGAATATGAGGATAAATTCATGAATTTATTTTACCTTACACATGAAGATGGAACTAGTTATTCCTTTGATGAATGGATATTTGAATCCTGGATGAGTTTCAAGATTCACTCAAAGGTTGTTGTACTCTATATTACTGAATATAAAAAGATGTTCAATATAATGAAAGTGGATGAAAGGGACATATATGTTGCTATGGGTGTAGGGAGTCTGTTGATGCATATAGGAAGTCATGTGAAATCTAATGATGGAAACAAGAAGAAGAGGGACACGTATTTCCATGGTGCGATTATTATTTAGAATCAGGTGGCTGGATAGGTGAATCTTCTTCCAAGAGACAAGAGCATGTCAAGATACTTCCGATGTGATTACCCTAGTCACATGAAGTGATAGTGTATTAAACCAACTAGATAATTCCACATTTATAACTAGATATAGAATCTTCAATGCTATTGTCGTAGTGCTTCGAGTTCAATTGTTTGGGAAACCCTCTTGTGTCACAAGCATCATGAGTTATAAATTATATGACATTGAGTGGGTGATTGTGGATGATCAATCTAGATTATTGATGGAGAGAGATATGATTCTTTTGAATTTTAACATTTTTCAAGATTGGTTTGATGTGATTTTGTATGAATACTACATTTCTGACCTTATTGTTCATTTTCTGAGTTTAATTATTGGGATCATGACTACTTTGTTAAAACATTAAACTACAATGGGAAAAATATAACGCCAAGCCTTTGTGTGTGCAAAAAATTCTATAACTGTTGATTGAGTTGAACTGATTTTGGGATTCTCTATCCATGATATGGATGTATATGATATAATCGTAGGTATGAATTGGTCGATTATGTTCAAGGTTCACGTCGACTGTTATTCCAAAATGTTTAGTTTCAATACTAATGATGGTGTCGATCATTTCATTATAGGAAAAAAAAATGTAAGGGAAGGTGAAATGGTCCTATTAGCACCAATAGTTGGAAAGATCTTGTACTAGATGAATTTTTTGACTTTAGAATCTATGGAAGAATCCAGGAATATTAGTTTTCTAAAAGTTGTTGATCAGTTTTAGGATGTTTTTCCATAAATTTATCATGGATTCCACTTATGTGAGAAGTGGAGTATATGATGGATCTACAACCAAAGAATATCCCAATTTCAGTTTCTTCAAATCATATGGATCCAATTGAATTAAGATAACTAAAATTTTAGTTGGAATTGGTAGAAAGAAAAGGGCCTATTCTTCCTGGAATATCTCCATGGGCACCACCGATATTTATTTTAAAAATTCAGATAAAACTATTCACATGTTTGTGGATTATCATAAGATTAAGAATTTAATGACAATGAATATGTATCTAATTCAATGAAAATATGATCTATTCAAGAAAATGAGGGGAGCTCAGCTATTCTATAAAAATTTCTTATGATCGGGATGTCACCAATTGTGAGTTTGAAATTAGTATATTCTGATAACATCTTTTAGTGGTATATATTGCCACTATGAACATGTGTTAATGTCTTTTTGTCTTATGAATGTACCAATGATATTTATGTAAGTCATGAATTTGGTATTTTATAAATATTTGGAATATTTTGTGGTAGTGATTTTGGATGACATGTTAGTGTTTTCAAGGGAAAGGGGTGGGAATGATAAATACATGGAAAAAGTGTTGGGGGTATTGAGGAATAATTGGATGTATTTCAAAATATAAAAAAGTGATTTTTAGATACAAGGGGTAAGTTTACCTAGCCATGTAATCTCTGAAAGAGGTGTCTTTATGGATCCATAAATTATATAGGCAGTTATCTATATGAAACCACCAAAAAATTTCTTCTATATAAGCAGTTTCTTTGGTCTAGCTAGTTATTATCGATGCATTATTATTGATTTTTCATTACAGGCTTCACTAATGATAAATTTTACAAGGATTATTGACGTGATGTTATAGTTTTTTGTAGTTTTTTAATCCTAATTTAGTTGATATAGTAAAAGAGGAGAAAGAATATAATTCATATTGTGATTCTATGATTTCAAAACTCAATTTTGGTGAGACCATTGAGGAATGGAAACTGGATGGTAGTTCAGTTTTTTAATTATTAGATTGGAAGGTTTTTTCCTTTAGTTTGTAGGAACAAATTATTCATGATTATTTCCATCCAATATGGGCTATTCAACCTAGAATAAATAAAAATTATAAGGTGTCTAAAGAATATTTTTGTTGGGATAAAATGAAAATAAAGGTGGTTATGTTTGTATTGATATTCATAACTTGTTAGCAGGTTAAGGTAGAGCATCTGTGACCGGTAGTTATGTTAAAGTCATTACATATCCCATTTTGGATATGGAAGCAGATGGTAAGGGATGTTTTAAAAAGTATCCAATAAATGGTTTCAAAATACAATTCCATATGGGTGATATTGGATCGGCTCAGAAAGTCAGATCATTTTATCTCAATTTGAGAATCTCATATAGTGGAAGGCTTGTCTAGAATATATATTCGAGGCATTTTAAAGAGACATGGAAAAAAAATTTCAACAGTATGAGATAGAGATATGAGGTTTACTCCTTGATTCTGGAAATCCTTATGGAAATACCATTTGAATCAATTGACTATGAGTAAATCTTATCATCATCACATGTATGTACAATCCAAAAGGGTGATACAAACTTTTGCATATATGTTGTAGGAATATGTAATTGAATTTTGTGGCTCATGGGAGGACCACATACTGTTAGTGGAGTTTTAATATAACAATAGTTATGAGGCATCAATATATATGGATCCTTTTGAGTAATTTTATAGGTATCATTTTCCCACTTTTTTTTGGGTGGAGACATGTGATTCCTAAATTGTTAGTTCATGGATTATCAATGAATCAATGGAGAAAATTTAGTTGATCCGAAAATAGATAGAGATGGAAACAATTCTTCATAAATCTTACGTAGATCATTATAGATGACAGTTTTCATTCATGGTGAGTGATAATGTGTTCTTGAGAAAATGTTCAAAGATATGACATTATTTTTTGGAAAGTAGGGAATGTTAACTCCTTGATACATATGCCCCTTTTGATATACTGGAATGGGTTAGTGAGTTGGAATATGAGTTTTCTTTTCCTCCATGGTTCAGTGTAGTGTATAATGCGTTTCATGTATCATAGTTAAAAAAGAATCATCCTGATCCAAACCATGTGATTCAATGTTATCATGATGAATTAGAACTATATTCTTCATCATTGAACATGCCAATACAGATTGGGGATAGGAAATAGAATTTATTTCATGGGAAAACCATCAGTCTAGTGTGGATTTTTTGGAAACATATTTAGATTTCGTAAGAGAAATGGAAATATGGGAAATAAATGAAAAAGAAATGGCCATAAATCAATAAAAAATGGAATGTGTTTCTACTTTTTGAGGATGGAAAGGCTGATTGTGGGGACAATACAACACCCCTGGTTTTATGTAACCCTTAATTTATGTATTTTTATTATATAAAGTGTTTGGGGAAAGTTTGGTAGTGTTTGGAAACATTTAGGAACATTTTTGGGGATACTCTATAGGTTTATGGTTTGAGAATAGTCTTTGGAAACCATGGAACTCTAATAAGAAACTGTTTTCAATGAGACTAGGGGTATGGGGAAGGAGCACTGGTAGGCACAACATTTTTATAATCTATATGACTACATAGGATAAACCATTAAGAATAGGATAATTTCCTTTTCCATAATTGGAGCATGGTATTTCTAACTATATGGGCCAACTTCGTGTGGTTCCTCCTTGAGGAAAATTTCGGTGCTTTGTTAGTGCACGATTTTTCTAATCGTGTGACTAATTTTGCATATTTAAAAAAATCCACAAAAATTGGAAAAAGGTAATAATTAGACATTAACCCCTCTTTCCCCCCTTTTCACACATATTCTGGATTTCACTAATCCAAAGGATAACTAAGCTTTACCAATCCATCAGGATATAATTTGAAGGGATTTCTTGGTGTATCAAATCTATATTCCCATGGTAAGTCTTCATTTGAATTAGTTTTTTGGTGTTTTTTATTATATATAATTCTACCTCTCACTTGGTTTCTTATATCTAGTATGATATAGATAGATATCTGGGGTTTTATTCAAATCATGCTTAGATTTGGCTTTTTTGATGCTAGGTGAAGAGATATGTGGCCGATTTTGGGATATGAAACTTGATTTTGTGGGTGTTTTAGTTTCATTATTCACTTTTTCCATAATTCCTAATGAATGTGGCTTCACTCTTGACTCATTTTTCTCAAACACTGAGGATTAATTTCAAATTTATTGTTTTGAATGAAATTGATTTTGAAATTTTGGTTCAATTGATTTATGTAATCCTTCTATGGTGATGGTTTAGGGTATTGTGAGCAATTGGGTGTTTTTGAAGAAGGAGAATTTGATAACATGATTTTAAAATAGTTATTTGGTTGAAATTATTGAAATATGGATTCAATAAATTTCACTGTTTTATTGAAACGGTTTTTTAGAAATGTGTTTTCCATAAGAGGTTGGTTTAATGAAATGGTTTGTTGTTAAGGTTTTCAATAATGGTGTGATTTATTGAAAATGTTGAATTGGTTTTGAAATGGTTGTATTAGAAAGTGGTTGGCTTAAATGGTTATGCATGGATTGAATGGGATGGATAATGGTTGTTAAATTACCACTATAAAATGGATTGGTTATCAATGTGAAAGTTTTTCCATCGAAGGTAATACCAATACTACGTGGTTTATAATGTGTATGTCGGGTTATGTGAAATTGAAGGGGTTATGAAAATGTAGAAATTTTGAAATTGTTAATGACTTGTTTAAGAGTTTTCCTTGGGAATTGGTTTATTTGTGATTTTTTTATATGTAATTGTTATGATTTGTTATAAATGGTTAAACTGTCTTAAATGCATTTTATATAAATTATTTTATATAAATGTTCTATATTTTTCTATGCTAGTGGAATGAGTAGGAATTTCATTTGGGGAAAATATAATGTGTTTCATTAATCACCCTTACTTTATAATGTCAGTGCTTTTTCATATGTTGTTTTCCAAGAAATATGTAAAGGTAAATCATGAAACTTATTTAGTGGTGATTCATGATTCCTGAGCATGCAGCAGGAGGAGGAGGTTGGAGATATGTCTTGGATTCATTTTGCTTTGTTGATTTTGTCTTTCATTATGTGCTTTCTTTTTTAATATTCCTCCACTGTGGAAATCTATTATAGTGTTGTTTTGATATTAATGATATTAATATGAGTTTTTTAAATTGTTATCACACATCCTGTAGTTGTATTTTGTTATGATATATTTTGTTGGGTTGTTTTATTCTCAAAGGGGAAATCATCCCCCATATATTAATGATACACTAGAATTTATTTCCAGCATTTGGTTCCTTGTGGATATCTTGTAAGGACAATTGACATCCTTCCCCCTTCTCAAGCTAATGATGAGGGGAGTGATATTACAGTTCATTACCTGTTTCCTTGGGGATATAAAATTTTATTACCATTCACCATTTTACTATGGGTGGGTTGTGATTATTTTTTTTGATTGGGGAAATAATTAACATTTAAAAAGTGAGTTTTTCAATATGAATTATTATTTTTATTAGGCTCACCCATTTCATATGTGCAATTAATTTTAATTAGTAATTGATGGGTTGGGCATGCTAATGATCCTTAATGTTTTTGTATGTCTCATGAGGCAAACTATACTAATTTTTGGTCCAGGCCTTACCTATTTATTTAAATGTCTTCCCACATGGACTTGTCAATATGTTTTAGATGTTTTGAATTATGCATTCCCTCATTATGAATTCATTTATTTCAATTCCATGTCATTATTTGATAAGTTAGAGTATCCATGGATATTTTTTCAAGATCTTGAGGTTATTTATATAGAATTATTTGATCATCATTTATTCCTTCCATATTATGATCATGATATTGATTAAATTTCTTGTGTTTCATTTTTTTACCTTACCATATCAATTATAACTTATTTATTCACATATTATTCTATATGCTTACCCTTAATGAGCATCTGATCTCACCCTTTTATAATGTTTTGTTTTCCCTAGGATGACAATATGTTTTTTTGATTGATATATAAGGATATGTTATACGGAAGAATTTCATCCTCAAAGAAAATTCTATGTGTTTTTTATGTGTTCAAATATGATATGAATTTCAAGTATGTATCTTGTTTACCTATACTACAAGACTATAGATTCCATTGGGATGTGATTCTTTATATATTTTTAAATGTTATAAAGTACACACTGGCACTAATGTACTGGGGACGGGGTTGCTACAATTGGTATTATAGAATGTTTAGTAGAAACCATATGAACAAGATTTTGTAAAACATAGATTAGGAAATTTAACCCAATGATATACATTGAGTATATATATAGAAAAATAGACAAATATATTGATAATTAATATATTAAATGGGTTTTCATAACAATTACATCTCTTTCTGGATACTACATGTGGATTTGGTTCCTACATAGATGTACCTCAGGTTAATAACTCTTAAAAAGTGTGCATTGGGCTTCACCTGATTAGAATTTGGTACACAAAAATGAGCCTTACTGTGAACCTGGTTTGGCACACATGTGTTATATTCTTATGTTAAATCAAATTTTATTTTCAAACAATTATGATGGTGTTGGAAATAAATATATCCCCAAATAAATCATGGTTCTAATTATGAGATTATCAAAACTTAATATTTTCAATTTATGTTAGGTGATTAACTAGTATTGTGATTATACATTATGTTTTAAAAATTTATGATATAATCTAGTGTATGGAATTGTTTAAAAATAACACATACTAGAAGGAATGTAAACAATATCAGTACATTTAATCCAAATAATAATAATGATCAATTATTTAATGGTATTAATACAATCTTTCAAAGGGAACTAGTCTCACAAACATTCTATGCATATGGAGACTTTTTATCATGTGATATCATGAAAAAAGAAAAACTATCTATTATAATATAGACAAGAAGAGAACAACATATAGAAAAATGTATCAGGGGAATAAGAGAAAGAAGGATTTTTTTTCTCCTATAATAATTATGTAAAGAAACACCCTGGTACATGGTTGAAGTGGATGGGTATTTTCTATGTGTGTGGAGAGAAATTACACCATGCTCATGATTCCAAGGTAATGAAATAAATTTATAATGTCCAATACATCAATTTTAAGGATATGATGATGGTAAAAGGGAATGTATTGAATTCTAATGGGATAAGGATATAAATTTCCCATCTCCAGAGTGATGAAAACCCATTTTCTCTGATGATATGAGTCACAACACAGTTTGAGGATCTTATGTGATTTCCTAAAAGCGCTAAAAAATAAAAAGAATACATACCTCTTTCCAATTATAAGTACACATGTATATCAAGTCAATATTAAAATTTTCTAAAAATATCCATCCTCGAAACCCTCTATATTGTAAACTAATGTTTATTGAATTTGAAAGTGTGTTTTTCATAGATTTTAGGTGCAACCACAGAGCTCTGATAATCTCTTCGAAATTGTGATGATCACGATGATCTTTTTCCATTAATCCACAAAGGAATTCCTAGATCATTCAATCAGATTGAGTGATTATCTCTATAGGATTCAGAATGATAGAGAAGATCTCAATTCCAACTGAGTTAATAGTCCCATGGAAAATGATTCTCTTAGACTTATATAGTGTATGTTCCAAATCCCCTGTAAGGGTTCTCCATCCCCTGTATATTTTACTTCCAATAAATAAAAAATAAATAATTAATTATGATGAACTATCTTTTTCATAAATATTATTCATATTTTATCACATAATTTCAATATATATTAAATATATTACGTGATAAACCGGGTCATTAACTAGAATTGTAATCCATATTAATATTAAACTAACCTAGAATTTTAAAATAATATTCATTTGTATAATATTAATCCACATATTTAATTTATAAATTTTAAATAAATTTAATAAATAAATTCATCCTAATTATCCATTTCTTGAATAATAATGTATTTATTTATTTATCGGGGCTTGATAAAACAAAGAATAAAATCGGACCCAATGGTGGGTCCCACAAAGTCCTGTATACCAATTTACCCAAATAAGGAAGATTCTCGAATATTCTATTATGTGTGACTCTAGGATCTTATCTTGATAGTAGTGAATACAATTCACAGACCAAGAGTGGATTATAGCAACCCATAAAGTCCCCTAAAGGTATAAGGAATAATAATATCAATAACAATAATCTAGTGAACATGCACTATGTAATATAATATCTGTATCAAATGATATCTCATAAAAAAGGTTTCATACTTGGTTTATCTCCTTTTATTACTTTATTATTTGTTGATCTATCTAGAAGGATTTACATTTTACTTCCATAGACATGAATTTATGAAGATTCTAACTTTCTGATCAACCAGGCAAGTGATGTCACTTCAATAACTCAGAAGTGAAAAATGATATCTTGATAATTAAACAAATAGCATGCCATGAAAGACCCAACCAACACAAACTACCTCTTCATGAAATCATTATCATGGTTTTCAACATTCATCAAAGTACGTGATCAAATGTAACACATGGTTAATGATCTTAATTTAGGTGACAAATATACATGTCCTTCCATAGGAACAACTAATGACACCAAAAACATGTTGTGTTCCTATTGGTGGATCATTCCTCATTATCTATATTACTTGAGATCACTATGTGTGAAATTTATTAGAATAAATTTCTATTATTATAATACCATGACACTAGATAATTACACATCACCTATGTATTGTCAGTATGATGTATTTGGACAATAGGAAAATACATTACGATTACATTCATAATATCTCTATGTTCCCATTATAGGCTGATAACTGCTATAACCCTTGTTAAATGTAGTCAAAGAAAATTACCATAAATATAGGGGTGGATAATTATTAACATTATTCTTATAAGATAAACACACACAAATATAAAATTGTATACATGTAAGGTTAATCAAAACACATTAGAAGATGGGTCTAGGTCACCCACGTACAATTCTACCACTTTTCCTAGATCCAACTATGATGAACTCTCAATCTCCTAGCTCTCACATAAAAATCATGCTTCTCTGAAGATATGGATTTAATTAGGGATGTTCTTCTTCGTCCTCTATGGATACTCGGTTAACAGTGAGTTCTCCTCTTTAAGAAAAATCCCATAAGACATGAAACCTCTAAAATATACTCTTGGATCTCAGGTGTGACATTGGCACCTTGTTGATCACTATTGATGTAGTGTTATCATAATAAATTGGAACAAAGTTTGAACTACCATGAACAAAATAAACGTCTAAGACAATTTTTTATATCCAATATAGCTCCATAGCTTCATTAGAGGAAACTATATTGTCTTATTCATCTATTGACTCAGTTACAATAGGTTACCTCTAGCTTCTATAGCTCACTTCACCACTATTCTAGAAAAATATGTATCATGGATGCGATTTCTAATCATCTTGATCTTTATAGAAACTAGAATCATTGAATCCTCCCACTACTAGTTCCTTAACTTCTCCATACAACAGGAACATACCCTTTGTATGCCTCAAGTATTATAGGATTGTTTTTAAGCCTTCTAGTGCATCTCTGCAAATTTATCATGATATCTTCACACCATGCATAAATAAAAGGAAATATAAATCCTAATACATAGCATGGAATACATTATAGATCACACTACTATGGAATAAAGGATTGTACTTATTCTTTCAATCTCCTCCAATTATTTGGACCCATTTTGTTGGTGAGATTGATACCATGTGAAATTGGAAACAACCCTTTACGGTATTGTTCCTAATTTTACCCTTTAATAGACATGTCAATATATACACTTTGAATTGTTCGAAGATGCCTCTTAGATCAATATTTTATAAATCCTGATCCCTATAATGTCGAATACTTCAACTAATTGTTTCATGGATAAGCATCCAGTTGACTAAGTATTAATTGAGTGTAAGACTAGAACATAGTTTCGTATGAATATAAATGTAGGAAAATGGTGGAATTCTCTTTAACCTTCTTATATACATATATATCACTTTCACTCGTAAAAAAACCAAATTATCTTAATGCATCATCATAAGTAACATTCTATGACCTTGAATCCTATTTTACCCCATAAATGGATCTCTATAACTTTCACTCTTTAATGGCATTCAATGAAATAAAAAACATGTTAGGTTGAGTCAAATAGACGTCCTCAAACATATTACCATTTAGATATGTATTTTTGAAATACATATTCCAAATCTCATAATCATGGAAGGATTATATTATAATAAGTATTTTGAGAAATTTAATCACTTCTTATGGTGAGAATGTTTTTTCAAAGTCGTTTCCTTGATGTTGAATGAAACCCTTCCCTGACAGTCTTTCTTTATAGGTGTTGACCTTACCATATTTTTCCTTCATTTTATTAAATTCTCATTCAAACCGAATGAGTTTCATATCATCTTTGAGGGTCAATAAAAATAAAATCATGTTTCTAGTACATGGACACACTCTCTCAAAATGATTGGAATTGTTCCATTTTGTAGAAAACATACCTTCGACATCTTCTTTATAGGTTATAGGTTCATCAACCTCAAGGAATAATGTGTCACCTAAATCGATTACATGAAAACCATAATTCATTGGTTTACTAACATCTTGAGTTAACCTATTTTTTACTTGTTTATTAGTAACTTCTTCACCCCCCATTATCTCCTATTGATATTGTTATCATACCTACTCCTATGAACCTATAATAATAAATTCATTGAAGAGAGTCTTTCCCCACTATTTCCAATGAAAGTGTGATCCATTTCTAGAAATATGGCATGTCATTCCACAGGTACATTTCTCTATGAATGGTTATATAGGTAATATCATTCGGTTTCTTTAGGATAACCTGTAAATATTCACTTAGTGCGTTAGGATTCCAATTTCTCACTAGATACACTCATGAAAAAAATCAACATATCCTCATACACATAGTGTGATACATTGAGTTTATTTCCCCATGAAAACTCATATGGAATCCTATTAATCTATTTATTTGGTAATCAGGTAAGATTATATTTCATTATTTGCAAGTCATATCCCCTAATGTATAATTGAAGATTTTTATGAACCATAATTGATATGATTATGTCAATAAAGTTTCTACTTCTCCTTTCCATAATATTATTTCACTATGGTGTATAATGAGGGGTGAGTTATGATAAAATCCCACACTCCATTTAGAGGTCATTGAAATCCTCATTAAGATACTCTCAACATTGGGTTGAGCATAGTTACATAATCTTCCTACCAAGCTAGTATTCTACTTTATTTGGGTATTCCATAATCATATAAAATGAATCTAACTTATACTTCACTATGTAGATATAATTATACCTACAATTATCATATATAGTAGTAATGAAGAAAGAAAACACATCCCCTTCCTCTAATGGAAATATACCACATATGTTTGTATGAATTAATTATAGTAATTCAGTAGCTCTGAATCCCTAACCAAAGTGGTTGCTTTGGAAATTTTCCCTTATAAACAAGTCTGACATGAATCCGATGTTTTTTTGCTCAATTGAGACTAAATAAAATTCTTTATATAACTTCGATAATCCATTATCATTAATATTAACAAACATAAATTTCCATAGGTGGGTGTTATATGAGTCATTCCTGCTGGTTTTTCGATTTATTTTTAGTACTATGATTTTGAGGTCAAGTATATAAAACCTATTGTTATATAGAACCATACCATAACACATGTTATCATTATAAAAGAGACATCATTTATTTACATACATGACATAAAATCCCATGGTTTCCAATCTATATATATATAGATTGTATTTCTAGTTACTGATGGTATATAATAATAATAATTCAATACAAGAACCATGCCACTAGGAAAATTCAGATGAAACCTCCCACTGCCAAGGCTATTAAACACACAACATCTGTAGCTTGAATATCCACTTCACCATTTTTATTTTTTCATAAATCTAAATGGTTCCTATATGTGAATAATTTTTTTAACCACATACTTTATACAATAACCATTTTCTTTATAATGGGATATTTAAATCAAGGACAAAAAAATTCCTAATGTATATGTGTATCCATTAAAATTATTCCCATATCTATAATTATTCTTCCTGTGGTCGTTGTTTCTTTTTATAAATAAGAGATCCTCATGTAAAATTTCGTGCCTCTATATCCTATAATTTTTGGAAGGACTGTGCATCAATTTCTTCTGCATGGACACTTCCTTAGAGCCCTTATCCTTTCCCATACTCTTCTTATTCGCTATAAGGACTAATGAATTTGTATTTCTCATATCCTTATTAGCTTGGAGAACTAAATCCAATCGAACTGGGAGAGACTTTATCATGTTATTATTTTTTATGTTAACAATGAAATTTTATAAGCTAAACAATAAAGAGGAAATAATGATATCTTTCACTAGTTCTTTGTCTATACTGAATGCAAGGGCTAAAAGTATCTCAATGTACCTAATTATATTGAGTTCATGAGATCCTATTTGATTCCCATCTCCTATTATGCATCTATAAAACACACTAGAAATATCATAAGGTTATTTCCTATCTCTCTTCATACATATTTCTTGTAGATGAATCAACATATTGTAAGCTTCGTCATCCTCATTATTTTATTTTGAAATTGTCTGGACATAGATGAATACATGATGCGCTGTACATCTAGTGCACCATCTACATGATTTTTTCATTTATCTTTATCCTCCTTGATTTCATCCTAAGGAGGATCAGTAGGAATTGGGGACTTCAACCCATAAATATTTCTTTCATAGCATACCACTACATGAAAGCGTGGGTTCCACTCCATGATGTTATGTACAGTCAGGATATTATCACTATCCAATATATATCATAGTGATAATGTTCCTGTGTTGTTGGTGATTTTCATTTTCTGACCTACAACAAATCAATTTTATAAATCATTACTTTATATTTATCACCTTTTAGATTTTTTATCTAGTTAATTAATTAAATCATTAAATGCATCACACATTTTTGTTGAACCATAATAGCTCTCACTATTAGACTCGTGATAGTCTGTCGCTTGAGTATTCTAGTGGAAAGGAATCTGGAAACCCCTCCTCATAATCTATAATATTTGGTTATGCCACTACTTGGTGAGTTACTAGGTAGGTTCTAGACTGGCCAACCACATTATCTCATTTTTTGATGAACTGTTGAGTAAAGTCCTATAATATCAGAATTATAACCATGATTCCCTCAACACTATCCCTATAAAGTGATAGACATATTGATTTGGATTCTTATTTTCTACCATATTTATTCAATTTAAACCATTACTCTGATAAGAACTTCTTGGTAGAAGACGGAACCCTCAATGTTTTTTAACGAGCACCATGATCACCTAGTTTTGTTCTAATTTGAGCAATGGAGGGAATTATGTCATAATATATCATTGAGTTTTTTTAATATTTTCTTAAGGAACGTAATCCATTTATATTTAATATGTAATGGCCTTAAATTATATGGAATTTTTTTAATAAATTTAAATGGGATTTTAATGAGACCAGGATCTGAGACGACCCGTAATTCTGAGACCCGGATTGGTCGGAATGGATTTTCAAACTTTTTTAAAGAATATTAATTAAAAATGGAAGTGTATTTATCTATCTTTTGAATGATTTCATTGATTGGAAACTCAAGGACACCGTTGAACTCTGAATATTGGAATTCTCCTTGATAGGGCCTAAGGTTGGATGTTGTGGGTTAATAGTGGAAGTTATTTTTTCGTCGTAAAAAATATAATAAAGTAATGACTATTTTATTTTCAAATACTTATAATTCATATACGGTAACTTAGATGGGAAATCTGAGAGTACCATTGATCTCATGAGGTCGTGTCTCCATTAGGTGGATCTTAATATAGACTAGAAAGGGTGGAGGGTGCAAGTTATATTTTGAATTATTTTAAGCGAATTAAATTAGTGCGGATGCACGGTTTTTGAAACATCTAAACGGGTTCTTAGATTGAATATCTGAGTGCACTATTTCATCCATAAAGATGACATTACCTTTGAATTGACTCAACATCTAATGAAATTGGTATATCAGAAAAGATAGTTTTCATAATTTTTAAGAAAAATAAAAAATAAAATATAGTGGATGTTTTATTTTATTTTAGAATTTTTTAAACAGTGGTTGGGCAAAAACATGTATCACAATGAAATTAAATATACGGCTTCATTAAATAAAACATCATAAAAAATTGATAATAGAAATTTAAACAAAATTCTTATTCACTTTTCATACTTTAATGGCCAAGAAGATGATGTAGGATTGTTGGAATAATCAAGGTTCTTCATAGAGCTCTTATGGTTGAGGAAAAAGAATTCCAACCCTTCTTCAAATGGATCATCACCAATGATGATCAACTAATGAAAATAATCATAGAATCATTGTATGAGAACACAGTGACACCGTGCATTGCCGATGAATGATGAAACCCAGGTAACTGATGTTATTTGAATTATATCCTCCCCCACTCATGGTTTTAAATTAAAAATGAAGATCATCCCATGAACAAGTTGACCCACAATTTGATCGTTTTTGTGGGATGAATTTTTGTTTCATTTTTCTTGATCATTCTAAATGGAGTGATTTGAGGACATAACAAATAAAGACCGAAGATCATTCCTTAGGATGTTATATTATGGTCTTCCCCTCTTTATCCCCACATTTTCATCATTCTATGCGGGGATATGAACAAATGATCATCTCACTTCCACATTTCAGCATAGTGATTTGATGTCATGGATCAAAGATGGACATAGCATGAAGGTGGTATAATGACTATGATGGGGGTTGATCGAAGTGCCACATGGAATACTGATAATAGAGTGCATTCAGGCAGAATGGATCATAATAGAGATTTACACCCTAGAAAGTGAAGAACACGACCCAAATGCTCTAGAACACCCTTTAGATTGAAGAACAAACATTCGGAGTGCATCTGGAGGTATGTGGAATGTTCGGTCAAGTTAGTGGCAGTGGTAGTGGCACACAACGATGACTACTGTGTGACAGATTGTGGGGAACTGCGTCGCGTTAGAGTGGCCTAGTGGAGCTAGCAGTAGTAGTCGCTAATCTTCCACAAGGAAGAAGCTATGGACCTTAGCAGTGGCCAGAGCTGGACCCTGCATCTTTCTCATAGGTATCTCCAGAAGAACTAGTCTTCTATGTTGACCGATTCGAGTAGTACTGCAAGCTCGTGACAGTAGAGGAGAAAATGAAGTGGATCTTACCACATCTGAGCTGAGGAAACCAGCCCACCATAGCAGGCCGAGCTAGTTATAGTGGGCCAAGATAGGCCCAACCTGTCTGCCCTGAGAGAATTAGGCCAGGATAGACCCTGGTTGGGTCAGGTCAGTCTGATCGGGTCAGACTGGACTCTGGCGCAACTGGCCCCCGTTTCGCTAAAATGGCCATAACATCTAAAATGAGAATCCATTTAAGGAGTCTTCTTCAGCATTGGGACCCTTGGGAAGATATGGTACTTGTTAGATAGACTATGTGAGTTTGTGGGAAAGTTATGGGATGGAATATTGGGTTTAAATAGTATGATCTCTTGGTACATGTAGACTCTAGTTAGAATCAGGGATATTTTTATGATGATATGTTAGGATGATTAATCCCTTGACGAGTCAAGGAGCGGGTACTCATATACCTCTGTTTTTTGTAGAGACGGGACTACCCCCATTTTAGTGTGTGGTTTCTCAGAGATGTTCCAAGTGGATGATTCGGTACTCCCCTATTGTGCAAGGCAACATTTATTCTATCTTTGGAGTCATTACTTCCATATAGGGCTAGGGTGAGGGTCCTCCATATCTAACGCATGTAGAGTTGGTCATCCACTAACGAGTAGGGAGTGGATACTCTATAGTAGGAGTTGGTACTACCCTACCGTTCTAGAGTGCAGGTCATCCTTACGTAGTGCTACGGCCGAGTTTGTACTCCCCTGTCATTCCCAGGAGCGGGTTCTCTTGCCTAGGGTCAGTACTCCCCTAATGTACTAGGGTGCAGTTCCCCCATAGAGAATAGAATTATAAGGCTCCAGCCTTAAACATTATTTAATCTTGAGTTATTAAAAAATTACACAATGAGGATCTTCTCATGTTTAGAGTTTTAGAGAATTAGATCATAATACATGCATTACATTCCACATTTAAACAAAGTGGTTAAATATAAGATAGTATTCATTTTTCCCATCAACGGAAAAATATTTGAAACAAAACATGGATTCTTTCATGACACTTCCTCGAACATATCATCACATCATGTACCTTTTCCTTGACCTGTGAAAAAAATTCCCAAACCTCAGGATAATCATAAAAAGCTCAGTAAGGGATATAAAAGTACGAAATGAATACATTAGTCCATGTATGAAATCATACATTACTCATAAAACATAATCACTTTAACATACCTCATCAAATCAGGAATAAATCCTATAAATCCCAAGACATAAAGGTAACTTGAGGCATTCATAACATTCTGACATAGGGAGTAACCCTCATGGTTACGTTTGGAATACCCATCACAGTATAGTCCCTAAATATATTTGGAAAAACCTTAATGTTTAACCCCTTCGTGTTACCCAATGCATTGGAGATCTATATCGGGCTCACCCACCCTTAGTTTATCACGGAACCACCCATCTTCATAACAATGCCCAAGAACCATAACATTATCGTATCACATAAAACATGCATAAAGGAAACATAACATTTCCAGATTTCAATCACAAGATATCAATAACACATTGATATAATAAAAAATTATCAAAACCATTTTCACTACCAAAATAAAAGAATAGTAAAACATGGTATTTATTTTTCATTTAAAAAAAGTTATGGCTTGTAGAGGAAGCCGAAACTCAGATAATGGTCACGGCTGTAGAGAAGTCGTTGTCGCCGCATATGTACGATAAAAAAACATTCCCTATTTTCATTTAGTAGATGCTTCATATAAAAAATATTCCTTTTGAATAAACGTAAATGCCAAAGGGGTTTATACACCGTATAAAAGGAAGCTGTGTATAAAACAAAATATTTTTCAATGAATGGAGATTGAGAAGAAGTCCCTTACCTCGGGCCCGACTTGACTCGATCATTCTCTAACATCCTGAATAATAAACTTGAGATAATTTATACTTTCTTAAGAACCTTTTTAATTTCATTATTCCATTTATATCACTTATTACCATGTTATGAACACTATGTAATTATTTAAGTTAATAATGGTCGTTTTTTCAATCATTGGTAATTGAGTCAAAAATAAACTATTTATAATTACAAGTTGTTCATGGGGTAAAATATCCATTATATCCAGAATTATATTCATTATTTAGATATCATATATGTCATATATATCCAGTATATACATGAATTTACAATATTACATAACATTTAGTGGTAAAAAATGAAATGCACCGTTCATGGAGACGGTAAGCCGTACGTACGCATGAACACTACTTTCATTTCTATTTCCTATTTTATGGAATGGAATCATAATCATATAAAGGTATATTATAATTACAGTATAATATCAAATATAATATCATTAATTCCATCCTTTATACGTCCCACATATGGAATTAACGAATCAAATCACTTTGAGGGGGCGGTAGTCTACACTACCTAAAATAAAGATATCACGTATACCCATAATGGAAGCCATAAAGGTATGCGATAAATGAAAAATACAGAAGATTAAGGAAAAAATAAAAATATTATATATCATATATAAAATTAGTGACAACTTAATGGCCACCTTTGAAAGTGTTAGAAGAATATTGAACAATCATCGTTTCGTGAGACAGAAATTCTCCATCCACGGAAACAATATTCTTTTTAACCATTAGATGAAGGTGTGTGTAAGTGTATCTCTAACCATTCATATAAAAACATAATAATATATTAAATATACAGGTGTTGTTACAAAATAAATGAATAAAAAGAGTTTAAGGGGTTGGATAAGAAAAATAAAACGAAAGAACATTAGAGAAGACTTTACCTTTAAATCGGGAAACTTTTATTGGTTTGAACCAAAATGGTTTTTTGAAGAGCTTTCTGCCCAAGGTAAGGATTCTAGGATGAAGAAAGGTATGTGGAGAGATAAAATGAGCAGGTCTTGGCCGACCCAAAAGCGTGAGAAGTGTGGGTAAGGAGATAGACGTGTGGCCTTTTATAAGAGGAGAGGAGGGGAACTCTTGGAAAGGTATAAAATGTTACTTTATTTTCAAATGAGTTTCAGATTTTAAATGTCCCAAATCGATGTATTTAGAAGATAAAGTGATACTAGTTCGAAATATAATCATCCAATAAGCCTTTGAAAAGTGTAATTCCTAGTTTTAACATTATCTTTTCATTTTATTTAAATCCTTTATTAATGAGGTAATCATTTCATCACCATGATGTCATAAATAATTAATTTTATTTAATGTATAAAAAATATAAAAAAAATTCTTTGATGTAGGAAATATTTTTAGAGTTAAAATTAATATTTATAGTCTAATATATCATTTATGTAGGGAAAATTAAAAATGTTTTACTCAGGGGATATCTTCATTGTTATATTTAACTTTCCTTAAAAATAAAAAGATAAAAATTCATTATTTCACAAAATTGATTCCATGGGGTCTCCAAATTTTGCACAAGGCATCGCATGGTTGGACATGACACAACCAGTATAATTCGGACACATGTTGGGGTCATTTTTTATTATTATGATATTATTTTATTATCCTTAACTACACAATTACTAATTAATCAAGATAATTAAAGATAATTACAGTCGTTACTATTCAGAAAGTCCAAAAACAAAAGAGTCTTGATTAAATAATTTGGAACTTCTGATTCCAAATATTTAATCCATTTTACCAATTTCAAACACATAAATTTCAATAATTAATTTAAAAATAAATCCCGTTGTCAAAACAAATAGCGGGTTTTTAGAAACATTATTTATGAAAAGTTTGGCACTTGTTTGTGCCCAATTCCAAAGTGAAATTAATCCCAATGACCACCATTGGATTACATGGTAAAAATATATTGTATTTACACTTTAAAACCAATTATAAAGATAATATTACCATATAAATAAATTAGATGAAAATGTAGTTTTGATGTGAAATGCAGTATTTTTCACTATTCATTAAAAAATGAACATTGTCAGAAAAATACCAAACAATTATCCAATGTAAATTTCCATGTCCCAATCACTAATAATATGTATATTTAGACAAATATAGCTTATTAAATTGTAAAAATGTTGATTTAAAAATGGTTTTCCATCAAAAGGGAGTAAAACAATCTTTTAAAAAATATTAGGTTATTCCATGCTTAAGATTGGATTTATTCTCGTTTTAAGTATCTAAAACACTATCTAATTCATAAATAGACATAGATAAGAATATATATTATTCATTACTTACTAGGGATGTTACATCCTTCCACCCTTTAAAAATTGTGTCCCCACAATTTAATTACTTATCGAATAAGTGGGGGTATTTATCCCTCATTGCATTTTCAGATTCCCATGTTGCCTCTTCAATCATGTGGTTTTTCCAAAAAACCTTTACATGATGAATATATAACAACCCATACATTACATACATTGTTAATAATTCAAAATTTAAGTAAAAATATTACAACATATAACAAAACCATGAAAGGACCGTATAGGTATAGTGTCTTTGGAAACTGGGAAACAAAAACAACTGGTTCATAAATAATCTACGTTGTCTCCCATTTATTTCATCATATTTAGAGTTCCTTTTTGTCATATCCTACGTAATATCCTTATTCCTAACCTGGGGAAAGAATACATACAAAAGGGTGAGCTCAAATGTTCAGTAAGGGTAAACAAAAGAAATATCAATCACATGAAATTCATAAGAACATAATATTTTGGAAATCTTAACCTGGAAAATAGATCATAATTTCATAACATGGGATAAATCATATTAGTGAAATGTAATCCCAATAATCATAACTTAAAACATGAAACTTTGTGTCATAAACACATAATAATAGAGAATCATTTCTTATTAATCAAGACTCTTTGCCAAGATTATCTTAGCGGACAATGTCCATTTTTGAACCGAGTTCACTCCTCGTTTCAGTCCTGTTTCACTGAACCAGTTTAACCTACCATTACAGCAATGTATATCTCATGAGATATAAATCTTTACCCAATGCATTGGAGGGAGATATAGGTCCCACACATCTCATAATGATACCGTTTTATGTGTGCCACAAAATCAAAAAATCATACATCATTGCATAACCCATGTAAGAAAATGGGATTCTTAAACAATATGACATCATAAAACAATTCATATATGATAATGGAATTCATAAAAATAATTCCATCATAACATAATCAAATAAATGTAATAATAGGGATAGAAACGAAACCCTATAATATCTTAGATGGAAAATAATTTTGATAAAACACTTGAACTCCATTCTTGAAGAAAATATCCTTTCTACTTCAAAAACATTTTTCCTTTCTTAACATGTCATACAATTTTAAACTAAAAGAAGTTGATTAAAAATAAACTTTAAAACTTGTAAAGGAATATTCTTGGAAATAATGTTTTAAAAATCCATTCATGCCATATAAGTTAAAAACATTCTTCTCATACTTTTTTCAGAAAACTCAAGTACCTCGTACGAAAAATGACAAAAGATTCCTATAATATCGTTTACTAAAAACTCACCGAAGGGTAAAATCGGATTTAAAAAATTTTAGGTTGATGGAAATAATATTACATATTGAGGAAACATGGATGTGGATGAGAAAATACACCCCAGTAAATACCAATGTATAAACAATCTCGGATAAAAATGAGATTTGTGATATTTTCCCTTACCTTAGGTCTGATTTGCTTCGTAAGTGTCTGAACCTCATGTATTGTGATTTAAATAATGTCATTGACTTATTCCAGAATCATACAAATTGTTATGATATCATATATGGTCATATTCTTAGCTTCTTATTAGTAATATTAAATTGCTACTTGTTATTCGGGTGTTTATTACTTTTTGTTCGTATGCGTGTTTTGTCGAATAAATTCTTATTATTCTTTTTAGGTTATAGAGACCTCATTTACAGAATGGTATAAGTGTAATATATATCATATTAATTCATTAAATTCATTTATATAAAATCATTATCCAATGAATATCATTTAGAACGTGTCGCATCACATCGTGGAGACGGTATTCCGTACGAATGCACGAGCGATGATATCGATTCCATGATCGTGGAATTGTATTGAAGTGTATTATAATACTTCAGAATCAATAACACTTTACATTAATAATATATAGTTATTTATTTTCACCATTATACCCATCCAAGTAAGGTGGTGGTGGAAAATAGATTACACCACGGCGTGGAGACGGTATTCCGTACGTACGCACGCGCGGTGATTTCGTTTTCCATAGGATGGATAGATGGTGAAATAGGGTTGTTTAATAATTATAATAACATATCAGTATATGAGTGATACTTATGTTATTACTCCATAATGAAACAACTAAATAAGAAGAAGTGGAAGAAGAAATAAAGTTGAATGAATCGGTAATGGACATTACCTCTTCTTTGAAAAGCCGCTTTGAGACCTCCTTTTAGGGCAGTGAAATTGGTCTTTGAATAAAACCAGGACCTCTAGGATGTTTCTAGGGAAGTGGAGAAGATAATTTTTCAGGGTTTCTCCGAGCATGGAGGCTCAACGGGGTGTGAGGAAGAGTGGGAGGAGGTGCCCTTTTATAAGGGAGGAGAGGGGTACCTTTGGAAAAACTAAAAATATTTTTTTATTATAAAGTCATATTCGGTTTTAAATAGCTCAAAATTGATTTGTTTCGAAGATAAGGTGGGTATGGGTCTAAATAATCTCATACAATATAATTTGGAAATGTTTAGGTTACTATTTTAACCTTATCATTTCGATTTAACTTTAATTTAGATTATTTTACTTTTACCGTGTCTTTTTCTTTTCTTACACCATAAGGTTAAAAAACATACCATAACAAGACAAAAGAACCCCACGTTGTTTATTATTATTATATATAACCTTATCTAAGTCATTCGGCCGAACCTTAGATTTTTAGGAATAAAATAACAATTAATAATATAATATTTGTTTTTAAAACTATTTTATGTCAATTTTGACACTATTTGGTAATTAATTTTTTTTGAAAACCATAACAGAAATATTCGTTCAAAAAAAGTTACTTAAATAAATAATAACATGTCATATTAACCTTGGAAATAATTTTAATTCATAAAAAGTCTCAAATTACATTTATTTGGGTATTTATAACATCAATTATGTCAATATTTCATTAATATGATAATCACTACATCATCTTTGTGTCATAAATAAATTAACTTATTTATTGTCTAAAAATTATAAATAAAATACCATTATGTAGGAAATATTTGTCTATTTCTAAGGAATATTTTTAGTCGAATTTATCTTATGTATAACCCTATATTAAAAATTTTTTAGTTATAAAACATAGATTTTAACTATTTTAACCCTTCTTTAAAGAAATTAATATTAAATGTCCTAATCTAATCCAAGAGGGCCTAAAAGGTAATATTTTATTACTAAGGTTGTTTTTGGTCGAATTAAACATATCAAATGGAATTAAGACATGTGTTAGGGTAATAATAATATCATTTTTACCCTTAATTACCCTATTTACTTTTAACCGTGATAAAAAAAAGTAAAAAGTTACTATTCACCAAAAATTATTTTATCTCATTGAAACACATTGTACTTACTGACATCAACCATGTTTCTAAGATTTTTGAAATTTCACTCACAGAAGTGGTAAAATTAAGTTTTATGTAAAATTTCAAATTCTCCTAGGTGGTGGGTAAGAGACGGTTAAAAGTTCAATAAAATTTTTATATATCTAAAATTATTATAAAATGACTACAATGAATTACATTGAACTTATATAGGTATTATGTATCAATTTTGTCCTAAAATAAATTTAAATAAAATAAAAAATTATTTAAATAAAAAGTCGATTTTTAAATAGTAACCCAGTGTTTTCACTATTCATCAAAAATTGAATGTTTTTCAAAAAATACCAAAATTTCTTCCTAGGCTAATTTTGATATTCTGAAACCAAAAGATGAAGTCCATTTTGAAAAATAAAATTTATAAAATTTCAAAAAGTGGTTATAACTATTCATAACGACTAGTTTTAATAATATTTTAATAGCATATCATTGTTTAGTGAAACTCAGTATTGCGTACAACACAAGCTATCGAGGAAGGTCGCGATTGCATGCAAAGTAAGCCAAAATAGTGTTGTGTGTAGTGAAATATTCCTTTGATGATTTCTTATAAAAGTATCGGGTGTTACATTCTACCCCCCTTGAAATGAATTTCGCCCTAGAAATTCCTCACTTTGTAACAAACAGACGAGGATACCTCTCCCTCATCATATACTCATGCTCCAATGTAGCTTCTTCTAAATGGTGGTTCCTCCATAAAACTTTCACCAAGTGAGTGGTCTTGTTCCGTAGGACTTTTTCGCTACGATCGAGAATCTCTATCGCCTTTCCTTCCTAAGAAATATCTTGTTCCAGCGGTACAACTTCTGAGCTGAGTACATGTGAAGGATCAGGTATGTATTTTCTCAGGAGAGATACATGGAAGACATCGTGAACTTGAGAGATATTTGGTGGAAGCGCCAATCGTTAAGCTACCTTCCCAACATGATCCAATATTTCGAAAGGACCGATATACCTAGGGCTCAGCTTTCCCTTCCTTCCAAATCACATTACTCTCTTCCAAGGAGATATTCGTAAGAACACTTTATCACCCACTTCATACTCTTAGTCTTTTCTTCAGTTATCGACATAAATTTTTTGTCGACTCTGAGCTGCTCTTATGTGTTGTTTAATAGATCAGACCTTTTCTTCCATATCATCAACAAGATCAGGTCCTAATAGCTTTCTTTCCCCAACTTCATCCCATCGAGTTGGAGTCCTGCATTTCATTCCATAGAGAGCTTCATAAGGAGCCATTTGAATACTAGAGTGAATGATATTATTATATGAAAATTACACCAAAGGTAGGTGTTGATCCAAACCACCTTTGAGATCCATAGAGAAAGCTCTGAACATATCTTCTAGAGTTTTAATTGTCCTCTCAGACTGACCGTCTATTTGAGGATGATATGCAGTGCTGAAACTCAACTCTGCATCTAGAGTATACTGAAGACTTCTCCAGAACATTGAGGTAAACCTCAGATACTGATAATATATATTAGAAAGTGGTACTCTATGAAATCTTACCACTTCCTTTACATATATCCTGAAAATATGATCTAGATAGAAAACCTCTCTAATATTAATGAAGTGTGACGAATTTGTAAGACGATCATCTATGACCCATATAGCATTATTTCCTTTGGATGTTTTTGGAAGTCCAGTAACAAAGTCCATAGTGATGTTTTCCCATTTCCATTCAGGTATGAGTAATGGTTGTAACATACCCTTAGACATCTATCTCTCTGCTTTAACTTGCTGACAAACCAAGCATCGAGAGACATATTCAGCAAATATCTCTTTTCATGCCATCCCACCAGAAGTACTCTTTCAGGTCCCTATACATCTTCATGATTTCAGGATGAATAGAGAATGAAGAACTATGTGCCTCATGCAGTAGCTCCTTCTTTAATTCGGGGATGGGAGGAACACAAACCCGATTCCTGAACCTTATTATTCCATCATAATCAAGGTTGAATTCAGGAACATTTCTCACCTTCTTTTGTAACTCTACATCTTCTTTCTATGCCTCTTTAATCTTCACATGTATAGATGGTTGAACATTCATTTGAGAAAGATACGATTTTTCTCCTTTAATTATAATTCCAAGATCCATCCTTTGTAAATCCATAAATATTGGATCTTTCTTCATCCTCATCATGGATAAGCTAGAATGGTCTTGTCAACTTAATGCATCTACCACCTTGTTTGCTTTCCCAGGGTGGTAATAAATTGAGCAGTTGTAATCCTTAATCAGCTCCAACCATCTTCTTTGGCACATATTCAGATCCTTTTGTGTGAAAATATACTTTACACTTTTATGATCAGTATAAATGTCACACCTTTCTTCATAAAGATAATGCCTCCAAATATTTAATGTAATGATTACCGCAGCTAACTCCAAATCATGAGTTGGGTAATTTTTCTCATGGATTTTCAACTTTCGTGAGGCATAATCTATCACCATATCGTTTTGCATGAGAACACACCCCAATACCTTCTTGGATGCATCACTGTAGATCACAAACCTTTCTCCACTACAAGGAAGTGTGAGCAGAGGTGCACTGGATTACCATCTTTTCAACTCCTTGAAATTCTCATCACATTCCTCTGTCCACATGAACTTAACTCTTTTTCGAGTCAACCTAGTGAGTGGATTAGATAATCGTGAAAATTCATTCACAAAACGTCGATAATATCCTGCCAAACCAAGAAAACATTGGATATCGGTTAATATTGTTTGTCTCGACCATCTTTCGAAAACCTCTGTTTTTGCTGGATCCACAGATATCCCCTCTTTTGAGATTATGTGACCCAAAAATGCAACTTTTTGAATCCAAAATTCACACTTGGTAAATTTGGCATAAAGCTTCTCCTTTCTCAGGGTCTTCAATAAAATTCTCAAGTGATCTTCATGTTCTTCCATTCACTTTGAATAGACAAGAATATCGTCTATAAAGACTACCACAAACTGGTCAAGATACTCTCTAAAGATTCTATTCATCAGATCCAGGAAGATAGCAGGGGAATTAGTAAGACCAAATGGTATCACTATAAATTCATAGTGTCCATACCTTGTAAGGAAAGATGTATTTGGTATAACCTCTCTTTTTATCCTTAATTGATGATACCCTGAATGAAGATCAATCTTGGAAAAGTATTGAGCTTCAAATAGTTGGTAAAATATGTCATCAGAGCGCGAGAGTGGATATTTGTTCTTGATAGTAATCTTGTTAAGTTCTCGATAATCAATGCGGAGTCTCATTGATCCATATTTCTTCTTAACAAACAAAACTGGTGCCCCCCAAGGGGACGCACTAGGGTGTATGAATACTTTATCAAGATTCTCTTGGAGTTGCTTCTTCAATTCCTGCAACTCAATTGGGGCCATTATATAAGGTGTCTTTGAAATAGGAAAAGCACCCGAAACGAGTTCTATTGAAAACTCGACTTCACGATTTGGTGGAAGACCTGGCAATTCCTCCGGAAAGACATAATCAAACTCCCATAAAATAGGCATATTCAAAATCATGAGTTTCTCACCAACCATTTGAGATAAATAACCTTCATTAAGTGGAACCAAGACCCATAAGATGGATGAAATTTCCACTGGAAGGCTATGTTCATCCTTGCATCGATAGGCGATCATAGATTGATCTGGAATATGAAATGTGACTTCCCTTCTTTGGAAATTGATATGAGCTCCATAAAGAGAAAGCCAATCCATTCCAAGAATCACATCAAATTCCACTATATGAAGGATCACAAGATTTGCAGGAAGCACTTTCCCACAAACATCAATCGGAGAAGAATTATAAACTTTTGATGCGACTGTTGTGCCATTAGGGGTTGTCACAGCTACCTCAACATCTAATTTGCTGAGCTAATACAGAGATTCCCATAGAAAATTCTTTAGAAATAAAAGAGTGGGTGGATCCAGAATCAAATAAAACATTTTCTACTTTAGAGTGAATGGTAAGTGTACCTTTCGCCACTTCGTTATCGTACTCCACATTGCTGATAAAATTCCATGTGACTTTCCTTTATCGTTAGAATTAAGATTTTGTTGACGTCGATCATCATCAACAACCCTTGGATTAGGGCACTGATTGGCATAATTCCCCATTTCCTTGAACTTGTAACATTGAAGTGTATGAGGTGCACACTGTGCAGCCTTTTCATTGTTCACATCACTAGACATATTCTTCCCATCATTGCGGCATTCAAATTCCAGATGACCTTACTTTCCAAATTTGAAACATTTACTTGTCCCATTAAGACAATGCCCTCCATGTTTTTTCCACACTTTGAGCATAAGAGAACATTCATCTTCTTTTCAGTATGCTCTTTAGAGTTTCCTCTGAATTCAATTTTCCTCTTCTTATCAAACCCATATGACTGATGGGTTACTCCAATATCCATATCAACTTTGCGAGCACATCGAACGATTTTCTTGTAGCTATTGAAGTCCCTTATGGATAATGCCCTTCGATGACTTGGTTTTAAGCCACTAAAGAATCGATCAATCATGCTCTCAGGTTGGATAATAGTACCAGAAGGGTACCTTGCATGTCTTTTAAATTTTGCTTCATGGGTACCAACAGATTCATCTTCCTTTTTATTTAGTTCAAGAAACTCTTTCTTCATCTTTGTTCTAAGAATACGAGGGAAGTAATTAATGAAAAATAAGTTCTTGAACTCATCCCATTCCATGGACTCAATTTCATCTCTTTGCCTCGTATTATTGATAAGATACCACCATTGATCGGTATCACCTTCCAAACGATAGAATACTAAGATGACATTATCATGTTCAGAACATTGAAGAGATGAAAATATCTTTTCAGTTGTACTAATCCATTGTTCATCAACTAATGGATCAGTAGACCCACTGAATGAAGGTGGACGCTGCCTCATGAAGGATTCAATAGAATGTTGCTCCTTCCTTTTCTCGTTTGGAAGTCCTCCATGATTCATAGCTTGAGAAAGTTGTGTGAGCATGGCTATGAGATTTTGCATTCCATCTCCAATAACGTTTGGTTGCTCAGGGGGACAATCATTGCATTGCCCGTCGCATTCCACATTAACACGGTTCCTTTGGGTTCCAGCCATTGACTGAAACCAAGAAGAATAGTGTGAGCAACACTAATTATAATAGAAAAAACACAAAATCAAGAATAAAATTTTACGCTTAAGGTCTTATCATAGGTTATTCATGTCCATTTCTAAAACACTAAGATTGTGTTCTATTCTTAGACATATCCTTAGGGTTCTTACTAAGGCTTTCACATCCTAGTTTCCAAAGGTTGACTATACCTTTCCTCTGATACCAACTGTAACAACCCATACTTTACATACATTGTTAATACTTCAAAATTGACGTACGCCTATTACAACATATAACAAAACCATGAAAGGACCATATAGGCATAGTGTCTTTAGAAACTGGGAAACATAAACAACTGGTTCATAAATCATCTACGTTGTCTCCCATTTATTTCATCATATTTGGAGTCCCTTTTTGGCATATCCTACTTAATATCCTTCTTCCTGACCTAGGGAAAGAAAACATACAAAAGGGTGAGCTCAAATGCTCATTAAGGGTAAACAAAAGAAATATCAATCACATCATATTCATAAGAACATAATATTTTGGAATTATTAACCTGCAAAAGAGATCATAATTTCATAACATGGGATAAATCATAGTAGTGAAATGTAATCCCAATAATAATAACTTAAAACTTGATACTTTGTGACATACACACATAATAATAGAGAATCCTTTCTTATTAGTCAAGACTCATTTCCAAGACTATCTTAGCGGGCAAAGTCCATTTCTGAACCGAGTTCACTCCTCATTTCAGTCCTGTTTCACTGAATCGGTTTATCCTGCTATTCCAGCCATGTCTATCTCATGATATGTAAATATTTACCCAATTAATTGGAGGGAGATATATGTCCCACCCATCTCATAATGATACCATTCTTATGTGTTCCACAAAATCAAAAAATCATACATCATTGCATAACCCATGTAACAAAAATGGGATTCTTAAACATCGTGACATCATAAAACAATTCATATAAGATAAATGAATTCATAAAAATAATTCTATCACAACATAATCAAATCAATGTAATAATAGGGATAGAATCAGAACCCTATATTATCTTAGATGGAAAATAATTTTTATAAAACACTTGAACTCCATTCTTGAGGAATGTATCCTTTCTACATCAAAAACATTTTTCCTTTCATAATAGGTCATACAATTTTAAACTAAAATAAGTTGATTAAAAAGAAACTTGAAAACTTGTAAAGGAATATTCTTGGAAATAATGTTTTAAAAATCCATTCATGCCGTATAAGTTAAAAAAACATTCTTCTTGTACTTTTTTCCGAAAAGTCAAGTACCTCGTACAAAAAATGACAAAAGATTCCTTTTATATATTTTACTAAAAAATCACCGAAGGGTAAAATTTGATTTAAAAAGTTTTAGGTGGATGGAAATAATATTAAATATTGAGGAAACATGGATGTGGATGATAAAATACACCCCAGTAAATACCAAAGTATAAACAATCTCGGTTAAAAATGAGATTGTGATATTTTCCCTTACCTTAGGTCTGATTTGCTTCGTAAGTGTCAAAACCTCCTATATACTGATTTAAATAAGGTAATTGACTTATTCCAGATTCATACTCATTGTTATTATATCATATATGGTCATATTCTTCGCTTCTTGTTAGTAATATTTCATTGCTACTTGTTATTCGGGTGTTTATTACTTTTTGTTCTTATGTGTGTTTTGTCGAATAAATTCTTATTATTCATTTTAGGTTATAGTTACCTAATTTCCATAAAGGTATTAGTGTAATATATATCATATTCATTCATTCAATTCATTTATATAAAATCATTATGCAATGAAGATGATGTAGAACGAATCACATCACATCGTGGAGACGGTATTCCGTACGTACGCACAAGCGATGATATCGTTCCCATGATCATGGAATTGTATTTTGAGTGTATGTATACTATTTAATAATCAATAACACTTTACAATAATCATATATAGTTATTTATTTTCACCCTTATACCCATCCAAGTAAGGTGGTGGTGGAAAATAGATTACACCACGGTGTAAAGACGGTATTCCATACGTACGCACACGTGGTGATTTCGCTTTCTGTAGGGTGGATAGATGGTGAAATAGGGTTGTTTAATACTTATAATAAAATATAAGTATATGAGTGATACTGATTTTATTAGTTCATAATGAAACAACTAAAGAAGAATAAGTGGAAGAAGAAATAAAGTTGAAAGAATCGGTAATGGACATTACCTCTTCTTTCAAGCGCCTCTTTGAGACCTCCTTTTAGGGAACTGAAATTGGTCTTTGAATAAGACCAGGACCTCTAGGATGTTTCTATGGAAGTGGAGAAGAGAATTTTTAAGGGTTTTCCGAGATTGATGGCTCAAAGTGGTGTGATTAAGAGAGGGAGGAGGTGCCCTTTTATAAGGGAGGAGAGGGGAACCTTTGGAAAAACTAAAAATATTATTTTATTATAAAGTCTTATTCGGTTTTAAATTGCTCCAAATTGACTTATTTCGAAGCTAAAGTGTTTATGGGTCGAAATCCTATCATAAAATATAATTTTGGACAAGTTTAGGTTACTATTTTAACCTTATCATTTCGATTTAACTTTAAGTTATATAAATTTACTTTTACCGTGTCTTTTTGTTTTCTTACACTATAAGATTAAACAAATTACCATAACAAGACAAAATAACCCCAAGTTGTTTTTTATTAATATATATAACCTTATCTAAGTCATTTGGCCGAACCTTAGATTTTTAGGAATAAAATAACAATTAATAATATAATATTAATTTTTAAAACTATTTTATGTCAATTTTGACACTATTTGGTAATTGATTTTTGTGAAAACCATAACAGAAATATTAGTTCGATAAAAGTTACTTAAATAAATAATAACATGTAATATTAACTTAGAAAAGTATTGGAATTAATATAAAGTCTCAAATTACATTTATTTGGGTATTTATAACATAAATTATGTCAATATTTCATTAATAAGACAATTACTGCATCATCTTTGGGTCATAAATAATTTAAATTATTTAATGTCTAAAAATTTTAAATAAAATACCATTATGTAGGAAATAATTTAAGATTTCTAATGAATATTCATATTCTAATTTATCTTATGTATAACCATATATTAAAAACATTTTAGTTATAAAACATTGATTTTAACTATTTTAACCCTTCTTTAATGAAATTAATATTAAGTGTACAAATCTAATCCAATGGCCCTAAATGGTCATATTTTATTCCTAAGGTTGTTTTTGGTCGAATTTCACTTATCTAATAGAATTAGGACATGTGTTAGGGTAATAATAATAACATTTTTACCCTTAATTACCCTATTTAATTTTAACCGTGGTAAAAAAAAAAAGTAAAAAGTTACTATTTACCAAAAGTTTTTTATCTCATTGAACCACATTTTACTTACTGAAATCAGCCGTGTCTCTAGGATTTTTGAAATTCCACTCACAGAAGCGGTAAAATTAAGTTTTATGTAAATTTTCAAATTCTCCTAGGTGGTGGGTAAAAGATATTCAAAAGTTCAATAAACTTTTTATATATCTAAAATTAGTATAAAATGACTCCAATGAATCACATTGAAATTATATAGGTATTATGTATCAATATTGACCTAAAATAAATTTAAATAAAATAAATAATTATTTAATTAAAATTTCGGTTTTTAAATAGTAACCTAGTGTTTTCACTATTCATCAAAAATTGAATGTTTTCAGAAAAATACCAAAATTTCACCCTAGGCTAATTTTGATATTCCGAAACAAAAAATGAAGTCCATTTTGAAAAATAAAATTTATAAAATTTCAAAAAGTGGTTATAACTATTCATAACGGCTAGTTTTAATAATGTTTTAAATGCATATCATTGTTTAGTGAAACTCAGTATTGCGTACAGTGCAAGCTTTTGAGGAAGGTCGCGATTGCGTGTAAATCAAACCAAGATAGTGTTGTGTGTAGTGAAGCATTACTTTGATGATTTCTTATAAAACTCTCAAGTGTTACAGAATCAGTTTATTTCGCAACACTTGCTCCCTGTTGTCAAGAATCTGGACAGGTTGTCTCTCATAAGATAGGTTCTTTTCCACCTGAACTAACTCTGGACATAAAACATGAGATGGATCTGGCATGTACTTTCTTAACATTAAAACATGAAAAACATTGTGTACCTGAGATAAACTCGGAGGTAAATCCACTCGGTATGCAACTGATCGAACTCTCTCCAGAATTTCATATGGTCCAATGAACCTTGGGCTCAACTTTCCTTTCTTATCAAATCGCATCACACTTTTCCAGGGTGAGACTTTGAGGAAGACATGATCACCTACCTCAAAAGAGATATCCTTCTTCCTGTTGTCTACATAACTCTTCTGCCTGCTCTGATCTATTCTCTTGTGTCACTATATCAGCTGATCTTTTTTGGCCAACTCTTCTACTAATTTTTGTCCCATCAACTTCCTTTCACCCACATCATCCCAGAAAGCTAGAGTTCGACATCGCTTCCCATATAATTCCTGAAATGGTGCCATATATATACTCGAATGAAAACTGTTATTATAAGAGATCTCAACCAAAGAAAGATGTTGGTCCCAACTTTCCTGATAATCCATCGAACAAGCACGTAACGTATCCTCCAAAGTCTGAATTGTTCGTTATGACTTCCCATCTGATTGAGGATGAAAAGCTGTACTAAAATTTAATTGAGTACCCAATCACTTCTGAAGGTCTTTCCAAAAGTTAGAAGTGAACCTGGGATCACGGTCAGATACAATGGAGAGAGGAACTCCATGTAACCTGACTATCTCTTTAAGATACAAATGGGAAAGTTGATCTAGGGAAAAAGTATCTCATATAGCAAGAAAATGAGCATATGTAGTCCAGCAATCAATAATAACCTAGATTTCATTATTACCTCGAGGTGTCTTCGGCAATCCAACAACAAAGTCCATGGATATATTCTTCCATTTCCACTCTGGCACTGGTAAAGTATAAAGCACCCCTTTTGGTAACTGCTGCTCTACTTTAACCTATTGATAGGTCAAACACATCACAGTAAAATCAGCAATATCGCATTTCATTCCATCCCACCAGTAGTACTCCCGAAGATCTATATACATCTTAGTACTGCCGGGATTAACTGAAAACGGAGAACTATGAGCTTCACTCAACAATTCTCTCTTCAACTGTGAATCACACGAAATGCACAATCTCTTCCCAAATCTCAAAACACAGTCATTATCAATGCTGAATTCAGGCAACTTACCCTTCTGAACCAGCTCTACCTTTTTCTACAACTCGTTGTCTTGCTTCTGTGCTTGCTTAATTCTGTCTGATAGAGAATATTTCACTGATACCTGAAACAAAACGAAAGGAAATCCTACACCAACAACTTCTATGAAAAATTTCATCAAATCCTTAACCAAAGGATCACGTTCCAAACACAACATTGTTAATAAAACATTACTTTTTCGACTAAAATCATCAGCCACTTTATTTTCTTTTCCCGGATGGTAATGAATTGTACAATCATAATCCTTGATTAATTCCAACCATCTCCTCTGTCTCATATTGAATTATTTCTGAATGAATATATAATTTAAACTTTTGTGATCGGTATATATTTCACACTTTACTACATACAAATGATGCCTCCAAATTTTTAAAGTGAAAACAACAAAATCTAATTCCAAATCATGTGTAGGGTAATTTACCTCATGTGTTTTCAACTATCGTGAAGCATAAGCAATTACCTGATCATTCTGCATTAGGACACAACCATGTACATTCGATGAAGCATCACTATAGATAACAAACTCACCATTCCTAGAAGGTAGTGCCAAAACTGGAGCATTCACCAATCTTCTTTTCAATTCCTGAAAACAATCATCAAATTCTTTTGTCTAGATAAACTTAACACCCTCCCAAGTTAGCTTAGTCATTGGACTAGATAACCGTGAAAAATTTATAACAATCCTTCGGTAATAGCCTGCCAAATCAAGGAATCTATGAATCTCAGTTGCATTTTTGGGTCTTGGACATTCTTCAACAACCGTTGTTTTTGCAGGATCAACAGTTATCCCATCTTTAGAAACAATATGACAAAGAAAAGAAATTTTTTTCAACCAAAACTCACACTTTCTGAATTTCCCATACAATTTCCTTTCTTTTAAGGTTTTAAAAATAACCCTTAAATTTCTTTCATGATCCACTTTAATTTTAGAAAAAACCAAAATATCATCAATGAAAACAACCAAAAACCTATCCAAGAACTCATGGAAAATTCTATTCATAAGGTCCATGAATACAACAAGTGCATTGGTTAGCCTAAAAGAAATTACTAAAAATTCATAATGGCCATATCTTGTACGAAACATGGTCTTCAGAATATCTTCTTCCTTTACCTTCAACTGATGGTACCCCAATCTCAAGTCAATCTTTGAAAAAAATTGAGCTCACTGGAGCTGATCTAACAAATCATCGATACGAGGAAAAGGATATTTTTTCTTAACAATGATGTTATTCAAGGCTTTATAATCAATGAAAAGTCTCATTGAACCATCTTTCTTTTTAATAAATAAAATAGTAGCACCCCAAGGTGATGTTCTAGGTTGAATGAAACCTTTCTCTAATAAATCATGCAATTTCTCCTTCAACTCTAAATGTTAAGTTTGAGCCATTAGATAAGGGGGTTTTGAAATTGGATTAGCATCAGGAACTATTTCAATAGTAAATTAAACTTCCCGATCTGGTATTATTCCAGGAAACTCATTAGTAAAAACGTTAGGATACTCATTTACCACTGGCACATCATTAATCTGAATAGTTCCCTTGTTTTAAACAATATGTTAAAGGTAACATTCACTTCCATCTTTTACAAGTTTCTCAGCCTCTTGATATGTTATCAATAGTAAGGGTTCACTCTTGTACACAAACTGAATGTCTTTCTGAATAGAACCTTCTTTAGCTCTACAGTCAATCTTAGAATGGTAAATAGAGAGCCAATCAATACCCAGGATAACATCAAACTCTACTAGAGGTAAAACAATAAGGTTTGCAAGTAGGTTCTTTCCACGGATAAGTATAGGAAGATTCTTATAAATTCTTTTTGCCTCAACAATTCCCCTAGGTGTTTTTACCACAAGTTCAGGAGTCATTTCTTGAGATAGTACTCCCATTTTACTAGAAATGTTTTCAGAGATGAAAGAATGTGTAGACCCCGAATCAAACAACACACTGGCATAATCTGAAAAAACAAACAAAGTACCTGATACCACTTCATTTGATGGCCCTACATCTGCTGAAGTAGTTGAAAAGGATTTCACCACCCCTTTCCTCATGTAGTGTAACTGCTTCCCATCACTCGAGCTCTTTGTCGGACAGTCGTTTGCATAGTGACACATCTCATTGCACTTAAAACATTTCACTAACTGTAAATCAAATTTGGTCATACCATAAACCTGATCTTTTTTAGTGCAATAATGAGCCTTATGTCCCATCTTACTGCATCGATATCACTTTCTAGAATTCAGAAGACATTCCCCAGCATGCCTTTTATCACATTTTTCACAAACTGGAAGCTTAGTTTTCTTACTATCAGACCTTTTTGAATAATTCTTTCATTTCTCTTGCCACCTCGGTCTCTTCTTCTGCTAGTTGTTATAGAACACTTGATCATCGACAAAATCCATTTCCACCTTCTCATCACATCGAACAATATTTTCATAACTCTTGAACTCTTGATAATCTAATGCCCTTCAATATTTTGGCTTTAATCCTCAGTAAAAACGATTGATTTTAATATCAAGGTCTCGGATAAAATTTGGTGCATACATTGCCAATCGTGTTAAGCTTTCCTCATTGGGCGCCATTGAGTCTTCCTCTTGCCTCAATTCTAGGAATTGTTTTTGCATCCTATATCAGATAGCCATAGAAAAATACTTCTTTTGAAACATACATTTGAATTCATCCCAGTTGAGAGCATCAATCTCATTGGCGTCCCTGATATTTTTAACCATCGACCACTACTGATCTGCTTAACCCTCTAAATGGTAAATATCAAGACTAACCTTTTGATTTTCTGAATACCCCATGACATCAAAAATCTTCTCCAGCACTTTAATCCACCCTTCAGATAGCACAGAGCCAGATGATCCTCTGAATGATGGGGGATGTTGCCTCATGAAATTTTCCACTACTAACATGTTCGTCTACAGTTGATCTGGCTGATCTCGTGCATGGATACCACCACAATTTATCGCTTGAGTCAACTACGCCATTACTGCAAAAAGCTGTTCAGTTCCACTTCCGACCATCTCAGGATGCTGATTCGGAAGGTTATTTCCTTCTGTATGCCTTCCTAGAACTTCTTCCATGTTTCCTCTACAAAAACCCATTCTGAACAAACATGTCTTAGATGAAGCATCATGGTAAAATTAAAATGCTATATAATTTCAATTTGACCATAAAAAAATATTTTTGGATAATAATTTAATAGAATTTTAACTCCTAAAGTTATCTAAATCATCCTCTGATACCAACTATAAGGCCCTAGCCTTAAACATTACTTAATATTGAGTTATTACAGGATTACACATTGAGGATCTTTTTAGGTTTATAGTTTTAGATAATTAGATCATAAATCATGCATTACATTCAACATTTAAACAAATTGGTTACATAGATGATAATATCCATTTTTTTCCCATCAACAGAAACATATTTAAAACAAAACATGGATTCATTCATGAAACATCCTTGAACCTATCATCACATCATGTACCTTTCCCTTAACCTATTAAAAACATTTCAAAAACATTGGATGAGCATAAAAAGCTTAGTAAGGGATATAAAATTATGAAATGGATAAATTAGTCCATGTATGAAATCATACTTTACTCATAAAACATAATCACATTAACATACCTTATAAAATAATTAATAAATAATATAAATCGTAAGACATAAATGTAACTTGAGGCATTCATAACATTATCACGTAGGGAGTAACCCTCATGGTTACTTTTGGAATACCCATCATAGTATATTCCCTAAATATCTTCGGAGAAACCCTAATGTTTAACCCCTTTGCATTACCCAATGCATTGGAGTGCTATATAGGGCTCAACCGCCCGTAGTTTATAATGGAACCACCCATCTTCATAACAATTCCCAAGAACCGTAACATTATTGTATCACATAAAACATGCATAAAGGAAACATAACATTTCCACATTTCAATCACAAGATATCAATAACAAATTGATATCTTAAAAACTTTATCAAACCCATTTTCAATACCAAAATAAAAGAAAAGTAAAAAATCATATTTATTTTCATTTAAAAAATGTTATGGCTTGTAGAGCAAGCCGAAACTCAAATAATGGTCACGGTGGGAGAGAAGTCGTTGTCGCCGCATATGTATGACAAAAAAACATTCCCTTTTGTCGTTTAGTAAACACTTACTATAAAAAATATTCCTTTTGAATAAATGTTAATGTCAATGGGGTTTATAAACCGTATAAAATAATGTTGTGTATAAAACAAAATCTGCCTCAATGAAAGGAGATTGAGACGAAGTCCCTTACCTCGGGTCCGACTTGACTCGATCGTTCATTAACGTCCTGAATAATAAACTTGATTTAATTTATACATTCTTAAGAACCTTTTTAAAGTTCATTATTCATTTTATATCCCTTATTACCATGTTATGAACACTATGTAATTATTTAAGTTAATAATGGTCGTTTTTTTGATCATTGGTACTTGAGTCAAAAAATAAACTCTTTATAATTACAAGTTGTTCATGGGGTAAAATATCCATTATATCCAGAATTATATTAATGATTTAGATATCATATATGTCATAGATATGATGTATATACATGCATTTACAATATTACATAACATTTATAGGTAAGAAATGAAATGCACTGTTCATGGAGACGGTAAGCCATACATACGCATGAACGCTACTTTCATTTATATTTCGTATTTTATAGAATGGAATCATAATGATATAAAGGTATATTATAATTCCAGTATAATATAATATATAATATCATTAATTCCATCCTTTATACGTCCCACATATGGCATTAACGAATCAAATCACTTTGAGGGGGCGGTAGTCCACACTTCCTAAAATGAAGATATCACGTATACCCATAATGGAAGCCATAAAGGTATTCCATAAATGAAAAATACAGAAGCTTAAGGAAAACATAAACATATTATATATCATATATAAATATATTTTCATCTTAATGGCCACCATTTAAGGTGTTCGGAGAATATTGAATAATCATCGTTTCGTGAGGCAGAAATTCGCCATCCACGGAAACAGTATGCTCTTTAACCATTAGATGAAGGTGTGTGTAAGTGTAGCTCGAATAATTCTTATAAAAACATCCTAGTATTTTCAATATAATGTTTTTGTTACAAAATAAATGAATAAAAAGAGTTTCAGGGGGTGGAGAAGCAAAATAATACAAAATAACATTAGAGAAGACTTTACCATTAAATTGGGTAACTCTTCATTGTTTGAACCAAAATGGATTATTGAAGATCTTTATGCCAAAGGTAAGGCCTCTAGGATGAAGATAGGGATGTGGAGAGATAAAATTATCTGGATGTGGCTGATACAAATGCTTGAGAAGTGTGGGTAAGGAGGTAGAGGTTGGGGCCTTTTATAAGAGGAGAGGAGGGGCACTCTTGGAAAGGTATAAAATGTTACTTTATTTTCAAATGATTATTAGATTTTAAAGGTCTCACATTGATGTTTTTATAGGATAAGATGATAGTAGTTCTAAATATAGTAATCCGATTGTTCTTTGAGAAGTGTATTTCTCAGTTTTAACATTATCATTTCATTTTATTTAAATCCTTTATTAAAGAGGTAATCGCTGCTTCACCATGATGTCATAAATAATTTAATTTATTTAATTTCTAAAAATTATAAAAAAAATACTATGATATAGAAAATATTGTTAGGTTTCCACTAACTATTTATAGTCCAATAGATCATTTATGTAGACAAAATTAATTTTTTTTTACTAGGTGATACATTCTTTGTTGTATTTAACTTTCTTTAAAAATAAAAAGATAAAAAGTCATTATCACACAAAAGTGATTCCATGGGGTCCCCAAATTTGGCACAAGGAATCCCATGGTCGGCCATGACACAACCAGTAGAATTAGGACACATTTTGGGGTCATTTTGTATAATTATGATATTATTTTATTATCCTTAACTACCCGATTACTAATTAATCAAGATAATTACAGATAATTACCGTCGTTACTATTCACAAAGTCCAAAAACAAAAGATTCTTGATTACATAATTTGGACCTTTTGATTCTAAATATTTAATCCATTTTTCCAAATTCCAAACACATAAATTGAAATAATTAATTTATTAATAAATCCCGTTGTCAAACCAAATAGTGGGTTTTTAGAAACAATATTTATGAAAAGTTTGGCACTTGATTATGCCCAATTCCAAAGTAAAATTAATCACAATAACCACCATTGTATTACATGGTAAAAATATATTTTATTTACACATTAAAATCAATTATAAATATAATCTAACCATATAATTAAATTAGATGAAAATGCAATTTTGATGTAAAATGCAGTATTTTTCACCATTCATTAAAAAAATGAACATTGTCAGAAAAATACCAAAAAATTATCCAATGTAAATTTCAATGTCCCAATCATGAAGAATATGTTTATTTTGAAAAATAGAGCTTATAATATTGTCAAAATGTTGATTTAAAAATGGTTTTCCATCAAAAGGCAGTAAACCAATCTTTTAAAAAATATTAGTGTATTCCATGCTTAAGATTGCATTTATTCTTGTTTTAAGCCTCTAAAACACTACCTAATTCATAAATATACATATATAAGAATATCAATTATTAAATACTTACTTGGTATGTTACAAGACTGATAGAGTAGGTACTACCCTATATTACCAGGGTGTGGTTCCTCTAATCACTCAGTGGTAATCCCATATAAGGAAGGGTGTGGGTCCTAAATATTTGAAGTTGTACTCCAATGTTGATCTAGGGTGATGTTCCATCATGAGTAGTACTACCCTATCACACTATTGTGTGGGTAATATAGTCACTGAGTAGTACTCCACAACCATATAGGGTGTGTGTCCTCAATTGTATATGGAGATACCTTGGATGTTGGAAAAAATAGTGAGAAGTGTTTCCATCCACAAGATGAAAACAATACCGAGATAGGTGTTAATGCTCCCTCTAGGGATTGAGGCATGGTAGACTCCTTATAAGAGAGACTAAGGAATCAAAACTTATTTTGGGGAAGCGCTCCCAAAATTGAGTGCTGTGTGGAGGAGTGTGCCTCATCACTTGGGTTTCCTTATTCTTTCATGAGGTGCATGACTATGATGACGAAACCTCTTGTTCTAGGCACTAGATTCAGACCTAGTGGAATGTTCTCGATGGAGCATGTTATCACAGATGTACCATTAAGAATGGTATTATTGTTACCAATGGATTGCATATCTCATATGGGTGCCATCATGGACATTTATGCTCAAGGAGAGCGATCATCTGGTTTGTGGGTCATGACTTGAGCCGTCAATGAGAATCTTTAAACTGGCTTTGTGGTTGGGGCCACATGTTTTCTTAGTGGATGAGATGAGTATATCTAGATGTTCATGGTATATGTATGGTAATATACCTGAGTAGATCTGAATGTGAATTAATTTTTGGGTTTTCTCTTGTGCTTTACCTTTGTGGTTTTGTGGTCCCCTACTGATTATTGTTTTACTCACACATCCATAGGCAATTCCCACAGATGTCGTGTCTAGTGCAGATGACTGACGCATTTATGGAGTACATGGAGGACGAGGGCCTATTGGACTTTAGTGAGATTAAGGAGTCAAGGCAAACATATATAGAATTAGGAAACTACCCTCCATAAACCCTTCAAGTATGCTTCCCAGCAAACAAGATTTAGGAAATTGTAGTTTTACCTTGGTTATGTTTTCCTTCTTGTGGGATTTTATGCTAGCCTGGGTTTCTATCCTATACTTTACATTCTATTGTACTCTAGTTTTGTTTTACTTAGTAAAACGCATTCATGGTTTCATTTGATTTTACATTCTAATGCCTTTGGCTGGGAGTTGTGTTAGTGTTTATTGGTAGTCACGGAAATGCCTCCCACTAATGGAATATGCCTTCAGTTCTACTTTCTAACCTCGAGCCATTGAGAGGTGGGATTGGGGTAGTATCAGTAGGGGCCTAAGGGTTGGGTTGTGAAAAAATATGTTCAATTTATATTATCACACTCATAGATGAACATGAAATAATAAAAAAACATAAACCCCATCTTATGTATTTTTCTAGTTTACTATTTTATTTCATCTCACAGTAGACATGAACATGCATAAAATAATAATAAATTGCATAACGTAAATAATTTTACATGATTGGTCTTGAGAATCTATTATTGTTTGATCCATTTTAAATTTATCTCATCAATGATGACCTACACGTAACATACCAAAGTCAAGTCCTGACGTGTGTTGTAACTCACCCTTAGTTTAGTGTATTCACTTCTCATATATAGTAATTCCACTTCTTTTCTAGTTGTAAATATTATAAAGCCATTATAAACTATATATAGAGACTTTCTAGTGGGAGTGGGGGTCTATGGGATCAATATACACTAGATAATGTTGGAAGACATGTCATTATACATATTAATCAAAAAGACAATGTGTTTACTATCATTTAATTATCATCATATTGAAATCATCTCACACATGTAATAAATAATTAAATAAGTTAACCCATACATACACAGTTGTGGTCACTCGCTCAAGTCCAGTTAGTATAATAAATAAATGAACAATTTAATTTCAATAAATTTAATGTATGAGTGTATTTAATAAATTAAATGAATTATGTAAATTCAAATAATTTATTTTATTCTAACACATAATTAATTTAATTTTAATTCAAAAAAATTAAAAAAATTAATAATTTAATTTAAAATTAAAATTTAGGTAATAATTAATAATATTAAAATATAATAAATTTCAAACCAAAAATTATATTTTAGTTAAATCATTTTAATACTAAAATTAAATTCATTAAATTAATTTATTTTTATTATATTAATTTAACCTAGGACATAGAAACCCCACCTAGCCCATTAACGGATTGAGTCGTTACTCTGTAGGCATATGTCGGGCTTGAAAGCCCTAATGCAAGACTATTCTGTGTAAGACAGGCCCATCTAGACTCGTTCTGACTTGGCCTGACCCACTCGAAATCATTGGGGGAAAATCAGGGTTCAACTAAACATATGGAATCTGTGAAAGGGGTTTCTCATTGCCTGGGAGGAAGCATGGAGACAACATAAGTTGAGGTCTCCTACTCGGATGCAGTGGGCAAGGTAAGAAGGGGTCAACAGAGTGTTATTTTGGAATGATGATAATCTCGCTCGATTGGTGATGCATTGGCTCAGCCACCATGGAGGGTATCTCTGATGGGTTTCACCGTGTGGAGAACTGGGTGTCAATATGGATCAGGCTCACAATAACCATCTAGGAGTCTGATCTCGTCATATGTGGCATCTGGGGGGTCCGGTTTGATGGACTGGGGCAACACATGGATGGTCAGGCATGTTCTTGATCTGGTGGAGGTGATGAAGGCATCCCTGCTAGTGGGTTTCAATATCTAACAAAGGGTAGGCAGTTTCCAAACACTCATATGGTGGTCGACTACCGTGTATCCATGATCAACAGTGGTGTGGGTGAATAGGGATCAAGTGGAGGAGGAACCGTCTATATAACTTGGTCTAAGAAGGTGGGAGTAACTAGGATCTGGTGTTTTGGTGCTCCAAGAATGCGGGAGGAGAGATAGGTGATGGAAGAGGGATCTAGAGGGGATGGATCACACCATTAGGGAATAAGGTGCCTCTTGTGAGGGAATTCCACCCTTGACCCCCCAATTATTAAATAAAAAAATTAGAAACAATTGAATAATCATTCCAACCCTATTAAACTTGTATATTGAATTTCCTATTATTTTTTTAGTACAAAATTCACCAGCATGGAATAATGTGTTGCTGTTATGATTTTGTGTAAATTGGCACAATTTTTCTGAAAATTCTAACCACCAATATTTTATTTATTATTAAAAAAATATTCTCCAAATTGTGTGGAATGTTTTGGCCACCAAAATTTACTGTTTCATTGGCCCGGTACTAGCTAGTACATGGCATGTAAAATGTGTTTACTAAAATCAATATATGTACAGGAACACTATAAAAATATATATATTGCGTTCTTTAAAAATAATATAAAAAATTTTACAATTAAAAATAAATTGTCTTGATCCAATATTATTTTTTGGATAACTGTAAAATGTCCTTCTAATATCAGATCTATATGAAATGGGATTCATTTGGGCCAATTTACAACCCTCTAGATAAAAATTAATGAAAAATAATTATCCTTGCTCGGAAAAACAATGAGATTCCCTTGATTATAATTGATGGTCGTGGGGCACATAGCATAGGCTAGTGGGTTGAGGATTTAATAATTTTACTTCACTAGATTGATGAATATTCATCATCTCCAGGGATCCTAGACCTAGTTTGGTCTGAGTATCTCACATGATTTAATCAGATCACAAAAATATAAAATGAATGTGTACCTCGTTCCAATTATAAGTGAGCATGTCTGCCCCAAATCACTGGTGAACATTTCTCGGAGGATCCAAAGATGAAACCCTCTATATCCTCCAAAAAGTATTATTGAATCTGTGTTTATTCCATTACATAGATTCTAGGTGCTAGCATAGTTCTCTGATGCTCTCTTTGATACTACGATGATCACTAAGATCTTATACCTTTGATCAATAAACTCTATCTCAATATTTTTTTTATGATTGATTGGTTAACTCTCTAATATTCATGAGGATAAATAATATCTCAATTATTACAGAGTGAATAGTCACATGGAAATGGATTCTCTATAACTTATATAAGGTAATTTCAAAATACCATGTTATGGCTCCCCTTACCCTTTGTATTTAATGTCCACTAAATAAGTAATAAATAAATAATTATGCTGAACTAAATGTGTAGTAAATATTATTTATATATTATCACATTATACTAATATATATTAAATATAATGTTTGATTAACATGATTCATTAAATTGAATCACAATTTCTGATAGTATAAAATGAACATGTAAAAATGTGTAATATAATATATTTGACAAATGAAATCTCATATAGCAGGATTCATACATGTGTCATAATCTTTTCTTGCTTTATTATTTTTGATCTATCTGAATGGTTTGACCTTTGAATTACATGCCCATGGATTTGTGAAGATACTACTATCCTTATCAACTAGTCCATAGATATCACTTCCTCAACTCGGAATTGATAAATTCTATCTTGAACATTCAACCAATGTTATTCCAACAATGATGCACCCAACATAACCAACCTTGACGTGACTTCATTGTCATGATTTTTTTCTTGCATAAAAGTAATAAATAAAATTGATGAAATTGATAATGATCTCATTTCAAGAGACCAATACACATTACTATATATTGAAACAACCAATGACATATAAAACCTTTGGTGTTCCTATTAGAATGTTTGTCCTCATGTTCTCAACTACTAAAAATCCCAAAGTGCGATGATCAGGAGAAGAATAAGCAATGCTTATGAGCCCCGAACACCTAGTAGTCACACAACAATTGTATCCTACCATTATGATATGTCTAGACCATATTAAATTACTTTATGATTTATATCATAGTATCTCTTGGTTCTGATTATATCATGTGAATTTATTTATCCTTTTGATATGACACATAGTCTAAGAATAATACCATAAATATAGTGGACGCATAAGTATCAAAAATATTATTGTAAGATAAAATAATATATATATCAAACTATATACATTTGCGGGTAAATACATTAGATCAAAATTTGGGTTAATGGACCCAAATTCAGTAGATTGGACACTATAGAAAATAATTCCCCTAGCATCAAGGGAACACACCTCAAAAGAATCTAAGGGATCATAGCCATGCTTATGTTTTTACCCCAGATGAAGTGGAATGATTAATGTGATTTTTTAGATTCAATAATTATGTTAAAATAATATTTAATGAATTCTATTAAACATATATGAATCATGAAATGAATAAGGATTGCATGACACTACTATTTCTTAATGGATTTGATAGTATATGTTGATCGGTACTAATGACCCAGAAAAGTGATTTAGTGACAAGTTAAACCTACTGAAAAGAATACGATTAAGGAGAAATAACCCTTAATATGTTCTCCTTGTTGATATAATAAAGATAAATAAATTTTTATGGGACAGTATTTGCAACCATGAAATTGGTTAGTGATTTGATGGCTTATGTAATCTTTGATGGATTTTTGTTCATGTTTTGGATCCGTGGAAGATATATCACAACCATAGATTTTATATTTGGAATCATACATCTTTTCATCATTTTTTATGGATATCTATTAATTCATTAATTTTTAATTTTACATTAATAGCCACATTATATTTTCTTGGGAATAATATTTTGATTCAGTGACATTCATTCAAAAATTTTGGACATTGATTTTTTTCAAATATATTTTGGATGAAACATACATAAAATTATTATAGAATGGATTATTATGATCTTTGGGTGTTATTGTATATATTTTTCCAGCCATTATTTTCGTAAAAAGTGAGGAATATTTTTTACACTTTTATGGATATTTTTATTCATTAAAAGTTCATTTTTCTTTTTAGGCCTTAAAAATTCATTTTTTGATATTAATTTCATAGAGTTACAGAGGAGGTGGGAATTGATATAACTACAACCAAATGATGATATATTACCTATAAAATATGAATATATCAAGTAAGTACTTATTCATGTTTTCTTATCCTAGATTGTAACTAAACTCCAAGAAAAGGTTCTTGATAAAAAATTATTATCCTAGTACCTTCATTTCTGATGAATCAAATGATCCCATTACTCATTACAGATTTATGGTTTTCTAGTTATAGACATTATCTGGATAATTAAAATTATTTTCATCAATGATTACTATCATCCCCTATCATTATTTTTTCAGTAATCATTTCTTCCATGTAATTACTTCACTTCCCACATATTCTATCCTGCTTGGAATCCTAGTAATGTGTTATTTTGGAAGAAATTCATGATTCCCTTTTTCTATAATCAAGAGTATTTCTGATTATGTATTTTTTAAATTCCGGTTTCCAAAAAAGGAATTTTAAAATTTAAAACCATCAATTACTGAGATCAATATTAAATTTTGATGATGAAATTTATTTAAGGTGGTAGAATGTAACACGTTGAGATTTTAAAAGAAGAAAAACATATTTGATAGAGTGTTTGAAATGAAACACTAAGTTTATAATATAATATAGAACCCTAATAAGTTATGATATTTTTATTTTTAAATAAATTCCATCTCGCTGATAGCTTGTGATACATGAAAGATTGGTTTTAAACAAAACGAGACACTCTATTAAAATATTATTTTTTAAATATGATCACTTTAACCTATGAATTATGTGGGAGGGTATGAATTTGAATATCTAAATAGTGAAAATTATATATTTTATCCATTTATAAAATAAATTCAATCGTAATATGTTGATTATATAAAAAATAATAACTATTTGGAAATAAAAAAATCTTTTTTTTTTGAAATAATGATATTTTTTTTCTAAAAGGTGGTCGAGTTGAGCTTTTCTCAGATATTTTGAAAATATTTTTTAACAAACCAAAAAATTTATTTTAAAAATTAAACTTAAAATTTTAAGTATAAATGTCAAATTAATCATTGAATTAATTTTTAACAATTTTATGAAAAATAAATTTTTCAGTGGAATGTGAATAATGTGGGTGCATATTTTTCTTTACAAAAATTGAAAATGTGCCACTCACATCACTTTTAAAATGTCACACATTCTCCTCTTCTATTAATGCATCCATAACAGATTATTTTATCCAATACCTACCAAAAGAAATTACTTAAATACCAAATCCCATTATAGAGGGATTATTTTGATAATAAATCCATCCTAGGAAGGATTTTTGTGAAAACCAAAAGAAGTTATCAAAAGAAGAGGTAGCATCACTAATAAAGAATTTATTTTATTTCTTCCTTAACACCCTCAAATTATTGTTAAACCATGATGATATAGTATCCTATGTGTATGAAACATACTAAAATGATTTTATGATAATATAATGACCTTTATCTATCTCCTCTTAAATCAAATGGGTTATAAAATCATCGATCATGTGTATGAAAGACTACCGCCTCACAATTCGATATAGTTCGTTCTACATAACCACCTTTAAAGGATAGACAGAATGATATATATACCAAAATTATATGATATTTATGATATTATCATATGTTAATAATTCTAATATCACGTATAAGTTATTACTTTTCATTCCATTTCAAATACGATAATGTCACTCGTCTGTACGAATGACTACCGCCCCACAAATAAATATGATTACTATCTCACACACACTTTACATGGGGTGTAATAAAGATAAAATTCAATGAATATATGTTATATTTGTGTGTTATCCATACTTTTGGAAATATATTATCACATATAAAATCTTATCTTTCAATCCATTCGAAAATAATAACGTCGCTAATGAGAACTTTTGGACTACCACATCTATATAAAGATGTGATTTTTTTATTTTATTTTTAAATGGATGAGAATAAGGATGAATTTTATTAAAATAAATGACATATATAACATAATATTAAATATTTAATGGTTAATTAATATTTATGTTTCTTTCATTCCATTAGTAAATAAAAATTGATACATCGTTCTTGTGTACGTACGTCCTACCATCTCCATGAATTATGAATTCCATTTTTATTCTATAACATTTATATTACTAAAAATAAATATATAATTAATAGATATTATATTTATATCATGGTTAAAATTTTCTTGCTGATGTAACTATTGGTTTTGAGGTCTAATGAATCTTGTGTTGGTGGGCGATATATTAAAATTTCTTTTAATATTTCTATACATCTAACACCAAGAGAGGATCTTCCACATAAAATTTTTAACTAATTTATCAAATATCAATACAAATGAACACATGGGTTGAAGATAATTATTCTATTTGAATTTTAATCATCTGAAAATACCCTTTTGTATTTTCTTCATTACACTATGAGTATCCAAGGATATAAGAGCACTAGCAGTGATCCACACGTCGTCCCTTGATCATCAAAAAATATCAATTTATTTCTATGTTTTAGTGTGGAAAATAGATTGTATTGAATTTTAATGACCCATATTTCCATTATTTTTTACTTTGAGAAATTATTTGAGAAAATTTGGCTTGGTGCATAGACCGCGTGCGATTCTGAGGCTCGGTGTGCCCGTATCAATTCGTTGAAAAAAGTTATGTTTTAAATAGAACGTGTGCATGAGTTTTTTGAAAAAAAATAAAAGAGTTATAGTATTAGAAACACATGGAAACTATTGATCTCATAATGACATCATTACACTTGGAGTGAACTAACTTTCATTGACATGGGTCATATAAAGAAAAAGTCACCAAGGGCATAACAATAAAAAAATATTAAATAAAATTATTTTATATTAAAATCCTAATAAATAGTCATTTTATTCAAAAAAATTATCACAGAGGCAAAAAATGGGAAAAATTATTAAATTATCTTTATATTTTAGGATAGTGATCCATAAATAATTATTGACATGTAGTAATCACCTTCATGTCAATTTGGCACATTATGTTACCTGTATGTCTCAAAGTGCTTGTTTTCACATAAAAATATTGTCATTTTAGTTTAAAACATTATTCACATAGCAAAAAAGGAGAAAATGATATTAGACTATCTTGGTACTTTAGTAAAATGATATATAAATCATTTTCAATGTTTAGTTTTTGACTTCACGTTAATTAGACACATGTTGTTTCTAGTATAACTCAATATGCATGTTTTACATATAAAACTGTAATTTATTTCTAAAACCTGATTCTCCTAGAAAAAACCAAAAAGATAGGATCAGATTATCTTGATACTTTAGAAAAAAAGTCCATATTTCATTTTTGGCTGTAGGAATCAACAAAACATCATCTTGACACTCTATGCTTCTATTATGTCTCAAAGTGTATGTTTTTAATATAATAAAGCCATTTTAGTCTGGAAAGTGAATTAGATATCTAAAACTAAGTAAATGAGATTTTATTGTCTTGATACATTTCGAATACAATCCATCACTCATTTTTAAGTGTGGGAAATGACATCTCTTCAATCTGACACATAGTTGGGCCATTATGACTGAATGTTCTTTTTTATATAAAAGTTTCATTTTTGACTAAAATAATCCACCTAGCCAAAACCATGAAAACAAGATAAGGATGTCTTAATACTTTCAGGAGATGGCCTATAATTTTTTAATGCGTAGGAATTTTCCACACATCTATCCAATACATGATGTTAATGGTATTAATCGATGTGATTGTTTTCAATATAAAATTTTCATTTAAGTCTAAAATGTGATTCACACAACCAGAGGAATAAAAATGAAATATGATATTCTTAAATATTTCGAAAAATGATACATAATTCATTTATGGAGTGTAGGAATTTATTACACATCATTTTGATAGATGATGTGGCTATTGTGGCTCAATGTATTTGTGTTCAATATAAAAGATTTATTTTAGATTAAAATGCCATTAACATCATCAAAAAAAGGTAAAAAAGATTAGATCATTTCCAATCTTTAGAAAAATTATCCATATATGGGAAAAGGATTCCCAAGAAGAGTTAACCGGGATCCCAATAGAAGGCATGTACCACATTCATCTCTGGCGTGCTGGTAATATTAACTATTAATTAATCGTTGTAATTATTGAAATAAATATCTAACAGTTAAAAATAACTAATTAATTTAATTAATAAATAATAGTGAAGTTATTTGTGTTATTTACAATTGACAATGTAATCAAAATATTAGTAATTCATGATATAATTATTAACTATTTATCTAATTATGATAATTAATAACATATAATATCATTTTTATATTCTCAAATTAAAAATATAATTTATATAGATTCTTTTTTAAAAATATGATTAATAATATATAATATAATTATTAATTATTAGTATAATTAATAACTAAAAATATAATTACAAATATAATCAATAATAATATAAATAACTGTATAACTGATAATATAATTAATATATTCAGTAATTAACAAAATAATTTATCTTATGGGGATTATATACCATTAAAATTATTATTTTTTATTTTTTATATACGTTTACAAAGTTAAAAATCGGTTTTATTATAAGGGAATTATTTTGTACAGAGTTAAGTCGATTAACAAAAAAAGGTTTCTATAGGATTTTTATTTTTTTATTGGGCTATAATTTTTTATTAATTATAAATATAAAATTAATATAAATATTTCATATGAAATCTTTTAATCTAAATTTCGAATTTAAATCATGGTGTAATGTAAAATTTTTATTTCAATTGTTCAAAATTATAATATTTAAAAAAAATCTATAATTTCCAATTTATAGTTGTATGTTAAGGATACTGCAGGGCTGCATGATTCTAATAGCTTGTACAAAAATTATCAATGCTATGAAACAAAAATAAAGGACACCTTAATCAGGTCCCAAAAAATTTTTGTGAGATATAGTAACGCAAAGGAGTCTACATGGTGTGGAAGAGGATCCAACTACGTTTAATTTTTGGTTTGAAATATTCAAAAAAAACATAATAAAAAATCTATGTTTGATTTTTTGCTCAAATGAATATAATCATGAATATTTTCATTTAGAGGTATTCCTATAACCAAAATTACAAAATTATTTAACATTATTAGTTATCAAATCAATGAATGAAATGGTTGAAACATCAATTCCATGCTTGAACAATTCCGATGAATATGAAAAAAATTTCAATATAAGATGATTACCATAACCATAACCAAACCAAGATAAAATGGAATTACAGATGCAACAGTCACTAAAAAATGGAATTTCCTAGTAATTTTTTTGGCATTCGAATGTGGTTTAAACCATCTCTAAAAAATGAAAGATGTTTTCTAAAAGCACACCATATTTGCATTTTGGAAATAATTTCTAGGTTCTTTTTTTGTTGTGGTTTTTTATTTGGTTGCATTTTATTTTACAACGGGTTTTTTATTTTTTTATTTAAATTTTTTACTTAATTAATTAATTAATTAATTAATTATTAATTTATATAATTAATTAATTAATTATGGCTTGATGGGTATGCCATCCCTTTGGATGTTATGGTATGTCTTTCCAGCCTATGTGTGTGGTGTGTGTGTTTGTAGTGTAACTGTACCCCAAGTACCTAATATAATAATATTTATTATTTTTATTATTATTATTTCTACAATTAATTATCATTTACCCTACCATACATGCATATTCCATGTGCGCCATGCATAAATCAGCTATATATATGTTCTTTGAGAGATTTGAACCCCCTACCTCTTTGATATACACCAATCACTTTACCACTCCACCAATCTCTTCATGGGGTGAGTAAACAACATGTAATATACTTATACGTATACATATAGAAAACATAAAATGATGTTAAATAATAATAAATGTTTAATATATAATTAATTTGCTGTAAATGAACAATAAATTAATAATAAATTTATAGTAGATAAACAATACATATATTATAAATAATTTTTAAAATAATATTAAATAAGTAATAATTAAATAACATTTATATTTCAAATAAATAATAAATAAATAATAATAATAAATAAATGCATGGAAATAAATAATAAAGGATAAAAAATAATAAAAAATAATTATTAAATAATAAATATATATTAAATGAATACGAAATAAAAAATTACAAATAATAATAAATAAATAAACATTTTATCAATTATAAATACATAATAAATAAATAATAATTAAATATTTACTAAATATTAAATAAATATTATTAAATAATTAATTAATCAATAAATAGTCAAAATATATAAATAATAAATGAAAAAAATTGATAATAAATGAAAATAAATAATAAATAAATAATTAATAATAAATAAATAAGTAATAAGTAATAAATATTAAATATATAATAATTAAATAATAAATAAATACTAAGTAAATATAAATAATAAATAATAAATAATAATAAATGATATTACATTATAAATATTAATGAATAATAATAAATGATAATGACTATAAAATATATAATTTAAAATTCGATAATTTATTATAGATGATAGATAATAAATAAATAAATAATAAGTAAGAAATTACATATAATTTTTTTGAAATGCTTGAGGCTTAGAGACAAGTTTATTATAGAAATAAAGAAAAGCTATTATATAGAGAAAATATATGATGGGATGAGAGAAAGCATGATTACCCTAATCAACAATAGTTAGAGATTAGGTTTCGTTGTAATATTTATCCCAATCCTGCATTCTTCATCACACATGGTATTCCACTCAGTAATTCCACAGCTACGCCCACAGCTACAAGCCCACGAATAATGCTCTCTCAAGATTCTATATTGATATAGGAGGATTCCAATGACAGTTCCCTCTTAGTTAGAATTTTCATCTCATTGTATTTATTCATTAGCAGCCTAACTAGACCACCCACACCCTCAACCTCAACCTTTTGTATGATGACCTTGTTTCCAAGATTGACCTTGTTTCCAAGATTTACCTTGTTTCCAAGTACCTTGAGGTTATTTTCTCTCAAATGGATATTTTTCCTATTAGTCATCTTCTTCTTATCATTAAGATCCTTAATGCACATAGAAGTGTCTCCATAAATGAACAGTCTTCTTATTGGAGGAAAAATAATGCAAATAATCACCTGATTGGTCATCCTAACTGCTCTCTCATCCTGAGAGTCAAAATTTGTCAAAGTTACATCATTTTTGCAGCCTGGGAATCCTCCATTAGGACATATGATGAAGTAATATTAGAAATAACATGATACTGTAAACATTCTAAAGGATTCTCCACCTATGGTGGAGCATAATCATCATAAGCTTCATGTTGTTTTGGCTTAAAATCCTCATTGTGTGATTAAAAGTCTCTAAAAATATTACACGTTTCCATCTGCATATTCTTTATTTGAATCAAATCATCCAAAAATTTCTCGTATAAAGAAATATCCTTTCTATATATGAATAATTAAAAGCATTCATCATACTCTAATCATTTTACTTTACCCTTTCTCTTACCTTCTCATTCATTCGAATCACGAGATTGAAACAAGGATTCTAACCCCTTATTTTTAGTCATTACTGGAAGATCGTGTTTTTGTTTCACTTCTTAATTTATTAAAACCATGTATATTTCATACAAGATATGTTCATCAACCTTATATTGGGGATTATTTTTTTTGGCATCCTGTTCATCTATGGAATTCCTCTCCAATCTATCCTCCAAATCACTTTGTTCGTTACCATCAAGAGGGACTATGCATTCCTTAGTAATAATATCAGACCATAACTACTTCATTCTGCTAGATTGCATCTCAGAAAAGTGGAAACATACTGTATCATGATCACAATTTGATTTTGTGAGGTCCCCACATCTCCACTATTAGAAATACCAAAAATACTACATCAAGTATTTCCTTAACAACATAAGACAAATTTAATCCATCCCACCTGGTTCTAATGAAAAATTATCCTTATGAAAAAATAATAAATTGTTCAACATAATTCCCATCATTAAATTTCATTCCAATGAGACTAGTATTTAATCATTCTTACTAAGGAATTGTCTAATCAGGTGGAAGAGAACCCGGATTCACAATGTCATACATTCTCCTTTTATAGCAAGAAATCAAATCATGTTCACAAGAAGAGAAGTTCTCACAAACGTGTGATATCATGGGGATTTAATGCTAATGTCCAATGATTTTACAGTCAACACATAATTTCAAAATACTCTCATAAAAAAATTTCCAATAGAACTCCTACCTATTAGTAGAAATAAATACATTATCAATTAAAGTGGTTGCTAAATCAACTTTAACCAGGAAATGAGAAATGTGGTCGAATCTAGCCACATCAGTTTCATTATCCATATTGATTGGTACAGAAATCAATATGGTAATATCAGAGAGTATTTTTAGGTTCCATAACATCTAATTGAAACTGTAAATCCTTACCTATATTTTTTGAAAAGAGTTACCAATTTCCAACAGATTGAATTCCATATCCCATTCAAGGATGGGATGAAATTCAGGCATGATGGAGATCGATCTGAAGCCCCATGGTTAAATCGTCATCTCTATAGAAGGAAAAATAATATCAAAGTAACCATGATCAATCGATACACATTTCCAATATGAAAGCCCAAGATTTTTGTAACTCGATTCACCAATTCCCTAACCATCAACAAATTAGAACCCCTAGGTAAAATAAGTTGAGCTATAAGGGAGTGATCACCTATTTCTAATCACTATGATACTTCAACCGGGTCTTCCCTAATGTGAGCTAGGTTTCTATTTCAACGAATGAACTTCAGTGCTAATTCATTGTATAGAGAGAATTGACAATTAGTTTCATCTTCGTAAACCATAAGAAATTCTCTAGGAATGACTTTCTATGATTTTGTTCCATTATGCGGGTGGGTGTCTATGGGAGTCGAATCTCTCTTGTGTGAGGAAGTGCTTTGACAAAGATTAAAGAGGAGAAGCCACTGTAATAAATGAATAATAAAAATTTATTAAATAAATTAAAATAAATAAATAAATAAATAATATAATATAATATAATATAATATAATATAATATAATATAAACAATAAATATTAAATAATAAAAATATATTATGATTAATTATTAATTTATAATAAAAAATATTAAATAGATGACAAATAAGTAATAAATAATAAGTAATAAATATTAGTAAATTATAATTTGAAAAAAAAATAAAAAATAAATAAATGATAAATATAAAATAAATTGATTATTAATAAATAAATAATGAATATATAATAAATAAGAAATAAATATCTAAAAAATAATACATAGATAATAAATTACAAATAGATTGATAATAAATTAATGGGAAATATATAAACAATTAGTGAATGATTAATTTATAAGGGAAAATAATTAATTAAGAGTGAAAAAGATTTAAAATCAAATAAATAAGTAGTTAAGAAATTATTAATAAATATATAATAAATAATAAATAGGTAGAAATTGAAAAATATATAAATAAATAATAATAAATAGATACATAGATAATAAATAAATAACAGATTAATAATAATTTAATAATAAAAAATAAATTAATAATAAATTTAAAACTAATAATAAATATAAATAAAAATTTAGTAAAAAATAATAAATAAGTATTGATAATTAATAAATAAAAAATAATATGTAATAATTTATAATAAATAAAAAATGAATATTAAATAACAATTTTACAATAAATTAAAATTTAATAAAAATAAACATATAACAAATAAGTAACAAATGAATAAATAATTGATGAATAAATAATGAATAATAAATAATAAATAATAAATAATAAATAAAATAAATAAATAAATTTAAACAAAAATCTGTAAATAAATATACATATAATGAAATATATATAAATATATATAATCACCCAGTTATGTTAAGTATTTATTTATAAACACCCACACAGACACACATACAACTATATATGAATATATATATTTAAAAACAAGTAAATATATATATATTAATATTTCCATCTAAAATATAAAATATTTATATACATAAATATGTATAAATATTTAAAAATGTATATAAATATAGGAAAATATCCAATATATATATATATGAATATCCATGTATGGATACAATTATTTATAATATTAAATATATAATGATAAATATATATAAATTATAAATAAACAATAATAGATTTATTGAAGTACATAAATATATAAATATTTATATATATATATAACAGATAATAAATACCCAAAAGAGATAAAACCACAATGACTGCAACACCATCTAATCAATAATAATTTAAATCGGTGGAATAAAATCATAGGTGACCTAAAATGAAAATGAAGACACTCTTCAACAAAGATAAAATCACATTGAATGCTAATAAATCATGAGATAAAAACTAAACTCAATTTAGGAACCCTTCTAGGCATTTTGGTCCTGAAAAATAGTACCAGGGTTCTCCCTAGTCACAAGGTCATATATAACTTCATAGGCATTGATTTGATATGTGGTAATGTCCAAATGAACACTAGGATCAAATGTAATGACTGTTTCAAGTTGATGTTTAATTTTTAGCTTTCCTTAAAGTAGAAATATTTTACATTCTATTAATCATTACCAAATTATTATCTAATATGGTTGTAGTCCATTTTATAAGGATTAATTTGACTTGTTTTGAAGCCAAAATAGGCACCCAGATCAAAAGTTATAGGCATTGATATTGATATTTGATTTTCTACTTATACAAGAATTAATTTAATTTTCGGATAACTGTTAACTAATAATTATATATAATTAACAATTAGAAATTATAATTAGTGAAAATTATAAATAAAAAAAATAAATGTGTATTAATAAAAAAAATACTTTTTAATAATATATCATAATTTGATGCGTATATTTAATAAATTTCTCATTAAATTTGTTGAGGTTTTATAAAAAAACTATTTAATTTAATGGTAGTTTTCATAAACTAAAACTAAAAATAAATTTAATTTTTCATTGAAAAATAAAAAATTTAAATTATTAGTTATTTAAAAAAACACTACTAAAAAACACTGCAAAAAAATATAAATATTGAAAAAATTGAAAAATAACCTTTAGTGGAGATTTTATGTTCTACAATAAAAAACCATCACAAAAATATTTTTTCTCAAATATTTAGTACTATATTTTCCACCCATCGCAAAAACCCACAGAACGCCTCCTTTTTCTTATAGTGAATGTACAATCTGATTCAATGACATAATGAAACGTTCTAATATGTATGAATAAATAGTAATATCAAGTAGTTAGAATAGATTATAAATAAAGCTATGATAGATTCATTATCACTAAAAATAATAATTTTTTTTGCATAATTTTGGTAGAAATGTTAAACATTATAGGCCAGAGAAAAAAATTCATAAATTAGTAAGTGGGATACAAGGAATTACCTAATTTGACCAAATGGGCTTTGTGAAAAGGGAAGGATCATCACAGGTTTTTCACTATAAAAATAGAAATATATGAAAAACATATTTAAATAGAACTAAGGACTCACACATACATCGTGGAAATAAAAAAATAGGTATAAGGATCATGGACCAATAAACCCAAAAAAATAGACCATGTCCCCCTTACTGGGGGTTTGACGCCACTATTATTGAACCCTCCATGTTATTCATTGTTTTTAGATGTAATTGTTGATTCATCCTAATCCTCTATGGTCTATCATCCTCAATATCATCACTAATACCCAATATTTACTCATCATTTCAATACCAACACCATTTTCCATGTGTGATGTTGCCCAGAATCACAAATTTCAAACCTTTGAATTCAGGAATCAGCACCAACAACCTCCCCACGATTGATCTCTATGATTCTACTACTCCTCTGTTCACCAAAGAAGATGATCTAGTTCTAAATATGCTCCTCCTATGGGGATCAATACATACATCTCCCGAGTCCCTCTCCATTATTTCAGTGAACCAGGAAGGCCATCCTTGAACCCTCTCATGCAATCAATTTGCCTCTATCTCTACGTGAGACAAGACTATCCTCACCGAAGTGGTCTCCACTGATGTACCTCCAACACTAATTTTCTAATTAATAAGAAAACCACCTTTTGGGATCCACTTAAACATTAAAATCAATGTGGAAACTAGTGACCACTACACCACACTGTTGGCCAAGAATCATGCCAAACATGGGAAACATTTCCCTCTCCTATGTTGAGATAAACAAGGGGGATTTCACAGTTATAAATTCATTAAGTCAACATGGGGCACACATACATTGGGTAAAACATCGTTTGTGTATATGTTTATAAGGGTTTCAGGAGTGTTGATAATGGTCTGTAGTTTTTAATGACCTTAGCTTGTTACTGTTGATAATGAATATTTTAATCACTGACATTTTTTCTATCTATAATTAGGATTATAAAATAATTATAATTGAAAATAATAAACTATCTATGATGGATTTTAATGGTTTAAATATTTTCATACATTAGTGATCACCATTGGGACCACAATTGAGAAACTTAATTTACCAACAATGGAAGTCATTGTTTCCCTTTAATGAAAAGGATATTGTGACTACCTAATGTGTTCTTTTAGAGTATACTCATGGAAATATTTACCTACAATCATAATCACTAATATTAGTTTTTCAATTAGTGAAATTCACCCAATCATATGAAACTATGCATGTATAATGTATCCAAGAAAGTATATGATCACCACATAAGTCACCAAAATACTCTCTTATACCCCATAATCCCAAATAAATTTAAATAATTTTATCATCATATGATCTTTAGGTCTCCCAAATATTGATAATATTATAATCTATTCAAGAAAATAGGTAAAAATTTCACGTTTGATATTTTCATCGGTTGGGTTCACTATGGCTTATATGGGATTTAAAATGATATAAATTGTCTTCATCATATCTAAAGAAGCATTGATGTTGTGTTCTCCATTAAAATCCAATAAATTTTTCCAGAAGTATAAATAGCTCTAATGAAATGATCTTTCATCGGTGTGATTCCTATCGAGGATAAAATCATCATTGAAGCAATGTTCTATTAAATTACAACACACTACAATTGAAAATACAATATATACTTTCAATTTAATTTTCACCAGAAATACAAGTTAAAAACAATATATTATGAGCATTTCAAAAATTGGTTTTTTACAATTACAATGGTAAATAAAATTTATCACAAATTTCAATATATAAAAAAACATTAATGTTTTCTTGTCGTTGGCACTGGATGGCCACTCATAAGATTCCGATAATGCAACCAGTTTCCAAAAAAATAATCTCCTCTCAAGAAAACGATTGCACCTATATAAAAAATATTATTTTTTATTAATACTGTAAATAAATAAATAAAACATAAATATGAAATTATATATTAATAAAATAACTCTTTTGAACTGAAAACATACACTTTGAGTAATATCTAGAACACTGCGTTTCAGATTAATTTTATTGGATTCCTACATGTCAAAAATTATTATGGATCATTTTCCTAATGTATCAATCCTATATGAGTGAATTTTCTTGGTTTTATGTGTGTGACATGTTTATTGAACTAAAAAAATCATTTTAAAATAAAAAAAACAAACCTTGAGTGATATCAGTCACAACGTGTGTTGGATTGACATGTGGATAATTCAAACACATAGAAAATGACATAAAGTCTATTATTATAATGTTTTAAGATAATATGATTTTGTTTTCTAGGTTTTCTGTGTGTAACACAATTTTTTAACTAAAATTCAATTATTAAATTGAAAAAACATACTTTGAGTCATACCGGTTACATCATGGTTCAAATTGATGTTCATCTAATTTTTACACATCAAAAATTATTTATGAACCATTTTCCTAAATAATTAGTACAATTCCAGCACATTTGATCAGTTTTAATGAGTAACACATTTTAGCATAAATTTTATTTTAAAATTGGGGGAAAAAATTACAAGTTACTCTAATATAACTTTATATTGTATTGAGGTACAACAGATTATTACACAAAAAAAAATAACTTGTGAATAAATATCATAAAGTATCAAACCAATATGAATGTGTTTTCTTAGTTTTGAGTATGTCACATGTACATTTTTATAAAATGTCACATTTAAACTAAAAACACACATTTTGATTCATACTGAGCACACCATTTATTAGATTGAGGTAGAACAAAATTATACATGTCACAAAGGACATAAGGTTTTTGACCAATTATATAAACATAATATAAATGTGTTTTATTTTTTTAGAGAACATAATATATGTATTGAACTAAAATGTAAATTTTAAATAAGAACACACACATTGAGTCATAATGATCACATCGTGGATCAGATTGATGTGTGGTTGATTCCTATATGTCAAGAATGCATTAAAGAGAATTTTCCTAAAGTATCAAAACAATATGAGTTTGTTTTATAGGTTCTCAATGAGAGAATCATTTTTTCACTTAATTTACATTTTTAAATTGAATGCATGCAATTGGATTCATAGTGATCCCATTGTATGACGAATTGACATGGGGATGAGTCCTAGACATAAAAAATGACTTATAGATCATATTTAAAATGTATTAAGACAATATGAACAATTGTATTGGTTCTTAGTGAGTTAAACATGGTTTTAACTAAAATTTCATTTTTAAAATGAAACCACACGTTTGATTGGTACCGATCACATCATAAATCGGATTGAGGTAAAGATGACTCTTACACATCAAAAATGATGTATGGATCATTTTAATAAAGTAGCAAAACCATGTGAATGTGTTTGATAATTTTTTAGTATTAAATGTGTATTTGGATCTAAAATGTCATTTTTAAATTAAAACACACACTTTGATTTATACCAGTCACATTGTGCATCATATTGACCATTGGATCCATCATACTCATCAAAGATAAATAAAAACCATTTTAAAGAATTAAAATGATAATTTGTGCATGTTTTAATATTTTATAGTGAGCAAAAAATGTTTTTAACTAAATTGACATTTTTAAATTAAAAACACACACTTTGAGTCAATCAGTCACACCATGTGTCCAATTGATGTGTGAAAAAATCTTAATTATCATAAATTATATATGGAAAACCATAATCAATTATAAAAATAATACATGTATTTTTATCTGTTTTTAATTAGTGAAACATGTTTCAAACTAAATATGTCATTTTTATATTCAAACAACACATTTTGAGTCATACCAATCAAAAGGGGTATTAGATTGAGGTTTGGATGCTTCCTATATGTCCAAAATGACTTTTTTAATAATTTTAATAATGTATCAAAGTAATATTATTTAGTTTTCCTAGTTTTGAGGTTGTTACATGTGGTTTGAACTAATATGTCATTTTTAAATAAAAATAAATAGTTTAAGTCATACTGGTCACACTGTGTATCATATTGATTTGAAGTTGATTTCTACATGTAACAAATGACATAAGGATTTCTTTCAAAAAGTATAAATACCGTAAACCAATTTATTTATACTTTTATTTATTAACAATCCTTTTTTACTAAAATTTCATTTTTAAATTGATGACAGACAAATTTAGTCATAACAGTTACATCATGTGTCATATTGAAGTGTTAATGACTAATATTTATCACAAATTACTTGTGGATAACTTTACTAAATTATTAAGACAATACGATCATGTTTTCATAGATATGTTTGGTGAATTGTTTTTAACTAAAATGACAATTTTAAACTAAAACCATACATTTGGAGTTTTATTGGTCACACTATGTATCAAATTGAGGTACGAATAATTACTACACACTATAAATGATTTAAAAATAATTTTCTTTATGTATTAGATCAATATGAATGTGTTTAATCATTTTGGATTTTTCATTTCTATTTTTGACAAAAATGTTATTTTTAAATAAAAAAACAAAGTTTGAGTCATACCAATTATATCATTTATCAGAATGAATCAAAGTTAATACATACCCATAAAAATAACTTATGTACTATTTTCATATGGTATAAAATGAATCTTAATTTTTTGTTAGTTTTGAGAATGTCCAACATCTTTTTTACTAAAATTTCATTTTAAACTAAAAACAATCACTTTGAGTCATCTTATTCATACCATATTTCAGACTGTTTAGAGGATAATTCTTACACAATAAAATTAATTAAGGGTCACAATTATAAAATATAAATTAAATATGTGGTTTTTTACTTGATATTCAGTTAGTGACATGTTTATGAACTAAAATGACATTTTCAACTAAAAACACTCATTTTGAGTCATGTCGGTCACATGATGCCTCAGATTGAGGTATAAGAAATTATTAAAAATCAAAAATAATTTATGGATCATTGTTATAATTTATTATAAAAATATGAATGTGTTTGATCTATTTTGAGTATTTCACATGTCTTTTTTACAAAAATGTTAATTAAAGATGAAAACATTCATATTGAGTACTTTTTAAACTTAAAAAACAAAATATTGATCATTAAAAGTTTAGATAAATGAAAAATATCTTTATGAAGAGAAAAAATAGTACCTGAGCATATCCTGTTTGATAATTAATTTTTTGAGAATTTTTTTCATTAATCATTTTTTTTTCTTAATATGGAGCAAAATGGTCATATAAAAAAACAATTTCCAATGAATTAATTTCTTTATGGTCATAGTAAGAACTTTATAAATATAGTGACCCAAGAATTTTACATATATTATTGCATGATTTTAATCATAACTAACCTGAATATACATAAAAAGTTCATAAATTCTTTTGTCTTAGGATGATTTTTTACATAAAACTAAAAACATGAAAAAAATCCTTGTTTCCTTAAACTCCATAATGAGCTCTTATCTTAGTTTGATACTGTACATTTAATAGGATATCCCATAGAATACAAGAAAAAAGGGATGAGAAATAAAATCCAGTAATGTATTAAACATACGAATAAACCATATCATATGGGTTAAGAGGAAAAACATGATGGCCTAAAAAGTCATTAATATACATAAGGAATCATAAAATATGTAAGCACCCTATTATATGAGATGTGGAAACAATATGAAAAATTTAATAAGCATCATTAAAATATCATTTCACATGGAGGATCATGAGTCAAGGCTTACCACCAAGATGAATTAATAGGGAACACAAGTCAAGGCTAACCACTAAGACCATTGCACATGGATCATGAGTTAAGGTTAACCACCAAGACAATTGAACAAGACATCTCATGAGATTAAACATTTCCTAATGAATTGGAGTGTTATCTAGTCGCAATGATCCTAACATGTTCATGAATATGTGTTCCACAAGAATATTAATACATAAGGAATCAATTATAAACATAAGGTTTACCCATGGAATGAATTGAGTATCATAATCATGTAAAAAGGTATAACAAAATGGAATATCATAATCATATCAATGAAAGAAATTATTTTAATCAAACATGGTCATTGAAAAGGGAAAACATGAATAGATAATTATAATTTAATTTAAAATGAATTTAATGTATATAAAAATCATGGTTACAAGGTTGAGAAGTTTCCTTTAATCAGGCTTGCTTATCAGGAAGAATTGGTAAGAGAACCTTTTTAAAACAAATATTTCTCCATCAAAGAAGGATGATATGTTATGGATACATGATTTTTGAACATAGAAAACTAATTTAAAATAATTAAATTTAAGAAAAATAAGAATTACATTGTGGTAAGAAGAGATAAAGTGTTACATGAAGGAAAAGTAGAGGTTTGGGTAGAATCCATTATGATTTGTTCAAAAGTGTTCTGCACTTGTACTTAATTCTATGTATAATCAAATTAAATCCATTAATTAATTAATTAATAAAATTTTAAACATATAATATATTTAGTATAGTTTAATTATTTTCATTTAAATACTTTTTGGTGAGTTTTATGATACAATTTCATCATTTAAGAGTGTTCATTTCAGTTGTTATCATGATTTGTACAGTTGTATACATGTATGGGAAAAAGTGTAAAATGATAATATTTGACTATAATTGGAATAATATGTTATTAATAATCAATATTAATATTCAAGATTCTTATATATCATTTTTTCATATTAGAGGATGATTTAATAGATAGAACATTACTGAAAATTGTTTGGATTAATTTGGTGGTTTTTTATCATCAAAGAGTAGTTTTCTTTTTTATTTAATATTATGTATATATAACAAGTTCCATAACATTAAATAGGTTGTAATAAATATATTACTATCTATTTTTACCATAAAAATGGTTTCATGACCTGACTTGAAGGCGGTAAAGGTAATTGAATACTCGTCGTTAGTGAATGAGATAAATTAACACAACATGGGTGATGTTTTCATTTTTTGGACCAAAAGTGGAGCGGAATGAAATGTTGATAGATTATTACAACAACATAATAACATTATAGTATATGTTTGATACTATAGATACCATGAAACATGGATATGGGGGTGGTGAGATAATAAGAGAGGTTCTAATTATAGTGGGGGAGAGGGGTGTTTTTTAATTATTCTATTCATTATTTTATTATTTTCATCATGGAAAGAAACAGTTTTTTAAAATGATGGGGTCGAAGCCTCAATTTATTTTTAAATAAAATACCACTTTATACTGGGTAGTGGGAGACCCATTACATAGCCCAAAGGCCTAAGGCCAAGTGGCTGGAATACAAGGCTTGAAAGCCCATTTTTTGGCCTAAAGAACCCCTCGGTGAACAATACTACTTTAGTGTCTGCGCTGCTACAGTACCGCCGCCGCTATAGTACCTGCTATAGTCCCTACGAAATTACAGTGGTTCCGCTACTATAGTTCCACCACTACTATAGAACCGTCGTGGCTAGAGTACCTATTATACTCCAAAACCCATTTATTTACTTAAATCATAAATTACCGTATTTCACTATTCATAAAAATTCAACTATTTTAGAAAAATACCCTAAATTAACCCTTAATATTTTTCATTGATAGATATTATAAATGATCTTCATTTTAGAAAAATAATTTTCTAAATATTATAAATTTTAATTTTAATTAAAATAATCATTTGATCAAATAATATTAATTTTAAAATCACAACTGATTTTGTGACACATAAAAAATAATTAAGGTCACATAAAATTGTCTTATATTCATAATATAATAAATTTTGATTTATTAATACATTTTATGAAAATAGATTTTCTTTTAAATCATTATATAAATAATAAAATTGAAAATAAACATTTATGTTTTATAAATATCATGACACTTATATAATAATTTCTAAAATATTTATTTACTAATACAATTATATAATTATAATATATTTTCAATTATAATATTCATAAAGTTTATTTATACTTTCATGGGTGAGGTTATTATTTTATTGGACTATTTTCTTTTCATGTGGGTTATATTACTATTCTTGAGGCCATGTTAATATTCCACTTTCATAGGTTCTTTAATATCTAGAAACAACACTTATTTAATTAATTATTCATTTATATAGTTCATATTGATTTATATATTTTATTTTATGAGGTAAACACTGTATAAAATAATTATATGAATGTATTTTTCATTGATAATCTTTTTGGTCTTTAAATTTTCCCCTCTTATGAAATTTTTTCCTAGAAATTTCATTTTATAAACTAAACACATGGGGGTACTTCTCCATTATTTTATCCTTTGGTTACCATGTTGCCTCTATAGGTATATGGTTCGACCTTAGTACTTTGACCAAGTAGTAGTCTTGCTGCATAGAACTTTATCTCTATGGTTCATTATCTACATTGGATTCTTCCCATAATAGATATCACTTTCCAACTATACCTCCTCTAGATTTAGTACACGTGAGCGAACTGATATATACTTCCTCAAGAGGGATATGTGTTATAAATTGAGTACTTGAGATATGGTAGGTATAATTTCTAATCAAAATATGTATCTCCAAAATGTTTAAGAATCATAAAGCAGCCGATGTACCTGGGAATTATCTTTCCCTTATTTCCAAATCTCACAGCCCTCTTTTGTAATGATAAATTTAAGAATTCAACATCTCTAACCTTAAATTTTAGGTTTCATCGACAATTGTATGCATAACTCTTCTGTAAACATTGGGCTGCAAAAAATTATTCTGAATGATTTTCATCTTTTCTACCATTTCATCGACCATTTTGAGTCCTAGCATCTTATGTTAACTAACTTCATCCATGCATGATGGTGTATTGTATCTTTTCCCATAAAAGGGCTTCATTTGGATCGGTTTGGATGCTTGAGGGTAAACTATTGTCATAATAGAACCTATCCAGAGCTAGTTGTTAGTCATATACACTATTAAAGTCCATAGAACATTATATGAACATGTCTTCCATTTCCTAAATTTTCTGATCAGATTGGAGATTAGTTTCATGGTGATAGGTCGTACTAAAATTCTACTCGGTGTTTATAGCATGTCTACGACTTTTCCGAAACATAGAGGTGAATCTTAGATCTCGATCAGATATAATAGATTATTGTACTCCATTAAACCTTAGCAATTCTTTGACGTATATCAATGAATGTTAATGTAGTGGGTTCTCCTCCCAAATTAGGAGAATGTGACTCATCTTTTTAATTTGATCCCTAATGACCCATATAAAATTGTTTCCTATGGATGTATTTGGAAGGCTTGGGAAAAGGTATGTTATTAGGTTTTACCATTTCATGATGTCATGGGGAATTGTTTCATCATCCCTTTATATGTTTTGATTTTACCCTTCACTTTCTAACATACCAGGGACTTTGATGTATATTCTGAGATCTACTTCTTCATATTGTCCCACCAATAGTTTTCTTAGTGATCTAGATACATCTTGGTTCTCCCTAGGTTAACAGAGATAATTGATCTATACGTGTCATTCAAAAGATCAATATTTATCTCTAGATAAAATGACACACATAATCGTGACCCAAATCTCCCAACTCCTTCCTCATCTATTTGCAACTCTCAGGATTTATCATTTTAGATATCTTCTAACCTTTTCATAATTTTCACATCATTTATTTGATAATCCTTTATTTTCTCCGTGATTGATGCCTGAGAAATTATTTTATAAAGAATTGATGATTGTCCTTACATGATAATTCCCATGTACATTACTTTCAATTCTAATATGATTAGATCCTTCTCAATTCTCCTCATCAATAAAGACACATAATCCTTTCAACATATAGCTTCCTCTACCTTATTTTCCTTACAATGATGGTAGTGGATTGGGAATTCATAATCCTTGATGAGATCTAACCAATTCCAGTTATACATATTAAGATAATTCTATGTGAATATATATTTTAGAGGAGTTTGATTAGTATATATCTCACACATCTCACCATAGAGATAATTCCACTTTCTTTTTAGCACAAAGAACATAACTTCCAACTCCAGACCATGTGTAGGATATTTTTTCTCCTAAATTTTGAACTAACATGAGATGAAGTCTATCACATTATAATTTTTCATTAGTGAACATCCAAACATGTTATTTGAAGACTCACTTAATACAAAAATTATTCCTATATTTTCAGGAATGTGAGTTCTTTCATAGTGATATGCCCCTTTAGGACACTTTGAAACAATCTTCAAATTCACTGGTCTATAAGAACATTACTACATACCATGTTTTCTTGGTTATTGGGCTTGAAAATCATGATACATTCTTTATAAATCAATAGTAATCCACAACTAGACCCTAGATGCTATGAATCTCTATTACCTATATTAGCACGGGCCCCTAATCGATTTTTTTTTTGTTTTGGAAGGGTCCGTAGATATTCATTAATTGGTTATAACAGTAGTGCAGAAATTTTTCTTACATTGGTTTTTTTTATTTTTTTTCATTTTTGGCTAATGTTATTAAAGGTGATGTTATAAATATTTTTTTTATATTGGTTATTTTTAAAATGATTTAAAAAACATAAATACAAAGCATTTTCCATGCTTTTTCTTAATTAACAGATGTGAAAAACACTTCAGAGTCATGATTTATTATATCTGTTACTTAAAAAGGACATGGAATATTGTTTAATTCCTTAGATATATAATAACTGATGTATTAAATCGCAACTCCGAATCGTTTTTCATGTCTGTAATTTAAGAACCGACATAAAAATCTCAATTTTTTACGTCTGTTGTTTTTATAACTGACGTGAAAAAATTGTTTCTGAAGCGTTTTTCATGTCTCTTATACAATAACTGATGTGAAATATGATTTACAACATTGTAAATTAAATTATAGTCATAAAAACCATTCCCCAGTAATTTATTACTTCATTTATTAAATAAAAAATGTGAAAAACCATTCCCCAGGAATTTATTATGTCAGTTATAAAATAAAAGAAAAAAAAATTGTTTTTTAATAAAACTGTGAATCCATTACTATGCTCTTCCAAAGTAGACCTGAAAAAAGAAGAAACTAGACCAAAAGAAAACCAAAACTGAATCAGAATATATATCATAAAAACATCAGAACAATACAAAAACAAGAATAACTAGATCAAAATTAAACATTCACATTTATTTCATTTAAAACCTATAATTTAATCTAAAAAAGATAAATCCAACCAAAACAAATAACAAATGTACAATTAAAATTACAATATTCAAAATTACATTTTACACTACAAACAAAATAAAATTGTAACATCCCAGGTAAATAAATAATATTGAATTCTAATGTTTATCAATATTTGTGAATAAAATGTTAATATTAATTTATAGGGAACACTATGCTCGTTGGCGTACCCAATACGCAACAATGAGTTTCACTGAAATCTTACGTTGCACACTAATAATATAATAATATTATTATAGTTAACGCCTTTCCATTTTAATGGGGGGAATGAACAGAAATAACTACAAAATTATTACATATGTTTGAAAAATATTTTTACATTTAGCCAATAAATCTTAGAGGCTTAAAATGCAAATGAATCCAAATTTAAGCATAAATTTTCTAATATTATTTAAAAGGTCGATTAACCACCTTTTTATGGAGAACCCTTTTTAAATATACTATTGACAATTTTATATGCTTTATTTGACAAAATAAAATCCTTCTTTAAAATCTGGAAATCAAAATTTACATTGTGTAAATGTTTGTTATTTTTCCGATAAAGATCATTTTTAGTGAAAATGTTGCATTTTAATTCAAAACCTCCAATTAATATGATTTATTAATATAGATAGATTATCTTTTTAATTGATATTAATGTGTATATTGAATATATTTTTACCATTTAATCCAATGGTGGTCATTGGAATTAATTTCACTTTGAAATTGGACTTAAACTTGTGTCAATCTTTTAATAGATATTGTTTCTTAAAAACATGCTATTTGTTTTGATAGTGGGAATGAATTAATAAATTAACTAATTCAACTTATATATTTTGAATTTTTTAAAATAGAAATCATTTTTGAATTTGGAATATCAAATAAATCTTTGGGTGAATTTTTGGTATTTTTCTGAAAAACATCAATTTTTTATGAATAGTGAAACCACTAAGTGGTAGTTAAAGAAACAGATTTTTCGTTTAAATGAAACTTTACCACTTCTGTGATTTTATTTTTAGAAATCCGACATACATGGAAGTCATTAGGAATTAAAATTTGGTTCAATGAGATTAAAATATTTTTTTTGGTGAATAGTACCTTTTAAGTTTTATTAATCGCGATTAGAGGTAATTAGTGTAATTTAAGGTAAAGATATTGTTATAATAATAATAAATGACCTTAAAACATGATCTACCCTTATTTTATGAGTCATGGCCGACCATGAAAATCCATGGGTCAACTTGGGGACCCCATGGAGCCACTTGTTTTGGAAAATGACATTAATAACTTTTTATTTAAAGTTAAAATTAAAATGTCACAAACATGTATTGTTTTACAAAAACACTTTTTACATGGGGTAATACAAGTCATATTTTTTACTATAAATATTCATTATAAAGATAAAAATATTTCCTACATCATGATAGTTTTTTATAATTTTTAGATATTAAATAAATTATTTTATTTATGACACCGTGATGATGCATTGATTGCCTTATAAATGAACGATTTAAATAAAATGAGAAAATAGGGTGACATATAAGTCCTACACATGTCACAAACCTATTGGATGGGTCGACATAGAAACATTATCACCTTATCCTAGAAATATATCCTTTTTGGACCTTTAAAATCCGAAAATCATTTTATAATAAAGTAATCTTTTAAAACATTCCAAGAGTGCCCCTCCTCTTCTCTTATAAAAGGCCCCCACCTCTACCACCTTACCCACACCTCTCAAGCCTTTGGCTCGGCCAACCCCTTCCCATTTTTAATCTCTCCATATCTCTATATTAATAATTGTAGCCTCACCTTTGGTATAATTCTCTTCAGAAAACCCTTTTGGTTCAAACCAAGAGGAGTTACCTGATTTAAAGGTAATGTCTTCACTTGTGTTCTTTTATGTTAATTTTCTTCTCCAAAACTCTAAAATATTTTTATTCCGTTATTTTGTAACAAAAAAATTATCTTAAATATACTAGGATGTTATTATGTGAAGGATTCGAGCTAAACTTACACACACCTCCGTCTAATGGTTAAAAAACATACTGTTTCTGTGGATGGGGAATTACTGCCTCACGAAATGATGATTGTTCAATCTTCTCTTAACACCTTTAATGGTGGCCATTATGATGTAAATTTATTTTATATATGATATATATGGTATTTAGTTTTTCCAAATGCTTATTTATTTCATATTTAAAACATACCTTTATGCTTTTCATGTTGTGGAAATGCGATAATTTCATACGAGGATGTCTGGACTACCGCCCCCTCAAGTGATGTGACTCATTAATGCAATACATGGAATGTATAAAGAATGAAATTAATTAACTTGTGTGACCTATAAAACATATATATTATAATTTAATAATATATATTTATATATATAAATCTCTCAATTTTTTTTAATTCCATTAATATGTCAAAGAAATGAAAGTAGCATTCATGCGTACGTACGGCCTACTGTATCCATGAACGATGAATTTTTTTTATCTCAAAATGTTATGGAATAGTATAAAATGAATATTTACTGGATACATATGATATTTAAATCATTAATAATATTCTTTATAAGATTTAATTATAACAACACAGACAATCATTTTCAAACAAGTTCATTTTTTACTCATGTACCAAACATCGACAAAAATGCCTGAAATGAACTCACATTGTTAAACAATTATTATAACATTATAATATGTGATTTTAACTGAATAAAAATATTTAAATGAGGACCTTATGAAATTATAAATTTACCAACGTTTTTTATTTAGAAATATAATGAAACGAACAAGACAAGTTGGATTTGAGGTATGGATCCTACCTCTCTCTTTCTTTTTAAGTACTCTTTTTATGTAACTTACTTTAAGATCCTATTTCTTATGTTGGGGGGATGTTCTTTTATATTACTATTTCTGTAAATTTTATTTTTATATTTTTATAGACCCTATTTGATCTCATCAATCCATTTTTGGATGTTTTATGTGGTGTCGTTAGGCTGCCAAATTTTCATAACGGGATTTTCATCTCACTTTTATTCCCGTGAGATTCATGTTACATTTTCCACTATTTCCTTTTGTGTGGTGTATGTACTGCCCAATATTATACTATTTGAATAATATACTCTCATTTATGGGTATTTAAATCGTTATTGTATGAACCTTCTTTCATGGGGTGTACGTTTCGAAAGTTTCTCAAATCCGTAAGGGAACCTTTCACCCTCCTAATTTTAAAAGACTTGTTTTTTTCTTTGTCTTTTAAATTAAATCTTATTGTGCTGGGATATGTTCTAATATATTCTTATCGATGTAAATTTTATGTCCAATTCACGAGATACCCTTTATCCCATCTCATCAACTCTTTTTCTAAAATTTTATGTGACGCCGTTAGGCTACCGAATTTTTACAAGGGATGTTCTTAACCCAATTTCAATTATTTGGGTTGAACCTCTACTTCTTTATTTTATCGTGCTATGAATATGTGTGTATTACATATGATTGTTTTACACTGAGACTCCACTTATATTAGGTGTATTTAAATTTTCACACATAATTATGACATTTCTTTATCCTTGCTCTAATGACACGATCCTTGATTGCGATTACAACTCAATTTCTTCTCATTGAGACATTTCATAATGATATTCACTTTTTTTCTTTTATAAAGTGTATATACAACCCATTTGACATTACATATATATATTATTTCTATACTAATGTCATTTAAATTTGTTGAAAATGGTCTACTTTCTTTTGGCTTATAATTTAAATGTTCAAAATGGAAATGGACAGTTTTATTAAAACATTGTTTTAAAGGGTTTTAAAGATTTATTCTTTTAAAAATTTATCATCCATGCCCATGTTTTAAAAACGGTTTTAAGAATTTATTTATAGGGACATTAATTTTTTAAAACCATTTCAAAAGGTTTCGATGTTGTATGGGACACTTTGATTATAAAATCACTTTTAAATGTCTTCTTTTAAAATTTTCAATGTATAAATGGATTTTTCTCTCATAGAGTTTTAATGATTTTATTAGATGTTTTTATTTATGATAATGTGATGATGTGATCTATTATGATTTAAATGTGGAAATTTTACGTTTCTTTTATGCATGTTTTAAGTGTTATGATAATTATATGGTTCTTGGGCAATTTTTATGAAATCGGGTGGTTCCGTGATAAACTATGGGCGGGTGAGCCCGATATAGATCTCCAATGCATTGGGTAACATGAAGGGGGTAAATGTCAAGGTTTATCCGAAGATATTTAGGGATTATACTGTGATGGGTATTCTAAACGTAACCATGAGGGTTACTCCCTACATAAGAATGTTTTGAATTCCTCAAGTTACCTTTATGTATTGTGATTTCTATGAGTTATTCTTAAATCTTATGATTTAATGAGGTATGTTAAAGTGCTTATGTTTTATGAGTAAAGTATGATTTCATTGATTCGTATGTATACATGAAATAATGTTTTCCTTCCGTATTGTTATTACCCTTACTGAGCTTTTTAAGCTCATCCCATGTTTTTGAAATTTTTTCCATAGGACGTAAAGTGGAATACGGTCAAGGATGTGATCATGGAAATGTCACAATGTCTAAAACATGGAACTATACATGACTATTTTGTTCAAGAGTTTATTTTTTTTTTGTGAAAAAAATGGAAACTGAGTAGATGTGTTTACCTTGTAATAATTGAGATGTAATAGTTATGTCCTAATTCTATAAAACTCTAATCCTGAAAAGATCCTCTATGTGAATTATTCATTTAATTCAATAATATGTAATGTACTAAGGCTGGGTCCTTATAGTTGGTATCAGAGGTTGGTTTAGATAACATTAGAGGTTAGAGTGTTGTTTAAGCATAAGTGACAGGTTGTGTATAACCACAGTGGTTATTATATTAGATAGAGTCATTGTTATTTATTAAAGATGGAATGAGTTTGAGATAACTTGGATAATAATATCTTAGTTTTTATCTTCCTATTAAGTACATGATGATTTTGTTGATATACTCACACTAAACATTTTGGTTTTATTAAATGGATGGATCTTGCAAGAACCAAAGTGACAATGGGTTTGAAGAAAACTGTGGTGATTCTCTGATTAAGAGACTGGATGAAATGAGGGATTCAATGAGAAATCTCGTGGTTATTCTAAACCAACTATCAGGAGTCATGATAAACCACTTGAACCTTGATGAGTTCTCTAATTCATCATGTATGAGAGAACCAACTCGACATGGATGTTCAGGTAATAATTATAAAGGCAACCATTAGGGTTTATATGATCCTTACTTTTGATGTAATTAAGGGTCACTATACATTATAATGGAATATGAACGACATGAGATAAACTTGATGTTAAATTATGTTATGGTTATTTTTTAAGAATTTATCTCATTTTGGGGAATGTTTTAAGAATTATATAGGTTTTCAAAAAGGACAACACGCAGACCGTGTGACAACCCGTCGCGTCGGACAAAGCTATGGGAATCGAACCCACAACCAAAGTGTGACTGGTATTTATTGCCTACCACTAGACTACATGAAGTACTTGGTTAGTTTGACTAATTATTTTTAGTTATATGATCATATGAATCTAGAATAATTTTATTTTGGGTTATCAATGGAAATTATTGACCTATCATGGAGGATATGTGATTAGGTTAATTACTTTTCAATATGAGACTTTAAGAGTAACTGATTTTATTTGGAGATAAATGGTAAGGTTTATCTTGGAAGACTATGTGATTAAATCCTTCAGAGATTTGGGTTTGTATCTTAGTTTTTATTACTTCGAAGAATTTTATGGATAGATTTTTATTGAATGGTATTTGTTGAACTTTGGGTATTGTTTGAAAAATTTTGGAGATTAAGAATATATTTTTTTAAAGGATTATCCTTTTTGTGTATTATCTGATCTTGTACTAACATATTTAGTTTTGTTTTTGGTTAAGTTATAAAGACATGGGAATTGTATTTTTCTCTTTTGTGGATTAGGTGATTCTCGAGATGTTGATTATAGTACTCTTAATGCGAACAAGTCTTCCTAAATAATCGTCTTTTGGAGAAAATATGAGTTTATTAAGGAATCTAGTAAAAGATGAAAGTCTAAGTGACAAGTAAGTATGTTTCATTATGATTTAGTTAAGCTCATAAATAAATTACACAATGAATAGTAACTTAAAACAAAAATGTTGTATGTTAACTTTTCCTACTGGGGAATCAAATAATGTTTAACCCATCACAAGTTTGTGATTTTCTTGTGGTTATCATTCTTCTAGACATGTTTACTATGACTCTCCATCAGAACATGACCGTTTGTTTTCTCCTCCATATCCATATTTTCATACTTGGAATCCTAGTATGGGTTAACTCGGGTGACCTTTGTACTTCTCTCCATTTCTTTTAAAGTGATAGTTTTACTGACTCTTGTTCTCATGTGGGACTTTCAATGAAATTTCCAAGCCCAATTTTGAAATTGCGACAAAGCAATTCCCAAAAGTGGGGAAGGATGTAACATCCCGGGTAAATAAATAATATTACATTCTAATGATTATCAACATTTTTTAATAAAATGTTAATATTAATTTGAAGGGAACTCTATGCTCGATGGAGTACCCAATACGCAACAACGTGTTTCATTGAAATCTTACGTTTCACACTAATAATATAATAATATAATAATAGTTAATTACTTGAGGCTTTAATTGCAGGAATGAACAGAAATAACTACAAAATTATTACATATGTTTGTTAAATATTTTTACATTTAGCCAATAAATGTTAGAGGCTTAAAACGCAAATGAATCCAATTTTAAGCATAAATTTTCTAATATTATTTAGAAGGTCGATTAACCACATTTTTATGGTGAACCCTTTTTAAATATACTTTTGACAATTTTATATGCTGTATATGAGAAAATAAAATCCTTCTTTAAAATCTGGAAATCAAAATTTAATTTGTGTAAATTTTTTGTTATTTTTCTGATAAAGATCATTTTTAGTAAAAATGTTGCATTTTAAATCAAAACCTCCTTTTGATCTGATTTATTAATATAGATATATTATCTTTTTAATTTAGATTATTGTGTATATAGAATATATTTTTCCCTTTTAATCCAATGGTGGTCATTGGAATTAATTTCACTTTGAAATTGGACTTAAACTTGTGTCATTCTTTTAATAGATTTTGTTTCTTAAAAACACGCTATTTGTTTTGACAGTGGGAATGAATTATTAAATTAATTAATTCAACTTATATATTTTGAATTTTGTAAAATATAGATCAATTTTGATTTTGGAATATTAAATAATGCTTAGGGTGATTTTTTGGTATTTTTCTGAAAAACATCAATTTTTAATGAATAGTGAAACCACAAAGTGGTAGTTAAAGAAACTCATTTTTCATTTAAATGAATCTTCACCACTTCTGTGATTTTATTTTCAAAAATCTGACATACATTGTAGTCATTAGGAAGTAAAATGTGGTTCAATTAGATTAAAATAATATTTTGGTGAATATTAACTTTTAAGTTTTATTAATCGCGATTAGAGGTAATTTGTGTAATTTAAGGTAAAGATAATGTTATAATAATAAGAAATGACCTTGACACATGAACTACCCCTATTAGATGAGTCATGGCCGACCAAGAAAATCCAAGGGTCAACTTGGGGACCCCATGGAGCCAATTTTTTGGAAAATGACATTAATAACCTTTTATTTAAAGTTAAAATTAAAATGTCACAAACATGAATTGTTTTACTAAAACAATTTTTACATGGGGTTATACAAGTCATATATTTGAATATAAATATTCATTATAAATATAAAAATATTTCCTACATCATGATAATTTTTTTATAATTTTTAGACATTAAATAAATTATTTTATTTATGACACCGTGATGATGCATTGATTTCCTAATAAATTAACGATTTAAATAAAATGACAAGATAGGGTGAAATATAAGTCCTAAAATTGTCAAAACCCTATTATATGGCTGGATTTAGAAACCTTATGACCTTATCCTAGAAATATATCCTTTTTCGACCTTTAAAATCCGAAAAGCATTTTTTAATAAAGTAAAATTTTATAACTTTCCAAGAGTGCCCCTCTTCTTCTTTTATAAAAGGCCCCAACCTCTACCAGCATAACCACACCTCTCAAGCCTTTGACTCGGCAAAATCCTGCCCATTTTATCTCTCCACATCCCACTTTTAATCATGGAAGCCTCACCATTGGCATAATTCTCTTCATGAAACCCTTTTGGTTCAAACCAAGAGGAGTTACCCGATTTTAAGGTAATGTCTTCACTTGTGTTCTTTTGTTTTATTTTGCTTTTCCAAACCCCTAAACTCTATTTTTTCCTTTATTTTGTAACAAAAAAAAGTATCTTAAATATACTAGGATGTTATTATGTGAAGGATTCAAGCTACACTTACACACACCCTCGTCTAATGGTTAAAGAACATACTGTTTCTGTGGATGGTGAATTACTGCCTCACGAAACGATGATTGCTCAATCTTCTCTTAACACCTTTCATGGTGGCCATTATGATCTCATTGTATTTTATATATGATATATATGGTATTTATGTTTTCCATATGATTCTGTATTTTATATTTAAACCATACCTTTATGCTTTCCTTGTTGTGAAAATGCGATAATTTCATACGAGGAAGTGTGGACTACCGCCTCCTCAAGTGATGTGACTCGTTCATGCAATACATGGAATGTATAAAGAATGAAATTAATGAACTTTTGTGACCTATAAGACATATATATTATACTGGAATTATAATATATATATATATATCTCAATTATTTTTAATTCCATTAATATGTCAAAGAAATGAAAGTAGCATTCATGCGTACGTACGACCTACTGTATCCATGAATGGTGCATTTTATTTATTTTTATCTCAAAATGTTATGGAATAGTATAAAATGAATATTTAATGGATAAATATTATATTTAAATCATCAATACTATTCTGGATATGATTTAATTATAACTACATGGTCAATCATTTTCAAACAAGTTCATTTTTTACTCATATACCAAACATCGACAAAAATGTCTGATATGAACTCACATTATTAAACAATTATTATAAAATTATAATATGGGATTTGAACTGAATAATAATCTTGAAAGGAGGAACTTAAGCAATTATAAATAGACCAAATTTTATTATTTTGTAATATAATTAAATGAACAAGACAAGTCGGACTTGAGGTAAGGTATCCTAGCTCTCTCTTTCTTTTTAAGTACTCTTTTTTATGTAACATACATTAAGACCCTATTTCTTATTATGGGGGATGTTATTTTATATTAAAATTTCTGTAAATTTTATGTAAATATTTTTAGAGACCATATTTGATCTCATCAATCCATTTTTGAATGTTTTATGTGGTGTCGTTATGCTGCCGAATTTTCAAAGGGAGATTTTCATCTCACATTTATTCCCGTGAGATTCATGCTACATTTGACACTATTTCCTTTTGTTTGGTGTATGTACTGTACAATATTATAGTATTTTAATAATATAATCTCATTTATGGGTATTTACATATTCATTGTTTGACCCTTCTTTCATGGGGTGTACGTTTCGAAAGTTTCCCAAATCGGTAAGGGAACCTTTCACCCTCCTAATTTTAAAAGACATAATTTTTCTTTGTCATTTAAATTACATATTATTATTCTGGTATATGTTCTAGTATATTCTTATTGATGAAAGTTTTATGTCCAAGTCATGAGATACCCTTTATCCCTCTCATAAACTCTTTTTCTAAAATTTTATGTGACGCCGTTAGGCTATCAACTTTTTACAAGGGAACATCTTAACCCAATTTCAATTATTTGGGTTAAACCTCTACTTCTTGATTTTATCGTTCTATGATTAAGTGTGGATTACATCTGATTGTTTTACATGGAGACTCCACTTATATTTGGTGTATTTATATTTTTCACACATAATTATGTCATTTCTTTATCCTTGCTCTATTGACATGATCCTTGATTGAGATTACATCTCAATTTCTTCTCATTGAGACATTTCATAATGATATGCAATTTTATTCTTTTATAAAGTGTATATACATCCCCTTTTACATTACTTATCTTTATTATTTCTATACTAATGTCATTTAAATGTTTTTAAAATGGTCTACTTTCTTTTGGCTTATAATTTAAATGTCCAAAATCGAAAAGGACTCTTTTATTAAAACATTGTTTTAAAGGATTTTAAAGATTTATTCTTTTAAACATTTATCATCCATGTCCATGTTTTAAAAATGGTTTTAAGGATTTATTTATAGGGACATTAATGTTTTAAAACCCTTTCAAAATTTTCGAAGTAGTATGGGACACTTTGATTCTAAAATCTCTTTTAAATGTATTCTTTTAATATTTTCAATGTATAAATGGATTTTTCTCTCATAGAGTTTTAATGATTTTATTAGATGTTTTTATTTATGATAATATCATGATGAGATCTCTTGTGACTGAAATTTGGAAATTTTATGTTTCTATTATGCATGTTTTAATTGTTATGATTATGTTATGGTTCTTGGGAAATGTTTATGAAATCAGGTGGTTCCGTGATAAACTAAGGGCAGCTGAGCCTAATATAGCTCTCCAATGCATTGGGTAACGTGAAGGGGATAAATGTAAAGGTTTCTCCGAATAGATTTAGAGAATATACTGTGATGGGTATTCCAAACGTAACCATGAGGGTTACTCCCTACATAAGAATGTTATGAATTCCTAAAGTTACCTTTATGTCTTGTGATTTCTATGAGTTATTCCTAAATCTTATGATTTAATGAGGTAGGTTAAAGTGATTATGTTTTATGAGTAAAGTATGATTTCATTGATTCGTATGTATACATGGACTAATGTTTTCTTTCCGTATTGTTATAACACTTACTCAGCTTTTTAAGCTCATCCCATGTTTTTGAAATATTTTCTACAGGTCATAAAGTGGAATACAGTCAAGGATAGGATCAAGGAAATGTCACAATGTCTAAAACATGGAACTAGACATGACTCTTTTGTTCAATAGATTATTTTTTGTGAAAAAATGGAACCTGAGTTGATGTGTCTACCTTGTAATCTTTGAGATGTAATAGTTATGTCCTAATTCTATAAAACTCTAAACCTGAAAAGATCCTCCATGTGAATTATTCATTTAATTCAAGAATATCTAGTGTACTAAGGTCGGGTCCTTATAATTGGTATCAGAGGATGGTTTAGATAACAATAGAGGTTAGAGTGTTGTTTAAGCATAAGTGACAGGTTGTGTATAACCACAATGGTTATTATATTAGATAGATTCATTGTTATTTATGAAAGTTGGAATGAGTTTGAGATAACTTGGATAATTATATCTTAGTTTTTATCTTCCTCTTTAGTACATGATGATTTTGTTAATATACTCACAGTAAACTTTTTGGTTTTAGTAAATGGATGGATCTAGCAAGAACCAAAGTGAAAATGGTTTTGAAGAAAACGATGGTGATTCTCTGATTAAGATACTGGATGAAATGTGGGATTCAATGAGAAATATCGTGGTTATTCTAAACCAACTATCAAGAGTCATGATAAACCACTTGAACCTTGGTGAGTTCTCTAATTCATCATGTATGAGAGAACCAACTCGACATGGAAGTTCTGGTAATAATTATAAAGGTAACCATTAGGTTTTATATGATCCTTACTTTTGAGGTAATTATGGGTTACTATACGTTATAATGGAATATGAACGACATGAGAAAAACATGAGGTTAAATTATGTTATGGTTATTTTTGAAGATTTTATCTCATTTTGGGGAATGTTTTAAGAATTATATAGTTTTGGAAAAAGGACAACACGCAGACTGTTTGACAACCCATCACGTCGGACAAAGCTGCAAGAATCAAACCCACAACCAAAGTGCGACTGGTATTTATTTCCTACCACTGGACTACGTGATGTACCTAGTTAGTTTGACTAATTCTTTTTAGTTATATTGTCTTATGAATCTAGAATAAGTTGATTTTGGGTTATATATGGAAATTATTAACCTATCATGGAGGATATGTGATTCGGTTAATTACGTTTCAATATGAGACTTTAAGAGGAACTGATGTTATTTGGAGATAAATGGTAAGGTTTATCTTGGAAGACTATGTGATTAAATCTGGCAGAGATTTTGGTTTCAATATTAGTTTTTATTACGTTGAGGAATTTTATGGATATATTTTTATTGAATGGTATTTGTTGAACTTTGGGTATTGTTTGACAAATTTTGGAGATTAAGAATAGTTTTTTTAAAAGGATTATCCTTTTTGGGTATTATATGATCTTGTACTAACCTATTTAGTTTTGGTTTTGGTTAAGGTCTAAAGACATGTGAAGTATATTGTTCTCTTTTGTGGATTAGGTGATTTTCGTGAAGTAGATTATTGTACTCATAATGCGAACAAGTCTTCTTAAATACTCGTCTTTTGGAGAAAATATGAGTTTATTAAGGAATCTAGTAAAAGTTGAAAGTCTATGTGACAAGTAAGTATGTTTCATTATGATTTAGTGAAGCTAAAAAATAAATTCCTCAACGAAGAGTAACTTAAAACAAAAATGTTGTATTTTATCACTTTCTAATGGGGAATCAAATACCGTTTAACCCATCACAAGTTTGTGATTTTCTTGTGGTTAACTTAGTCCTAGACATGTTTACTATCACTCTCCATCAGAACATGACCGTTTTTTTCTCCTCCATATCCATATTTTCATACTTGGAATCCTAGTATGGGTTACCTCGGGTGACCTTTTTACTTCTCTCCCTTTCTTTTAAAGTGATAGTTTTACTGACTCTTGTTTCGATGTGTGAATTTCAATGAAGTTTCCAAGACCAATTTTGAAATTGCGAGGATGAAATTCCCAAAAGGGGGGAAGGATGTAACATCCCAGATAAATAAATAATATTACATTCTAATGTTTATCAATATTTGTGAACAAAACGTTAATATTAATATAAAGAGAACGCTATGCTCGATGGCGTATCCAATACGCAACAACGAGTTTCATTGAAATCTTACGTTGCACACTAATAACATAATAATATTATAATAGTTAAATCCTTGCCGTTGTAATGGCGTGAATGAATATAAATAACTACAAAATTATTACATATGTTTGTTAAATATTTTTACATTTATCCAATAAATGTTAGAGGCTTAAAATGAAAATGAATCTAATTTTAAGCATAAATTTTCTAATATTCATTAAAAGGTCTATTAACCACCTTTTGATGGAGAACCATTTTTAAATATACTTTTGACAATTTTATATGTTTAATTTGACAAAATGAAATCCCTCTTTAAAATCTAGACATCAAAATTTACTTTTTGTAAATTTTTGTTATTTTTCCGATAAAGATCATTTTTAGTAAAAATGTTTCATTTTAATTCCAAAAATCCTTTTAATCTTATTTATTTATATGGATAGATTATATTTTTAATTGAGATTAATATTTATATAGAATATATTTTTACCATTTAATCCAATGGTGGTCATTATAATAAATTTCACTTTGAAATTGGACATAAACTTGTGTCAATCTTTTAATAGATATTGTTTCTTAAAAACATGCAATTTGTTTTGACAGCGGGAATGAATTATTAAATTAATTAATTAAAATTATATATTTTTAATTTTTTAAAATAGAAATCATTTTTGAATTCAGAATATCAAATGTAGCTAAGGGTGAATTTTTGGTATTTTTCTGAAAAACATCAATTTTTGATGAATAGTGAAACCACTAAGTGGAAGTTAAAGAAACTGATTTTTTGTTTAAATGAAACTTTACCACTTCTGTGATTTTATTTTAAAAATTCCAACATATATGGTTGTCATTAGGAAGTAAGATGTGATTCAATGAGATTAAAATAATTTTCTTGTGAATAGTAACTTTTAAGTTTTATTAATCGCGATTAGAGGTAATTGGTGTAATTTAAGGTAAAGATAATGTTATAATAATATGAAATGACCTTGACACATGTACTACCTTTATTAGATAAGTCATGGACGACCATGAAAATCCATGGGTCAACATGGGGACCCCATGGAGCCACTTTGGTTGGAAAATGACATTAGTAACATTTTATTTAAAGTTAAAATTAAAATGTCACAAACATGTACTGTTTAACTAAAACAATTTTTAAATGGAGATATAAAATTCATATTTCTGACTATAAACATTCATTATAAAGATAAAAAGATTTAATACATCATGATATTTTTTTTATAATTTTTAGACATTAAATATATTATTTTATTGATGACACTGTGATGATGCAGTGATTACCTCATAAATGAACGATTTAAAAAAAATAAGAATATAGGGTGAAATCTACGTCCTACACTTGTCACAAACCTATTGGATCAGTTTATTTCGAAACCGTATCACCTTATCTGCGAAATATATTCTTTTGGGACATTTAAAATCTGAAAATCATTTTATAATAAAGTAATATTTTATTACATTCCAAGAGTTCCCCTCCTCTTCTCTTATAAAAGGCCCCCACCTCTACCACATTACCCCAACCTCTCAAGCATTTGGCTCAGCCAACCCCTGCCTATTTAATCTCTCAACTTACCTCTCTTTATCATTGAAGCCTCACCTTTGGCATAATTCTCTTCAAGAAACCATTTTGGTTCAAACCAAGAGGAGTTACCCGATTTAAAGGTAATGTCTTCACTTGTGTTCTTTTGTTTTATTTTGCTTCTCAAAACCCCTAAAATCGTTTTATTCCTTTATTTTGTAACAACACAAATATATTAAATATACTAGAATGTTATTATGTGAAGGATTTGAGCTAAAATTACACACACATCCATCTAATGGTTAAAGAACATACTGTTTCTGTGGATGGTGAATTACTGGCTCACGAAATGATGGTTGTTCAATCTTCTCTTAACACCTTTCATGGTGGCCATTATGAAGTCACTGTATTTTATATATGATATATATGGTATTTATGTTTCCATATTCTTATGTATTTTATATTTAAAACATACCTTCATGCTTTTCATGTTGTGAAAATGCGCTAATTTCATACGAGGAAGTGTGGACTACCACCCCCTCAAGTGATGTGACTCGTTCATGCAATACATGGAATGGATAAAGAATGAAATTAATGATCTTGTGTGAACTAAAAAAGTATATAATTCTGGAATAATAAAATATATATATCTCTCAATTTTTTTTAATTCCATTAATATGTCAAATAAATGCAAGTAGCATTCATGTGTACATACGACCTACCATCTCCATGAATGGTGCATTTTATTTGTTTTTATCTCCAAATGTTATTGAATAGTATAAAATGAATATGTACTAGATACATATGATATTTAAATCATTAATACTATTCTGTATATGATTTACTAATAACTACATGGACAATCATTTTCAAACAAGTTCATTTTTGACTGATGTATCAAACATCGACGAAAATGTCTGATATGAAATCAAATTGTTATCCAATTATTATAAAATTATAACATGGGATATGAACTGAATAATAATATTCATAAGAGGACCTTAAGAAATTATAAATTGACCAAAGATTATTATTTTGGAATATAATAAAACGAACAAGACAAGTCGGACATGAGGTAAGAGAATATTCCTCTTGCTATAAAGTTTATGTTAATATGTTTAGAGAACCTATTTTATCTCATCAATCCATTTTTGGAAGTTTTATGTGGCATAGTTAGGCTGTCGATGTTTCATAAGGGGATTTTCATCTCAATTTTATTCCTGTGAGATTCATGCTACATTTGCCACTATTTCCTTTTGTGTGGTGTATGTACTGCCCAATATTTTACTATTTGAATAATATACTCTAATTTATGGGTATTTACATCTTCAATGTATGACCCTTCATTCATGGGGTGTAAATTTTGAAAGTTGCACAAATCGTTAAGGGAACCTTTCACCCTCCTAATTTTAAAAGACTTGTTTTTTCTTTGTCTTTTAAATTACATTTTATTATGCTGGGATATGCTCGAATATATTCTTATTGATGTAAATTTTATGTCCAATTCATGATATAACCTTTATCCCTCTCATCAACTATTTTTCTAAAATTTGATGTGACACCGTTAGGCTATCGAATTTTTACAAGGGAACTTCTTAACCCAATTTCAATTCTTTGGGTTAAACCTCTACTTCTTGATTTAATCATGATATGAATATGTGTTGATTACATCTGATTGTTTTGCACTGAGACTCAACTTATATTTTTTGTATTTATATTTTTCACACATAATTATGTCATTTCTTTTCCTTTGCTCTAATGACATGATCCTTGATTGGGATTACATCTCAATTTCTTCTCATTGAGATATTTCTTAATGATATGCACTTTTAATCTTTTATATAGTGTATATACAGCCCCCTTGACATTCCTTATCTGTATTATTTCTATACTAAAGTCATTTAAATATTTTGAAAATGGTTTACTTTCTTTTGGCTTATAATTTAAATGTTCAAAATGGAAAAGGTCTCTTTTATTAAAACATTTTTTTAATGGGTTTTAACGATTTATTCATTTAAACATTTATCATCCATGTCCATGTATTAAAAATGGTTTTAAGGATTTATTTATAGGGACATGAATGTTTTAAAACCCTTTCAAATGTTTCGAAGTGGTATGGGACACTTAGATTCTAAAATCTCATTTAAATGTCTTATTTTAATATTTTCAAAGTATAACGGGATTTTTCTCTAATAGAGTTTTAATGATTTTATGAGATGTCTTTATTTATGATAATACCAAGATGTGATCTCTTGGGAGTGAAATGTGGAAATTTTAAGTTTCTTTTATGCATGTTTTAAGTGTTATGATTATGTTATGGTTCATGGGAAATGTTTATGAAATCGGGAGGTTCTGTGATAAACTAAGGGCGAGTGAGCTAGATATAGATCTCCATTGAATTGGGTAACTCGAAGTGGGTAAACTTTAATGTTTATCCAAAGAGATTTGTTGAATATACTGTGATGGGTATTCTAAACGTAACCATGAGGGTTACTCTCTACATAATCATGTTATGAATGCCTCAAGTTACCTTTATGTCTTGTGATTTCTATGAGTTATTCCTAAATCATATGATTTAATGAGGTATGTTAAAGTGCTTATGTTTTATGAGTAAATTATGATTTCATTGATTCGTATGTATACATGGACTAATTTTTTCATTCCGTATTGTTATAACCCTTACTGAGCTTTTTAAGCTCATTCCATGTTTTTGAAATGTTTTCCATAGGACTTAAAGTGGAATACGGTCACGGATGGGATCAAGGAAATGTCACGATGTCTAAAACATGGAACTAGACATAAATCTTTTTTTAATGAATTTATTTTTTTGTGAAAAAAATGGAAACTGAGTAGATGTGTCTACCTTGTAATCTTTGAGATGTAATAGTTATTTCCTAATTCTCTAAAACTCTAAACCTGAAAAGATCCTCCTAGTTAATTATTCATTTAATTCAAGAATATGTAACGTACCAAGGCCAGATCCTTATAGTCTGTATCAGAGGTTGGTTTAGATAACTTTAGAGGTTAGAGTGTAGTTTAAGCATAAGTGACAGGTTGTTTATAACCACAATTGTTATTATATTAGATAGAGTCATTGTAATTTATGAATGTTGGAATGAGTTTGAGATAACTTGGATAATTATATCTTAGTGTTTATCTTCCTCTTTAGTACATGATGATTTTGTTGATATAATCACACTATACTTTTTGGTTTTAGTAAATAGATGGATCTAGCAGGAACCAAAGTGGCAATGGGTTTGAAGGAAACTGTGGTGATTCTTGGATTAAGAGACTGGATGAAATGGGGGATTAAATGAGAAATATCGTGGTTATTCTAAACCAACTATCAGGTGTCATGATACACCACTTGAACCTTGGTGAATCTCCAATTCATCATGTACGAGAGAACCAAATCGGCATGGAAGTTCAGGTAATAATTATAAAGTAACCATTAGGGTTTATATGATCCTTACTATTGAGGTAATTATGGGTTACTATACGTTATGATGGAATATAAACGAAATGAGATAAACATGAGGTTAAATTATGTTATGGTTATTTTTTAGATTTTATCTTATTTTGGGGAATGTTTTATGAATTATATATTTTTGGAAAAAGGACAACACACAGACCGTGTGACAACCCGTCACATCGGACAAAGCTGTGGGAATCGAACCCACAACCAAAGTGCAACTGGTATTTTTTGCCTACCACTGGACTGCATGAAGTCCCTGGTTAGTTTGACTAATTCTTTTTAGTTATATGATCTTATGAATCTATAATAAGTTGAATTTGGGTTATATATGGAAATTATTAACCTATCATGGAGGATATGTTATTAGGTTAATTACATTTCAATATGAAACTTTAAGAGTAACTGATGTTATTTGGAGATAAATGGCAAGGTTTATCTTGGAAGACTATGTGATTAAATCCTTCAGATATTTGGGTTTCAATCTTAGTTTTGATTACATTTTATAATTTTATGGATAGATTTTTATTGAATGGCCTTTCTTGAACTTTTGGTATGGTTTGTCAAATTCTGTAGATTAAGAATAGATTTTTTTAAAAGGATTATATTTTTTGGGTATTATCTGATCTTGTACTAACCTATTTGGTTTTGGTTTTTGTTAAGGTCTAAAGACATGGGAAGTATATAGTTCCCTTTTGTGGATTAGGTGATTATCGGGAAGTTTATTATCGTACTCTTAATGCGAACAAGTCTTCCTAAATACTTTCCTTTTGGAGAAAATACGAGTTTATTAAGGAATCTAGTAAAAGTGGAAAGTCTACGTGACAAGTATGTCTGTTTCATTATGATTTAGTTAAGCTCAAAAATAAATTCCTCAATGAAGAGTAACTTAAAACAAAAATGTTTTCTGTTAACTTTTCCTACTGGGGAATCAAATACCGTTTAACCCATCACAAGTTTGTGATTTTCTTTTGGTTAACTTTATGCAAGACATGTTTACTATAACTATCCATCAGAACATGACTGTTTTTTTCTCTTCTATATCAATATTTTCATTCTTGTAATCCTAGTATGGGTTAACTCGAGTGACCTTTTTACTTCTCTCCCTTTCATTTAAAGTTATAGTTTTACTGACTCTTGTTCCGATGTGGGACATTCAATGAAGTTTCCAAGCCCAATTTTTAAACTGCAAGGATGCAATTCCCAAAAGGGGGGAAGGATGTAACATCCCAGGTAAATAAATAATATTAAATTATAATGTATATCAATATTTGTGAATAAAATGATAATATTAATTTAAAGGGAACGCTATTCTCGATGGCGTACCCAATACGAAGCAACGAGTTTCATTGAAATATTACGTTGCACACTAATAATATAATAATATTATAATAGTTAACGCCTTGTCGTTGTAATGGCGGGAATGAACAGAAACAACTACAAAATAATTACATATGTTTGTTAAATATTTTTACATATATACAATAAATGTTAGAGGCTTAAAATGCAAATGAATCCAATTTTAAGCATAAATTTTCTAATATTCTTTAAAAGGTCGAATAACCACCTTTTGATGGAGAACCCTTTTTAAATATACTTTTGACAATTTTATATGTTGTATTTGACAAAATAAAATCCTTCTTTAAAATTTGGACATCAAAATTTACTTTGTGTAAATTTTTGTTATTTTTCCGATAATGATCATTTTTAGTGAAAATGTTGCATTTTAATTCAAAACCTCATTTTAATCTGATTTGTTTTTATGGATAGATTATATTTTTAATTGAGATTAATTTTTATATAGAATATATTTTTACCATTTAATCCAATGGTGATCATTGGAATTAATTTCACATTGAAATTGGACTTAAACTTGTGTCAGTCTTTTAATAGATATTGTTTCTTAAAAACACGCTATTTGTTTTGACAGCGGGAATGAATTATTAAATTAATTAATTCAACTTATATATTTTGAATTTTTTAAAATAGACATCATTTTTGAATTCGGAATATCAAATATATCTTAGGGTGAATTTTTGGTATTTTTCGGAAAAACTTCAATTTTTGATGAATAGGTAAACCACTAAGTTGTAGTTAAAGAAACTGATTTTCAGTTTAAATGAAACTTTACCACTTCTATGATTTTATTTTAAAAAATATTACATACATGGTTTTCATTAGGATGTAAAATCTGGTTCAATGAGATTAAAATAATTTTTTGGTGAATAGTAACTTTTAAGATTCATTAATCGCGATTAGAGGTAATTAGTGTAATTTAAGGTAAAGATAATGTTATAATAATCTGAAATGACCTCGACAATGTCCTACACTTATTGGATGAGTCATGGCCGACCAAGAAAATCCATGGGTCAACTTGGGGATCCCATGGGGCTACTTTGGTTGGAAAATTACATTAATAACTTTTTATTTAATGTTAAAATTAAAATGTCACAAACATGTATTGTTTTACTAAAACAATTTTTACATGAGGTTATACTGGTCATATTTTTTACTATAAATATTAATTAGAAATATAAAAATATTTCCTACATCATGATATTTTTTTTATAATTTTTAGACATTAAATAAATTATTTTATTTGTGACACCGTGATGATGCAATGATTACCTCATAAATGAACGATTTAAATAAAATGAGAAGATATGGTGAAATCTAAGTCCTAAACATGTCACAAACCTATTGTATGGGTGGATTTAGAATCCTTATCACCATATCCTCGAAATATATCCATGTGTGACCTTTAAAATCCGAAAATCATTTTATAATAAAGTAAAATTTTATATATTTCCAAGAGTGCCCCCCTCTTCTCTTATAAAAGGCCCCCACCTCTACCACCTTACCCACACCTCTATAGCATTTGGTTCGGCCAAACCCTGACCATTTCATCTATCCACATTCCTATATTAGTGATTGAAGCCTCACCTTTGTCATAATGCTCTTCAAGAAACCCTTTTGGTTCAAACGAAGAGGAGTTACCCGATTTAAGGGTAATGTCTTCACTTGTTTTTTTGATTTATTTTGCTTATCCAAACCACTAAACTATTTTTATTCATTACTTTTGTTACAAAACCAGTATCTCAAATATACTAGGATGTTATTATGTTAAGTATTAGATCTACACTTACACACACCTCCATATAATGGTTTAATAACATACTGTTTCTGTGGATGGTGAATTGCTGCCTCACGAAACGATGATTGTTCAATCTTCTCTTACCACCTTTCATGGTGGCCATTATGATGTCACTGTATTTTATATATGATATATATGGTATTTATGTTTTCCATATTCTTCTTTATTTTATATTTAAATTATAACTTTAGGATTTTCATGTTGTGCAAATGCGATAATTTCATATGAGGAAGTGTGGACTACCGCCCCCTCAAGTGATGTGACTCGATCATGCAATACATGGAATGTATAAAGAATGAAATTATTGAACCTGGGTGACCTATAAAACATATATATTATACTGTTATTATAATATACATATATATCTCTCTCAATTATTTTTAATTCCATTAATATGTCAAAGAAATGAAAGTAGCGTTCATGCGTACGTACGACCTACCGTCTCCAGGAACGGTGCCTTTTATTTCTTTTTATCTCGAAATGTTATGGAATAGTATAAAATGAATATTTACTGGATACATATGATATTTAAATCATTAATAATATTTTGGACATGATTTACTTATAACTACATGGACAATCATTTTCAAACAAGTTCATTTTTGACTCATGTATCAAACATCGACAAAAATGTCTGATATGAACTCACATTATTAACCAATTATTATAACATTATAATATTGGATATGAACTGAATAATAATATTTATTGGAGGACAATAAGAAATTATAAATGGACCAATGTTTATTATTTAGGAATATAAAGAAACTAACAGGACAAGTCGGACTTGAGGTAAGGGATCCTACCTCTCTCTTTCTTTTTAAGTACTCTTTTTTATGTAACATACTTTAAGCTCCTCTTTATTATGTTGGAGGATGTTATTTTATATTAATATTTCTGTAAAGTTTATGTTAATATTTTGAGATACCCTATTTGATCTCATCAATCCATTTTTGGAAGTTTTATATGGAGTCGTTTGGCTGCCGAATTTTCATAAGGGGATTGTCATCTCACTTTTATTCCTGTGAGATTCATGCTACATTTGCCAATATTTCCTTTTGTGTGGTGTATGTACTGCCCGATATTATACTATTTGAATAATATACTCTCATTTATGGGTATTTACATCTTCATTGTATGACCCTTCATTCATGGGGCGTACGTTTCGAATGTTTCCCAAATCGGTAAGGAAACCTTTCACCCTCCTAATTTTAAAAGACTTGTTTTTTCATTGTCTTTTAAATTACATATTATTATGCTGGGATATGTTCTAATATACTATTATTGATGAAAAATTTATTTCCAATTCATGATATACCGTTTATCCCTCTCATCAAATCTTTTTCTAAAATTTTATGTGACGTCGTTAGGCTATCGAATTTTTACAAGGGAACTTCTTAACCCAATTTCAATTTTTGTGTTAAACCTCTACTTATTGATATTATCGTGCTATGAATATGTGTGGATTAAATCTGATTTTTTTACACTCATACACCACTTATATTTGGTGTATTTATATTTTTCACACATAATTATGTCATTTCTTTATCCTTGCTCTAATGACATGATCCTTGATTGGGATTACATCTCAATTTCTTCTCATTGAGACATTTTTTAATGATATGAACTTTAATTCTTTTATAAAGTGTATATATAGCACATTTTACATTAATTCTCTATATTATTTCTATACTAAAGTTATTTAAATGTTTTTAAAATGTTCTACTTTATTTTGGCTTAGAATTTAAATGTTCAAAATGGAAAAGGACTCTTTTATTAAAACATTGTTTTAAAGGGTTTTAAAGATTTATCCTTTTAAATATTTATCATCCATGTCCCTGTTTTAAAAATGGTTTTAAGGATTTATTTATAAAGTAATGAATTTTTTAAAACCCTTTAAAATGTTTCTAAGTGGTATATGACACTTTGAATCTAAAATCTCTTTTAAATTTCTTCTTTTAATATTTTCAAAGTATAAAGGGATTTTTCTCTCATAGAGTTTTAATGATTTTATTAGATGTTTTTATTTATGATAATATCAGGATGTGATCTCTTATGATTGAAATGTGGAAATATTAATTTTCTTTTATGCATGTTATAAGTGTTATGATTATGTTATGGTTCTTTGGCAATGTTTATGAAATCGGGTGGTTCTGTGATAAACTAAGGGTGGGTGAGCCCGATATAGCTCTCCAATGCATTGGGTAACGTGAATGGGTTAAATGTTAAGGTTTCTCCGAAGAGATTTAGGGAATATACTGTGATGGGTATGCCAAACGTAACCATGATGGTTACTCCCTACATAAGAATGTTATGAATGCCTCAAGTTACCTTTATGTCTTGTGATTTCTATGAGTTATTCCTAAATCATATGATTTAATGAGGTATGTTAAAGTGCTTATGTTTTATGAGTAAAGTATTATTTCATTGATTCGCATTTATATATGGACTAATGTTTTCATTCCATATTGTTATAACCCTTACTGAGATTTTTAAGCTCATCCCATGTTTTTGAAATGTTTTCCACAGGACTTAAAGTGGAATACAGTCAAGGATGGGATCAAGGAAATGTCACGATGTCTAAAACATGGAAGTAGACATGACCGTTTTGTTCAAGAGTTTATTTTTTTGTGAAAAAATGGAAACTGAGTAGATGTATCTACCTTGTAATCTTTGAGATGTAATAGTTATGTCCTAATTCTCTAAAACTCTAAACCCTAAAAGATCCTCAATGCGAATTATTCATTTAATTCAAGAATATGTAATGTACTAAGGACAGGTCCTTAAAAAAATCTAGTCAAACCTTTAAAATGGTTTAAACATTCCACTTGAGAGTTTTTGACTTCTTGAGAACTATTTGGTTGAGTGTCATCAAATAGCTACAAATTAAAATTAATGTAGTTAACATGTATAATGAATAAATCAAATGAAATATTATGGCAACGTTTATATGGATATATTAAATGTCCATACTTAAAAATTGTTTCAGTTGTAATTATTTCATAAATAAATATTAAAATATTGTATCTTTATTCAAGGATGCCTTATTGTTTATAAAATTTCTGTTTAAATGATTGTCAATTCAAAATATGATTTTAATTTAATAAATCCAAAAGTAAAAATTATAAACACTTATTTATCTTTACTTTTACAAATTTGATATTGGCACTCTTTATATTTGTCCTTTTTGGAAATTTGGGCAATACCCTCTTCGAAAATAATATGAATGGGATAAATTTAAAATTAAATAAAAAATATACAACTATTAAGAAATTGAAACATAGTTTTCCAAAAAAATATTAATACTTCCCCACATATTACCATGGAATGTGCATATCCAATAAAGTGTTTTCTCCCTTGGAAAAAACATTTTACATTCAATGATTTATTATATAAAATAAAATTTCAGGTTATTTGTTTTTTATGTTAAAATATACACAACAAATTTTCAGATATGTGTTTTATAACACTGATAAAAAGGCATCATCCCACACTGCATGATTGTAGTTTGTTCAAATCTTTTAGCAATATAAAGTGAACTTTGTTGCTTATCCAATGCATGTACTTTAGGGGAAATCATTTTGGGGTCCGTGAATACATATACATATGTCTTCTTATTCTTCTCCCACATTTTATAAGGATACCTAATACAAAATGAACATAATTATACATTTTTAATAAATTTATCATAGGGAAATGTTTTAAGACTTACATGGAAAACATTTTCACCACGTTGATGCCCACCTTATCATTAGTAACAAGATCAATGATTTCATTTTTTTACAATCCCCACATTTATTGCACATCCATAAATATGATATTCCATTAGAAATGAATAATGATCTGCAAAAAAATTTAAATATCTTGAATATCCGTCCAAACTACTAGAATCTGTATCAAATGTCAAATCCATTTGTCTTTGTTATTCTCCATAAAATATTTATTTAGCACTAAAGTATTCCAGAAAATAAATTGAAAAATATTTTATTTTTAAATGTTAAACCCACATTAAAAAAAATTAAAATAAAATATATAACATACATACAACTATATAAATGTGTCGTAGAAGTCAGGATGGAGAAATTAAAAGTGGCTGACAACATTCCCTACTTTCATCACCACAAATGAAAGTAATGGTACTTGACATGATCTATCTATAATATGTTGTACAGTTACCCTATGATGCTCTACCTATAACAGTTGATGATGAACTGTATCTCCTATACTATATACGAGGCCATATTAATCTATATGATGGTGAGGATCATCATGATACAAATCCAGAAATGTACGAATCTGTGGTGGAGAAGTATGATAAAAAATAGGTTCTTCAAGCTTTGGTGGAGGATAAATAATGGGTTCTGTAGGTGGTGGAGTGGGAGATGCAGGTATATGTGGAGGATAAATAATGGGGTATAGATGGGGAGGTGGAAGAGTGGGAGCTGCAGTCTGAAATTGTCTTCGCATGTCTACAAATATTTTCACAGTCTGTATTGATTCTCTAGTATTTTCCTCTATAAGCGCATTAATATTATAAATTGTAGCCTCCAAAGATTCTATTTATTATAAAAACCATAAATGGAAGAATTTGATGAATGTGGAAACATTTTTCTTACTGATACACCTTCCAGGTATCCTCTTACATGACCATAGTGTTTCGGATTTCCAAATGCTTCAAATAATATATCATTCCTCCCAATTGTTGTAAATACCCCATATGTGCTCTACTCCTCAAGAGAATATGATAATAATTAATTGAACATATATATAATGATTCAATATATATAAGTAATATAATTAACTTAAATAAATAAAATAAATAACTTACAATCCTCTTGGCTACGATTCATGATTAATTAAAAATATATTTCCACTTTTTTCTCATCAGAGCTCTATTTTATTTTTCTTATCTATAGAGAGGGGATGGATGGGAAACAACTCCAATTTTTGAAGACTGAGCATTAATTTTTTTTTAATTTTTCTTCCCTCATTTTTTCTTCCGATAAACTAAATCCTCCACCAGATATACTAAGAGGGTATACATATTTAGATTTAATTTCTGGATGAGATGACATTTTTTGCGGTATATATGAATAATAAATCATTAAAAAACACTAATAATTTCACTTATATAAGAATTCTTATAAATTATTATATTTACCTTACCAAAAATTACTATTTTCTTCTAATTTCAACAAATTGTTTGCATGTGTCTTAATCTATGAAAGGATATATATGACATGGATTGCCATGATGCCTAGAACCATAAATGAAATCAGATGTAAGGGATGATTTGAAATCCATCCATCTCCTAGAAACCATTGATAAAAATGTACTCCTGACTCCTCCACTGTTAGGAAAATCAAATATATTCAGATTAAGAAGAGGTAAAACATACTATACTATAAACATTTAAAGATTAGTAAAACATTAGAAAACGATCTTACAAAAATTTTCACCCACAACAGAGCTATTATAACTTTTTCCACACTTCTGCAATGATTATACAAAAATTTTATATTTAATTTACCCTATGTTGACACAAAAACCTTAAAATAATTTTAATTTTGACCTCTTGGAATATCATTCTCATCAAACTCAATGAGAATACTCTAGTCCTGGCCGCATGCAAGTTATAATTTGGGTAAACATGTGCTACGAAATTTACCAACCATTGAACTCTTGTTTATCATTATTGGAGAATATGAGGAATATTGGTTAACATTAAGAGGAGCAGGTGAATGTTTCTCACTAGAGGTATGATCATGATGCTCATCTCTAGAATCAAGTGGTTGATTAACAAATTTTTCTTTTATAATCCATTAAATTAAAAAATAAAACACTAGTTCATAAATAAACAAATTCAAATATTACAATACTAATGTAAAAAATGAAAAAATGAACTATGTTATGTAATAGTAATCATGGTAAATATGGTAAGAATGTTAAACAATGGTAATGATGGTAGAAATGGTTGTGAAATTTTCATAGAACAAAATCAATAAGTATATATGTTACGTAAAGGTAAACTAAGGTAAAGTTAGTAAACATGGTAAACATAGTAAACATGGTAAACATAGTAGAAATGGTAGAAATGGTAAACATGGTTATCATGGTAAACATGTTAAACATTGTGAACATGGTAATGTAATTTTCAATAAACAATAGATATATAAGTTGTGTAATGGTAAACATGATAAACTAAACTAAACAAAACTAAAATTAACAAACATTTTTACTCATTATTTTTAAAATGAGTTTTAGTAATGAAAAAAAATAACAATATCTAACATTTAATGAAATTAATAAATCTAAAAAAGAAATAAAAATATGTTACCTGTAATATTAGGAGTGTAAAAATTTATGGATTTCCAAAATTCCATTGTCAGGACTGTTACTTGTTGAACAAACCATGTCTTCAACAAGCTCATCAGTATATTCTTCTAATATTCCCAAGGTTTTAGGTATATCAAATAAATCAGCATCTTTATCTAGTTGATCCTCACCAAAATATTGTTTTTTATTGTAAAACAATAGACCACTACATATCTGATTGATCAACAACATAGAAAATATATTTGGCATGTGTTTCCATTATAAAAGATTCTGATGTGTCTTCAAATCTATTCATATTAACAAATGCCATTCCCAATTCGTCGTGTCTGAAACTGTTTTTACTGATAAAACTTTTTCAGTACAAAATAAGAAATTTGATTTTAAATTAATCAACCTACCATATGTCTTTAATGACTCTATAATATGAACATGATGTAGTAATTGGGTTTTTTCCTTTTGAAAACGAAAAAGACATTTTTTCTCTAAATACCAATACAAAAAAATTATGAACTACATAACTATTTTCTTGAGCATTCATATGAAATTTATACCCATTAATGGCATACCTAGACTATGTTATAACATTTAAATGTACACCACACACTCACTAACTTAATGTCTCTGAAAATAAATTTCCAAATGACAAAGTATATAAATTTCATACTTTTCCTAAATTTTCAAAGAATTCACAATAATAACCTTATTAAAAATTGAAATGATAAAATATCACACCTTCATTATAGTCTTTCTGACATAGATGGAGAATATTCCATTTAATAAAACTGGTAGAAGATGTTTCATCATGATGTGACAACCATGTAATTTCATACCTATCAACTTCAAATGCTTTAAAGATAATTTTTTTAACATTTTAAGAATAACCTTTAGGCACATTTAAATCATGACGTTACTGAAAAAATATAATTTTCTCTCTCTTAGATAATGTATGACAAGCTGTGGGAAGAAATTTTCATCTTCCTTCAATTTTGGGAGCTAACTCCATTGATATTCCCATTGATAGTAAGTTTAATCATTCATTTTACCCATTTTTAGTTTTTACATTAATAACAAAGTATGTTCACATAAAACTGTTTCAAATATTCTACTCCACATTCATGACATAAATATTATTTTTCACTTCATTATATCTCCAATATGGTAGCTCAGAAAATATTAAGTTTTTCCTCCAAATATGACAATCATTACCAAATTTATGTTTCTTTGACAATTTTACATCAAGGTTTTTCACCCTCTAAAAGTACACATCAGCGATAAATGTTTTTGAGAAAAATAAAATTTTTGTGATCCATTGAAATCATTTTTTACTCTTCTATATGTGTGATCCATTAGAAAGAACATTCTTTGACTCATGTATACAATATTCCCCCTATGATGCAATGGATAATATGATGTCAGTTTTTCAAAAATTGGACATCCTTTATGACCCTTAACACTCTATCCAGACAAATTTCCATACACTGGGAAGTCATCTATAATGAACATAAGAAAATCATGTAGTTGAAAATATTTTATTTTATAAGAATCCAAAACCCTAATACTATCCTCCCATAAAAGTTTCAAATAATCAACCAATGGTGACAGGAAATCATTATTATCATTTCTGGGTTGCTTTGGGCCATAGATCATTATACCCAACCAAAAATATTTGTGCTTCTGACAAACATCATGAGAGAGGTTTGAAATTTCCAATAAAATAGGCCATGAACTATATGTGCTACTATAGCTTCGATATGGATTCATTTCATTTGTGTACAACCAAAGTCTATGATTTCTAATTTGATTTCTGAATATTGGATACTACTCATCAATTTTCTTCCATTGAGGAAAATCTGTTGGATGTCATATTTTTACATAACATATCCACTGATAAGAATGCCATCTTTACTATTTTTCATCATGTAAATTAGTAAATAAACTTTTCAAATTATGAATTATGGGAAAATACCAAAATACATTGGAAGGGATATCTCTAATATCTATATTATCCTGTGATTTTTCATTCACTTATAGCATGATGTCCCATATTTTGGACACTCTGAAATAAATTCATATTACTTCTTATATAACATATAGTAATTCTGACAGGAATGTATTTTCTTGTATTCCAATCCCATTTAGAAAATTATTTTCATGACCTTATAAAGTGAATATAGAATATAATTTTCTTTATGAAGAATTTATTTCAACAATTTTAGTAGCTCTGTAAAACTTATAACCCCCCATCCATGTTTTACCTTCAGGAAAATCAATCTTAACACTACCAACAAAACAATAAAATCCATACAACAATGATATAATGGTATTTCTACATCACCATATAGATGTACAACTATATGTTCTATCTCAATTTGTTTTACTAAAATATCTGAATTCATTTCTTTGATTCTATTGGAGTTACCATCTTGAAAATCATCATCATTAGTGGATATGATATTCATTCTTGTTTCACCATGCCAAATCTAAGGTCTATAACTCATATTAAAACCACAAAAAATGAGTTGATCTTTGATTTCTATAGTTTTCAACTTCCTCATATTCAAATATTTCAGGCATGGATTGAAAACAAATTCATTGCTTAGAACACTTCATTTAGAAAATTCCAAACAGCATCAACACCTTCCTCATGTTCATTACTCATTCTATGTTCCATAATCCAATTTCGACTCATTATTACCTATAACAAATATCAAAATTATACATCTTATTAAGATAAGAAAATTAATTTTTTATATGAAAAATATTATAATTTTAAAGTTAAAATTTTTTGAAAAACATGGGAATTGATGTGTTAGTAATCAGGGATTGGTGAACATTTAAAGGAACTATTCTAATCTAATTCTATAAATATAGAAATTTTTATCATCTCTTAGAAAAGTATCCAATGAAATTAATATATGATGATGATAAAAAAACCATTATTTTTTTTCAAAAGGTGTGAAATAAATGTGTAATTTTGAAGGTAAATTCTTTAGAAATAAAACTTGCTTTCCCAAGAATATCTCATCTCCAAATAAGTTGAATTGGGAAAATTTGAAAACTATAAATACTTATGGTAATTATTTATTACCTCTATCATAAATATAAAATCATTAAAGTAATTAATTATGAAATCATATATGTCGATAAAAGAGTAATCAATATTGTTAAATTTGAATATTCTCTTGAATAGAACAATTGTTGGATGGATAATATGAAAATCATATTAGTATTATATTTCTCTCACTTATAGATCATGATATAACAGTAAAAATTCATTATGGATCCGTTCTTCTTACCGTACACAAATAATACATCATGGTGAAACTGGATACCAAATTCCGCCTTCCGTAAAAATGAAAGATGATGTATAAATATTAAAATATGTATACTTTCACAATATTTATCCAAAGAAACATGTATTCATTGGTTAACATCTCTAGTGAGCTATGCAAGAGATTCCTCAATAAGAATCCTTGTATGTACTATAAAGAAATACCATGTAAATCTCCACATACTCCTCAATGAGGAATTTAAAATCACCTAACCCATCCATTTGATAATATTATGAGCTCTTACACCCAAAAAATACTTTATTGAATTATTTCATTTCTCTAAACTCATATTAAACATGTATATAGAAGTCAAAAATTGTTTAAGATAGAATGGGATATCCTTATTAGAGAAAAATATACCTATCCTTATCATTGAATGACTTCCCATATAAGAAATATTTACAATCATTCACCTTCAATTTTTTTTTCATCAATATCTTCTAAAGACAACAAGAAAGGATTACATAGATCAATATGACGACTATATTCACATATATATCTCTTATTTCCAACCATGTTTATTTTCAAAGTGAATGGTTGAGTAAGTTATTTTAGATTCAGACAAATAATAATGAGTTTTCTCATATAAGTAAAAACAATATTGAATATAAAATGAATTTTAATTTGAATATATTATCAAAATTAAGAATTTATAAATGATAACATTATTGATGGTAAAAAAGGTGTGGAAAAACATCCTTGGTTTTACTATTTTAGGGAATAACTTGTACAATAATTATTTCATGGTATCACATAGATGGAAGTACATACACACACACATGATAGAGCTCACATGGTAGCAACACAAATCGTATAACTTGCATGATATCAATCCCATGGTTTATTTTACCAAAAAAATAACATAGCATGGTATAAAATAAAACTATGAAACATACCATGATAGTAAGAAAAATGATAGAAAAATAATATCCCAAAACATAAATTTAGGGAATCACAAAAAAATAATAATGACACCAAGGAGTGTGAGGCTTACATGAGTATTTTGAGTTGAACGGATAGATCCAGTGATAATAAAGTTGAGGAATGATGCTTCCAAAATGAGGTTGGATGCAATGACTATGAAGAATCTTTTCTCGGTTTTTCACATGGGAGAGTGGAGTCACTGGTCTCCTTATCAGAGAAATCATAATGACAGAATATAGGGCCAAATAAATAATTTAAATGCTTTATAATGTCGATTATTTAACAACCAATGTAATAATATTTTTTTAATGTTTATCATGTCAGTTTTAAATAAACAATGTAGAAAAGTTGGTTTCTCTCAAGGTTATTTTATAACCAACGTGATAAATCACCGAGAATTTATTTATCATGTCAGTTATTTTATAACAGAGTGGATAAAACACTAAGATTTGATATTTTACATCAGTTATAAAATACCTGACTTGATAAATCAAATCTTAGTATTTTTTACATTTATTATAAAATAATCGACATTATAATTCGATTTTCAGCCATTAAAACATCGGTTGAAAAATAGCCGATGCGATAAACCAATATTTATAGCTTTGAACGTCGGTTATATATAATCGATGTAAAAAATTTTGACGTTGTAATCGTTTTCTACACTAGTGTAACATGCTCCAATAATATTTCTTCCTCCATCTAGAACTCACATTTTCAATAATTTTCATAATGTTTCTCCCTTCTCAATGTCTTTACCAAAATATTTAAATTCTCCTCACTTTTCTTCCTTATTTGGGAGAATATCATAATATAATCAATAAAGACTACTAAAATTTTACTGAGGTAATCTGTAAATACTCTATTGATTATGTCCATGGAAATTGATGGATCATTATTGAGTCTAAAGGTAATTACTATGAACCCATAATGTCCATACCCTGTTCAAAAGGTAGTCTTGATGATATCCTTTTTTTTCCTTTAATTGTTGATATCCTGACCGAAGGACACCATAGAGAAATACTTGTCCCCACATAGTAGATCTTACAAGTCATCTATCTATGGTAAGGGATACTTGTTATTTGTTGTTATTTTATTAAGCTTGTGATAATCAATATAGAGGCATGATGATCCATCCTTCCTATTGACGAAGAGGACTGGTGCATCCCACAGTGAAGCACTCAGACATATAAAACCCTTTTATAGATTATCCTCTAACTGATTGTTTAGTTATTTTTGATCAATGGTTTCCATTCTAAAAATTATATTTTATATATGAAGAGATCAAATAATAAGTTTAATTGAGATATCAACCAACAGACGAGGAAAAAGACCCAGAAAGTACTTGGGGACCACATTAGTGTAGTCCTTAATAATGGACATGTCTTCAACATTGATTCTATCCATTGTCTCAATCATTTGAGCAAGATATGATTGCTCATAAGGTGGTAACATCCACAACTGAGACAATAATTATGATGGGGATTTATGTTTCACCTTGCACATGTATAGAATTGGAGGATGCTTCATGATGGGTAGAGTGATCTCACTTCCCTGATAGTCGATGTTTAATTTGTATAAGGATTGTCAATACCTGCCCAATATAGCATCAAAATCCACAAAAGAAAGTAAGACAATATTTTCTAGAAGGTCCAATATATAAAAAATCAATAGGGAAAAGATATATACCTTAGATACAATTATTTCCCCATTTAGATTTCTCATAGACATTTCAACCTTGATATTATAAGATGGTATTTGAATATTTCTAATAAAATTAAAAGATATGAAAGAATTCATAGAACTATAATCAAATAGTGCATTTTCTATTCTTTAATGAATAACAAGTGTACATGTTCCCACATCATTATTAGGTTTCACCTCAACAGTAGTGGTATAAAATTCCATTACTTATTACCTTGGATTTTAATTTTGTTTATTTCCTCCAAATACCATTGTATTATGTAAATGGATTGAATAATTCCCATGCTCTTGAATTTGAAACAATACACTATTGGTTGAGTTTTGATCTGAACATTCCATTATTATTCCAAATTAGTGGGATTCTTCAAATCCATTCAGCAGATGTTATCCATATTCCCCATTCACCTATTTTTGAATCATTTTGTAGTTTCATTTAGTCAGTTCCGATGATGATTATAACCTTATTTTTCACACATGGGATACTAGTTTTCATTCAATTTTGAGTTTTATCTATTGATCCACCCATATTAAACTCTATTTTCTTCTTTTTATCTATAGGGCGATAAGAATACTGAGAGTATTAAATCTCTATTTCATCCATGAGTGAAAACATACAATATTTTAATAAAATTGGAAATGATGAATTTTTAATGATTTTAGTAGAATTAGATTTTTTCTAATAAATAAGAGATCCACCTTACTTTCAGTGTTCCTGAATAATCTATAGGCTTCTCATGAAAGCGTTGTGAATTTTTTGATACAATCCAATAGGATCGTGTTCCTTTTTATTCATTCAAAAGAACTACAATTGTATATTAATATGGAGGGTTCAAGGAAAATATTTATAAGAATAATATTTTCCAGAAATATTCCCATTCCAAGGAATAAATTTCAACCCTAGTCTTTGTGCCCCTTATTAGTTTCCAACACTGATCAGTTTCCCCATCCAATTGATATACTACCATTACAACCTTATCTTATTATGAGAACTAGAGGATAGAGAATATATTCTCAATGATGTTAATTCATTGTTCAGTGATGATGGGATTGGAATATCCTCTAATGATGGTTGGCCATTCTCACATGATGTATTCGACCAAAACATTCTCATTCTTATGAGATAGAGAACATTCCACTGGATTGGTGATATTATTAATTATTTGAGATAGTTGAGAATGTACTTTCATGAAGTTATGAGTACCCATTACAATTGTTTTTTTCCATATAATTAGAGAAATATTTACATTACCTATCACCTTGATTTTTGGAATGTGTTCTTCTATTTCCAACCATTAAATAATGAAGAGAATATACATTCATATGGACATAATACTTAGTTAATAAGAACAATAATAGGAAAAATTAATATATAAGGATAAACATGTAATGGAAAAGTTTATCCTAACTTGTGATACCAGATGTTTCAACCTAGGTTATCTATGGGGATGAAATTATACCCAGGGTTCATAATAAAGTCCACTTTTCCAAATATCAAAATATAACTAGACCATGATCCGATGCTAACTATATATTCCCAAGACATTTACAGATATTATAACATGATTTTGAGAATAATAAACCAGTAAATACAACCAATAATAATAAAGTACTATGTATTTGGAATATTAGGTACATAAAATTGAAAATAAGGGGTGAACATATTATATTGAAACTCTATAATGAGCTCTATAAATCCATTGATCCCTTATAACTTCATAGTATTACATGGGGAATACATAAATAAAGTGATGAGAAAAAAATCTCGGTATGGGTGAATAAAGAATAGAATACTGGTTAAAATCCAACACATGATGCCATAAAAGGAAAGATTGTATGTAAGTAAACATAACATGTGTAATCATGGTATCATAGGATATGTGGAATCAATATAAAAAATGGCATAATCCGGAGTCAAGGATTATTTACCATAGAGGAGTGGGAGTCAGTTCTATAAACCCAGACTATTTCACATAGATCATGAATCCAAGCTAAGCCACATGCCTATTGCACATGTAGCATGAGTCAATGTTAACCACCAAGACCATTTCACACGACGACTCATGAAGGTAAACATTACCGAATGAATTAGAGATCTATTTGGGTGAACCCAACAAATCATGTTTATAAATATGTGTGCCACATGAAGAATCATACATAAGAAATCAACCATAAACATAAGTTTCTCCCATGGAATGAATTGGGTATCATTATCATTTAAAAAGGCATAACAAAATGGAATATTATAATGATGTCCATAAATGAATGGATTTAAAACATAAACGGAAATTATTAAGGGAAAATAGGGACAGATAATGATAACTTATATTAAACTGAAGTGAAAACATGATACCCAAGTGTTTAAGAAACATTAGATATAACACAATTTATTGCATTTTAAAGAGAATTTTAAAGATTCTTTAAAACAGAAAAGGATTACTTGTTTGTATAAAACCAAAAATGTAAAAATATAGTTTTTATTGGTAAAATTGTTGATTTTAGAAAAATTATGGTGTCTTAAAACCTCTTATGGATGGTACTTCAAAATGGGTAAGAAGTTAGGATGTTCCCATTAATCGGGCTTACTTATTAGGAGGAATTGAGATGGGAAACTTTTTAAAACTTGAATTTCACCTTAAATGAAAAATTATATGATCCAGACACATGATTTTGTAAAATATACACATAATTTATAATAATTGAATATAAATATTGAAGAATTACGCTAAGGTAAAGAGAGATAATGTGTAACTTGAAGGAAAATGGATGTTCATGTAGAATATCTTACCTTATGTATGAAATTGTTCATCACTTTTACGTAATGTTATATATAATAAAATTAAATCCATTAAATAATTAATTATTACAATTTTACACATTTATTTTATTTATTATAGTTTTATTATGTTCATATATGGCCTTTATGGTGAGTTATAAGATACAATTTCATCATTCAAGAGTGTTATTTTCCTTGGTTTTCGAGATTGGTTTAATTATATACATGTATGGAAAATCATGTAAAATTGGAATAATTTTCCAGAACATAAATTATATGTTATTAATTGAAATTATAATTATTAATGGGTATTATCTGTCATTATTTTCTATATTCGAGGATGATTCTTTAGATAAAACATTTAATGATAATCATTTGGATTAATTTTAGTTTTTTTGTATCATCATAAACTATTTTTAATTAAATATTTAATTTAATATTTATATATAAAATTGTTCTAGAACATTAAATAGGTTTTATTATGTATATTAAAATCTATTTTAACCATAAAATTGTTTTTATGTCTATCCTTGATGGAGGTAAAAGAAAATTTAAAACACTTCATCCATGATTGTTATAAATTAACACATCACTGATGATGTTTTCTTTATTAAAAAAATGCATAGGGGAATGAAATAATGATCTGTTATTAATTAATCATAATTGAAGTATAGTATATCTGAGAAAACGGAGTTACCATGTCACTTGGATTAGGGGATGTGATTATATAAAAATAAATAAAATTAATTGTAAAAAAATAAATGAAAAAGAAAGAGGATTTTACCTCTTGTATTATCCTCCTGCAGAACCCACTTAGGGAAATTGGTTTTGGTATTTTGTTGAGACTGAAGGCTCTTGAATTGTGGGAAAAATAATTGGGAGGTGTAATTGGTAAAATTTGGACAAGTTTCAAGTATTTTGAGGTTTGAGGAGAATAGATGGCGAGGTTTAGTATTTATAGTGGAGGAGAGGAGTGTTTTTTTGATTATTATATTCATTATTTTATAACTTTTATCTAGATAAGAAATCAAGTTTATTATTATGACTAAATAAAGTAAATAGTTCACGTTATTTCAACTGAATGGCCACTTAAATAATCCATGACCCAAAAATGACTAAAATTTATTTATTTACTTACACTGTAAATTACAATATTACACTATTCAATGAAATTTCAAATATTTTATAAAAATTTCAGAAAAATAACCTCAAAAAATTTTATATTAATATAATTTAAAAATTAAATCCATATTAGGAAAATAACTTTCCAAATAGGTGAAATTTGATTTTTGATTTAGAGCATCATTTTCTCGAAAAATACCGATTTTAAAATCATAGTTGATTTTATAACACATTGAATTTTTAATCAAGGTATCATAAAATATTCATATAATCACAAGGTAATTAAATATTGATTTATAAATGTATTTTTTGAAAATAAATTTTCTTTTAAATAATTTTTTTAGTTATAATATTTCAAATAATAATTTATGCTTTATAAAAATATCAACACATAAATAATAATATCTTAAACATGTATTTACTTATACTATGATATAATTATATCTTATTTTCATTTACAAGATAGTTAAAATTTATTTATAATTTAATAGTCTAGGTTACTATTCTATTGGTCATTTTACCCTTCAGAAGGGTCATATAACTATTCCTATGGTCATTTCACTATTCTACTTGCATAGTTTCCCAAATTGATAAAAATACTTTTTATTTCATTCATTATTCATTTATAAAGTTTTTATTGTGTTATATATGTGATTTTATGAGGTTTATATAATAAAACATAATTATAATGAGGTTATTTTTAGTGATAAAATTGTGTGTTGTTACACTGAATAAGTATTAGATAAAATTGATAAATAAATTAACTAATCAAATGGATGAATAATAAGAAAATAAAATAAATAAGTAGTAGGAAGTGGTCTCTTCATGATGTATACATAAATTTTGATAGCATGTATCATGTCCATTTATTTATAAACAAAGAAATGCCATCTTTTGAAAATGTGGACTATCGACAGTCCTGATAGTAATATAAAACTAAAAATTAATAAATTATTAATAATTATTTTAAATGAAATTTTATTACCATTGAAAATACGTTTTCAGGGACGTCATTTTGTTGATGGAATATGATATATTTTATAAATTTACAAATGTAATATCCAAAATTTTATCCATTATAATTTTTCGAACACTTCCAAAATATTCGAAAAATAAGAAATTTTTTTATATATGTTTTTATTGTGAAATCATATTATTTATACCTTAATAATTATGAACTTATTGAATTCTATGGGATTACTATGCTCATGGACTATCGAAATGAAACAAATTTGATTATTTTTAAATACAACCCTATCAAAAAAATTCGTTTAAAAATAATATAAAATGTATATCTTTACATTTTATTCCAAAATGAGGCACATAAAATGTTAAAATTTGATAAATATCATAATGTGTTGTCAATTTGATGGATATCCATTAATTGAATCGGAAAAACAAATTTTTGGGGTATCCAAAATAATTTCCATAAGAAATCAATGCTCTATAAAAAAGTAATATGTAATTAATGGAATTAAAATATATCATAAATGATAAAATTTTACAAATTTTCTCATTCATCATGGGTATTAATAAGTGTTTATCATCTATATGTTTTTTTTCATGCATTATGGATAAATTTCCTCAAATACTGAATATTCCAGTTCTTCAAATGACTTTTTTTGTGTATAAGTAATATGAGGACTAAAGGGTCCAAATTATTGTTCACAAGGTTTCCCATTCAAGTTGTATTGATTTAGACACCTGTTAAATGTATGAATTATATTCCACATTAACGAACCTAGTGGACAGTCAATAAGAAAACAAAATTAGGAAAACACGCCTCATATGTACATTTACAATTTTGACTCATATCCATAAATGGTTGAGGATTTCAAATATATTTTCAAGAAAAAGATAGTATATAATGGCCTCTATATATATTTCTTATTCAAATTAAATTATGGTTGTTTTTTCATATTTAAAAATTTTATCCTAATGAACTTGTAATATTATTTAATGAAGAAGATGAATTGGGTGGGATAGATGTATTCTATAATGGTTTTTTCGATTGATTATTGATCATTTAGATTATATTGGTTCATCCTTTTATTTCTCATTACTTTTATCTATATATAATAAATTCCTCAATGTTGAAATTTTTTCATTAATTTATAATGGATTTTTATAAAAAAAAAGTTGTAATGAATACCCCCTTGGTGATGTAACGTCCTTACTTTTAATAAAGGTATGACTCGTTATTTTATTAACAGTCATTATTTTATCTTGGTAAACATAAACTATAGCCTAAATTTTTTTGACATAGTTCACTAGTTTTTTAGTGTCCATTGATCCAGAAATTTAAAAAAAATATATTGGGAAGAATTATTACTTCATATTTAGTATTTACCATGTGGCTTAATCATGTTGGGCACCTGTGTATAGGAGGAGGCCGCATTTATTGTCTGTAACTATTCTAGATGGGTAGAAAGACCATGTAGGATTGTAGTGGTTTGTGAAAACGTATTTTTCACATTGATAATGCATGTTTATCAAAACCACCTGCCTAACCCATGTGATGGGGGTACTTGTATAGTGGGGGCATTATGTTATGTGAATGATTTATCCAACTGTTTGGCCAAAACATGAAACCCTATTTTTGGGTGATTTAACAAAATTTCCCCTAAATCTTTTTAAATTAAAATACATCTTCCTCCTTTCATCTCAATTGGAAAAACCTATCTACCCCTCACCCATGAGTCCTCCCATATCCTCACCCAGTGATTAATGTAAGTCCTTGATCCAAAATCTAAATTGAATTTCATCAGAAGTATTAGATCTGCATCGGTAAACTCTTTATTCCTCTTACATCCTTCCCACATTTATATTCCAATATCATATTCTATATTTGTGTGATAACATTTTCCCAATTCATAGGGTATTTTTTCTATTTTAGTTATTTATTTTATTCATCTTCAAATGATAGGCTAATGCTGGATGAGTGGTCATTCATAAACCTAAGGTAGGTGGTCTAGAAATAATTTCCAAATGTTCATGTGTTTTGTTATATTTTTTCCACTATGCCACAAGTTTGGCATTTTCTCACATCTCCATAAAATGTGTTATAACTCTTTAATTAATTATGTATTGTCTAATTACTCCCATGAACCATATTAAATGATTAAAAGTTTCTAAACTCATTTATTACCATCAATTTGGGTGTGCTAAGTGTAATTACCTAATTTGTATAAATGTTTTTATTTCCAAATTTTTTCTAGGTGTTTGGATTAAAATTGTAAGGGAATTTCACTCTTTTATATAATTTTTTAGTTGATAAGAACACCATATACATGTTTCAATTTTCCCTAATATGGATTTTCAATGCTTAATTAATTGGATGGATTCATATAAATAAATTTTAGGGGGTTTAATGGCCACACCAAATGTTTTATAATAATAAACATGAGTTATATGAATTTTGTTTCCTTTATTATTGTTTTAAATTGTTATAAATGTGTTAGCGGAGGTCCATCATGTTTATTATTATTATTATTATTATACCATTGATATTGAATGTCGAACAATGGGTATGGGTTCTTTTGATCATGATGTTCAATTCTCCCATATGTTGGGTGCATGGAATGATCTCTCACACTGCTATAATTATATTTAGACCATGGGAATAAAGCTTCAAATTTCATTACCTCAGGTGTTGGGCATAACAACTAATCCTACCATCTCGAGTGATGTGAAATATTTTTTTCAATCAAATGAGATTATGGGATTGTACCCTTGTTGGAGGCATTCGTTCATTAGGCTAGATAGGGTTTCCTTAGTTACACATCATTTCAAGCTGTCACGTAGTATCTATAATGACCCATACATTACATACACTGTTATTACTTCATAATTGAAGCATACTTATTACAACATATCACCAAACCACAATAGGACCGTACATGTATAGTGTCTTTAGAAACTGGGAAAACATAAACATCTTGTTCATAAAGAATCTACATTGTGTCCAATTTATTTAATCATATATAGAATCCCATTTCAGAATATCCTACTTAATACCCTTCTTTCTGACCTGGGGAAAATAAAACAAGCAAAAGGGTGAGCTCAAATGATTAGTAAGGGTAAACAAAATAAATATTAATCACATCATAATCATAATAACATAAGAATTTGGAAATTTTAACCTGCAAAAGAGATCATTATTTCATAACATGGGATAAATCATAGTAGTGAAATGTAATACCAACAATCGTGAGTTAAAACATGAATCTTTGTGGAATACACACATAATCATAGAGAATCATTTCTTAGTATTCAATAATCATTTACAAGACTATCTTAGCGGACAAAGTCCATTTCTCAACCGACTTCCCTCCTCGTTTCAGTCATGTGTCACTGAACCGGATTAACCTCCCATTCTAGCCATGTCTATCTCATGAGATATAAATATTTACCCAACTAATTGGAGGTAGATATAGGTCCCACCCATCTCATAATTATATTATTCTTATGTGTGCCACAAGAACATTAATCATACATCATAGCATAACCCATGTAATAAAAATGTTAATCTTAAACATCATTCCATCATAACATAATCTATATAAGATAAAAGTAAATCATAAAAAAATAATTCCATCATAACATAATCAAATCAATGTAAAAATATGGATAGATACAGAACCCTATATTATCTTAGATGGAAAATAATTTTGATAAAACACTTGAACTCAATTCTTGAGGAAAATATCCTTTCTACTTCAGAAACATTTTTCCTTTCTAATCATTGCATACAATTTTAAACTAAAAGAAGTTTATTAAAAATAATATTGAAAAATTGTAAAGGAATATTCATAGAAACAATGTTCAAAAAATCCATTCATTTCGTATAAGTTAAAGAAAAACATTTATCTCGTACTTTGGCCAGAAAAGTCAAAAAAGTACCTCGTACTAAAAATAACAAATGATTTCTTTCATATCTTTTACTAAAAACTCACCGGAGGGTAGAATTGGATTTAAAAAATTGTAAGAGGATAGAAATAATATTTCATATTGATGAAACATGAATTTTCATGATAAATATTCCCCAATAATTACCGAAGTATAAATAATCTCGGATAAAAATTGACCTTGCGAGATTTTCCCTTACCATAGGTTGGATTTGCTTCATACGTGTCTGAACCTCTTGTATAACGATTTAAATAATGTTATTTACTTATTCCAGAATCTTAATCATTGTTATGATATCTTATATTTTCATATTCTTAGCTTCTTATTAGTAATATTTTATTGCTACTTGTTATTCAGGTGTTTATTTCTTTTGGTTCTTATGCATGTTTTGTCAAATAAATTCTTATTTATATTTCTAGGTTTTAGATACCTCATTTACAGAATGGTTTTAGTGTAATATATATCATATTTATTCATTAATGTCATTTATATTATCATTATTAATTGAAGATCATGTAGAACGAGTCACATCACATCGTGGAGACGGTAGGCTGTACGTACGCACGAGCGATGATATCATTACCAAGATTGTGAAATTGTATTGAAGTGTATGTATAATATTTCAGAATAAATATAAATTTAAAATAATCATATATATTTATTCTTTACACCATTATACCCATCCAAGTAAGGTAGTGGTGGAAAACAGATTACACCACGGCATGGAGATGGTATTTCGTACGTACGCACGCGTGGTGATTTGGTTTTCCATAGGATGGATAGAAGGTGAAATTGGGTTGTTTCAAATTTATAATAACATATCAGTATATGATTTATACTAATGTTATTACTTCATAATGAAACAACTAAATAAGAAGATGTAGAAGAAGAAATAAAGTTTAAAGAATCGGTAATAGACATTACCTCTTCTTTGCAGCGCCTCTTCTTTTCCTCCTATTAGGGCACTAAAGATGGTCTTTGAAGAATACCAGGACCTCTAGGATGTTTCTAGGGAAGTTGAGATGTTAAATGGGCAGGGTTTGTACGAGCATGGAGGCTCAAAGTGGTGTGAGGAGGAGAGGGAAGAGGTGCCCTCTTATAAGGGAGGAGAGGGGCACTTTAGGAAAAACCTAAAATGTTATTTTATAGTAAAGTCATAATCGGTTTTTAATAGCCCCAAATTGATTTATTTCGATGCTGGGGATGGCTCTAAATCCTCTAAGCCAATATATTTTAGATAATTTTCGGTTACTATTTTAACCATTTCATTTAGATTTAACTCTAAGTTAAATAATTTTACTTTTACAGTGTATTCTTGTTTTCTTACATTATATAGTTAATAAACATACTATAACAAGAAAAACGAATCCCAAGGTGTTAATTATTAATATATATATAACCTTATCTATTTCATTTGGCCGAACCTTAGATTTTTTGGAATAAAATAACAATTAATAAAATAATATTTGTTCTAGAAACTATTTTATGTCAATTTTGACACTATTTGGTAATTTATTTTTGTGAAAATCATAAAAGCATTATTAGTTCGAAAAAAGATACTTAAATCAATACTAGGTTGTCATATTAATCAATTAAATTAGTGGAATTCATAAAAAGTCTAAAATTACATTTATTTTGGTATTTATAACATCAATTATGTTAGTATTTCATTAATAAGGTAACTACTACATCATCATTGTGTCATAAATAAATTAACAAATTTGAAGTCTATAAATTATAAATAAAATATATTTTTGTAGGAAATGTTTTTATCCTTATTATTAATATTTATAGTCTAATTTATCTTATGTATAACCCTATATTAAAAATGTTTTAGTTATTAAACTTTGATTTTAACTATTTTTATTCTTCTTTAAATAAAATAATAATAAATGTCCTAATCTAATCCAAGTAGACCTCAATGGTCATATTTTATTCCTAAAGTTGGTTTTGGTTGATTTAAACTTATCAAATAGAATTAGGACATGTGTTAGGGTAATAATAATACAATTTTTAACCTTAATTACCCTATTTACGTTTAACCATGGTAAATAAAAGTAAAAAGATACTATTCACCAAAAATTATTTTTATCTTATTGAACCAAATTTTACTCCTTGATATTAACTGTGTCTATCGAATTTTAGAAATTCCACTCATAGATGCGGTAAAATTATGTTTTATGTAAAATTTAAAACTCTCCCAGGAGGTGGTAAAAGACAGGTAATAGTTCAATAAAATTTTTATATATCTAAAATTATTATAAAATGAATATAATGAATTACTTTGAACATATATAGGTACTATGTATCACTTTTGACCCAATATAAATTTAAATAAATTTATTAATGATATAATAAAAAGTCGGTTTTTAAATAGAAACCCTGTGTTTTCACTATTCATCAAAAATTGAATGTTTTCAGAAAAATAACGAAAATTCACCCTAGGCTAATTTAGATATTCTGAATACAAAAATGTAGTCCATTTTGAATGATAAAATTTATAAAATTTCAAAAAATTGGTATTACTATTCATAATAGCTAGTTTTAATAATATTTTAATAGCATATCGTTGTTTAGTGAAACTCGGTATTGCGTACAATGCATGCTATCGAGAAAGGTTGTGATTGCGTGTAATGTAAGCCAAGCTAGTGTTGTGTGTAGTGAAACATTCCTTTGATGCTTTATATAACATAAAAACAAAATATTTCTCATAAAAATATCAGGTGTTACATTCTACCCCCCTTAAAATGAATTTCGTCCTCGAAATTTGTCACTTTGTAACAAACATATGAGGACACCTCTCCCTCATCATATCCTCAAGCTCCCATGTAACTTCTTCTAATTGGTGGTTCCTCCATAAAACATTATCAAGGAAAGTGGTCTTGTTCCATAAGGCTTTTCGCTACGATCCAGAATCTGTATCGGTTGTTTTTTATAAGAAAGATCTTGCTCCAGCAGTAGAACTTTTTAGCTGAGAACATCTGAAGGATCGGGTATGTAAATTCTCAGGAGAGATACGTGGAACACATCGTGAACTTGAGGGAGATTTGGTGGAAGCACCAATTGGTAAGCTACCATCCCAACATGATCCAGTATTTCGAAAGGGCCGATATACCTTCGGCTCAACTTTCCCTTCTTTCCAAATCTCATTACTCTCTTCCAAGGAGATATTCGTAGGAACGCTTTATCACCCACTTCAAACTATAGGTCTTTTCTTTGGTTATCGGCATAAATTTTTTTGTCGACTCTGAACATTCTCTTATGTGTTGTTGAATAGATCTAACCTTTTCTGCCATCTCATCAACAAGATCAGGTCCTAATAGCTTTCTTTCCCCAACTTCATCCCATAAAGTTGGTGTTCGGCATTTCTTTCCATAGAGTAATTCATAAGGAGTCATCTGAATACTGGAGTGAAAGCTATTATTATAATAAAATTCCACCAAAGGTAGGTGTTGATCCCAACCTCCTTTAAAATTCATAGAGCAAGCTCTCAACATATCTTCGAGATATTGAATTTTCTTATCAGACTGATCGTCTGTCTGAGGATGATAAGTAGTGCTGAAACTAAACTTTGTTTCCAGAGTATGCGGAAGACTTCACCAAAACTTTTGGGTAAACTGCGGATCCCGATCAGATATAATGGAAGGTGGTACTCCATGCACTCTTACCACTTCTTTTCATATATCCTGGCAAGATGATCCAGAGAGAAATATTCTCCAATAGAAATGATGTGTGCCGACTTCGTAAGACGATCAAATATAACCCAGATAGCATTATTTCCTTGGGATGTTTTAGGATGTCCAGTGACAAAGTCCATAGAGATGTTTCCCCAATTCCATTCAGGTTTGGGTGATGGTTGTAACATCCCCTTAGACATCTGTCTCTCATATTTAACTTGCTAACAAACCAAGCATCGAGAGACATATTCAAAAACATCTCTATTCATGCCATCCCACCAGAAGTACTCCTTCATGTCCCTATACAACTTTGTGCTTCCAAGATGAATAAGGAATGAAGAACTATGAGCCACATCCAGTATCTCCTTCTTTAATTATGGGATGGGAGGAACACAAACCCGATTCCTGAACCTTATTATCCCATCACAATCAAGGTTGAATTCAGGAACATTTGTCACCTTCTTTTGTAACTCTACATCTTCTTTCTGTTCCCCTTTAATCTTCACATGTATAGATGGTTGAACATTCATTTGAGAAAGATATGATTTTTACCCTTACATTATAATTCCAAGATCCATCCTTTGTAAATCAATAAATATTTGATCCTTTGTGATCCTCATCATGGATAATCTAGCATGATCTTGTCGACTTAATGCATCTGCCACCTCGTTTTCTTTCCCAGGGTGATAATGAATTGAGCATTCATAATCCTAAATAAGCTCCAACCATCTTCTTTGGTGAATATTAAGATCCTTTTGTGTAAACATATACTTTAAACATTTATGATCAGTATTAATTTTACACATTTCACCATAAAGATAATTCCTCCAAATCTTTAATGCATAGATTACCGAAACTAATTCCAAATCATGAGTTGGGTTATTTTGCTCATGGATTTTCAACTTTCATGAGGCATAAGCTATCACCATATTGTTTTTCATGATAACACACCCCAATACCTTCTTGGATGCATCACTATATATCACAAATCTTTCTCCACTACAAGGTAGTGTGAGCACAGGTGCACTAGATAACCTTCTTTCTAACTCCTTGAAATTATCTTCACACTCCTCCTTCCAAACAAACTTAACTCCTTTTCAAGTCAACCTAGTGAGTGGATTATATAATCATGAAAAAACTTTCACAAAACGTCAATAATATCAAGCCTATCCAAGAAAACATCGGATCTCAGTTACTATTGTTGTCCTCGACCACCTTTCGATAACCTCTGTTTTTTCTGGATCCACAGATATCCCCTCTTTGGAAATTATGTGACCCAAAAATGCAGCATTTTGAAGCCAAAATTCACACTTGGTATATTTGGAATAAAGCTTATCCTTTCTCAAGGTCTTCAGTAAAATTCTCAAGTGATATTCATGTCCATCGTTGCTCTTTGAATAGACAAGAATATCATCTATAAAGACTACCACAAACAGATCAAGCTAGTCTCTAAAGACGCTATTCATTAGATCCATGAAGATAGTCGGGGCATTAGTAAGACCAAATGGCATCACTATCAATTCCTAGTGTCCATACCTTGTATAGAAAGCCGTCTTTGGTATATCCTACCTTTTGAACCTTAATTGACGATACCCTGAATGAAGATAAATCTAGGAAAAGTATTTATCTCTGCATATTTGGTCAAATAAGTCATCAATGATTGGGAGAGGATATTTGTTCTTTATAGTGATATTTTTATGTTCTAAATAATCAATGCAGAGTCTCATTGATCCATATTTATTCTTAACAAATTGAATAGGTGCCCCCCAAGGTGATGCACAAGGGAATATGAATCCTTTATCAAGATTCTTTTGGAGTTTCTTCTTCAATTCTTGTAACTCCATGTGGGACATACTATAGGGTGTCTTTGAAATAGGTAAAGCACCCGATACGAGTTCTATTGAAAACTCAACATCACGATTTGGTGGAAGACCAGGCAATTCCTCCAGAAAGACATCGTCAAGCTCCCGTACAATGGGCATATTGTTAATCTCGAATTTCTCACCAACCATTTGAGATAAATAACATTAATTTATTTGAATCAATACCCATAGGATGGATGAAATTTCCACTATAAGGTTATGTTCATCCTTGCATCGATAGACGATCATAGATAGATCTGAAATATGAAATGTGACTTCCCTTATTTGAGAATTGATATTATCTCCATATAAAGAAATCCAATCCATGCCAAGAATAACAACAAATTCCACTATAGGAAGGATCACACGATTTTGTGGAAGCACTTTCCCACAAACTTCAATCGGAGAAGAATTTTAAACTTTTGAGGCGACTATTGTACCATTAGGGGTTGTCACGACTAACTAAACATCTAATTATTGGGGTAATACGGCGATACCCTTAGAAAATTCCTTAGAAATAAAAGAGTGGGTGGATCCAGAATCAAATTAATCATTTGATACATTAGAGTGGATGGTAAGTGTACCTTTCACCACTTCGTTATCCTACTCCACATCACTGATAGAAATTGCATGTGACATTCCTTTGTCTTTGGCCTTAAGAGTTTGTTGACATTTATCATCGTAAAAAACCCTTGGATTAGGGAATTGATTGGCATAATTCCACATTTCCTTGCACTTGTAACATTGAAGTGTAAGAGGTGCACTCAGTGTAGCCATTTTTTTGCATCACTAGACATATTCTTCCCATCATTACAGCATTCAAATGCCTGATGACCTTCCGTTCCACATTTGAAACATTTACTTGTCACTTTAAGAAAACTCCCTCCATGTTTCTTTCCACACTTTGAGAATAAGGGAAAACTCATCTCCATTTCGGCGTGTTCTTTAGATTTACCTTTTAATTCCATTTTCCTCTTCTTATCAAACCCATATGACTGATGGGTTACTCCAATCTCCATCTCAACCATGAGAGCACATAAAATTATTTCCTCGTAGCTATTGAAGTCCCTTATGGCTAATGACCTTCGAAGACTTAGTTTTAAGCCACTAAAGAATCGATCGAGTGTACTCTCAAGTTGGATAATAATCCCAGAAGCGTACCTTTCAAGTCTTGTAAAATTTTCCTTTTAGGTTCCAATAGATTCAGCATCCTTTTGATTTAGTTCAAGAAACTCATTCTCCAACTTTTTTTGAATAATACGATGGAAGTACTTATTGAAAAATAAGTTCTTGAACTCATCCCATTTCATGGACTCAATTTCATCCCCTTACCTCGTATTCTTAATAAGATTCCACCATTGATCAGCATCACCATCCAAACGATATACTGCTAAGTAAACTTTATCATCTTTAGAACATTGAAGAACTAAAAATATCTTTTCAGTGGTACTAATCCATTGCTCAGCCACTAATGGATCAGTAGACCCCCTAAATGAAGGTGGATGCTGCCTCATGAAGGATTCTACAGAATGTTGCTTCTTCCTTTTCTCATTTGGAAGTCCTGCAAGATTCATAGCTTGAGAATGTTGTGTGAGAATGGATACAAGATTTTTGATTCCAGATCCCATAATGTTTGGTTGCTCACGGGGACAATCATTGCATTGCACATCGCATTCCGCATTAACAAGGTTCCATCAGGTTCCATCCATTGACTAAAACCAAGAAGAATAGTGTGAGAAACACTAATTATAATTTTAAAACCACATAATCAAAATAAAATTTCACACTTAAGGTATTATCATAGGTTATACATGGCCATTTATAAAACACAATGATTATGTTCTATGCTTAGACTTATCCTTAGGGTTCTTACTAAGGCTTTCACATCCTAGTTTCCAAAGGTTGACTATAACATTCCTATGATACCAAATATAACAACCCATACAATACATACATTGTTATTACTTCATAATTTATGTATAATAATTACAACATATCACAATACCACAATAGGACCGTATAGGTATAGTGTCTTTAGAAACTAGGAAAACATAAACAACTGGTTCATAAAAAATCTACATTATCTCCCATTTATTTCATCATATCTAGAATCCCTTTTTGGCATATCCTACAAAATACTCTTCTTCCTGACATGGGGAAAATAAATCATGAAAAAGGGTGAACTCAATTTCTCAGTAATGGTAAACAAAATAAATATCAATCACATCATATTCATAATAACATAACATTTTGGAACTCTTAACCTACAAAAGAGATCATAATTTCATAACATGGGATAAATCATAGTAGTGAAATGTAATCCCAATAATCATGAATTAAAAAAAGAAACTTTGTGGAATACACACATAATCATAGAGAATCCTTTCTTAGTAGTCAAGACTCATTTCCAAGACTATCTTAGCGTACAAAGTCCATTTCTGAACTGAGTTCACTCCTCTTTTCAGTCCTATATCACTGAACCGGATTAACCAGTCGTTCTAGCCATGTCTATCTCATGAGATATAAATCTTTACCCAATGCATTGGAGGGAGATATAGGACTCACCTGTCTGATAATGATACAATTCTTATGTGTTCCACAAGCACATAAATCAAACATCATAGCATAACCCATATAATAAAAATGGGAATCTTAAACATCATGCCATCATAACATAATCCATATAATATAAAAGGACATCATAAAAAAATAATTCCATCATAGAATAATAAAATCAATGTAAAAATAGGGATATAAACAAAAACCTATATTATCTTATATGGAAAATAATTTTGATAAAACACTTGAACTCCATTCTTGAGGAAAATATCCTTTCTAATTTAAAAAAAATTCTTTCTTAATATGACATACAATTTTAAACTAAAAGAATTTTATAAAAAATAAACTTGAAAACTTGTAAATGAAGCTTCATGGAAATAATGTTCGAAAAATCCATTCATTTCTTATAAGTTAAAGAAAAACATTCTTCTCGTATTTTGGCCAGAAAAGTCAAAAATGCACCACGTACTAAAAACAACAAATGATTCCTTTAATATCATTTACTAAAAACTCACCAAATAGTAAAATTGGATTTAAAAAATTATATGAGGATAGAAATAATATTACTTATTGACTAAACATGGATGTGGATGATAAATATTCCCCAGTAATTTCCGAAGTATAAACAATCTCGGATAAAAATTGTGATTGCGAGATTTTCCCTTACCCTAGGTCTGATTTGATTCGTACGTGTCCTAACCTCCTGTATAATGATTTAAATAATTTTATTGAATTATTACATAATATTACTCTTTGTTATGATATCATTTATGGTCATATTCCTAGCTTCGTATTAGTAATATTTCATTGATACTTGTTATTCGGGTGTTTATTGCTTTTTGTTCTTATGTGTGTTTTGTTGAATAAATTCTTATTCTTATTTTTAGGCTATAGATAAATCATTTCCAGAGTTGTATTAGTGTAATATATATCATATTTATTCATTCAATTCACTTATATAATCATTATTCATTGAATATCATGAATAACGAGTCGCATCACATCATGGAGACGGTAGGCCGTACGTACGCATGAGTGATTATATCGTTTCCATGATCGTGGAATTGTATTGAAGTGTATGTATACTATTTCAGAATCAATATAACTATTAAATTATCATATATATTTATTCTTTACACCATTATACCCATCTAAGTTAGGTAGTGGTGGAAAACATATTACACCACGGCGTGGAGACGGTATTCCGTACGTACGCACGCCTGGTGATTTCTTTTTTTGTAGGATGGATATAAGGTGAAATAGTGTTGTTTCATATTTATAATAATATATAAGTATATTAGTGATACTTATGTTATTACTTCATAATGAAACATCTAAATAATAATAAGTAGAAGAAAAAAATAATGTTGAAATAATTGGTAACAGACATTACCTCTACTTTGAAGCGCCTCTTCTTAACCTCCTCTTAGGGCACTAAAGATGGTCCTTGAAGAAGATCAGGACCTCTAGGATGCTTCAAGGGAAGTTGATAAGGCAAATTGGCAGGGTTTGGCCGAGCTTGAAGGCTCAATGTGGTGTGAGGAGGAGAGGGAGGAGGTGCGCTTTTATAAGGGAGGAGAGGGGCAGCTTAGGAAAAACTTAAAATATTATTTTCTAATGAAGTCATATTCAGTTTTTAATAGCTCCAAATTTATTTATTTTTAATCTTGGGATTGGTTGAAATCCTCTCAACCAATATATTTTAGTCGTGTTTAGGTTACTATTTTAACCTTATCATTTAGATTTAGCTCTAAGTTAAATATTATTACTTTTACCGTGTCTTCTTGTTTTCCTACAGTATATGGTTAATAAACTTACTATAACAAGGCAAAAGAACCCTAGGTTGTTCATTATTAATATATCTAACCTTATCTAAGTCATTTTGCCGAACCTTAGATTTTTAGGAATAATATAACAAATAATAATATAATATTTGTTTTAAAAACTATTTACGTCAATTATGACACTAATTGGTAATTGGTTTTTGTGAAAATCATAAAAAAATTATTAGTTCTAAAAAAGTTAATTAAATAAATAATAACATGTCATAATAACCTATAAAATTAGTTTACTTCATAAAAAGTCTAAAATTACATTTATTTGGGTATTTATAACATCAATTGTGTTAATATTTCATTAATAAGTTAATTACTGGATCATCATTTTGTCAAAAATATATTAAATTATTTAAAGTGTAAAAATTATTAATAAAATATCATTATGTAGGAAATATTTTTATCTTTATAATGAATAATTATAGTCTAACTTATCTTATGTACAACCCTATATTAAAAATGTTTTATTTATTAAACTTGGATTTTAACTATTTTAATTCTTCTTTAAATAAAATAATAATAAATGTCCTAATCTAATCCATGTGGACCTAAATGGTAATATTTTATTCCTGAGGTTGTTTTGGGTCGAATTAAACTTATCCAATAGAATTAGGACATGTGTTAGGGTAAAAATAATACCATTTTACCCCTAATTACCCTATTTACTTTTAACTGTGGTAAATAAAAGTAAAAATTTACTATTCACCAAACATTATGTTAAACTTATTGAACCACATTTTACTCCTTGATATTAACTGTGTTTCTCAGATTTTCGAAATTTGACTCATAGAAGCGGTATAATTATGTTTTAAGTAAATTTTCAAACTCTCCTAGGAGGTGTGTAAAAGACGTTGAAAATTTAAATAAAATTTTTATATATCTAAAATTATTATAAAATGACTCCAATGAATTAATTTGAACTTATATAGGTATTATGTATCACTTTTGACCTGAAATAAATTTATTTAAAATGAATAATTATTTAAATTAAAATTCAGTTTTTAAATAGTAACATAGTGTTTTCACTATTCATCAAAAATTGAATGTTTTCAGAAAAATACCAAAAATTCACCCTAGGTTAATACCGATATTCGGAATACAAAGATGAAATCTATTTTGAAATATAAAATTTGTAAAATATCAAAAAGTGGGTATTACTATTCATAACGGCTAGTTTTAATAATGTTTTAACAACATATCGTTGTTTATTGAAACTCGGTATTGCGTACAATGCGAGTTATCGAGGAAGGTCGCGATTGTGTGCAAAGAAAGCCAAGATAGTGTTGTGTGTAGTGAAAGATTCCTTTAATGATGTATATAACATAAAAACAAAATATTTCTCATAAAAATATTGGGTGTTATAGTATCCATATATACAGATCTAAAATCACTCATGTATTGCGTCGATGTACATGTCTACATAATATATATATATATATATATATGATTATTATATATATGGTTATTAATCAGACAGATGATGGCCTACGTCGAAGTAGGTAGAGTCAGTCATGTGTCTGATAGGAACATAATATGACAATTATTTATTATTCAGTATTGCTATTATTCATTTTACCTGCACACTACTATGTTGTGTACACCGGCTGGATTATTCTAAACACACATGGTGGTGGCCTACAGTGTTTTCTCAAACCCAACACAGTTAACCATTGATTCCCAATTAGACCATATGTCTATTATTATGGATTAGGATAATCACCATGAAACAGATTCTTTATCTATTTTACATTTAGATTAAATCATGGGAGTAGATGATTGAATATATTCCGATGATTATAATTGAGTAATCTTTCTTTTGTATTTTTTATATATATCAAGGTGTATATTCGGATCCATTGTTTCCCTTTTATATATAATAATTACATGAAATAATCATATAATACTTCGACTTTCTCTTTGTATTATTATTTTAGTTTCTTAGTTGTTTAAAATTCAGGTTCCAATTAATTATAACGATTATTGTACTGCCATAGGTTGTTTTATGCTTCTTGAATTGTCTGTCCATTTATTATTATCCCTTTTAACACCCTAGTATGATGGTATAGTCTCCCCACCATACCAAATTGGACCCTCACTATTGGTCATAAGCATCTGGTGTATGGGGTGGTGCGCTTGAGGCCATGTGACCCACCAGCTCGGGGAACTAGTTAAGTGGATATCGGGTTGGGATGTTATATTTTACATCTATTTTTACAAGACAAAATGGTTATGATATAAAAGTTATAATAGTAAATTTTACTATGTAAATGTCTAGATAATTATGGGAAATAGGTATCTTAGTGGTCAACTCATGAGCTATGAGAATATGCACTATCACATGACCTTTTGGAAATTTTTTATTATGTATAATATCTCTTGGATATTATACATTTTACCCATAAAAATAGGTCATTTTTTGGGTACTAATATATATAAATAAAAAATATTTCCACGCTATATAATTTTAGTATCAGAAAGGTAATAATATCTTCCTAATTCACATTTTATAGAAATTCTTATTACAAAATTGATTACCTATGGTAAGGTAGAGCTTTGAGGGGAATGGATTTACTCAATGTAAGGGATGGTTCTTCATGTTGTGGTTGTTGTTTTTCTATTTCTTTTCATTGATTCCTTCCAATAACATTCTTTTACTATTCAAAATTCCTATTAAAATTTCCATCTAGAGAAGTTATTCAAGTCTGTATCTCCTAAATTTTCATATCTTTCTCCCCATGTTCATTTATTTTCTAAAAATAGTTCAGGGGAACACTACCAAACCCACACCTATGATGAATCCATATTGGTATGGCCACATCAAGGGAACTAAAAGTAATCATTAGTTGATCACAATCAATGATGGTTCTTATATCTACACTAGATTAAGATATATAGGAAAATAAGTAATCATTTTTATGCATTATGAATTTAATGAATAATTTTTTATGATGTAATATATACACATTCTTCCAAAACATTTTTTTTAAACAATTAAAATGTTGTATTTTTTATAGAAGCTAAAATTTATAGATCATGATGTGGGGTGGATGTGGATTTTTATTTTGATTCATCAATATGAATAGAAACTAAGAATCATAATTATGCTATTATTTCATGTCACATGACATTATTATAATAAATTAAAAATATATAACATTTTTCCCCTGAAGCATACCCTATACCTCCATTATGGTATGGTTACTTTGGTTTTGTTTCACACAAAATATTTCAAACACTCAGTTATTGTTTTAATAATTGATTATTAATAATGAAAGTTAATAAGACAAATATATTCATGTAATGTATTATAAATTACAATGTACCAAAAAATATGTCTCCTCATGATGACCCATAAACACATTCCATGTTTCTTGGTTTATCATGTTTCCATACATCTATAGTGGGAATGGGTTTACTTACCCTTTATAATCCCGAAGATGATTCTTTGTAAGAATTTTTAAAAATCCTCTATGAGGCTTTCGGTGGACCATTAATGTAAATTTTATTCAGTAGTCATCTTGTATAAATTCACTCTATGAGAGATAATAAATCATAAATCATGGTTTCATTATTTTATGTTTTTATTAAAATTAAGAATGTATATCATATTGCCTCCCTAATCTATTTCAAAATAAGGCCCTTAACTAGGAGAAAAATATTGTGACATGTACATACACCAATCATCAAGCACATTTATGTGGTGACAAAAATGTAAATAATGAATATGGACTTGTAGGGCTATCAGGTCAGTTACAGGTATTCCATCTGGCCTCAAATTTGATGCCTCTAGTCCTCACCATAATAATATTTATCAGCATCATTGTTGTAAAATAGTATCATTTTTTCAAGGACATAGGTTTTTAATCTTCAACCATTTATTCATATTTAACATTTTTAAAATATTGTTCATTTGGATTGGTATAATAAATATGTGGAAAAACAGGTTGTTCATCTGTATTGAGGGCACCATAATTTTTGGGAAACTAGTATACACATGATGAATTTTCATCTAATGGAAAGAATCTATTAGGTGGTGAATTTTTCCATCTTTATTTCCTATATATTCAATCCCCATTAGTCTCCTAACTTCCATGTAGGTTCCTAAACCCTGGATTGATCATAAATTACCATAACGATTTAGAATTACTTGATTCATCTTCCTTGTAATGATATGAAACACACATGGTTAATTTTAAAGGTAATAAATCATCCTGAAAAATTAGAATACATTTATTCGGACAAGAAAGTAATCTTTCAGATATCATTCCCAATGAATGTAGTATTCATTTAGCTTCATATGATCATAATGGAATCTTGTTTTCTTCTCATTGAATATCACTGAATTGAGTATGAATTTAATTAAATCAAGATTCACTCCTTAAATTTCGATCTTTTACATTATATAGATTCAGTATTGCTGACAGTGATGTATATTTAGAAAAAATATTGTAAAATAGTGTCTTTTCACATCCATGTAACATTTTAAATAGTTTTGTACAGTAAAAAAGATCATCTTGAACTATCATTTTCATTTCTTTAATTCAATATTTATCATTTCTAACACATGTAATCATATCCTTGATACAGACTACATCATTTTTCCAACTCGTAATCATATAAATTGATAAATAAAATATAATGTTAACCCAATCACATCATACATTCACTTATTCCCCATGTTTAGTTTGATATTTATAACATAGATCTATTATGAGATAAATCATGTTTTGTTATTACTCTTTAGATTAATTGGACTCTCATAAAAACAACCCGAACACAATAAATAGATTTTATATGGGTCAAACATACAATATTTTTCAAATGTGATGAACTCTTTCACCTGATACTAATATTTGTGTTTCATATTGTTTCTATTAATCCTTTTTGGATCCATATGAAGTGCCCAGATCAGTGTGAATCACTGAGAGGGGGAGGGGGTGAATCAGTGATCCCTTAAAACTTTTACTAATTGATTCTTATCAATTAAACCTCTATGGCTGGTTAAAGCCTCGATCCACTCTTCTTGTATCTCTCAACCTTTCCCGGATAATGCAGTAATGAAAAGGCACAGGACACAAGGATTTACAAGGTTCGGCACCAAAGGCCTACATCCTTGCCATGCTCTCCAAGCATGGATTCTCCCATTATAACTTGTTAGAATTACAATGGTCGATACAGAGTCCCACTGTATCTCTCCTGAGTCCCACAGGAGGGTCTTTATACTGCGTCCCACAGTGTTACCAGAGTCCCACTGGCCTGCTCCAGAATCCCACTGAAGACTTCTTCTCCCTGAGTCCCACAGGGTCTTCTCTTGGCTCCTCGAGTCACACGAGTAGCTCTTCTTCACTTTAAGTTCTTCTTCAAGTATCCTCAGCAGTCTGGGATAAAGACTGCTGGCCTTGCTCTTCTTCTGATCACTTGTGGTGAACAGGTCTTCTCATCTAGCTCGGGCTTTATCACCTTCTTCTAAGGATGCCCCGGCTTCTCTCCAATTACTGAATGCTCAGACAAATAATATCTTTATCTTTGGTCTGGTCCAGTCTCAGTTGCACACCACTGATTTAGCACTGTTCACGTGTGCACGTGCATGCATGCATGCATGCACTCCTCCTGTCCTCTTCTTGGTGCAGTAGACCCACAAAGGGTGTAATCAATTATAGAAAACACCTTCTCCGAACTTCACACACTTTATCCAATTTGTTTACACACTTAGAGTGTGTTCTACTTTTGTGTGGGTCTTCTTCTTCTTCTAAGTGTGTCCACTCCTCTTAGAGTACACCCATAGGTTCGGCCTTCTTTGTCACTTGTTCATGTACACATATATTGTTCTTTGTTTTGCACACACTTGACTTTGGCCTCTTCCCTCTTCTTGTTGCACACCCTTAACCCGTAGGTTGTTCTTCAATTTTGCACACACAAAATGTGTCTTCACTTGGTGCACACACAAGGTCACAACCCTCGGCCTCTTCAAATGCACACACGGCCAAGTGTGCTCTTCCTCTTCACTTAGCACACACAAATAATATTCTTTAATTTGTTCTTCAATGTGTGCACCCACAAGGTCACAACCCTCGGCTTCTTCAAATGCACACACTTAAAGTGTGTTCTTCTTTATTCAAATGCACAAGCAAGACTATGGATTATTCAATGCTTACACACACACAAAGTGTGGTCTTCCACTTCACTTGGCACACACCACTTGGTGTTGTCTTTTGTGCACACACATGGCCTTGGGTTCTTCTTCTCCACTTGGCACACACACACACGAGGCAAGGCCTCGGCTTTCTTCTCCCTTCTTGCACACACACCCGAGTGTGTCCTTCCCCACTTATGCACACACACTGCCTTCTTCTCACTTTGCACACACAAGGCATGAAAGCCTCGGGTCCCCTTCTTGTTTAGCACAAGGCAATGCCTTGGCCTTCACTTGTTTAGCACACTCACTTCCTTGTTCTTTTAATCTTCTTCAAAGTATGCACTTCACTTATGCACACACTTGGTTCTTCATTTTTTCACACACAAGGGCTACGGCCTTCTTTGTTTTCTTTTGCATGCAACCAACCCGTAGGTATTCTTCCTTCACTTGGCACACAAGCACAAGTGTCTCGGCCTACTACTTGTCCACTTTGCACCCACAGATCCGTAGGGTCTATTTGCACTTTGCACACACAACTTGGATTTAGTTGTGGTCTTCCTCTCCTCCTTGCATACACACGGCTAGGATGTAGTATTTATTAAGCACCCACACACAAGGTGTGTAATTCATACTACCCGAACCTCCTTCCAATGAGAAGGGCGCGCAAGGGGTGCGGCCACTTCCACTTCTTCTTCAAGGAGCACAAGGAATGAGCCGCACAAGGGTGCGGACACTTCTGTCGCGCAAGCTCCAAGGGTGCAAGGAGTCTTCTTCCGCACAAGCCTCAAAGAACAAAAGGTAATGCAATGGGTAGCCGCAGGCGCGCAGGGTATAACACCGCAGGTGCGCAAGTGTGTCAAGAACACCTTGGCCGCGCTAGTGCAAACCGCGCAGGAGGCACGGTGCACAGAGCGGGCTCTTCCTGTCGCGCAAGGAGTGCGGGCAGGGGACTCCTCTTCTTGTCGCGCAAAGATGTTGCGCGCAAGGGACTTCACCGCGCAAGGGTGCGCGGGGCTTCGTCTTCGCGAGGCAGAGAGCTCTCATGGATCAACAGGTCTTCAACAAAAACATCAGCAAGCATTACCGTGCTTCGGGTTCTCTTTTTATAGGCAGAAGATGCCTCACATGATCCGCGTGTTTCCAACTTGAATTCCCGAAGATTTCGGATATTTGAAATCTTTAAACGAGTTAAAAAATCTTCCGCGTATCTTGATTTTATCTTCTGTCAATCGCGGGTTCATTCACCTTCGAGCTTCTCCACGTACATGCGTTTTAGAACACATGCATGGCTCTGGTTAAACTCATGCATGCAAAGCATGCTCTCCACGTGGCCTCGCACCTTCGGTTTGCTTCGGCCTCGACCGAATTCATCCACTAGTTTCATGCATGCCTTTTTTATTGCATGAATGTGATCAGTAGGCTCAGACGATCCTCAAGGAGCTTTCGTCTTCGAAAATGGTGGCCGGGAGCTCGAAAACTGTCTTCGGGAGGCTCCTGGTTCGAGCGGAGCTCGCGGGAAGGCGCGGGAAGACCTCTGCCGAGCTCGGGGAAGAGGACGAGGCGGGAGCCGTCGGATCGGCCATTTGAGATATATCGGACGGCCGGATTAAACCGGGGGCGCGGCGGATTAATCGTGCGGCGGAAATAAGACGCGCGATGAGATGTGCGGCTCAGATTCAATCCCGGGAGATTTTCTGCGTCCCACATCGAAACGGGCCGCGGAATTCTCTCGCTTTATCAACTAAGCACTGCCTCTCAGCGCTCAGTTGAACTTCCTCCCTCCCGGTGCCGCCCCGGACCGGGTTCTCTCTGCGGGCGCGCTCTGCGCCCACTATGGTCCTCGCGGGCGCGCTTCAAGCGCCCACCATGCACTCTCCGGGCGCGCGGGCTTCACCACTGCGTGCCCTCGGGGGCTTATACACGGCCCCCCTGCCTCTCGAGCTTGCACCATGGGATCCCCCATGGGCGTGGCGCCTAGTGCCCATATGAGCCGTGGGGTTGAACCCGTGGGCTGGTTGAGATGGCCAATTTTTTTGGCAAAGGACAGAACCTAGACTTTGTAAAAACAAAGTCCTCCTCTATGTAAAACATGCCAAGTGCCAAGCCACTTCTTCCTCTTCATTTCTTCTTATCTTCTTCTTAAGAATTCCTCCATTCCTCTTAATCACTTACTCATTACTTAGGAGTGAGTTCTTGAAGGTTCTTTTTCATCAACCGAACTCTTGAATCAAACATATTCATCAAAGTTCTTTATTGATCCAATCAGAGATCAATTGGAACTTTTTCACATTTAAATGCACTAAGTGATAGTGCATGGACTTCTTTAGCTCACTTCATCCACTTAGAAGTTGTGGATGACTCTCTTCAACTCCTCATGCATTGTGAAGACAATGCATGGTCTTCAATCAATGTTGTGACTTTGTATCCAATTGATACAAGTTCTATGAACTTAAAGATCAGCTCCACAATCGTCAGATGTTTAGAGAATGTTTCAACCATCATCTCCTATGTCACTTAGTGAATCTCCTAAGTGACATGCATCTGTGTACCATGGCCATTCTCCTTCATCACCATCACCATCACATCCTTTGACATTCACATCTTGACTCCTTGACATCCATTCATTCCAAGACAACTTCATGCCTCATTGACAACAAATGCAACACAGTGCACTTCAATCTCCCCCTTTGTATTTGTTGTCAATACACTCCTTTAGCACATATGAATGGGTCAATATGTGTGTCCAATCTTTCCCCCCCTTATTGGCAATCAAATGCAAAGGTGTGGTGTGGTTCACTTTCAAAAATATCTTCCTCCCTTTCAATAGCATCTTCTTGAAAATCACTAAGAGAGGGATGATGTCACATGTTCTTCTTTAGCAAAGAACCTTTAGTAAATTAGCTCTAAGTCTACTTGGGCTAACCCGGTGTAGAAAACAAGAGTGATATGACCAAGTTACTCAATGCTGTCCAACATTCACTATACATGTGAGATCATGCTTCAGGGGTTTGAAAATTTTTCAGATATAACAATGAATTGCTAAATCCTGCACATACTTCACAAAAAATATTAGAATGTTCAGGTGCAAAGATAAAGCTCCCCCTTTCATCCATTTGTCTTCAATCCATACTCCCCCTTAATTGACAAGATAAACTCAATTAAGAAACAAGGGGTGAAAGTATGATTGGAATACCTTCACTTTTCTCAAGATGGTATTAATCTCAGAATCCCATCTTCTTCAGATTGGCTCCCCCTCAAGGGGTGCACTCCATTCTGTCCAAACCATCCTCCAGTTGAGAATGATCATCATCTTCAATTCCCTGCATTGTTAGCATATGTAAATACCAATGTATAAGGGAATAAGATGGAACCTCCTTGGTTCATCAATGTGAACAACAAGGTTGAGAAGATTCTCTCAACCGAGATGTCCCATTTTCACCAGTCTTCACACATGCACATTTGATCTTCATTGATGATTGTGCTGGTGTGGATCTCAAAACATCTTCATGTGAAACCTTCTTCTTCCTTTTTGCTTTAGCAGTTGCCAGAGCTTCATCATCAGCTCTTTGCAGTTCTCTGGCAAGTTGCAACTGACTTGGCCATATGACTAGTAAATCATTTGGAAGTGTGGCCTCAGTTCTGGAAGTTCCACATGGTTCTTTGGATGCTGCTAAGCTACCTCTCTTAGGCAACTTATTTTCAATCAATCCCTTCTTCTTCTGGATTGATTGTCTTTTGGAGTTCAGTCTGCTTCTCTTTAGTTACATGGCTTCTTTACAAAGGTCCATGATGTGTCCTTTCTTTCCACAGTAGAAGCATTTCTTGGTGGTCCTTCTGGATGCATCACCCTTCTTGGACTCAGACTCCAAGGACTTCTCTTCATTTCTCAAACACTTCTTGGGAGCATTCTCTACTTTCTTCTTGCTTCCCAAGGAATCTTTTTGAGCCAGGTTCTGTGATCTTTTCATCTTTTGAGCTCTGGATACAGTTGGAGATTGACATATATCTTTTTGACCACTTTTGCAATCATCCCAGATGTTGTCAAGTAATCCAAATCTGTTAGCAGTAAACAGATGTCTCTGGACCTGTGGATGTTGCTTCTTTTCCTCTGGCTTGCTCCCCCTTGGCATGGGCTTCCTCTGTGCTTTGGCATTCAGTGGATTGTACCAACAATCCTTTGCACAATGCCCATACTTGTTACAACACCAACATTGACCCACAAATCTTGACTTTTTGATTCCTTCTGATTGTTGGGTACTTTTCTTGACCTGTTGTGCTGTTTTAGGAGAGCTCTGCTTCTTTACTGTCTTCATCAATAGTTGTTTGGAATTATTCTTCCATCCTGCACTTTTTGTGGAAACACAATTAGAAGTATTAGTACAAGATGGTATGGATGGTACCTTCTTTTTAGAAGTTGTTGCACTTTCACTAGAGGATGTCTTTCTCTTAGAATCATCCTGCTCAATGCATACTTGAGTAGCAACATTTCTCCTTTCAGCTGACTGGGAAGCTTTGGCTTTGAGTGATTGCTGATTGTTCAATATCACCTCTAATTCTAAACACTTCATGTTGAGGGAGTTCTTCTCATCCTCAACTGTTCTTAGCCTTCCTTCCCATTTCTCTTCTAGCTGTTTCATCTGGTCTTCATGCACCTTCTTCAATTCTTGCAATGAATTGTCCAGCTCCTTCACCCTTTTGACTTTGTCTTCTAGTTGAGCATCTTTGACAACCATTGACACTTTGTGCCTCTTTTCCAGTGCATGGAAAACTTCTTTGACCACAGTCTTAAAGAATTCTTTCTCAGAAAGGCTTCTCTGCAATTCTTCAGCAGTGTCTTCATATCTTTCATTGCAAAGAGAAACAGTTTCATCCTTGGCATTCACCATCTTTCTGAGAGTGTTGGTTATGCCAACCCTTTTTGCCAGCTGATCTTCCATAGCATTGGCTTCTTCTTCTAACTGTGATTTTTCTTCTTGAAGATCATGGATGCCTGTAGCTATACACTTTGCCACTTCCATGGGAACTGTCTTCTGAAGATATTTGAGTGCACTCTGAAGATCATTCATTATTTCAACTTCACCAAAGCTAGGACATGCTTTCTTCATCTTCTTGGCCTGTTTCTTCTTTCTATTTTTCTGAGTCTTGGCAGATATCTCCATTTGAGGCTGGTCGCTCATTTCCTCAAATCTGCAATTCATAAAGACTCTCTTGGATCTTTTAGAGGAAACCTCCCTCTGATACCAATTGAAGTGCCCAGATCAGTGTGAATCACTGAGAGGGGGAGGGGGTGAATCAGTGATCCCTTAAAACTTTTACTAATTGATTCTTATCAATTAAACCTCTATGGCTGGTTAAAGCCTCGATCCACTCTTCTTGTATCTCTCAACCTTTCCCGGATAATGCAGTAATGAAAAGGCACAGGACACAAGGATTTACAAGGTTCGGCACCAAAGGCCTACATCCTTGCCATGCTCTCCAAGCATGGATTCTCCCATTATAACTTGTTAGAATTACAATGGTCGATACAGAGTCCCACTGTATCTCTCCTGAGTCCCACAGGAGGGTCTTTATACTGCGTCCCACAGTGTTACCAGAGTCCCACTGGCCTGCTCCAGAATCCCACTGAAGACTTCTTCTCCCTGAGTCCCACAGGGTCTTCTCTTGGCTCCTCGAGTCACACGAGTAGCTCTTCTTCACTTTAAGTTCTTCTTCAAGTATCCTCAGCAGTCTGGGATAAAGACTGCTGGCCTTGCTCTTCTTCTGATCACTTGTGGTGAACAGGTCTTCTCATCTAGCTCGGGCTTTATCACCTTCTTATAAGGATGCCCCGGCTTCTCTCCAATTACTGAATGCTCAGACAAATAATATCTTTATCTTTGGTCTGGTCCAATCTCAGTTGCACACCACTGATTTAGCACTGTTCACGTGTGCACGTGCATGCATGCATGCATGCACTCCTCCTGTCCTCTTCTTGGTGCAGTAGACCCACAAAGGGTGTAATCAATTATAGCAAACACCTTCTCCGAACTTCACACACTTTATCCAATTTGTTTACACACTTAGAGTGTGTTCTACTTTTGTGTGGGTCTTCTTCTTCTTCTAAGTGTGTCCACTCCTCTTAGAGCACACCCATAGGTTCGGCCTTCTTTGTCACTTGTTCATGTACACATATATTGTTCTTTGTTTTGCACACACTTGACTTTGGCCTCTTCCCTCTTCTTGTTGCACACCCTTAACCCGTAGGTTGTTCTTCAATTTTGCACACACAAAATGTGTCTTCACTTGGTGCACACACAAGGTCACAACCCTCGGCCTCTTCAAATGCACACACGGCCAAGTGTGCTCTTCCTCTTCACTTAGCACACACAAATAATATTCTTTAATTTGTTCTTCAATGTGTGCACCCACAAGGTCACAACCCTCGGCTTCTTCAAATGCACACACTTAAAGTGTGTTCTTCTTTATTCAAATGCACAAGCAAGACTATGGATTATTCAATGCTTACACACACACAAAGTGTGGTCTTCCACTTCACTTGGCACACACCACTTGGTGTTGTCTTTTGTGCACACACATGGCCTTGGGTTCTTCTTCTCCACTTGGCACACACACACACGAGGCAAGGCCTCGGCTTTCTTCTCCCTTCTTGCACACACACCCGAGTGTGTCCTTCCCCACTTATGCACACACACTGCCTTCTTCTCACTTTGCACACACAAGGCATGAAAGCCTCGGGTCCCCTTCTTGTTTAGCACAAGGCAATGCCTTGGCCTTCACTTGTTTAGCACACTCACTTCCTTGTTCTTTTAATCTTCTTCAAAGTATGCACTTCACTTATGCACACACTTGGTTCTTCATTTTTTCACACACAAGGGCTACGGCCTTCTTTGTTTTCTTTTGCATGCAACCAACCCGTAGGTATTCTTCCTTCACTTGGCACACAAGCACAAGTGTCTCGGCCTACTACTTGTCCACTTTGCACCCACAGATCCGTAGGGTCTATTTGCACTTTGCACACACAACTTGGATTTAGTTGTGGTCTTCCTCTCCTCCTTGCATACACACGGTAGGATGTAGTATTTATTAAGCACCCACACACAAGGTGTGTAATTCATACTACCCGAACCTCCTTCCAATGAGAAGGGCGCGCAAGGGGTGCGGCCACTTCCACTTCTTCTTCAAGGAGCACAAGGCATGAGCCGCACAAGGGTGCGGACACTTCTGTCGCGCAAGCTCCAAGGGTGCAAGGAGTCTTCTTCCGCACAAGCCTCAAAGAACACAAGGTAATGCAATGGGTAGCCGCAGGCGCGCAGGGTATAACACCGCAGGTGCGCAAGTGTGTCAAGCACACCTTGGCCGCGCTAGTGCAAACCGCGCAGGAGGCACGATGCACAGAGCGGGCTCTTCCTGTCGCGCAAGGAGTGCGGGCAGGGGACTCCTCTTCTTGTCGCGCAAAGATGTTGCGCGCAAGGGACTTCACCGCGCAAGGGTGCGCGGGGCTTCGTCTTCGCGAGGCAGAGAGCTCTCACGGATCAACAGGTCTTCAACAAAAACATCAGCAAGCATTACCGTGCTTCAGGTTCTCTTTTTATAGGCAGAAGATGCCTCACATGATCCGCGTGTTTCCAACTTGAATTCCCGAAGATTTCGGATCATTGAAATCTTTAAACGAGTTAAAAAATCTTCTGCGTATCTTGATTTTATCTTCTGTCAATCGCGAGTTCATTCACCTTCGGCCTTCTCCACGTACATGCGTTTTAGAACACATGCATGGCTCTGGTTAAACTCATGCATGCAAAGCATGCTCTCCACGTGGCCTCGCACCTTCGGTTTGCTTCGGCCTCGACCGAATTCATCCACTAGTTGCATGCATGCCTTTTTTATTGCATGAATCTGATCAGTAGGCTCAGACGATCCACAAGGAGCTTTCGTCTTCGAAAATGGTGGCCGGGAGCTCAAAAACTGTCTTCGGGAGGCTCCTGGTTCGAGCGGAGCTCGCGGGAAGGCGCGGGAAGACCTCTGCCGAGCTCGGGGAAGAGGACGAGGCGGGAGCCGTCGGATCGGCCATTTGAGATATATCGGATGGCCGGATTAAATCGGGGGCGCGGCGGATTAATCGTGCGGCGGAAATAAGACGCGCGATGAGATGTGCGGCTCAGATTCAATCCCGGGAGATTTTCCGCGTCCCACATCGAAACGGGCCGCGGAATTCTCTCGCTTTATCAACTAAGCGCTGCCTCTCAGCGCTCAGTTGAACTTCCTCCCTCCCGGTGCCGCCCCGCACCGGGTTCTCTCTGCGGGCGCGCTCTGCGCCCACTATGGTCCTCGCGGGCGCGCTTCAAGCGCCCACCATGCACTCTCCGGGTGCGCGGGCTTCACCACTGCGTGCCCTCGGGGGCTTATACACGGCCCCCCCTGCCTCTCGAGCTTGCACCATGGGATCCCCCATGGGCGTGGCGCCTAGTGCCCATATGAGCCGTGGGGTTGAACCCGTGGGCTGGTTGAGATGGCCAATTTTTTTGGCAAAGGACAGAACCTAGACTTTGTAAAAACAAAGTCCTCCTCTATGTAAAACATGCCAAGTGCCAAGCCACTTCTTCCTCTTCATTTCTTCTTATCTTCTTCTTAAGAATTCCTCCATTCCTCTTAATCACTTACTCATTACTTAGGAGTGAGTTCTTGAAGGTTCTTTTTCATCAACCGAACTCTTGAATCAAACATATTCATCAAAGTTCTTTATTGATCCAATCAGAGATCAATTGGAACTTTTTCACATTTACATGCACTAAGTGATAGTGCATGGACTTCTTTAGCTCACTTCATCCACTTAGAAGTTGTGGATGACTCTCATCAACTCCTCATGCATTGTGAAGACAATGCATGGTCTTCAATCAATGTTGTGACTTTGTATCCAATTGATACAAGTTCTATGAACTTAAAGATCAGCTCCACAATCGTCAGATGTTTAGAGAATGTTTCAACCATCATCTCCTATGTCACTTAGTGAATCTCCTAAGTGACATGCATCTGTGTACCATGGCCATTCTCCTTCATCACCATCACCATCACATCCTTTGACATTCACATCTTGACTCCTTGACATCCATTCATTCCAAGACAACTTCATGCCTCATTGACAACAAATGCAACACAGTGCACTTCACCATATACACACTATCTGATTTAGTTATATTGATATTCAACAAAATAAATAAATAAATAAAATGTGTGATATTAGATATGACATCAATGAACGCACACTCTCATATTCGATGCAAAAAACCTAATCCAATAATTTATAAACTGGATAACATTGATGGTGACCCAATTTTCACCATCAAAAACATGAAACAGCTAAAGGAAATAATTGATTACTTACATGCATATGTATTTTTTATGATTAGTGTTTTGGGTAATTATGAAAGAATCATACATAAAAATTTATCCTGAATTAAAGGTAATATGTTTTTCCACTTCACATAACTTTCCATTTTCTATATTAAGTCTTCAACATATCCCACAAACTTCCTCACATTTTAAATATTTCTAGACACAAATAATTTAATCAGAATTCTTAAAAAACAATGGACGACTAAACAAAATACAGGCGAGATCCAATTCTCAATAAGGATAAACATAAGAATTAACAATTAAATTTTATCAATGATCATAATAATTTCATAAGGATTTGATGACATAATCAATGTGTATGAGCCAGACATGAGAACATTCAAACAAATCAATACCTAGATCATCAATCATAAAACATGGAATTATGTTTTAACAAGGGAAATAGTAATTAGAATCAATAAACCCAAGCCTTGTGATTTCAATCTTGATCAAAGGAACCATTAAAAACTAATATCAATCATGAATAAAACATGTTGTTATCTTTAGAATATTATCATCATAACCCATTTTAAACCTATTTAAGAATTAACTAGATTATATTTAAATCCATAGGAGAAACCCTCCAGTAACTCTCTCCTTCCTATATATAAAGAAAAATTATATTACCCAATACATTGGAGCATAATTTGGTCAAACAAATTATATTATTTATATCATTACCACCAAGATATATTTGGGTGCATCCATCATATAAGATATACCAAACTCACCGAACACTATCTTGGATAACACATCATATATGATATTTTGAGCCCACCAAGGAGGTATAATGGGGTTCAACTAGTCTTACATACAATGTACAAGAAAAAAAACATGAATAGAGTACCAAGATATTTATTTTTATCACTAAAATCATAGAAACATTCATTATTCATCTCACAACTTCCTTATCCCATGGAAGAGAAATGGGTTCTATGATAATCTATTGAGAAAAATCTTAATCCATCTAAAGAATAAATAAGGATTATATCATTTCAACATATCCCGGTGGAGAATATATATCATAATGTGTTTTTGACATTGAATAAAGGAAATAAAATTAAAATATATTTTAAAAGAATTATTAATTAAAATAAACTTTTTTGTAATGATTTTGAATAATCACATGGAACATTTCTTGAGAAAAATATCATTTCCATTTGGAAAACACTTATTTAAAACATAAAATTTTATCAATAATTAAATAAATCATATTTTTTGAAATTACCTATGTAACCTAATGAAGTAATATTTAAAACATTTAGTGGTCATGATGATGGAATGTTTTATTCTTACTGAATATGCTAAAAGCAATGATTCCTTTAACATTTTTATATGTAAAGTCTAAAAGTAACTTTTTACGAAAAAGATATGAACATTAGTTTCAAAACATTATTTAAAAGTAAAATAATGGTAAAAATGACTTTAATCATTCCTAGAAAAAACTATAATTTTTTTTAAAATAGGCATTTAGAAGAAAATTAAGTTTTGACGGAGGAGAGAAATAATGTCAATTTTTCATAAAATCATTATATACCATTTTAAGTAACAAAGTGAGAAAAATAGTAATATTATATGAAATTTTTATAAAATAACTAGGTGAGAATGTAACACCCGAGACTTTTATGTTATATAAATCATCAAAGAATCTATTTCTACACAACACTTGCTTGGCTTGCTTTACACGAGATCGTGACCTTCACTGATAGCTTGCGTCGTATGCAATACCGAGTTTCACTAAACAATGATATTCTATTAAAATATTATTAAAACTAGCTGTTATGAATAGTAATAACCACTTTTTGAAATTTTATAAATTTTAGTTTTCAAAATGGACTTCATTTTTCGATACGGAATATCGAAATTAGCCTAGGGTAAAATTTTGGTATTTTTCTGAAAACTTTCAATTTTTGATGAATAGTGAAACCACTAAGTGGTAGTTAAAAAAACTGAATTTTTCATAAAACATAATTTTACCGCTTCTGTGAGTGGAATTTCAAAACTCTGAGAGACACGGTTGATGTCAGTAAGTAAAATGTGGTTCAATGAGATTAAAATAATTTTTTGGTGAATAGTAACTTTTTACTTTTTTTACCACGATTAAAAGTAAATAGGGTAATTAAGGGTAAAGATGATATTATTATTACCCTAACACATGTCCTAATTCTATTGGAATAGTGTCATTCGACCAAAAACAAACATAGGAATAAAATATGACCATTTAGGCCCACTTGGATTAGATTAGGACATTTATTATTAATTTATTTAAAGAAGGGTTAAAATAGTTAAAATCAAAGTTTAATAAGTAAATAATTTTTAATATGGGGTTATACATAAGATAAATTCGACATTAAATATTAATTAGAAGGATAAATATATTTCCTACATAATGGTATTTTATTTGTAATTTTTATACATTAAATAATTTAATTTATTTATGACACAAATATGATGCAGTAATTATCTTTTTAATGATATATTGACATAATTAATGTTATAAACACAAAAATAAATGAAATTTGAGACTTTTTATGAATTAAACTAATTTTATAGGTTAATATGACATGTTAGTATTGATTTAATTACCTTTTTTCGAACTAATAATTCTGTTATGATTTTCACAAAAATCAATTACTATATAGTGTCATAATTGACATAAAATAGTTTTTAAAACAAATATTACATTTGTAATTGTTATTTTATACCTAAATATCTATGGTTCGGCCAAATGACTTAGATAAGGTTATATATATTAATAATAAACAACTTGGGGTTCTTTTGGATGCCTATAGTATGTTTATTAACCTTATAGTATAAGAACACAAGAAGACACGGTAAAAGTAAAATTATTTAACTTAATGTTAAATCTAAATGATAAAGTTAAAATAGGAACCTAAACTTGTCTAAATTCTATTGGATGAGATTATTTCGACCCATCCCCACCTTATCTTCGAAATATATCAATTTGGAGCTATTTAAAACCGAACTTGACTATAATAAAATAATATTTTTAGTTTTCCCAAAGGTGCCCCTCTCCTCCTTTATAAAAGGGAACCTCTTCCCCCTCTTCCTCACACCACATTGAGCCTTCAAGATCGACCAAACCCTGCCAATTCCTCCTCTCCACTTCCCTATAGACATCCTAGAGGTCCTGGTCTTCTTCAAAGTCCAATTTTAGTGCCCTAAAAGAAGGCCTCAAAGAAGCACTTCAAAGAAGAGGTAATGTCCGTTACCGATTCTTTCATCTTTATTTCTTCTTCCACTTCTTCTTCTTAAGTTTTTTCATAATGAAGTAATAACATCAGTATCAATCATATAATGATATTTTATTATAAGTATGAAACAACCCTATTTCACCATCTATCCATCCTACGGAAAAAGAAATCACCGCGCGTGCGTACATACGGAATACCGTCTCCACGTTGTGGTGTAATCTATTTTCCTCCACCACCTTACTTGGATGGGTATAATGGTGTAAATAATGATTTTCTATGACTATTATAAATTGATACTGATTCTGAAATAGTATACATACACTCCAATACAATTCCACGATCATAGGAACGATATCATCACTCGTGCGTACGTACGGAATACCGTCTCCACGATGTGATGTGACTCGTTCTACATGATCTTCATTTCATAATGATTATATAAATGAATTTAATGAATGAATATGATATATATTACACTAATACCATTCTGGAAATGAGGTATCTATAACCTAAATATAAGAATAATAATTTATTCGACAAAACACGCATAAGAACAAAAAGTTATAAACACCCGAATAACAAGTAGCAATGAATCATTACTACTAAGAAGCTAATAAAATGACCATATATGATATCATAAAAATAATTATGATTCTGGAATAAGTCAATAACATTATTTAAATCATTATACAAGAGGTTCGGACACTTACGAGGCAAATCGGACCTAAGGTAAGGGAAATATCACAATCTCATTTTTATCTGAGATTGTTTATACTTTGAAAGTTACTGGGGTGTATTTTATCATCCACATACATGTTTCCTCAATATGTAATATTATTTCCATCCACCTACAATTTTTTAAAACCTATTTTACCCTTTGGAAAGTTTTTAGTAAAATATATCAAAGGAATCTTTTGTCATTTTTCATACGAGGTACTTTTTGACTTTTCTGACAAAAGTACGAGAAGAATGTTTTTTATAACTTATACGGCATGAATGGATTTTTAAAAAATTATTTCCAAGAAGCTTCCTTTACAAATTTTCACGTTTATTTTTAATCAACTTCTTTTAAAATTGTATTACATGTTAAGAAAACAAAATGTTTTTGAAGTAGAAAGGATATTTTCCTCAAGAATGGAGTTCAAGTGATTTATCAAAATTATTTTCCATCTAAGATAATATAGGGTTCTGTTTATATCCCTATTATTACATTGATATGAATATGTTGTGATGGATATATTTTTATGAATTCCTTTATCTTATATGAATTGTTTTATGATGTCATGATGTTTAACATTCCCATTTTAATTACATGGGTTATGCAATGATTTTGTGGCACACATAAGAATGGTATCATTATGAGATGGGTGGGACCTATATCTCCCTCCAATGCATTGGGTAAAGATTTTATATCTCATGAGATAGACATGGCTGGAACGGTAGGTTATACCGGTTCAGTGAAACAGGACTGAAACGAGGGTGACTCGGTTCAGAAAGGGACTTTGTCCACTAAGATAGTCTTGGCAATGAGTCTTGACTAAAAATAAATGATTCTCTCTGATTATGAGTGTATGCCACAAAGTTTTATGTTTTAAGTTATGATTATTGTGATAACATTTCACTTCCATGATTCACCCCATGTTATGAAATTATGATCTCTTTTGCAGGTTATGATTTCCAAAAGTTATGTGCTTATGTATACGATGTGATTGATATTTCTTTTGTTTACCCTTATTGAGCATTTGAGCTCACCCTTTTGTATGTTTTCTTTCCCCAGGTCAGGAAGAAGGTTATTAAGTAAGATATGCCAAAAAGGGACTATAGACATGATGAAATAAATGGGAGACAGTCTAGATGCTTTATGAACCAGTTGTTTATGGTTCCCAGTTTCTAAAGACACTATACCTATACGGTCCTTTCGTGGTTTTGTTATATGTTGTAATATGTATGCTTCAATTTTTAAGTATTAACAATGTATGTAAAGTATGGGTCATTATAGTTGGTATCAGAGGAAAGGTATAGTCAACCTTTGGAAACTAGGATGTGAAAGCCTTAGTAAGAACCCTAAGGATAAGTCTAAGCATAGAACACAATATTAGTGTTTTAGAAATGGCCATGAATAACCTAGGAAAAGACCTTAAGTGTGAAATTTTATTCTTCATTATGTGGTTTTCCTATTATAATTAGTGTTGCTCACACTATTCTTCTTGGTTTTAGTCAATGGCTGGAACCTGAAGGAACCCTGTTAATACGGAATGCGACGGGCAATGCAATGATTGTCCCCCTGAGAAACCAAACGTTATGGGAGATGGAATGCACTATCTTGTAGCCATGCTCACTCAACTTTATCAAGATATGAATCATGCAGGAATTCCAAACGAGCAAAGGACGGAGAAACATTTTGTTGAATCCTTCATGAGGCAACGTCCACCTTCTTTCAGCGGGTCTACTGATCCATTAGTTGCTGAACAATGGATTAGTACTACTGAAAAGATATTTTCAGTTCTTCAATGTTCTGAACATGATAAAGTCATCCTAGCAGTGTATCGTTTGTAAGGATATGCTGATCAATGGTGGAGTCTTATTAAGAATATGAGGCAAAGGGATGAAATTGAGTCCATGGAATGGGACGAGTTCAAGAACTTATTTTTCAATAAGTATTTCCCTCATATTCTCCGAACAAAGCTGGAGAAAGGGTTTCTTGAACTGAAGCAAAAGGATGATGAATCTGTTGGTACCTATGAAGAAAATTTTACAAGACTAGCAAGGAATGCTTCTGGTATTATTATCCAACCTGAGAGTAAGATCGATCGATTCTTTAGTGGCTTAAAACCAAGTCCTCGAAGGGCGTTAGCCATAAGGGACTTCAATAGCTACGAGGAAATCATTCGATGTGCTCTCAAAGTCGAGATGGAGATTGGAGTAACCCATCAGTCATATTGGTTTGATAAGAAGAGGAAAATGGAATTCAATGGAAAATCTAAAGAGCACACTAAAAAGAAGATCAGCTTTCTCTTATGCTCAAAGTGTGGAATGAAACATGGAGGGAGTTGTCTTAAAGGGACAAGTAAATGTTTCAAATGTGGAAAGGAATGTCATCAGGCATTTGAATGCCGTGATGATGGGAAGAAGATGTATAACGATGCAAACAAATGAAGGGATACAGAGAATGAACCTACTACACTTCAATGTTTCAAGTGCAAGGATATGGGACATTATGACAATAAATGCCCTATTCCAAGGGTTGATGATGATGGTCAACGTCAACAAACTATTAAGGATAAAGAAAAAGGAAATTCACATGCAATTTCTATCAGCGATGTGGAGTAAGATAACAATGTGGTGAAAGGTACACTTACCATCCACTATAAAGTAGAAAATGTTTTATTTGATTCTGGATCCAGCCACTCTTTTATTTCTGAAGAATTTTCTAAGGGTATCACCGTATTACCTCAACAATTAGATGTTGAGTTAGCTGGGACAACACCTAATGGCACAACAGTCGCATCAATAGTTTATAATTCTTCTCTGATCGAAGTTTGTGAGAAAGTGCTTCCTGAAAATCTTGTGATCCTTCCTATAGTGGAATTTGATGCGATTCTTGTCATGGATTGGATTTCTTTATATGGAGATGATATCAATTACCAAATAAGTGAAGTCACATTTCATATTCCAGATCAATCTATGATCGTCTATCAATGCAAGGATGAAAATAACCTTCTAGTGGAAATTTCATCCATTTTATGGGTATTGATTCAACTAAATGAAGGTTATCTATCTCATATGGTTGGTGGGAAAATCACGATTAAGAATATGCCCATTGTACGAGAGTTTGATGATGTCTTTCCGGAAGAATTACCGGGTCTTCCACCGAATCGTGAAGTTGAGTTTTCAATAGAACTCGTACCGGGTGCTTTGCCTATTTCAAGGACACCTTATAGAATGGCCCCAATTGAGTTGCAGGAATTGAAGAAGAAACTCCAAGAGAATCTTGATAAGGGATTCATACGCCCTAGTGAGTCACCTTGGGGAGCACCTGTTCTATTTGTTAAGAATAAAGATGGATCAATGAGACTCTGCATTGATTATCGAGAACTTAACAAGATCACTATCAAGAAAAAATATCCTCTCCCACGCATTGATGACTTATTTGACCAACTACGAGGAGCACAATACTTTTCCAAGATTGATCTTCGTTCAGGGTATCATCAATTAAGGGTTAAAAGGGAGGATATACCAATGACGACTTTCCGTACAAGGTATGGACAATATGAATTTATAGTGATGCCATTTGGTCTTACTAATTCCCCTGCTATCTTCATGGATCTGATGAATATAGTCTTTAGAGACTATCTTGATCAATTTGTGGTAGACTTTATAGACGATATTCTTGTATATTCAAAGAGCAAGGAAGAACATGAAGATCACTTGAGAATTATATTTAAGACCCTGAGAAAGGAGAAGTTTTATGCCAAATTTACCAAGTGTGAATTTTGGCTTCAAAAAGTTTCATTTTTGGGTCACATAATCTCAAAAGAGTGGATATCTGTGGATCCAAAAAAAAACAGAGTTTATCGAAAGATGGTCAAGACCAACAACAGTAACTGAGATCCGAAGTTTTCTTGGTTTGGTTGGATATTATCGACGTTTTGTGAAATATTTTTCACGATTATCTAATCCACTCACCAAGTTGACTCAGAAAGGAGTTAAGTTTGTCTGGATGGAAGAATGTGAAGAGAATTTCATGGAGTTGAAAAGAAGGATATCCAGTGCACCTGTGCTCACATTTCCTTGTAGTGGAGAAAGGTTTGTGATCTATAGTGATGCATCCAAGAAGGGATTGGGGTGTGTTCTTATGCAAAATGATATGGTGATAGCTTATGCCTCACGACAGTTGAAAATCCATGAGCAAAATTACCCAACACATGATTTGGAGTTAGCTGCGGTAATATTTTCATTAATGACTTGGAGGAATTACCTTTATGGTGAAAGGTTTAATATTTATATTGATCATAAAAGTTTAAAGTATATTTTCACACAAAAGGAGATGAATATGCGCCAAAGAAGATGGTTGGAGCTGATTAAGGATAGTGACTGCTCAATCCATTACCACCCTGGGAAAGCAAACAAGGTGGGAGATGAATTATGTCGATAATACTATGCTAGTTTATCCATGATGAGGATCACAAAATATCCAATATTTATGGATTTACAAAGGATGGATCTTGGAATTATAATGGAAGGGGAAAAATCTTATCTTTCTCAAATGAAATTTCAACCATCTACACATGTGAAGATTAATGAGGCACAGAAAGAACATGTCGAGTTACAAAAGAAGGTGAGAAACGTTCCTGAATTCAACCTTGATTTTGATGGGATAATAATGTTCAGGAATCAGGTTTGTGTTCCTCCCATCCCCGAATTAAAGAAGGAGCTGCTGGATGAGGCTCATAGTTCTTCATTCTCTATTCATACTGGAAGCACGAATATGTATATGGACCTGAAAGAGTACTTCTGGTGGGATTGAATGAAAAGAGATGTTGCTGAATATGTCTCTCTATGCTTGGTTTGTCAACAAGTTAAAGTTGAGAGACATAAGTCTAAGGGGATGTTACAACCATTACCCATACCCGAATGGAAATGGGAAAACATCACTATGGACATTGTCACAGGACTTCCTAAAACATCCAAAGGCAATAATGCTATCTGGGTCATAGTTGATCGTCTTACAAAGTCTGCACACTTCATTTCTATTAGAGAGGACTTCTATCTGGATTAGTTTGCCAGGATATATGTAAAGGAAGTGGTAAGATTGCATGGAGTATCAATTTCTATTATATCTGATCGGGATCCGAGATTTACCTCGAAGTTCTGGCGAAGTCTTCAGCATACTCTGGATACAGAGTTGAGTTTCAGCACTTCTTATCATCCTCAGACAGACGGTCAGTCTGAGAGAACAATTCAAACCCTATAAGATATGTTGAGATCTTGGTTTATGGATTTCAAAGGTGGTTGTGATCAACACCTACCTTTGGTGGAATTTTCTTATAATAATAGCTTTCACTCCATATTTAGATGGCTCCTTATGAAGCTCTCTATGGAAAGAAATGTAGGACTCCAACTTGCTGGGATGAAGTTGGGGAAAGAAAGCTATTAGGACCTGATCTCGTTGATGAAATGGCAGAAAAGGTCAGATCTATTCAACAACACATAAGAGCAGCTCAGAGTCGACATAAAATTTATGCCGACAACCGAAGAAAAGACCTAGAGTTTGATGTGGGTGATAAAGTGTTCTTACGAATATCTCCCTGGAAGAGGGTTATGAGATTTGGAAAGAAGGGGAAGTTGATCCCTAGATATATCGGTCCTTTCGAAATACTGGATCGTGTTGGGAAGGTAGCTTACCGATTGGCGCTTCCACCGAATCTCTATCATGTTCACGATGTGTTCCATGTATCTCTCCTGAGAAATTACATACCTGATCCTTCACATGTACACAGCTCAGAAGTTGTACCGCTGAAGCAAGATCTTTCTTATGAAGAACAACCGATAGAGATTCTGGATCATAGTGAAAAAGGCCTATGAAACAAGACCACTTGATTGGTGAAAGTTTTATGGAGGAACCACCAATTAGAAGAAGCTACATGGGAGCTTGGGGATATGATGAGGGAGAGGTATCCTCATCTGTTTGTTACAAAGTGACAAATTTCGAGGGAGAAATTTATTTTAAGGGGGGTAGAATGTAACACCCGAGACTTTTATGTTATATAAATCATCAGAAGAATATTTTTCTACACAACACTTTCTTGGCTTGCTTTACACGAAATCGCGACCTTCCTCGATAGCTTGCGTCGTACGCAATACCGAGTTTCACTAAACAACGATATGCTATTAAAATATTATTAATACTAGCCGTTATGAATAGTAATAACCACTTTTTGAAATTTTATAAATTTTATTTTTCAAAATGGACTTCATTTTTGGATACGGAATATCGAAATTAGCCTAGGGTGAAATTTTGGTATTTTTATGAAAACTTTCAATTTTTGATGAATAGTGAAACCACTAAGTGGTCGTTAAAAAAACTGAATTTTTCATAAAACTTAATTTTACTGCTTCTTTGAGTGGAATTTCAAAAATCCGAGAGACACGGTTGATGTCAGTAAGTAAAATGTGCTTCAATGAGATGAAAATAATTTTCTGGTGAATAGTAACTTTTTACTGTTTTTACCACGGTTAAAAGTAAATAGGGTAATTAAGGGTAAAGATGATATTATTATTACCCTAACACATGTCCTAATTCTATTGGACAAGTGTAATTCGACCAAAAACAATCTTGGGAATAAAATATGACCATTTAGGCCCACTTGGATTAGATTAGGACATTTATTATTAATTTATTTAAAGAGGTGTTAAAATAGTTAAAATCAATGTTTAATAAGTAAATAATTTTTAATATGGGGTTATACATAAGATAAATTCGACTATAAATATTCATTAGAAAGATACAAAGATTTCCTACTTAATGGTATTTTATTTGTAATTTGTAGACATTAAATAATTTAATTTATTTATGACACAAAGATGATGGAGTAATTATCTTATTAATGAAATATTGACATAATTAATGTTATAAACACCAAAATAAATGTAATTTGAGACTTTTTATGAATTACACTAATTTTAATGGTTAATATGACATGTTAGTATTGATTTAATTAACTTTTTTCGAACTAATCATTCTCTAATGATTTTCACAAAAATCAATTACTAAATAGTGTCGAAATCGACATAAAATAGTTTTTAAACAAAAATATTATATTAGTAATTGTTATTTTATTCCTAAAAATATAAGGTTCGGCCAAATGACTTAGATAAGGTTATATATATTAATAATAAACAACTTGGGGTTCTTTTGGCTGCTTATAGTAAGTTTATTAACCTTATATTATAAGAACACAAGAAGACGCGGTAAAAGTAAAATTTTTTAACTTAATGTTAAATCTAAATGATAAAGTTAAAATAGGAACCTAAACTTGTCTAAATTCTATTGGATGAGATTATTTAGACCCATCCAAACCTTAGTTTCGAAATATATCAATTTGGAGCTATTTAAAACCGAACATGACTTTATAATAAAATAATATTTTTAGTTTTCCCAAAGGTGCCCCTCTCCTTTATAAAAGGGAAACTCCTCCCCCTCTTCCTCACACCATGTTGAGCCTTCAATATCGTCCAACCCCTGCCAATTCCTCCTATCATCTTCCCTAGAGACATTCTAGAGGTCCTGGTCTTCTTCAAAGAACAATTTTAGTGCCCTAAAAGAAGGTCTCAAAGAAGCACTTCAAAGAAGATGTAATGTCTGTTACCGATTCTTTCATCTTTATTTATTCTTCCACTTATTCTTATTTAGTTGTTTAATTATGAAGTAATAACATCAGTATCACTAATATACTAATATGTTATTATAATTATGAAACAACCCTATTTCACCATCTATCCATCCTACGGAAAATGAAATCACCGCATGTGCGTATGTACGGAATACCGTCTCCATGCCGTGGTGTAATCTATTTTACACCACCACCTTACATGGATGGGTATAATGGTGTAAATAATTAATTTATATGACTATTATAAAGTGATACTGATTCTTAAATAGTATACATACACTCCAATACAATTCCATGATCATAGGAACGATATCAACACTCGTGCGTACGTACGGAATACCGTCTCCACGATGTGATGCGACTCGTTCTACATGATCTTCATTTCATAATGATTATATAAATGAATTGAATGAATGAATATGATATATATTACACTAATAACATTCTGTAAATGAGATATCTATAACCTAAATATAAGAATAAAGATTTATTCGACAAAACACGCATAAGAAGAAAAAGTTATAAACACCCGAATAACAAGTAGCAATGAACTATTACTACTAAGAAGATAAGAAAATGACCATATATGATATCATAAAAATAAGTATGATTCTGGAATAAGTAAATAACATTATTTAAATCATTATACAGGAGGTTCAGACACTTACGAGGCAAATCGGACCTAAGGTAAGGGAAATATCACAGTCTCATTTTTTTCCGAGATTGTTTATACTTTGAAAGTTATTGGGGTGTATTTTATCATCCACATCCATGTTTCCTCAATATGTAATATTATTTCCATCCACCTAAAATTGTTTATAACCGATTTTACCCTTTGGTAAGTTTTTAGTAAAAGATATCAAAGGAATCTTTTGTCATTTTTCGTACGAGGTACTTTTTGAATTTTCTGACAAAAGTATGAGAAGAATGATTTTTTTAACTTATACTGCATGAATGGAATTTTAAAACATTATTTCCAAGAATCTTCCTTTAAAAATTTTCATGTTTATTTTTAATCAACTTATTTAAAAATTGTATGACATGTTAAGAAAGGAAAATGTTTTTGAAGTAGAAAGGATATTTTCCTCAAGAATGGAGTTCAAGTGTTTTATCAAAATTATTTTCCATCTATGATAATATAGGGTTCTGTTTATATCCCTATTATTACATTGATATGATTATGTTGTGATGGATATATTTTTATGAATTCCTTTATCTTATATGAATTGTTTTATGATGTCATGATGTTTAAGATTCCCATTTTTATTACATGGGTTATGAATTGATTTTGTGGCACACATAAGAATGGTATCATTATGAGATGGGTGGGACCTATATCTCCCTCCAATGCATTGGGTAAAGATTTTATATCTCATGAGATAGACATGACTGGAATGGTAGGTTATACCGGTTCAGTGAAACAGGACTGAAACGAGGGTGACTCGCTTCAGAAAGGGACTTTGTCCACTAAGATAGTATTGGAAATGAGTCTTGACTAACAAGAAATGATTATCTATGATTATGTGTGTATGCCACAAAGTTTCATGTTTTACGTTATGATTATTGTGATTACATTTCACTGCCATGATTCACCCCATATTATGAAATTATGATCTCTTTTGCAGGTTAAGATTTCCAAAAGTTATGTGCTTATGTATACGATGTGATTGATATTTCTTTTGTTTACCCTTATTGAGCATTTGAGCTCACCCTTTTGTATGTTTTCTTTCCCCAGGTCAGGAAGAAGGTTATTAAGTAAGATATGTCAAAAAGGGACTATAGACATGATGAAATAAATGGGAGACAGCCTAGATTCTTTATGAACCAGTTGTTTATGTTTCCCAATTTCTAAAGACATTATACCTATACGGTCCTTTCATGGTTTTGTTATATGTTGTAATAAGTATGCTTTAATTTTAAAGTATTAACAATGTATGTAAAGTATGGGTCATTATAGAGAGTAAAATCAATAGGGTTTATTTGAAAATTACCATATAATTCCCTCCAGTTGAAATTCAAGCATAAATAGTCCGGGGTAAATTGATATTGGAGAATAAATCCTTACTTATTTGGATATTTCTTAATATTATTTTCCATGAAGTAAAAAAACAAAATTAAATAATAAATACCATGAATATAAATATATTGGGCATATAACTTATCAAATGATAAATATATACACCTCATAAAAGTAGATTGTTGTATAACATAACATGTATTACAGAGAAGAAAATTTGAGATGGGAAACACTTACAATGATCATAAGGTTGAAGTGAGAATTAATAAATAAATTAAATATTTGATTCAAATTTATATACCCATAAAAAAAGTTAAAATACAACATAATATAATTAAAATTAATTAAACACATTATCATAGAATATCAACGGTAATGAAGATGTGATATAACATAATGAAAAGAAATTGAGTTATGAAATTCTTTAACACCTGGTAATTTTAAATTAAAAAATATATGGATGAAACAATTTAAATTAAAACATAAAATGAAATTTTGTATAAATGATTCATTATATGATATAAAAAAATGGAATTATATACATCATATAAATGAAATTAGGTATATGACATTAAAATATGCCTCAACGAATGTAAATTGAGATGAATCCCCCCACCTCAAGTCAAGAATTACCATGTATGTCCTCTAAATACATTATTAAAATATTATATATGAAAATTTATTTAATATTTTTTATATTTTTAATTCCTTATAATTAAAAAATTTATATTATTTATTTTAATTTCACATTTAAATAAATAATCAAGTAATTCCAGATCGTGAGTTTTGATGACGTTCAATTTATTATTTGAAAACTACTTCAGTGTGTTGATCGAGGCCAAATAGGTAATTTTTTAATTATCTACATAATAAGATTCGTGAAATAATAATTATTTTTATAAATGAATTATTCTTTTAAACTAATCTATGAAAAATTGTAATGAATAAATAACTGCATTACATTCATTGAGATGGTAGGTTGTATGTACACATGAGTTAAGTTAGCATGTTTCAATGGTCAATATGGAAAGATGTTATGTATCTATTTAAATTTTACATAATTATAATAATATCCTAAATATAATATTATTTATTTAAATACACTTCTATATATCATCAGTTTTATGTGGTGATGAAATGTTTTTCACATTCCTATATGGAGGCGGTAGTCCCCATGTATGCATGAACATCATGTTAACTTTTCAGTTCGTAGAAATGTAATAAATAAAATGATATATTAATATAAATAATGAAATTTTTTTCAGGAATATACAAATTATTTAATATATATCACATATATTTATTAAACTTTTCATTATTACCATCCATGTAATGCATTAGGGAACGATGAATCACATCACTGTGTGAGGTGGCAGTTCATCGTAAACACGAGTGACATAATCATATCCCACAATGAATGGAAAGTAAAATGGTATAAGTGGTATCATAAATCAAGAATTATAATTATAATAAAAATATAATATATATACCTTAAAACCATAATCATTAAAATCTGTTAGAATATGTGATATTAAATGAATCTCATTAGTTTGTGACGTGGTAGTCCGTCATTCACAAAAATGATGGTTTTATTTCCAATTTTATGGATGAGTAGGTGGATTTAGGTTACAAAAAATAAAATAAAAACAAAATATTATATGGTATATTATATATTAAGTATATCAACATTATTGAATAATATTTTAACGATGATGATGAAGAAATAATATAAAAATGCTCAGCCAAGCGCAATTCCGATTCATCAGACAACCTCCTTCAATTAGCACCAAAATCATTATTAGTAGGAATTTATGATCAAAACATATGATATTGATAACTTTGGTGGAATAAAATAATGAATTTGGGTAGGTATTGGCTGATTTAATAGTCATTTAATATGTGAATATGTTAAGAGATGGGTGGCCTTTTATAGGTGAGGTGTGTTGTACACTTGTAATTTTGGAAAAGAAAAAGGTGTACCCATATTTTTCAAATAAAAATAGGATCCATAATTGGACTATTATAGATACGTATACATGATAAGATGAAAATATTCCGATAAAATTGAATTTAGTGTAGTTTTTAGTTCATTTTAAGCATTGTCATTTTAGTTTAACCACCCTGTAAAATCATTATCACCATAACTGTAATAAAGGTTTTTTACTGTTTTCACTGTTCATTAAAACAAAAAAAACTTGAAATTGTTAGATAATATAAATTATTCTGATTAAAAATATTTTACCCATTATACTAATTTATTTTCACAATTTTTAACAATTTAATTTAAAAATAAAACACACGGACATGACCAAAGAGGTTTTTTTTCACAAAATGTTTTTTCCAAGAAAAAATGATTTCATATTAACTCAATGACATGTAATAACAATTTTACTGATTTAAATTAATATTTATTGATATCTAATTTATAAATTAATTTAAATAATTTTTCATTAGGGGTTTTTTAATTAATTAAAATTGTGTAATATTATGCACATTAAAACAGTTTTAGAAAAACACAATTTAAGCCAAAAAATAAACATATACTAATATCTTTTATAAAGATCATTAAAATGTAATTAATTTTATTACATAAAACTAAATAATACTTATGTTACATTAAATAAAATTCATAAGTATAATTTCTCTATTATATTAAATAATTTATTGGAACGAAATGGATGTTTTAAAAAAAATTAGTATTTTTCACTATTCATTAAAAATCAACATTCTCCCAAAAAATATTAAAATTTTACCCAAATTTATTTCCAATATTATTATATAAACAATTAGGTTAATTATATCAAATTAAAATTAAAAAATTTCTGAAATGTAATTATTATATTTTTTTAAAAAAAGTAGTAAAAAATCTTTTTTATGAAAACATTTTTTTGATGAAAAAAAACAACTTTACTAATTATTGATTTCTTATTTAGTAATAATTTATCAATAAATTTATATTATGATGAAAATTAATATATATAATTATTAATTTAGGTAATAATATTAATAACCACCAATTCAATGGGTAGGTTACTGCTGTCCTAATAAATGTAATATTATTTCAGGGTTCGTTTAAGCTCAATGTTATGTGCCTTGTACACTATCGACTATAAATTAATTTTTTAAAATATTATGCTATTAGATTAGAACAATAAAAAGATATTATTTAAATAAACATGAAAATTTTCATCATATTTTATATAAATTATCATTTTTTTCAAAGTCCTTTTAGAACATATAAAGACCATGTAGTATTTGAATTGAATATATTATAACATATTTTATTACAAGAAGTCTCATATCCTAAATCATTATTTATTTAAGATGGATTTATCACATGAGATAAATAATCGATATAAATACAATGTTCATATGAAACCTATAGACTCCTGTAAATGAATATAAAATTATATATAATATTATTTATCGATCAATACATATATAAAAAACTAGTTATTTGTTATACTGTTATTTTAGTATTTGAAAAAATATAATCACATAGATTATCAAGATAACATTTTTAAAAGAATGAAAGATATCATATTTGAATTATCTATTTCGTAATAATAATAAAAAATATTAATATTCAATGAGATTAAGAAAATAGTTAAGATTGCAGGTATATTGGAAAAAATGAATGCTTCAACAAAAATAACCCAAATTTTCAAATTTTATAAAACATTTAGAGAACATATTTAATAACTAAAAGAATATTAATGGGAAATGATATTTAAAAAATAAATAACCTTTTGATTAATTGTATTTCATCCATCCCGCATCATATAAAACTCACTCACAAAAATTTTGTGAGATTTTCCAATTATATTTAATCTCGTTTTTATAAATCATGTGAGATGAAAATGAAGTTAAACACAGAAAAATCATCTGACTTAAAGGATGATATATTATATGACTGTTGGAAATTTTATTTTTTTCTAGAGTCACATGAAATGATACAAGAAGACAATGTAACATATTATTTGCCAACATTCATAATTTTTTATCTCCTTTTCAAAATTTAATCAACCCCACACATTATAGTATTATGCTGATCATGTATAGGTTTGAAAATGGATAAGGACCCTATTTAATTATGTAAAATAAAATAGAAAAAAATAATTAATAAGATGGAACCCACCCACACAGCTTATACATACATTTTACAAGGAACCCTAGTTCCCCGAATCACAAATAATATGCTCTCATAGGCCCACACCCAGGGTTGAAGATCAACTAAGATCCTGTTAAAATATGTTCAAAATTCTATACCTTTATTTTTGAGGATTTATTTCTTCATAATAATCAACTTCATCTACAACAGACCTCCAATTTCATGAGAGTTTGTGTGTGGTGTAAAGAAGAAATGATGTTTGGGTTCTTTTATTAAAATGGTTAATGGTTTAATAACCACTAACTAAAAACTGTGGATAAAAGTATATTCTATCAAAAAAAATTAATTTCTAATATATACAAAATTTTCAAATTCATTATTATCACTGATAAATGACATATTTTTTTAGTGGTAGAAATGTGCTCAAAATTTTAGTATTTCTCAGCACTTATGATTTACAACTACTAAAATAATTCTTTATTATTGATTAATCTTCCACTGAAAAAATTGGAAAATTATTATTAAAAATGAAAAATAAATAATATTAATTATATAAATAACAAAATTATTTAAAATGAAATATATTAACTATTTTAATTTAAAAAATATTAAAAATATAAATTTAAACGAATTAATTATATAAATTACAAACATATTTGAAATATTTAGGATTACTAAATAAATATGTATAGGTAAATTTTTTAAAAAATAAAAAATTATGAAAATATTTAAAATTAATAAATTTTAAAAACTAATAAATAATTTTGAATAAATGAATATTAAAATTAATATTTTTTTGAATAAATAAAAATATATATTATAAAAGTGACCTTCATGAATTATTATGATAACTTAAAGTCACATAAAAATGAATAAAATGAATAAATAAAAAATTGAAATTATATAAATAAAACAATTATGATAGAGCAATGTCAATTTTTGGTGTGGGTGTTTGTTGGATGGATTTTCTTGTAGTGTTCATGTGGTTTGAGGAATAAAATAATTAAACTTTGGGACTTTCCTAGGTCACATGGTTTTTTCCCACAATTGAACTAACTATATAGCCTATGTGAGTATCCTATGTAGCTCGTTAAAGAACCAATCTGCACAGTTATGACACTGTTTGGTAAATCATACAGTTAAACCATATAACACACTCAAGGAGGGGAATTTTATCCATTTTGGGTACTTTTTAATAGGGGTTTCATCCCGTAGGTTCCCCAAGACCTCGGTGCCGGTCCCAAGCTTCTCTACCTCTACCAAGCTCCCCCAATATGGATATATGATGGTTTATTGGAAAATTTCTTCCTATGAAATCATTAATCTCCATCTCATTATTTTTCTTATTTCTCTATTATAATTATATTGGTTCTCTCTTGATCAAACTATAGGTTCAATGTTGGTTTGTGTGTGTTTTTTTATTATGTTTTAAGGTGTGAGGTTGGTATTTAGGCCCAAGCTCTTCCCTCTTCTGAATTTTTTATCATCTTCACACACCATTGAGGAAAGTGTTTACATAAATTTACATTATCAAAGAAGATATTTGATACTAGAAACTTTATGAATGGATTTTAGTTGTTTTTAAATTCTTATGGTTGGATAGAATTAATTTTTTAAGGAATTCTACGATGATTGTTTGAGGAAAAAGGGTGTTTTGAAGGTTTTGTAAGAATATGATTCTATGTGGTCATGGAATATGTATTCTAATAGATTGATAAGATACCAAATGTCCTTTCAAAATGGACTTAGATGTTTTAAAATAATGTTAGGCCCTATTAGAACTTTGATAAAATCTAGTGGCTTGTGAAATTGTGTGTTGTATGGATTTTTTGACTCTATGTATTTTTTGTTTATGTGAGAACTTTATTGATTGGATTTTATTACCTTTGTGTTTTATTTATTGAACAATAAACATTCTTATAGATGTCTATATATATGTCATTTTAATTTGTGCATGTCTATATATGTACGAGTTGTATATATAGACCTATTAATGAAAATAAAAAGAAAATTCCAAATTATATCCCCTTTTTAAAACATTGTTGTCTTCAAATGGTTTCTCAGTTTTCAAATATCTTCCAAAAGTAGTTTTATGTTGTGTTTTTAATTTTTTCCCTAGAGGCCCATTCAAAAAAAATTAACTGTATGTTTTCTAAGAAATTCTAAGAGGCCCTTTTAGTATTTTAGGAAGTGGTGTTTTCTAAAACATATTTGAATTCCCATTTGGACCCTTGAAAAAAATTGGATGATTACCTCAGTTTTTGGAAATGGTTATAGATGAAAGATTTTTACCCAAAAAATGATTTTGAATTTTGAAAGTTGTGGAACATTTAGTACATTTGGATGTTACTTTGGAAAGTGTTTCCAAAATCTTAAGAATTATGAAACTTGATTAGTACCATTAAAATGTTTTCTATGTGATGAGAAGCCCTATGATACTCTTATATTATGAAAAGGTATTTTATTGATATTTTCATGGATTTGGAAAGGCTTGTACATTGTAATCCGTGGGTTATGGTTAATATCAATCTTGTTACAAGCACTTATTTTTTCCCCTATACTTTTATCATGGGATCATAGACATCGTATATATAGTCAAGAGATTTTTACTTTTTTGTTCCTAATGATACATACTGAATCCCCCTAGTAGAATAATGACAAGAGAGGGTGGTTCTTGTAGTGTTAGGGTAGTGGAGTAACCAAATTGGTGACAGACTATGGGCTACATCTTATGCTAAATGATGGATCCAAATTGAGTATATCTTGTATTTACTATAGATATGTTTAATATATACTTGGGATTATATAAATTGATGTTTTTTAAGGGTTTGTGTCACTTCTTATTCTTACTTTATTTTCTTTATTCTGTTTTCTATTATTGTTTCTAAATATTATTTGTGTATTTTTTAGATACACCAATTTTCTTGTATTTAGTTCTGAAATCCCTTGTTTACAAATTGAACTAGGTTTTACTTCTAAACATTGTATAGGTCTTAAAATTCATATTTTGACAGGGGAATCTTTTTTTAATTAAATTAATAACTTTTTTGTTTCTAAATGATGATTTTGGAAGAATATGTGTTTGGTTATTTGAGTGCTATGAACCTATTTCTTTACATGCATTTTTATAGTTGTGTTTGTGGACTATTTTGATAAATGAATTGAATGGAATCTATGCATCTTACCTAATATGTTTTTGTATGATCACACTGAATTATTCAACAACAAATCTATATATTATAATTTTTTATTAGGTTTAGTTTTTATTTTATCTGATATTATCTCATGGTGTAGTTTGGTTATTGAGGATGGATGGAGGGAAAGGGGTCACATAAATCACATTTCAGTTTATAGTTTCATTTAAGTTTTCAATTTGTATCTTGTATTTAGATCATATTTTAGATCTATTTCTATTATTTTATTTGTGTTCAAATATATCTAAATTCAAGTTATGTTGTGAACTCTGTTTCTTTTATGTTTGTTATTATTGGGTGAATGTTTCCCCAAAAATTTATCTTGTGATTCCATGATACCTATCATTATCTCATGGGGATCAATTAATCCCATTAATAAATTTCATAAGCTATTTTTTTATGGCCAAGGGATTATCTAGGATGGTTTTTGAAAAAATTGTATCATATAAGACCTTATTATTTTGTGTGTTAGGTAGACTATATATAGGATTTTAGGAGATATAGGGAAAGGTGGGGGAAGATCATCATTAAATATTACTTCTTTTGAGGCCTGTGCTACCATGGTTTATAGTGATTTTATTATTAAATTCATATTTTTGGGTATATGGTGTTGCTTTATTGTTTGGTTTGATGGGTTTGTGCATTTTGGTGATGAAAATTAGGGATAAATTACATCATGTGGGGAAAATTCCTAGCATAGTGAACCTTGTGGATCCTGAGTTCAGAGTTCAATATGATCTTTGTTGTGATTCATGCTTATCACATGGTATAATAAATCATGTTTCCAGTACATTCATTATAATAAATGTACTATTTAATGGGATTAGTGTAAGTAATGTTAATGGGTTAATTTTCATTGGTGTGAATGGGTTTAAAAAGAAAATATTTTTGGATTTTAAAATTGGTAAAGAGGGATTATTTTCTAATGATTTTTTTCTTTCTAAAGAAAGAGTGAAACATATTATTTTACATTTATTACAGTTGATCTCGAAATGAATTTCATGCTGGAAGATGTTTAGGTGGGATGTTGGGTTTGGGAATGGTTTCAGTACATAAAATAGTTTTTTTAAGTTGTTATTTTTATTTGAAATGGTTTTGATATAATCTAGTTCTAAACATGGAATAAAAGCGTTGGATTTAGAGAGATATTTGTTGGCACAATATTTTATAATTTTTAATTCATGGAATTTTAATTTTTCGTAAATTTTTTTCATTTTGTGAGTTTTGATTATGATTTATTTTTATGTTGATTTGGTTTTGATTTTTATGTTATTTAGAGTTTTCAACCACAAAAAGGTCCCAATGGTGACTAAGGAGTCTGTTCCAGTTGTTTAATGTGCCAAATAACATAGGAGAGTGGTGATGTTTAGTTCTTCTAAATCATTTCATTTTTAAATGGTGATCATGGTATTCTATAGGATGTGGATTATCTGGAGTAAATTGAATGTAATTTAAATCCCTTGGACACTCTAGAAGCATTGATGGTGTGAGATGTGTATGGTTTGTTTGAGGGACCCTATTTAGAAAAATTTAAGGTGACTGATCCTCCCTAATTAAATGTTGTGATTAAATGGTAAATCATTAAGACCATAATTATTCAACGGATGTTCCCATAGGATGTGCAAGTGAATAAATTGGAAAAGTTCATAGATATCTATAAATTTAAGTTGATGGTGAAGTGGTATGTTGACCAATTTTGGGAGTTTGTTGTCTATTCATTGTAAATTTTGAGGATTGATATATTAAAATATTATCTCTTTGTGTGGGTTATTCATCTAGTGATCAAGGATCGATTCCTTTCATCTCAGTTGATCTTGTTGATGAAATTTGTGGATGAGTAATTTTTAGCGGTGTTGATTTGTAAAGGAAATCCTATATAGGTTGGAAGCCTGATATCTCATGGTGATGACTGGGGTTACCCATATTTTAAGGAGTGAGAAATAAATAAACCTATTTTTTGGGACACATAATTAGTTCCTACTTCCCATTGAAAGGACCACTCACTCGTGTGCTTAACGTGTGGTTAGTTTGGGAATTCTATGTCATCATGTCACAATACTCCAAATACATTCCATTGATGTAGTCTACTGTGATATATTCATAAATTCTATGAGGTGGGACCTTGGTAGATTAAATATAATTCCATTCCAAATCTATATCCTAGTATTAGTTTGTCTATGTGTTTTTCATGTAACCCTTTTTAAATATTTCCCTTTTTTCTTGTCCTCTTATAATTTACCTATTCATTTCTACTTTAGTTTTTATTTATGTCTTAGATCTGTGTATCACATTTGGTGACTAATTATCTTATACTAATTTATAGTGGAATGTTTTTTGAGGAACGTGTGAATCATTGTTTGATCTGGTGTTATGGTTGAGTTTATTTAGTTGCGTCTTTCTCCCATTGAAATTTTGTACCAGGTTGTTTATTCCTAAATGGTAGGGAGATCCAAAATGAATTTCTTTACTATTTCATTATAAGATGGTTAAGTGTGACTCATTTAGTTAATTTGGAACAATATATTTTATGGTTTTATAACATCAATGTTTTTATCTAATAGTTTTTTTCATTGGGTGAATCATTACTGTTATGTTTGTGATAACCATCTAGGTTATTTATATTGAAAAAAGTGGCATGGAGGTAGAATTTGGACACACTATTAAAAATTTTATGTTTGCGTGTTTTTTAGATGTCTTGACCACTCGAGATCCTGGATTGTTAGGATGAAAAGGGTAATTTTTAGTAATTTTTCAAGACTATAGTATTCGGGCACACAATACAACTAATTGTGAAACCTAAGTGTGTGGCTCATGTATCTCTTTAGAGATGTGATTTTTACAGTTACAGAACGATCTGGTAAATAATATAACAAAATAAAAGAAGGGTATTCTTGTACCTTATCCTCCTTTTTAGTTCGGGATTCCCCCCATGGGTTTTGAACCATAAAACCCATGACCCATGACCCTCTATTAGTCTTCTCTACCTCTCATAATATCCTCCATTGTGGATTTATATTATTTTTTTGGTGGATTTATTATTGGGAAATCTTTCTTATCCCTCTCCTTCCTTCTTCTATTTTTTATCAATTCTTATTAGAATGGTTTTGTCTTCTCCCAACCTAGGGTGAGAATTGGATTATATGGGTTTTTTATTTTTATGTTAGGGTTTTCAGTTTGTCTTTTGGGTTTAGTTCTTCACTCTTCCGAAGATTCCATCATATTTTCACACCATTAAGGTATTTTTTTCCATCGATTTCATTTTAATTACATTCTAGGTGATTATTAAGCATTTTTAAGTGGATTCTAATTTTTTTTTTCATTTTTAATTTTGGTTAAAATGATTTTTAAGGCTTTCTATGTTAGCGGTTAGACAAAAAAAGGGGGTTTCAAAGGATTTGAAGGAATATGCATATGTGTTTTCATGGTACATATTTGCATGGAATTTGAAAAAATTACAAGTTTCCTTTATAATGGATTTGTTTGTTCTATATGGATTTTTTTAATTGTTTGAGCATTAGAAAAATAGGGTGGCTCATGAAATTGTGCATTTTTTGGGTTTTTGGCCTCTTAAGGGATTTAGTGCTTTGCTGAGAACTATTATGCTTGGATATGATGCTCCATCTGTTAATTTGATTAATCCATTGACATTATTATAGATTTAAATAAATATTTTAGTGTGATGTGTGAATTTTCAAATGTTTAAGGGGTGTACATATAGTCTTTTGTATGGATATAAATGAAGAATTCCATAGAATTTCAAATATAAAAAACCATGTTTTCTTTAAATTAATTATTGGTTCTCAAATGTCTTCCAAATGTGGTATTATGTGGTTTTTTATAAGGTTTTAATTTGGAGGGTCATTTGAATATTAGGAATTGTGTGATTAATTAGAAATTATTTATAGGACACCTGGGCATTTTGGGAAGTTTTGTTTTATAAAACATGATGAAAGGCCCATTTGGAACATTGAAAATGCATTTGTATGATTATTTGGGTTTTTCAGAAATAGTTTTGAATGAAAGAAGTTTTCTATAAAACCTAAATAAACTAAAATAATAACATTTTATTCAATAGTTTGTGTTAAACATTACATTTAGTTTATCTTTTTTTATAATAAACAATGAGTTCCTTCAATAGATTGAATTAGATGCATGAATGAGTTTTACCTAACAATAATATACAATTAATATTTTTATTTATAATGAATATTATCTCCTTTAAATTAATGAGAGGTTATAAATATGATTAAATAAATTATAAAAATATAATATTCAATTCATTCATTACAAAAAAAATATAAAAAAAATATAAAAACAAATTAAATATAAATTATATTTTTGTATAGAAAAAAAAATTTATGCACCAAAGGAATTTTATATTATAAATTTAATTAATTACTATAAGGTTATGATAAAAATTAAATTTATATATTTCCTATAAAATAAATATTTTTATATTTATAAAATATATTTCATAGGCATAATAAAAGAATAAATCCAATTTTACACATAAAACGATGTATTTTTCTGAAGGAAAATTTATCCCCTTTTAATGACACTTTTTAAAAAATTAAATATTGAAAATTTTATTAAAAAACTGAAAAAAGGAAATTCATTTTTGAAATCATAAAATAAAAATATCTTAGGGTTAATTTTTGGTATTTTTATAATATGTTTCATTTTTGGATGAATTGTAGAAAAATATGAAATTTTAATGGAGAACTGACTTTTCATATATATAATTTATAATGATAAATTATATTATTAACTAGTTTTAATGTTATATTAAATAAATTGTTCATATATTAATCAAATTAAACATATTTTCATATTTTCATATATAAAATATATATATAAACATAGTAAATTTTTTAACATTTTCAGTTTGAAAACCATCATTCCCTTTCTGAATGTGGGAATAATTTTAAATTAATTTCTGCCAATTATGTGAATTGAATTTATAAAAATAGATTTCATATTTAGAATCATTATAATTTCTAATTATTAATTGGTTTAATTTTTTTTACCATAATTATTCATGTAAATAATTAAAATTAATTACAATGATTATGTGAAAAAACAAGATTACTTATTGTTTAAAAAAAGAATATAAAGAGTAAAAATAACCCAAAAAATGTCTAAAAATTGTTGGATTACCACATTTTGACCTTATATATTAAATTCATTGAGATTGTTCCATTATTTTTTGCACAAAATGACCTATTGGGGCCAATTCCATGGCTCCCCATGATCTCCTTCTATAGGAAAGTTGACGGTGACTAGCATTGATTAACAATATCACTAACATAGGAGGCCTTAAACTAAGTACATACATACACAAACACAAACAAAAACATCAGATTTATGAAATTATAAAATGTAAATACAACTGATCAACTATGCATGAATACATTTATATCCAACAAATTGTGTATTACATGAAGTAAATTAGAGTACACATGCCCATATACAATCCCACCACACAATTCTGAAATGAATTCCAACCTGAAAGTAAAGAGACTTCTATCTAGGTACCATCAGAACACACCTTGATCTATCTGATCACACTAAGCACCATCTAGTCCTGGTCTATCAAGGATTCTATCAAAAGAATGATCAACTACATAAGACAAGATAGATGTAGGTAATGCCGGTGCAGAAGTGAGTATTACAGTACTGAGTGGGACAACCAAAATAAAAAATGTATATAAAAAAAGGAAAATTTAGTCATATGTACATTGGTATATGTCTACAACACATATAATAAGAATATACATATATACTCAACAATGACACACAGTCTAAAGGTATGTCACACCATAATATGCCACCCTTGGATTCCAACCAAATGATTCTAGAAAGAACTCATTTAGGAGAACACACTCTAGAGTATGATAACATTGATGACAACCATCCATGAATTAATGATCATCCAGTCTCACCATTATAATTACACACTAAAAATATAAATAGATATTATTTACAAATGAGGATCACATCCAAGGCCACCAGGTTTACCAACAACTAAATTTGTATTGAGGAACTATGTAGAGTATTGACACCCATGTATTATTGGTCACAACGATATTAAAAAATACTTCTAGATTATCAATATAGATAGAGGATCTCACTACATGCCTCATGGAGGGATACCAACACCTCTAACCATGAAGTCCTGCTAAAAGTATCATTTTCCTATGTGGGGTAGGCATTCCATACCGACCCTTATATAAAGGAAAAGGGGAATGAAACCTAATGAATATTAAAATGATAAATAGGACAAGGGATCTAATCCATGTCATAGAAAGTACACGGTGTTTAGAGGGGTTACACATTATTTCCAATGATCCTAAGTCCTACCCTAGCAAATGGGCCATGTCTTATGCCATATCCATGTCCATATTGATGTACACCGAATTTTGTCAACCCATGTACTCTAAAAATGTACCATTACACATTTTATCCATTGTAATGGTTAAAACCTGGTCTATTTAAGTGATTAAAATACTTTCTACAACCCATGTACTCCAACTAGTGTTTGGGTACGCTTCTAGGAACACGTTGAGTTGTCAGGGATATTCCACATGCCATGGGATAGGGGTCACATACCATGTGATAATTAACCTCATCTGAATCCCTATTAAAAAAATGGGGTCCCATATGGAGTTTATCTCTAGCATACAAGCCGTGTAATGTGGAATTTTCAAGAATTCTATATCTATAATCAGTGCTCGTTCCGGTGCCTCCAGCCTTTGATCTAGTGATCTCATTATAGGGAAAATCATGGAATCATCCCATTTTATTCTTCTTTCCATAGAAAAATATGTTTTTCCATTATAACAACCTGAATAATGGATTTATACATCATTATTCATTTCATACCAAGAACACAAAATCATATATCGAATGTTTCCTAATTTTCCCCTACACTCATCATTGAACCATGAATATTTCATTCCAGTCCCAGATCTATGATATCATATTATTGTAGCAAAAATGGGTGTGAAATGATTGATTCACCAATATATGTCAAACCATGAACCAAATAAAAAACACCCATAATTAATGAAGAATTTGGGGAGAAAAAAAATAAAAATTAAGATGAAAAGACATCAGTTGATGTTCATGTTAACATCAATTATTTTCTATGTGAATGAAAATAATGAATCAATAAAGAAATAATTTCTCACTATAAATCCCCAAAAATAAACTCATAATAAAGGATGATCAGTCCCTGAATCAATCATTTCGTTGATCGAATCAGATTTTTCATAAAAATTAAGAACATGGAATGAATCCATCCAAAGTGAACATCAAACCATGATTTGAATTGATCTCTAAAAAAACAATGTGGAATTTTAATTGTTTCCTAGATCCTTATATTTCGTTGTGCATTGATCATCGATCCATGATCCAGTCATTTTTGTTTAGAGAGAAATATTCCAATGCCCCTCTAATGAATATGTTGTTATGTGTATAACACTATGATTTTTTCATAGTATTAAACATAATGACTCATTAGTTGTTGGGTCTATTAAATTGAAATATGATAATTTATTTAATTATTTTATTCATTCTTCCCCCAAAATGACTTTCCCATAAATGACCCACAACAACCATATTTTTGTTCAACCTAGGTTAAATCCCATAGTATGAGCTCAATGGTCCCCTCATATTTATAATTCAATACTCCCTTTGTAATTTATTCCAATTTAGTAGGAAAATTTCTTGCAAGTGATAATTAGTATATTTAACTTATTTCAAAAACAAATTCTGGACACACCGTACCTCAGAATCCCAAGTCATCTCCGCACCTGGTATTGAAAATAATCAATAAAATAATCAAAAATAATACATGGAAAATTTTAATCATTACATCCACCCCATTGAAATTTATGTCCCCAAAAATATAAAACATGGGCTTCACAAATAGATATTGGTACTGAGCACAAAATCTAGACTCCCACTCCTATGTTCTCTGTAGGAGATTCCTATGATAGAACAAGACAATAACTAAAGTAATATTTCTATCATGAAGAATCATATCCTAGTAATTCTTGAATCAGATTGGGTATTAAGTAATGGTTACACCATCTACGATTTCCATCTCTCTCAAGTCAAAAATGTGTTACGGGTCATGCATGTACCTTCTCAGCTACAACACGTGGTTAGAGGTCATGTACCTAGTATTTATATGGTGGTAGAGCTAAGAGGTATGAAACCTTCCCAAATCTACATTATTACTATAAAGGGACAATGAATCATTTAGATAGCTTGTCACCCTGGCCAAACCTCTATAATCCACATCGAGGTGAAACCCATAGGAACACATGGCCTCCTTCCTCAAACACAAAAGGCCTCCATCATCTATTAGAATAATACTTATGATGGATCTGTGAAGTACTCTTCCTCCATTTGAGGATTTTTACCATCTTTATATTATATCTCACCAACTCAAGTACCATGAGTGTCAAATCTATTGGGTCAGTCCATTTAAGTGGTGACCTGCATGGCTGCTCATACAAATACTCAAATTGTGCGATAATGATGATGGAATGGTAACTATTTTTTTGTAGGAAAACTCCACATGTGGTAGCTAATCCTACCAATAATATCTAAAATGTAACATTCAATCTCACAACATGTGCTCTAGATAGTAAATGGTGCACACTATCTAGCCGTCAGTTAGGTGGTGAAATACAACAGTGAAGCATAATTGTGTCCCAAATTTCACCTACAATACCTTCCACATCCGATATGTGAAGTGAGAATCATAATCAGAAAATATCATCAACAGAACTCCATGGAGGTAGAATATATCAAAAATTTAGAGGCATCCCTAGCTCTCTAGTGAACTCTACTCCCAAATAGCTAATAAGTGGGCCAGTTTCTGTTTTCCCATGGCCTGTTTGTTATTGTGTTATTCTTTTTAATTAAAAAAATTGGGCCAGCATGATGAGTCAGTCTAAGATCACCTAGATAGAATTGTGTCCCCAAGAAATATATGGTATTATCATTATTATGTCCATGGATACCCCATTCCACATCTGTTCTACACCTCAAGGGGTTGAGATAAACCTACTAGAACATACTTCCCAACCTTCACATGATGACATGTAAGGTATCAAGAGATAAACTATACAGCTTCTGTCTTCATCCCCAACCATTAAAACTCACATTTAATGTCCGGGTCCATATTTTCCACAACAAGATGTAACATCAAAGGATATTTATGAAACTCACTCAAAACCACCTCCCAAAATTACATTGGCAATATCATGTGTCCTCTAAAAATATCTACATGCTCTGAAAAATCATAAAATTCATAAGGATCAAGTCTTATGGATATATGAGTACATAGGATATCACAATAAGTATCCCTATGTTGTGCCACACTGATTCACTGAAGGGTTGAGGTGGCGATAACCATCGACTGGAGCTAACCTTTTCCATATCCATCCACAAATGATAACTACAATGAGGCCAACTTCCCTGAATCGTCCTTCAGGAACTATGAACTAGACCTCCTACTGAGAGAATCAACTACAATTTTCCCAATCCAATGTTTATCGACAATTTTTATGTCATAATCCTTGAGGAACTCTACAAAAATAATCTTTCTCATGTTAAGATTCGTTTTAGAGAAGACTTACTTGAGACTCTTATGATAACATTTGATGATAAATGGCCCTCCAGTTACGTAGTTTTTTCACATCATAGTGTAAATAATACAACTAATATCTCATGATTGTGGGTCAAATAGGTCTTCTCATGTGCTCTCAGCTAACAAGAACCGTATGAAAAAACATCTTGCCTCTACATGAGAACACAACCAAGAACGGTTCCGGATGCATCCCATAAAACTATACAATCGACATCCTCCCCTATAAATATAATGATTGGAGTGCTCATAAATTTCTTCCTCAATTTATAAAACTCCTATTGGTAATTATATATTCATAAGAATAGATTCCCCTATTGGGTAAAAATTAACATGTACATTTATATCTTAGAGAAATTAGGTATGAATCTATGGTAATATCTTAACAACCCAAGGAATCATTGCACATTCATCATGCTTTAGGGTGGATCCCAAATAACACCACCTTGACTATGGTTAGGTCTACTCCAACCCAGTCTTCTAATATAATGTGTCCAATAATGTGGAATGACTTAATACATACACAAAACATTGGGATCATTCATTATATCTGGTTCTCTTAGAGTATTTACAAAAATATACTTTATTGTCTAACATGCTACTCCTCAGACTCTGAGTATATAAGGATATCTTTGATGAAGACTACCATGAATTGGTCTAAGAATGGGTGAAAGATGTGGTTCCTGAGTTCCATGAAAACTGTTGGGGAATTCGTTATTCCAAATAGAATCACAAAGTACTCATAGTGATAGTAGAAACATTTGAATTTCTTATTTGGTACATCCTCACCTCATACACACAACCAGTGATATCCTGACCAGCTCCCACCCTTACAGAACCATCTCCCCCCCACAAAAGATCAAATAATTCATCCATATTTGGTGTTGAATACTTATTTTAATAGTAACCAAGATTATGCACCAATAGTCCACAAAAAAAATACAATCTCTCATCCACCTTCTTGGTGAAAAAAACGGGCGCTCCCCAGGGTGAAACCCATGGTCAAAGAAATCTCTTCCTCTATAAGTCATCCAACTTCACCCTCATCTCATGATGATCTTTAAGAGACATCCAATATACTGGCATAAATATCATCATTATTTTAGGGTGTAGATAAATGTTCAATTCTATCTCACAATGGGGCGGTAGACCTAAAATATCCTTAGGGAATATGTACTCTTACTCCTCAAAAAATTTATGAAATTGGGAACTTATAACATCCACTGCACGTAGGCTTAGTCTAGAAAACTCATGAGAAATAAACAAAACTATCTTATTAACAATTCCATCCTTGTATTTATGGTCTCCATTTCATTGAAAAACTAGAATCTACTTCTGTCTCTATGAAAAAACAACATGTTATGCCTCAAACATTCAATCTAGGCATGAATAATTGATAAAAAGTCCATGCATATTATGAAATCATAATGACTAATTGTTTCTACAAAAAGAACATTATCGAAGATCCCACCATTAGGAGTCCGGTCACAATATTGAAAAATGTCTATGATCTGAGAGTTTTCTTCAGTTAGTGTCTCTATTTTTGTGGTTAGATCCAAGGGCTCAACCAGAATATGTAGGTCACGAATAAGATATGTGAAAAAAAGGAATGACTAGAAACTTTTTCTATTAGTACTACATCTGGGGTAGAAAAGTTAAAGATCAAACCTCCAATCTTTATCGGAGTATTCGATTCAACAGATTAGATTGCTTTTTGTTATCCCCACCACAGTCCTCTAGCTCATTGAGCCTGGCGTGGACCAAAGTTTGGTGGTGGGGTTAACAATTCAAAGTGTCAACCACCTTCTACTACTCTCCCAACTATCCAACCACATCAGCATTCTTGAGAACCATTCAGGTCCTACCACTTTTTCTGCCTCAACAACCCATCCATTGTTTCATTGTGAGTTATATGATGGGTAAAAGAATCTCGATTAAGATATCCTCTTCCATCACTTAAGAGTCCCCACCTCTATCTGAGATGACCAGACCCATAATGGGATCCCTAAACTACAAATCCTCTATCTTGATCCGTCTACTGAAAAAACCCTCATGTCCAGCTCTCTAGAACATGCGTCGACTCCATGATTCAGAGGTCTCCCCTCCTTTATTCCTTCTATTGGAAACCACTGGCTGTATTTACTAAGGCAAAAAACATTGAACCATTATAGCTCACTCTTACACCCAATCATATGTAGGAATTCAAAGAGGGATATAACTAGATCAAAATTCATTACACATACCTCACTCAAAGGTCCAATACCTAATGATCTAGTCATGGACCATATCCATCATGTGAAAAGAGAAAATGGAAAAACATGATGAATATTCAGCTACATTTTTGCTTCGTATCTGGAGGTGTAGAAGGACATATATATGTACATCCCTTATCATATCCATCAATAAATACACTCAAAAAAGATACTCAAACTCTTTCAATGTATGATTTTTCTTGTAATAAGATTGGTTTAACAAACCCCATCATCATCCTCCTGATCCATGGGGAAGGCTCGTCATTAGGACCACTATATGATCTGTAGTTGTGATTACCAGATATAAAACATGAGTCACCACCTCAAGTCTATCCTAAGATGACTATGGGCTGAGAATACGTTGAAACCTAAGGGGTATCTATCATTGAAACTCATGATGTGTTCTCATCCTATACACCTCATATTGTGGAACTAAAGGTACCACACGCTTACCTATAGGTGGTGGTATACCCATTGCACCAACTAGTGGTAAAATCTCGGGAACAGATCAATGCATTGATGCCTCATCACTAATTTGATCATCCTTGTGAACATGCTGCTAAATCTTAAATAGGAGAAATCCTAAAAGCATCCTAAAATAAAAAAATGTACCATTGTTAATGATTATATATGGGGAGTGGAATTAAGAATGATATAGAAACCACAACACATTCATTTGGGATTCATGTACCATTTTTTCACTACAAAAAATGTTCTCATGTACCGAGTCCAAATGAAGGTGATAAGAGTCCTGGTGTATGGATATGTCAGCCACTAAAACGACATTAGGGTTCATGGCCTAAAATCCATTATTGAAACACTTAACTCTATATCCCCAAACCGATCTCATCGAATTTGGTCCTAAAGTAGAAATGACTCCTCTAAAACAACCCTAAAATGACCCTTCCTAGTGGGAACCATGTTGTGACTTCATAATTCCACCTCTAAAAGGTTAGGGTTGGAGACTAGTACTACGTAAGAATTTCACTATCATGGGAGGACATATCCTGAGTCCTTGTACACATATAGATATCTCCCAACCTATAAAATTATATAATGTAAAAAAATAACCATACATTCATACATATGTATCCCACAGCCAGAGTATGAAAGGAAGTAGAGTAGAGTAAAAAGGTCCAAATACAATCCCACCACAAAAGTATGAAAACAATTATGAAGTGAATGTAATGGGACTGCAGTTTTGGATCCATGGGAACACACCGCAACATGTCTGGTCTTAGTTAGCATCTCCTAGTCCATGACCATTAATTACACTATCTAAAGGTCATTCAACTCAACAAGGCAAGGAAGGTGCGGCTAAATCCAATAGAGGTGTGAGTATAACAATACTGAGTATGACACCCAAAGACCAAAAATCAAATAACAAATGGAAATAATGTCAGATATACATAGGTATATGTCTATAACACATAGAACTATAATATCCTTATATATTCAATAAAGATACCAATTTTAAGGTATGTACCAATTGTAATATGTTATCCTAGGATTCCATCTTAAATATTCAAAATAACACACATTTGGTATAATACACTCCTAATTATCATAAAAATGATGGAATCCACCAAATTTTTAATGCTCATAGGGTTTCTCCATTTTTAGTACATTTTGATGTTTTGAAGAGATACGATGTATAGATGAGGATCACACCCAAGGATATGGGTTTTACCAACAACTCAATCTATATTAACCTACATAGTATTGGGTCAATTCCTATATATTGTTGGTCATGATGATACCATGAAAGCCACCTAGGAAATGAATATGAATAGATGATCTCACTCTAGTCCCCCCAAAGGGATTCCAATGACCCTATCCATGAATTCCTACTGAAAGGATTGTTTTCGAATGTGTGGGAGATGTTTCCATACTAACCCATAGGGAAAGAATAATGGGATTGAGCCATCATGAAACATGATAAAGATATATAGGAAAAGGCCTTGGACCATGTCATTGAAATTACAAGTCCGGTATAATGGTTACCAACCATGTCCCTTGACAATAGGTCATGCCCATGTAAATGACCCACGTCTCAATTTGTGTGCATTCCTATGTAGAAGTACATGATGTATTGGATTCCCTTGTTCTCTACCCATTTACTAGTACATTTCATAGAATTTTTACCAAACTAAGTCATGTCTATATAAGAGATTACAAGGCATGCTCCAAACATTGTACCCCTACCCGTGTCTGTGTACACTCTAAGGTACACACTGATTTTTCAATGAGAGACCACATGTCGTGGGATAGTGTTCAAACAATGTGTGATCCTTAACATTATCCAAAACCCTATTCAATACAAAAGGGATCACACACAACCACTATCTGCAACATAATTACTATGTAACCTGAAATTTCAGAATATTTCTTATCTGAAATCTGTTCTTGTTCCGGGGCGTCTGACCTTCAATATGGGGACCGTGTTGTTGGGAAAATCATGTAATCATTCATCCGAGCCTCACCATATTCAAAAAATATGTTTCATCCCTTTTCTCCAAACATAAAAATTTTTATTCTTCATTATATGTTTTACACAAAATAACACATAATTGGGTATCCAAAGTTGTCGGATCCATCATCTCCCCTGTCATTGAACAATCGTCGAGTCGTGTCAATCCCAAATATATGATATTGAATTATTTTGAAATGTAAATGGTGCACAATAATTTATTCATCAGGAAATGTAAAACCATTATCCAAATGAATAGTTCCCATGATGAGCATATAATCAGGTGAGAAAATCACAAGAATTATCAAGAGGGAAAGATTTTGATTCGTATTAATGTCTACCATCATTCATTTATCTGATAATAACAAAAAATAATAAAAAAATAATTTCTCCCAACAAAAAAACATATATATGATATCAAAATAATAATTTGCATTCAGAATATTATTAAATCACAATGATTGTATGATGAACAAAAAAATTAACAATTAAAAACATACAAAAAAAGGAAATTAATAACTAAAACAATGAAAATAAGGAATGATTTTTAAGAATGTGGTGATAAGATATTATAAAAGGATCATATATGTTATTATAAATATAAATATGGTTCTATTATAAGTTAAAAACTTACATATAACTATTATAAAACTAGCCAAAGAGAGTTCAACCAAAAGTAAACTTGAGGTAATGGATATTAACTCAATTAACATTCAATTGAGTCTTATTTTTTTATGAAGCAATTCAATTTTATGTGGTGTATATACAACCCATTTAAAATGTAATATCATGGATAATTCATTACTCATTTTATTTTAAATTTTATATTTAAATATTTCATGTATGGAGGTTTGAATTGAAAATTACAAAATGGTAAAAGTTGGGAAATCTCACATTCTTTTGTGATTTCTATCATTCTCTAGAAATAATAACTTTATTATAATTATTTCTCATTTTATGTTACATTAATCTTATATACCCATTTTATTGTGTGATGGATATGATCATTTCCTAAACCATGTATCATTTTTATATATGGTGCTTACTTTGAATGTTATTTGTTTAACTGGAGAAATATTGTTAAATCTATATGCATTACTCAATATGAATACTTGGAGATAAGCCACAATTTTAATTAATTAAATTAATCATTAGTTATATGATGAATTATTTTCAGTTAAAGACATAGGTGGATCTTAGTTAATGATATCCCCTCGATGCATCTATAGTCTCATTAGACGAATCTATTTTCTAAATAATATGGGTTTTAACCCAGTAGTTTTAAACAATCATAGAAATATATATTATTGGTAAAGGTGTCATTTACCTTGGAAACATGACATCAAATGACTAGCAATTTAATATATTCATATTTTAGTTATCATTATACACCGTTTTTCCCTATGAAAAAATATATAGATACATTTCATTCTCAACATATTGGTTAAATTATATTTTTTTTAGTTATATACCTTTCCATATTGATTATTAATTATTGATCCATGATATATTCTACAATACTTAACCCTTACTGAGCATTATGGAATAGAATTTTTTTCATTCCCCAAGTAATAGAGAAGATATAATTAAATTAGATATCAAGGATGAATTTTATTATCTTGTTTAGGCCTTATATTTTATTTTCCATTACATATGTAAAATGGGGAAAATCTATATATCTCATTCTACCAAAATACTAAAATAATTATCCTTTTGGGATTCATCATATTGTATCTATTCCAATGTAATAAAGTACAGAATCGGCTCCAGACAACTGGGGTCAAAGACACAGCAGTTGGTATCTGAAAATGTTTAGAAGAAACCTTTGCAACTAGATTTAGAAAAAAATTGATTAAATAACATAACCCTATTATTAAATTTGAGGATAATTAGAGAATAATATTATAAATAAACCATCTCTATGATTCTGACATTAAATTTTCATAAAAGATTCAATTTATATTTGGAATTTCACTTGATTTGGGATTTTTAATTATGTTTTATAAGGATAATATCTACTCTAGTGTATATAAAAATATATAATTAGATCGCTATAGTAGGAATGAGAACCTCACCAATCCATGTGATCTAAAGAGTAAGAATGATTGTGTCTTTTAGGGGTTTATGGAAATATTTTGAAGGGAACTAGTATCCCAAGCATTTTCTTCACATCAATACATAATATCATGTTATAATTATATAGAGACACAATAATCTATGTATTATGGATTCATAATGATACTAAAGGAGAATATGAAAACTAGGAGAACTATCGAGAAATTTTATAAGGGAACAAATTATTTTCCCACATGTGGTAATTGTGGGTAAAAATACTCAAGTACTTTTATAAATGGATTGGGAGTTTTCTAAAAGTGTGGAGAGAAATTACACCATGATTTTTATTGCTAGGGAAAGAAAAAAAGTTTCTAGTTTACAATATTTCAACAGTATAGATATTGGTCACTAAGTAAATAAATTCACCATGAAACAAATGAATATACCTTATAAGAATCTAATGGAGAATGGTCAAGATTATGTTATTACCATAGGCAAATAGGAATTATTAATGTGGTTGTGTTTGGACTCAATAATTATAATATATGATTATTTTATCAATGATATATTGGTTATATAAATTTTAAAATATAAAATTATTTAATGATTGTAATTTTTTGTTAAGGATTTTAATGTGTTTGGTTAATGATACCGATGACCAAGAAAATATATTTTGTGGAAAGTGAATGTTCTTAGAAAACACAATATTATGGTCCATTAATATGTTCTTGATCTTGAGATAATTATGTAGGGATAAAGAGATGATTTATTTGGATTATGTATGTTGGATTTTATGGACTACCTTGGAACGAATTAATGATTTATTGATAATGTGGTTTATTCAATCATCGAAAGATTCTACATCATTTTTTGGATTTAAATAAAAAATCTAATGAACTATGTTTTATATAAGTAATAATGATGAATTCATGTTTTAAAAATGGTTTTATGTTATTTATTTCTCTTACCATATTTCAAGAGAAAATGAAGTATCTATTAACAGGATTGGATTGTGATGATTAATATATACTTAAAGTAGTTAAATGATTAATTTTAAGATTATTTTATAACTTATGTGACCTGATTTATAATTTTTAATATCATAATTTTTTTAGTGTTAGATGTTTACCATTTATTAAATGGTTAATGTTTATCATGGGATGAGGTTTTAAAGATTAATATATTAAAAAACTATATGAATATTTATGCATATAGGATAACTAATTCTAACCTTAACAGTTTGGGAAAATAATTTGAGAGAGACGGAAAGACTTGTCACTATTTTATGGGTCATATGATCCGTTAAAATTGATTTATAATTCACTAGGTATAAAGAACAATTTTTTAAAATTTATTGAATTAAGTAATATATGAATTGGAAATTTATCAATGTAAAACCATAGGATGAAATTATTATTATGAATTAGAAACATATCAACTATATTAGATTATATTATTATTATGAAAAAAAATTCCTCATCTTTAAGAAAAGGATTTTGAAACAAAAAAAATATTTTATAACCATCATTTGTGGTAATATAAATTACCATTTTAACACATCTTGTTTATATAGTTATGGTCGTTAATTTTCTACTTAACATGTTCTCTATTGCTCTCCCTTGGCATTTGAGTGTTTGTATTTTCTTCCATGTCCTTATCATTACATGTCAGAAATTATCTAATACCTAGAATACTACCTAGTTGTTATTATATTTTAAAACCTCCATTTATTTCTTATTAAGTGGATATTTTTTAACACTATTACAGTGTGGGTTTTTAAACAATTGTATTTCCAAATGTACAACCACCGAATAGTGAGATCAAGTTTAAATTGAGAGGAAACAACGTATTAAAGGTGTAGAGAATGTACAAAAACAATTTTCTTAAATTAATAACATTTCATTTGATTTCATATGTTACAAGAAATATTTATTATATCTTAATTTATATGCATTAATGAGTTCCGTCAATAGCATGATTTACATACAAGATCGAGTTTTAATAATCAATAATATACTATTAATATTAATTTTTAAAATGAAAATTATCTCATAGATGATAAATTATTAGTTATAAATATTATTAACAATTTATGAAAATATATTTTTTAATTAATTTTCTACAAATTAATTATAAATGAGTATAAAAAAACATCATTATAAAATAAATGTTTTAATAAAAAACTATTTTTTGGGCACTAAAGGAATATTATATTTTTATATTAAATTAATTACTATTAATGGATTATTTTTATTATAGTTATATATTATATTTTCAAGAATTTTTTTCCATTCATCCAATATAATTTATATGCATAAGATAATAACAAATCCAATTTTACACATAAAACGATGTATTTTTATAAAGGCAGTTTTACCGGCTTTTAATGGACCACTTGTTTTAAACCTATTTTTTTAAAATTTTATAAATTTTATTTAATAAAATAAATATTATTTCTTAAATTATAATCTCAAAACAATCTTCAGGTGAAGTTTTAGTATTTTCATGAGAAGTTTCATTTTTTGATGAATTGTTAAAAATACTAGATTTTAATTAGATGTTGGATTTTAATTTAAATAATTTATAATGTATAATAATATTTTAAATTGGTTTTAAAGTAATATTATACAGACTATACTCAAAATAATAAAATTTATGTCATTTTATTCATTTTTGTTTAGAATTTAGATATAGAAACATAGTAATCATGTGAAAATTTTCTTTTTAAAAACCCATGTTTTCATTAACTCTATGGGATTAATTTTAAATTAATTTTGATAACCATTTGAATTGAATTTTGAAAATTGGAATAAATATTTAAAATTATAATAATTTATATTTTTTAATACGATAATCATAATTTCTGACCATAATTATTTGTGAAAATAAACAAAATTAATAAGAGTGATTAATGTAAAAATGTGTGTACTTAATGACTAATCTACGAATATAAGGTGTAAAAATGACAAAAAAAAAACAACTAAAAAAAATTTATTCTCATATTTATACCTTATACCTCATATTATTGAGTTTGGTCCATTATTGGATCCTTTTATAGGTGAAAATATGGGTTAACTATCTTTTTTTTCAATATACCATCTGTGTCATCTCCCCCACTTTTAAAAGGACACACCATCATTTCTATTATTCGCTCATTTCAATCAATATTAGTTCAGATAATAACTGAAATAATTACTTCACATATCCCATCCCCTAATAACATATGCCTATTTTTTCATAAATTTATCATTTTAAGGTCATAGAGAAAACATAAAGTGGATTCCCGAAGATGAAATAATGTTCTTCTAAAAGCGTTTTTATTTTATTTACTTCTCCACCTCCTTAAATTAAAAATATATAATGATTATATGATAACCTAACTATAATAAAATATACATTTATGTTTCTAGGATAAGGGTGTTACCAATATCATTGCACAAATCCATCAAATGGGTTATCAAATCATCGTTCTTGTGTACGACAGATTACCGCCTTGTGAACAGATGGAATCCGTTTCTCCATTACCACCATTCATGGTGGATAATAATGATTTATTTATAATTTAAATATTATATTTATGATTTAGTTAAGATTTTTTAACTACTATATCTCACACACCTTCATGCTTTCAATTTTGTGGAAATACGATAATGTCGCTCATGTGTACTACGGATTACCCTCTCATGAAGCGATACGATTCCTTCACACTTTCAAAAAAATGAATTATGGATTGGTTTATTAAAATTAATATATATATATGACATAAAAATTATTCCAAAATGATAATATATATATTTTTTAATTTTATTTCCTTCAATATGATATGAATATGGAAACAACGTTCAAGCGTATGTGTGCCCTACCGTCTCCATGAATGATATATTTCATTTACTATAACCCAATTTTTCATATTACTCTAAATATGTATGTAATTTATATATATGATATTATAATAATTTTTTACATTTTAGAGATAATGAAATAATTATCAGTGTAGGAGGAACAAAAAAAATAACAAGTCAATACATACATGAAAAATAAGGTAATTACTACCCAAAAAATGAGCATAATGAAATATTATTAACCAATGGATGATAAGAAGTTATAAAAATGATCATATATGATACATTAAAAAGATAATCTATTATATTATCAATATTTACATGGATCTGGTATAATTTAGTAATATACTTAAAACATTTTACATGCATCTAAATAGCATTCAACGAAAATGAACCTTGAGATAAGGGATTTGGTATCCATTTGAATTCCATTAAGACTTATTGATTTTAATGAACCAATTCAATTTTTTATAGTGAATATATTTCCCCTTTGACTTTTAATATCATTAATAATTCATTATTCATGGAATTTTATGTTTCAATTTGAATTATTTCTTCCAATGGGGACTAACTTGAAAATTACCAAATGGAAAAATTTATTGTTCAACATCACTTTCATTTGCTATTAGTTACAATTTTTTGAAACAATAACTTTATTTTAAAAAAATTTCTTCTTCAATTAATTTTTTATTCTATATAAATATTATTTTATGATGGATATGATCCCACCCTATACCATCTACAATTTCAACATACATTTTTTACTTTGAATGTTACTTGATTAATTGGGGAAATATTGATAAATTTATATCCTTTACTCAATACTGATATTAAGTGATAAGATATATTGTTCATGGAATAAATTGATTATTCAATATATGAGAAATTTTTCATACCTACATACATTTTTGGGATGGGGTTAATTATGTCCCCTTGAGGCATCAGTAGTCTCTTAAGAGGAATTAGTTGGCCAAATCAGATATGTTTTTACCCAGTAGTTTTAAAATTTCATCAGTTATGACATTGATGGTAAAGGTATCATATTCTAAGGAAACATGACATCTAATAATTAAACAATGTCTACATTCAAATTTCATTTATAATCATCCACTATATTTTCACAGTGATAAAATATATGGATGTATTTCATTCTCAATTCATTTATTAATTGGAATGTGTGTTCTGTTGTACACTTTTCCATATTGATTATTCATTATAGATTCACGATAACATTGTCTATAATTAACCCTTAAGGATCATTTGATCTAACCCATATTTTTTTCATTTAACAAGGTTACGAATAAGTGATCTTTGAATGTGTTTTGAAGGATATAAATTATTATAATTTTTATGTATTTTGTTTTCTTTTCCCTTCCCAATGTAAAATGGGTACTTTGTATGTATCTAGTTCTCCAAAAATACTAAACTAATCAGTCCTTTGGGATTAGAATTTTAGCACCCCCATTTGGAGGCATGTAACCCTTATTTAAGTCTTTTTATGTATATAATGTGGATGGGTGGAGTTTGGGAGAGTCTAGATTGGTTTTGTAATGTTTTGGAATCCTTTTTTATGGCCGCACAATTTGAGAATGGTTAGGAGAAACCGAGCAAGTTGAACTGTGCGGGAAGTGGGATACACATAGTTTGAGCACATTAAGGAAAAACTGTGTGAGATGAATCATGCAGGTAGTGGGATATGCATGGTTAGTGCACTATTTTTCAAACTCTGTGGGGTGGGCCATGTGAGGTTCCCCTTTGAGGGAAGAGCAGTCACACGGTTATTGCATGGTTTGTATAACTATGTGAGCTAACATTGCGGCCGTTAAAAACGGGTTTTTAAAATATGAGATTAATTAGGATTTCTTAGAAGTTACCGAAACATTCTCCCGTTAGATCCTCAATTAGTATTTCCTCTTATTAAGGGTTAGGGGTGCTCTCCCACTCATTTAGGAAGAATACCAAAAGGTTTTCTTGGTGTGGTTCATCTAATTGTTCTCCAGTAAGTCTCCTCACATAGTTCTTTGTGGTTTTCCCCAGATATACTCTTCTATCTCTCCCTATCTCTATCGATTTTCTATATCTAAACCCTTTATGTGTATATATATGATTTTTTCCATGGGTGTTGATTTCAAGGACTGTTTATGATAGGGAATGAGATCTAGATGGATTTTAGTGGATCCCTTTTTTGAATTTGGTCAGCGGTTTTTTGTGGGGAAAATTTTCTAGAAAGAAACAGATAGGTGGTTTCCCTATCAACTCCAATTTTTTAGAAATAGATGGATTCTTCCAAATACTTTGGTATTCTTAAATTAATTGGTAGTTTTGATGTTTGAAATTGGTTAGAAATACCTTTGGTAATATTTTGGGGATTTTTGAGGAAAAAGGTGTTTTTTCTATGTAATGTTCTTATCATTGTATTTTAAAAAGGAGATTTTAAAATCCATTAATTTGGGTTGATTTGAGAAAACAGTTTATGGAAATGGTATTGAATGAAGCTTTTGTTTTATTGAAATGTGGTTTTTAATGGAATACAATTTAAGGCTAATTTCAATTAATGGGTGATTTATTGAAGTGGATTGGCATGTGATCGAAATATTTATTTTTCTATTGTTGTGGCCTTATTGTGTTATATGTGTGGTTATTAGATTGTGCATGTTATTTTGTGATTTTAATGATTTTATGTGGGTAGGGAGTACCACTATAAAAATAATATAGAGAGTGGATGGAAGGTCTACCATCAAGGATAGGTTAGAAAGAAGCACCTCTTGATTTGGAAAGTAGTAAACGGGTTCAGATAGGATGTTCCACTGTGTTTCTTGCCATGTTTTGTGATGTTATGATAGATGATAATTGTTCTTCTAATGTTATTGGTTGGTGTGGCTTGTGGAATTATTTTTTATCTTTTTTATGTTGTTCCACTATTTAATGTTTTTATATAACTCTTTCATATAAATGTGCTAATGGTTTTTCCAAGTGGTGTGTGAAGGAAAGTAATTTGGTGAATTATTAATGAGTATTATTACTCACCCATGCATTAGAACATTGGTGCATTTGTAGATGTAGTATTCCATGACCCATGAATCATTAAAACACCTCATTTTGCAAGCGGTTCAACATGATGATTTGGGGATGTTGTGGAGCTTGGAGCATGTATCGTTTGTGTAGAGTTATGGATGGTGTCCTAGTAAATTGGAGTCGTGTTGTTGTGTCTTTTTCTTTGTACTCAGATTTTTTTATTGTTGTGGTTTGTTTGTGTTGGTCTTGTAAATGGTATGGTTGAATTTTTTCATTTGGTTAACATTATGAAATATGTGACTTGGTTGACTTTGTTAACATTCATCATATAACATTGTTGTTTTAGGAATATTTGGTTTGTGGATTTTCTCTTATGGGAATATCATTCCCTAATGTATTCCAAATCCCTCATCATTTATTGTAGCCTTTGGTGACATGGAATCATTGGTTAAATCGAAGTGACGTTCCTCCACCCTCTCTAGCCAATGGTATGGGGATGATGTTACAAGTGTTTTCGGTTTGTTCGGTATTTGGATTTCGAGTGAGAGAAATTGTTCGGTCCATTGGAATTAATTGTTGGTCTTGGTGTTGACATTCATTCTTTCCCAATTCCTTGAGTCGGGATGGATGAAAGTCCTATGATTGTTGGAACATGGAATTTATAGCATAAAATGATGTACCTAACCCATTTAGGATGATCATTATGTTACTTGGGAGTTTGTGCATAAGTGCTTTTGAGACACATATAGGAAATTGAAATCTCTTTGACATGGGTGTAGTCAATGAGGCAAGCATGAAATAAATGGTTGTAATGAATTCCCTCTAGGTTGCATATTTCATTTAGGTATAATGAAATATGGTGTGGTATGAATGTTTATTTTGGAAAATCATAATTGAGTTTCAAAATGGAGGGATTTGAAACTTGGAAACTAGTTGTATTTTGAAATTGAGTTTATTTTCAGAACTTGGTGGATTTTTCATAACAGTGGAACATGGGAAATATGATCTTGTGGAAAGCCTAGTTATGATAGTTTCAATTTATTGAATTTGATAATTGTGTACACTTTCTTGTAAAGGGAGTGGGACTAAAAGTTGTTTTTGTGTAGATAGAAATGGCATCGGGTAGTCATCTTAGAGACCATCCAGAGGATGCGGCTAAAAATGTGGTTTCACCTTGGCCTCATGTGAACTAGAATTCAGTGTAGATTATATTGAAAGCATTCTAATCTATAGAATGTGGAAATAATGTGGATTAACCCAAGAATGTAGAACATGTTGTTAAATTTCAAAGGTAGAATCCTGCAATGTTTAGGGGTGATTCGGAGCCAGAATGTGGTGAAGCATGGATGAACAGAATGAATATGATATTTATTTTCTTTGGAACACTAATATAGATAAAGGGGAATTTATCCACATACATGTTTGATGATCTTGACTTTCATTTTTGGGAGCTATAAGTCCATTATGGGATGGAGCAAAGTGTGACATGGAAGGTTTTTTAGGAATTGATTATCAAACAATTATTTCAACATAGATTAAGAATTAAGTGTAAAATATATTTATTCAGTTTGAAGCATGGGAAATTGGATGTAATGGAATATAAAGTTATGTTTAAGAACATAGTAGAGTTTTCAATTGAGGTGGTTCGTAGTAAATCATTGAAGGCATGACTTTTTTAATATTTTTTGAGGTAAAAAAATAATTCCAAGATAGCAGTTGTATTAATAAATGATTATATAGAAATGGTGAATATATATTAGATGGATGAACAAGATATTTTTGGGGATACTAGAGGGGTAAGTATGTTGGTACCCACAAAGAACAATGATAAATCAAACGTTGGGTTTAAGGGTAAGGGAGAATATTATTTCCTAGGTGGGAGTTTGACTTAGAATATGACTGTAGGATTAGTGGATATTCCTCTAAGGCCACAAAGTATGACAATATGTTTTCAGTGTGGTTTGAAAAGCCATATCAAGCAGGACTTTACAACATAACCTCAAGCATTTCATAATAGTAAGCTGATAGGGAATCTGATGTGTTATTACATGGATTATTCGAGGTCGAGTGTCTATTACACTCTTCAAGGGTTTCAGGCGTCTTATGCCATGACGGGATGTGGGCTGCAACATACCCCTCCTTAGTAGTGAAAAGTGGGTTAGGGTTATTCTCTGAATACCACAACGCCTCAGCAAGGAAATAAATAGGAAAATTTGGAATGAAAGAACTTGTTTGGGGAGGAACTGGCTATGGTGAATGATCAGTCAGGACCACACTCTGTGCATGGTACAGTTCTTTTAATTTCCATGTGGATGAAATATTTATTCGACACTGGTGAATCAAATTCTTTTATTGTTTCTTGCATTCTTGATTTTGTTGGGTCTACATGAAGAAATGATTCTTTCTGTATTAAAATTATAAATTCATTTGGGTCAAAGAGTTCATCAAGGATTCCTCTATAGAGCATGTTTCATAGTTGTGGACAACATTGCATTGATGTGGGATTTTAAGTGCTTGAGATTGATTCTTATGATGTAATCTAGGGAATTGATTTTGGAGTTATGTTTAAGGCCCACATAAATTACTATGCATGAATAGTTATTTTTTGTGATGGAGGATGGTCCTAGACATCTCAATAAGGGGGAAAAGAGTGAAAAGTTGGGTGCAAAAATTTGTTGGCACTATCTATTGGCTCAGTCTTATATCTAATAATATCTTTGTCGTTGGAATCAGTTGAATCCATGGAGAAGAGTGTTCTTTTGGAAGTTGTTGATTAGTTTAGGGACGTATTTCCCAAATAATTATCAGGGTGTCCACCCTTGAGAGAAGTGGAATTTAAGATTTTCCCTTTTCTAGGGACCATTACATTATCACTTTAATCTTATAAAATAGAACCAACATAATTACAGGAGTTAATATTGTGGTTGGAGGAGTTAGAGAACAAAGGGCTCATCCAGCCAAGCATGTCTCCATGTGCAGTGCAGATTTAGTTTTTCAAAATGGAGTACAGAACATTGCAACTCTATGTGGATTATCGTAGACTTAATCAGGTCACCATATAGAACTGATATCCACTTCCACACATTGATGATTTATTTGACCAGTTATGGGGAGCCTACTGGTTCTCCAATATTGACTTGAGGTCATGATATGGTCAATTGTAGTGGTATTTTTTGATGATATACTGGTATATTTGAGTAAAGGGTTAGATCATGAGTAGCACTTGGCAATAGTGTTGGGGATCTTGAGGGATAATCAGTTTTGTGCCAAATTTTCTTTGCATGACTTTTGGATAGAGGAGTGCTGTTTCATTAGCCATGTTATTTCTGGGAGGGGAGTTTCTGTTGATCCTAAAAAATAGAGGTTTTTATCTAATGGAATCATAAAAAGAATGTTTTTTAGATACAGAGAATCCATTATCAAGGTGGGTATTATCGATGTTTTGTTCGTGATTTCTCATGATTAGATTCACCGATCATAGCTTTTACAAGAAATAATATCCAATTTCAATGGGAAAAGTAGTTTCATAAATTATTTAAATAGTTAAAGGGTCACCCATCATAAGCCCTAATTTTGGTTTTTCCTTAAGTAGGGAAAGGGTACGTGGTGTATTGTGGTCCATCGGGATCTGGGTTGGGGTTTATTCTCATGCAAGGGGATCATGTGGTTTCATACAACTCACAACAGTTGAGGTTTCCTAAGAAGAACTACCAAACACCTTATTTGGCATTGGCAGTAGTTGTTCATGATTTAAAAATGTGGCATCATTATCTCTTTGATGAAAAATTTACATTGCATACTGATCACAAGAGCTTAAAGAACATTTTATCATAGAGAGATTTGAATTTAAGGGACATTAGATGGATGGAATATCTTCAGATGTTTTATTTCAACATAATGTAGACACCAGATAAGGGAAATTCAATGGAAGATTCATTAAGTAGTAAATCATATACTCAGGTGGTGAAAAAACAATAGATCAGTTGTGGTTGATGTCGGTCATAGCCGACCTGTGTTTGGAATGTGAGGATTGGGTTAAAAATTCAGTCTTCATTCCAGTTTCCTTGGTTCTTAACAGGGTTGATTTGGTTTAATTGGAAAATGAATCTAACTCTGAGTGTTTGTTGATGAGGTCAAAACTCACTGGAGGGGATACCATTGAAAGCTAGGAACTAAATGATAATTCAGCCATTAGTTTTCATAATTGGATGGTTGAACCAGTGGATTGGCAGGTGTAACTTCTCTAAGATTATCATCATTCCATGTGGGTTGTCAATCCATGAATTCAAAAGATGTATAAGGTGTCGATGGAGTAGTAATGGTGGGTTTATATGAAAAAGGAAGCGGCTGAGTTTGTTTCAAGATGCTTGACTTGTCAGTAGGTCAAGGAATATAATCAGTGTCCAGTAGGAATGTTGAAGTCTTTACCTATCCCAGTGTGAAAATGGGATCAAATATCAAGGTATTCTTTGATGGGTCTCCCATAGAAGGCCTAGATGCATGATTCCATATGGTTAATTGTGGATCGGCTCCCAAATTCATTTCATTTCATCTCAATTTGGGAATCCCATACGTTATAGGATTTGTCCAAAATATATATCCAATATGTAGTAAATAGTCATGGTTTTCCATTTTCGATTGTATTTAATAGAGACCTAAGGTTTACATCTAGTTTTAGGAAATCCTAACAACATGCCCTTGTGACATAGTTAACGATGAGAACATTGTATCATCCTCAGACGGATGGCCAATCCGAGAGGAAGATAGAAACATTGGAGGATATGTTAAGGTCTTGTGTGATGGATTTTGGTATTTCATCAGAGGATCACATAACATTGGTGGAGTTCTCCTATAATAAAAATTATTATTCTTCAATACATATTGATTAGTTTGAGGCATTATATGGAAATCCATGTCATGCGCCACTAGTTTGGGTGGAACAGGTGATAAATGAATAGTTGGATCTATCATTATCCAAGAGACTTTGGATTAAATAATTTTGATTATAGAAATTATGGATATGTCTTAGAGTTGTCAAAAATAATATGCATACCATCGTGAATAATCCTTTTCATTCAAGGTGGGAGATAATGGGTTTTTGAGAATCTATCCTAGGTTGGGACATCATTGATTTGGGAAGCACTATAAGATATCTTTGATGTATGTTGGGCCCTTTGAGATGCATTAGTGAATAAGAGAGGTGGTTTATCAGTTGGAATTGACACTATAGTTTTGTTAGTTGTACAATGTGTTTCATCTATAGTAGTTGAAAAAGAATCAACCAGATCGTAACCATGTGGTTTGTTGGGATCATGTTGAGCTAGAACCAGATGCTTATTTAGTACATGTGATAGTGCAGATTGTGGATAAGTAAGAGAATATCTTCCATGGTAAAAGCATTGGGTTAGTTCATGTTTTTTGGAAGCATTCTCTGATACAATAAGATACTTGGGAGCGGGATAAATAGATGGTTGAGCAATGGCGCAAGCTCTTTCGGGAAAGCAATAGTTCTCTTCTTCTTGAGGATGGAATGTCCAATGGTTGGGGGAATGTAGCACCCTTGATTTGATTTTTGTAACCCTTTTTCAATATTTTTATGTTTATAAAGTGGTTGGTTGGTATTTGGTAGTGTTTTGAATGGTTTTGGAATGTTTTGGAAGCCTTTTTAAAGCCGCACAGTTTGAGCATAGTAAGGAAAAACCATGAGAGATAAACCACGAGGGTAGTGGGATACTCAAGGTAAGTTAACGGTTAAGAAATAATATATGAGATGAGCCATGTGGGCAGTGGAATACACACGGTCTGCACATGGGTTTACTAACAGTGTGGAGTTGGCCATGCGAGGTACCCCTTTCAGGAAGCAGGAGGCAAATAGTAAGCGCACAGTTTGTCTAATCATGTGAGCTAACCATATGGACCATAAAAATGGGTTTCTTAAAATCCATTATTAGTTTGGATTCCCATAAGGACAACCAAAAATTCTCCCAATTTATAATCCATCATGGTTTTCTCTTCTCTGGGATTATGGGTTCTCTCCCTCTCATTTTGGAAGTAAATCAAAGGGGTATCTTGGTGTGGTTGAGACAATTCATCTCTGATAAGTATTCTCACTTAGTTTTTTTGGTTTTCTCTAGATCTACTTTTCCCAATCTATTTATTTTTTATATCTCCACCTATTGTGTGTAGATCAAAGGATTTTTTCTTTGGTTGTTGATTTTATGTCTTTTGAATGAAATGTAATTAGAACTAGAGTGGTTTTAGTGGAGCGATTGTCTGAATTTGGGGTGTGGTTGCCTATGAACCCAAAAGGTATTTGGATTCTCTCTCGACTCCACTTTGTTTGAAAATTAAATCTTGTTCCAATTAATTTGTTCTTCTTACATTAATTTGTGATTTTGTGGTGCGAAATTAGATAGAAATCACTTGGTTAATGTTTTGGGGATTTTTGGGGAAAATGGGGTTTTTTCATAAAATGTTCCTGATGTTGGATTTTAAAATGGATATTTTAAAATTGATTTCCTAGGTTGATTTATGAAATTGGTTGATAAAAAATGTCTTCAATAAATAGGATGTTTAATTGAAATGTGGTTAAGCATGGAAAACGGTTTAAAGGTGATTTCAATAAATGGGTGATTAATTGATGTTGATTGGAAAGTGATGGAAATGGTTATATGCATGTTATTGTGTCCATAGTGTGTTATATGATTGGTTATTGGATGATGCATGTTATATTGGTAATGGAATTATGTGAAGTGGGTGGGAAGTACCACTATAAAAATAGGATTGAGTGTTGACAGAAGGTCCACCATCAAAGATTAGTGAACTTGAAGTACCACTTGATTTGGAAAGTAGTAAACGAGTTTGGACAAGAAGTTCCACTGTGTATGTTTCCTTGTTGTGTGTTTCTATGAAAGTTGAAAATTGTTTTTCTAAAGTGAGAGGTTGAAGTGGCTTGTGGAATTGTTTTTTGGATTATTGTACGTTTTTCTTCTATTTAATGTTTTTACATAAACTGTTTTAAATAAATGTGCATATGTTTTTATCCTATTGGAATTTGTAGGGATTTAATTTGGGACAATCCTACTATGTATTATTAATCACCCTTACTTTGGAAATAGGTTAGTTTTGTATATGTTTTATTCTAGGAAATGGGTAAGAGTAACATATCTCATTATTCTAGAAGTTCGGCTTAATGATTTGGGGATGTTGTGGATCTTGGAGCATGGAGTATGGTGTGCATCTATAGATGGTGTCCTAGTTCTTTGGATTCATGTTGTTTAGTCTTCTGCTTTGTACCCTAATAGTGGTATTTTTGTGGTTTGGTTGTATTCGTGTTGGTAATGGTATGGATGTGTTTGGTCATTTGTTTAACACTTGTTAATATGTGGTTTGGGTCACCTTGTTAACATGCATCATATAGATTTGTTGGTATCGAAAACATTGGTTGGTTTATTTGACCCTAAGTGAAAATCATTCCCTAATGTTTTCTTGAAGGCAGTAGATTTTATTACCTACCATTGGCTCCTTAAGAATATCTCTTAAGGCCAAGTAACATTCCTCTTCCCTCTCATGCCAATGGTATGAGGTAGGATGTTACAAGTGATATCTGCTTGTTCCGTCCTTGGCCTTCTATTGATTGTAGTTGTTCAGCCCATTGGCAATGATTGTTGGTCTGGGTGTTGATATTCCTTCTTGTCTTATTCCTTGAGTCGGGATGGTAACAAGGCATTGGATTATCGGAACATGGAATATGTAGAATTAAAGGATGTAGCTAACCCTTTTATGCTAAACTTCATGTTACTAGGGAGTCAGGAACATATGTGTTTTGGAGACACATATAGGAAATAGAACTCTCATTGTCATTGGTGTATCCAATGAGGTGATCATGACGTGCAGGGTAGAAATGACATCCCACTAGGTTTCATATTTAATTGGGGTATAATGATTTGTGGTGTGGTATTAATGTGTGGATTTCAGAAAAACATAATTGGGTTTCAAAATGGAAGGATTTGAAACATGGAAACTTGTGGTATTTTGAAAAAGAGGTTATTTTCAGTAAGTGGTGGATTTTTTAGAATTGTGAATCTTGGGAAATGTGAACATGTGGAAGGCCTAGTTGTGATAGTTACAATGTGTGGAATTTGAAAACTATATACACTTTCTTCTTAAGGGAGTGGGACCAATGGTTGTTTTTTTGTTGATAGAAATTGCACAGGGTAGGCAACAGAGACACTAACTAGGGGAAGCTAATGATAATGTGGTTTCACCTAAGCCTTAGGTGAACCAACATCTAGTGAATAGTATAATGCATGCTTTCCACGTTGTGGAATGTGGGAATAAGGAGGACAAACCAAGGTAAGGTGGTCATGCTGTTTAGTTTCAAATGAGTATTCCACCAATGTATAGGTGCGATTAGGAGAACAAAAGGGTTGAAGTGTGGCTAAATAGAATGAATTGGATATTTGATTTCATGGAAACACTTGCAGAGATAAAGGTGATGATAGCCACGTACATGTTGGATGATCTTTCCCTTCATTGGTGGGAGTATGAAATCCAAGATGGGAGAGACACAAGTGTGACATGGGGGGTTTTTTAGGATTTTTTATCAAACAATTCTACCATCATACAATTAGAATTCAACGTACAACAGATTTCATCAGTTTGAAGTCAGGGAACTAGTCAGTAATTGAATATATGGGTATGTTTGTAAACATTATGTAGTTTGAACCAGAGGTGGTGGTAGTACATCATTGAAGGAACAAATTTTTGATGCTTTGTTGAGGATGTAAATTTCTTCCAAGGTAGATGTTCTCTTTATAAATGAATACCCAGAAATGGTTAATAGAGCTATGGTTGCTGAGCTGGATCTTTTGAGGGAGACATGCAGGATAATTATGTTGTTACTCATGGGGAATAGTTGGAACTCAAATGCTAGGTTAAGGATGAATAGGGACACTTATTTCATGGGTTGGGGTACAGCTCAGAATTTGATGGCATGATTGGTGAATTTCATCCAAAGCCTCAAAGTAAGTGGGGATTTTTGTTTGTGGTTATACTGGCCATATCAAGTAGGATTTTATGGAACAATCTTGAGAATTTTATAATTATAATAAGATGGGTAATTTGCAGTTTTAATGTCAGACTACTTTGAGTTTGGGTGTCCGTGACACTCCTATGGGATCGTAGCAGTCTTATGCCTAGATGTTACGGGTGTAACACCCCAAGATTTCATAGTGTGTTATTTCTTCAAAATAATTCAATAACTTGCACTACACGTAAAACCGAGTTCAATCACACCTTGAATTACAAAAAAAAGCCATTAAAAGAGGTCATGAATAGTATTAACTAAATTTTAAACTTTATATAATCCTTATAATTTTAGAATCCATATTATGAGTTTCTTAGTCATAATGCAAGAACAGATTCATTTTCAGTATTGCACTTTTATCAACTTTTAATAGTGAAAACTTTTTAAATACAATATTTTAAACTTTTTGACTAAATGGAGACATCAAAAAAATTTAAAATGAAACATCCCAAGATTCCACGGTATGCTTTCCTTTGAATAAAACAGTAGCGTGTGTTGTACGCAACTTCGAGTTTTAACACACACCACAACCGATCAAACTAGCCGTTATGAATGGTAATACCTACTTTTTAAAATTATATATATTTTATATTTCAAAATGGACTTCATTTTTGGATTCGGAATATCTAATTTATCCTAAGGTGAAATTTTGGTACTTTTCGGATAACTTTCATATTTTGATGAATAGTGAAAATTACTAAATTTTAATTAAAAACAACTTTTTTAATCAAAATAATTAATAGTGATAAATTATGAATTTTAGTAGTTTTAAAGTATATTTAGAATATATTTTTACCATTTAATATAATTTTGGTCATTGGACATAATTTTACAATTAAACCGAACATAAACAAGTGTCAATCTTTTGATAGTTATTATCTCTTAAAAACACGCTTTTTGTTTTGACAGCGGGAATTAATTTTAAATTAATTTCTACCACTTTTGTGTTTTGAATTTAGGAAAATGGATTCCATATTTTGAAACAGGATGTTCAAATTTTGTAAATAGGTAACTTTTATTTTTAGACATTTTGAATAATTACTGCGGTAAATATTTTATTTACCATGGTTAAGGGTAAATCCGGTAAATAAGGGTTAAAAAATAATATTATAATAATACTAAATTACCCTAAAACGTGTCTTAAACCTATTGTTTGATACATGGTCTACCATGGGCATCTTTGGGTCGATTTTTGGACCCCATGGATCCACTTGTAAGTGATAATGACACTTTATTTTAATTAAGTTAAAATGAATACAAAAATGACACAAGCATATATCTTTTAGAAAAACAATTTTTACATAGGGTTATATATATTGGATTTTAGATTATAAATATTAATTAGAAATATAAAAAGATTTCCTACATAATGATATTTTATTTATAATTTTTAGACATTAAATAATTTATTTTATTTATGACACAATGATGATGCAGTAATTACTATAATAGTGAAAAATTAAAATAATTGATATTATAAATACCCAAATAAATATAATATGAAACTTTTAATGAATTAAACTAATTTTCTAGGATAATATGATATATTAGGATTGATTTAATTGACTTTTTTCGAAGTAATCAATCTTTTATGAGTTTCACAAAAATCAACTATTGAATAGTGTCAAAATTGACATAAAAGAGTTCTTAAAACAAATATTATATTATTAATTGATATTAAATTCCTAAAAATCTAAGGCTCGTCCAAGAGACCTATATCATGATAGGTTCATCATTAATGGACCACTTGGGGGTCTCTTGGATGTATATAGTAAGTTTATTAACCATATTATATAAAAATACAAAGAGACATTGTAAAAGTGAAACTAATTAACTTAGAGTTAATACTTAAAGATAAGGTTAATATAAGTACCCAAACCTGTCTAAATTCTATTGGTTGAGTGGTTTTCGACCTATCCCTACCTTAACCTTTGAATAGTAAACTTTGGAGCCATTAGAAACTGAATATGAATTTATTATAAATTAATATTTCTAGCTTTTCCAAAGGTGCCCCTCACCCCTCTTATAAAAATGCACTCTTCCTTCTCATTTCATCACACCTTCAAAGCCTTTTGGTTCGGAAAAACTGTGCCCAAATACTCTTCCAACGTCCCTCACTACAACCTAGAGTCCTTAGTTTGATCAGAAAGCCAACCTAAGGAGCCCTTTTGATCAAATCAAAAGGAAGAAACTGAAGAAGAGGTAATGTTTTCACTACCCCTTTTTAAGTTCCTTTCTTCTTCCACTTCCTCTTTCTTTGTTATTACCATTAAAAAATAATAAGTCCAGTATCATATATATACTGTGATGTTATTATAAATATGGTACAACCATATTCGGTATTCTATCCATCCTTTGAATAACATGTCACCATACGTGCGTACGTACGGCTTACCGTCTCCACGTCGTGGTGTAATTGTTATTCAATATATTATTATTTGGATGGGTATAATAATGATGTGTAACTCATGTAAATAATAAATATAACATGATAATGATTCTGTACATATTATATAAAATCCAATTATATATTATTTTAATATCAAAAGAATGATATTGTCGCTCGTGCGTATGTACGGACTACCGTCTCCACGAACGCGATGAGATTCACTGTCCATCATATCCATTCAAGTATAATTATAATTTGATGATTTAAAAACAGTATCTAAGTACTTGATATCATTATGGATATGAATAATATACATCCCATTAATAACGAATATGGCTCACATAAAAATGAATATAAAGTAAAATGAATCCGTTAACACCCGAAATAATGATAATTCTAAGATATTATTAACAAATCAATGTTAAAATATCATATCTGATATCATATTAAATTAAATGATTCTTGTATTATTCAATAACAATTATTTCACCATTATACAGGAGGTAAACCTACCATCGACCAAGGAAAAAGTACAAGTAATGGATTTTCTTATCTCACTTTCAATTCCGTGAGATTTCCATTGTTCGCCACTAAATTATTGAAAGTGGTGTATTGTGTACTGCCATTTGATATATATTATCATGATTATATTTATATTCATTTTATTCTGTAAATCATTTGGTAGTTATTAACTTTTGGCCATACGACTCAGTTGATTAACGTGGTAAGGAGTTTCTTATCTCGCTCTTAATTTCGTGAGTATTCCATTGTTCACCACTTAATTATTACATGTGGTGTATGTGTACTGCCCAGGATTGTATTCATTGTGTAATATAAATTAATTTATGGGTATTTACATAGTCATGGTATGATCCTTATTTCATGGTTGTTTGTTTCGTAAGTTACCAAATCGATAAGGGAATTTGAGATTTCAATTTCCACTCATTCAGCTTTACGCATATTTCATTGATTATATTACTCCAAGATTATGTGTGGAATCACTATTCATTTGATTATGTCATAATTTCCACTCCCCTTCCTTTGGATATACTTTTGATACACATAATCACTCCATTTATAATTCTCAAGTCATTAATATGAATTTGATAAGAGTAATTTTAACTCTTTCACCATTTGTTGAGTTAAACATCCAATTCGTTGGTGTTGTTTCTACAAGAATATGTGTGAATATCCTTTGATTGTTTTACAGTGAATATTAAATCATATTTAGTGTATTTATTTTTTTTCACACATAATTATGTCGTTGATTTATCCTTAACCTAAGGATATGGCCTTTATGAGAGATTTTATCTCAATTTACATTCAACTGAGACTTCTTTGTTGATATACACCAAATCACTTTTATGTGGTGTATATAATGTACTTTGACATAGTATATCATGAATCCCTTTATTCTCATGATATTACAAATTTTTGATTACTTCAAATATTTGTATTCATGTGTCTCTCTTTTGGTTAGAATCTCTAACCAAAATATCATTTTAAAATGTTTTAAAGACTTATTCTTCTATATCTTGCTCATTAATGTCCATGTTTTAAAAATGGTTTTAAGGATTTATTTATATGGACATTAAAGTTTTAAAATTAAAACTCCTTTTAAAAGTTTCAAAGTGGTATGGGACACTTTGATTCAAAAAAATCTATTTTTAAATGTATTCTTGACAAATAGTGTGACTTTTAAATGATTTCAAGAAAAGGGGGATATTTCCCTCAAATAGTTTTGATGATTATTTTCATCTATGTCAACATCCTTCATTATTCCTGATTGAGGTTAATGTGATACAATACAATCTTCCATATTGTATCAAATGAGTTATGTTTGACTGTGGATGTTCTATTTTTATACCATTCATGGTTTGTGGTTAAAGTATTGACATTTCGTGTGCTAGTTTTAATACGAATGTTTATTTTATGTTTAAACCTATTCATATGAGGAATGAAATGGACTTAATAAGTGACGGGTGGAGCCCGCTATAGATCCTCGATGCATCGGTAGGTCTCATGAGACAAACTGGTGTCTTGGCACAAGGCCTTGGCAAAATCTTATTTGTAGTCTTGGCACGAGGCCTTGGATATGTGGTTATGATAGTCTGGCATTATGCATTCCATCATTATGAAAGTGGTTATTGATATTGCATGTGATCATTCGACTAGTAGAATATCAATGTGAGTAAGTAAATTACATTATTTCATTTTACCTTTTCCATTTTATGCTGAAGTTCAAGTTTAAAAGGCTTTTGTTTTAGTTATAAATTGCCTTAAGTGTTTATGCTTATTTATGAAAGCTTCTGCTATAATGTTATCCTTACTGAGCATCTGAGCTCACCCCTTTCAATGTTTTATTTTTTCCCAGGATTATGAAGAAGTAATTTATGAATGACCTGCAGGGATAGTATGAGTGGATATGAAGACAAGATGTTTTTTTATGATGTAACGTAAAATTTATGGATGTATCTAGTTATTCCAAGGCTACTAAACTAATCGGTCTTTCAAGACTTGATCTTTCTCGTGATCATGCCAATGTTATGTAATAATTCACCGAATCTAGGTAATTAGGGTCGGGGCGTTACAGTTGGTATCAGAGGAAGTTTAGTACAAACCTTGGTAGCTAGATTTAGATAAACTCTGATTAGAGCACGTAGACCTAAGATGAACTATGAGGATTAGTATAAAAGAACATCCTAGAATTTTGGTATTGTGGAGATTTTGTGAGTTTTCCGAGCAATACATCCCTGTCTGGATACGAGCAGGTAGAGGCGGCTCTGGCACATATGTACCTAGGGGTAAAACCCGAAAACACCGCTTTGAGCTAGACTCGAACGGGAACTGGTGCACGACAACCGGCCTTGCTGCACTCTTAGTTACGACACTTCCGGGGGATATGCTTAGGATAATTTACATTTTCTTTACAAACCGATTTAAGTAATATATACATAAGATGAGAGTAAATGACCTTGGTTAATCCTAATATGTTTCAAATTGAGAATATGGTGACATTTTAATCTCTAAATTATTTTACGACTACTATTACTCACACAATGCTTTATGGTTTTAGTCAATGGCTGGATTCCAAGGAAGTCATAGTGACTTTGAGAATGATGTACAAGGTGGGAACGGTGGTGGCAAAGAGCAACAAAATGGAATGTTGATAGGTGTAAAAGATATCGTCTTTATGCCAAATCAATTTTCCAAAAATATGATCAACAACATATATATTAACCAACTCCCAGACTCAACAAGGAAGAGAATGGTGATAAATGATAAGATCTCCAGCAATGGAGTCCATGGAGAAAAGAAACCTCAATTTTCATCATGCAGGAAATGTGGAAAGAGACACCCAGGAAAGTGTCTCAATGAGACAACGAAATGTTTTACGTGCGGGAAGGAAGGACATAAAGTGGAGAATTGCTGAAGAAAAATGAAGAGTACTATGGAAGAAGATAAAAATGGACCCAAGAGTCCATTTACAGTCATTTTCCGTAAATGTAGGGGACCTGGCCATTACCCGAATGAATGTCCTATTCTATAGAATATTTTCTTGGTCAAAGAAGAAGCTATGTGGAAATAAATGGTTGGAGAAAAATTTAAAAAGTATTACACTCCTTGTTGATGGGTTTACTTTGGAATAATTTTCTCTTGTATTTGTAACCCCGCTGTTTTCCATGTGAGAATGATATTTGAGGAAGAATTGTCTCTTCTCTTGTGGATATAGGTATAAATAACGATTTGGTTTTATAGGATCATTGGGGATTGAGAAAATGATAAGTTATTATAATTTGGGATGAAAATGCAAAGTATGATATAACATTTGTGGTTAAATTATGTTATTTTGAGGAAATTATCTCATTATGGTAATATTATAAAATATAGTTTTTGAAAAAGGACAACACGTAGACCGTGTGACAACCCGTCGCGTCGGACAAAGCTGTGGGAATCGAACCCACAACCAAAGTGCGATTGGGATTTATCTCCTACCACTGGACTACGTGAAGTCCCTGGTTAGTGTGACTATTTTTTTTGTTAAAAGATTTTATTGATCAATAATAAGATGATTTGGGTTCTTATGTCTTATCAAATGAATACCCTTGGTATAGGAAAATGATTTGGTGATTAAGTGATAAATGTTATTTTGGAAGATGTTCGTTTTGTTAGGAACACTATATGCCCAAGGAAAATAGAATACAATGAGGTTTCATTTGTAGAGTAATGGTGGATTTTTATCTACGTTTTTATTGTTGATTTATAGTGATTTGGGTTATTTATGGAAATGATTAACCTATAACAGAGAATATGTGATGATGTTAATTACTTTTAAATATGTGACTTTAAGAGTATTTGATGTCATTTGGAGATACAATGTAACATGGGAGACTACATAATCAAATTCTTCTTTGTTTTGGGTTTCAATATTAGTTTGGATTATATTAACGTATTTTAAGGACAATTGGTTATTGAATGGTATCTATTTAACATTGGGGTATTGTCGGTTTAATTTTAGAAATTAAGATTAGTACATATTTATCTCAATGAATATCCTTTTGGGGGATCATTAGATCATTCACTAACCATTTTGGTTTTGATTAATCTTCAAAGACAATGTAAATATATGGTTTATCCTGCATGGATCATGTGATTCTATAGAATTTTATGCTAGCTCTTCCAGTGTGACCAAGTCTTCTTGAATACTTATCGATTAAAAAAAATTGAGTTAGTGGTGGAAATTTATTAAAGAATGAAAATATACTTAAAATGTAAGTATATCTCATAATGTTCTTAGTCAATATCATAAATGAATTACTCTTCCTTATGTAATGTAACTTTAAAAAAAATGTTGTCTTAGATGGTACCTTAAATCATCACTAATTTATGGCTTTGGGACTGTTGGCCTTTTCATAGCCATGTTCTCTACCACTCTTCATCAGATAATTGATGGTTAGATTTCTCTTCCATATCCATATTTTCCTAAATGGAACCCTAGTATGTGTTATTTTCGGTAATCTTTATACTTTCCACTCATTATTTTAAATAGAGGCCTCATTAATTCGTTTTTCGATGTGGGATTTCAACTAAGATATTTTGAAACGTCAAAAATGTGTTATCCCAATAAACTATGTTTTGTTGAACCGATGGTATTTCAAATCATCATAGATTGATGAGTTTAAGGACCTCAATTTTATACTTGTTTGTGATTGATGACCTCAATCACTACCTATAAATATTTACGTTTTTCCTCCAATTATATGTCTCTACTTACCACCAATGTTCTCCTAATCGAGATCATAATTCGATGGTGACCCTTTAATTTCTCTTTTCCTCATATTAAGACTAAATTTTAGTAACCCAATTTCCGATGTGGGTTTTCCCACAAATATATTTTCTATTTTCAACCTTTTATTTTCGAAGAACAATTTCAAATTGCGAGGACGCAATTTATTGAAGGAGGGGAGAATGTAACACCCCAAGATTTCATAGTGTGTTATTTCTTCAAAATAATTCAATAACTTGCACTACACGCAACACCGAGTTCAATCACACGTTGACTTACAAAAAAAAGCCATTAAAAGAGGTCAGGAATAGTATTAACTAAATTTTAAACTTTATATAATCCTTATAATTTTAAAATCCATATTATGAGTTTCTTAGTCATAATGCAAGAACAGATTCATTTTCAGAATTTCACTTTTATCAACTTTTAATAGTGAAAACTTTTTAAATACAACATTTTAAACTTTTTAACTAAATGGAGACATCAAAAAAAATTAAAATGAAACATCCCAATCTTCCACGGTATACTTTCCTTTGAATAAAACACTAGCGTGTGTTGTACGCAACTTCGAGTTTTAACACACACCACAACCGATCAAACTAGCCGTTATGAATGGTAATACCTACTTTTTAAAATTATATATATTTTATATTTCAAAATGGACTTCATTTTTGGATTCGGAATATCTAATTTAGCCTAAGGTGAAATTTTGGTACTTTTCGGATAACTTTCATATTTTGATGAATAATGAAAATTACTAAATTTTAATTAAAAACAACTTTTTTAATCAAAATAATTAATAGTGATAAATTATGAATTTTAGTAGTTTTAAAGTATATTTATAATATATTTTTACCATTTAATATAATGTTGTTCATTGGACATAATTTTACAATTAAACCGAACATAAACAAGAGTCAATCTTTTGATAGTTATTATCTCTTAAAAACACGCTTTTTGTTTTGACAGTGGGAATTAATTTTAAATTAATTTCTGCCACTTCTGTGTTTTGAATTTAGGAAAATGGATTCCATATTTGGAAACATGATGTTAAAATTGTGTAAATAGGTAACTTTTATTTTTAGACATTTTGAATAATTACTGCGGTAAATATTTTATTTACCATGGTTAAGGGTAAATCCGGTAAATAAGGGTTAAAAAATAATATTATAATAATACTAAATTACCATAAAACGTGTCTTAAACCTATTGGTTGATACATGGTCGACCATGGGCATCTTTGGGTCGATTTTGGGACCCCATGGATCCACTTGTAAGTGATAATGACACTTTATTTTAATTAAGTTAAAATGAACACAAAAATGACACAAGCATATATCTTTTAGGAAAACAATTTTTAGATAGGGTTATATATATTGGATTTTCGATTATAAATATTTATTAGAAAGATAAAAATATTTTCTACAGAATTATATTTTATTTATAATTTTTAGACATTAAATTATTTATTTTATTTATGACACAATGATGATGCAGTAATTAATATAATAGTGAAAAATTAAAATAATTGATATTATAAATACCCTAATAAATATAATATGAAACTTTTAATGAATTAAAATAATTTTCTAGGATAATATGATATATTAGGATTGATTTAATTGACTTTTTTTGAAGTAATAAATCTGTTATGAGTTTCACAAAAATCAACTATTGAATAGTGTCAAAATTGACATAAAAGAGTTTTTAAAACAAATATTATATTATTAATTGATATTAAATTCCTAAAAATCTATGTTTCGGCCAAGAGACCTATATAATGATAGGCTCATCATTAATGGACCACTTGGGGGTCGCTTGGATATATATAGTAAGTTTATTAACCATATTATATAAAAATACAAAGAGACATTGTAAAAGTGAAACTAATTAACTTAGAGTTAATACTTAAAGATATGGTTAATATAAGTACCCAAACCTGTCTAAATTCTATTGGTTGAGTGGTTTTAGACCTATCCCTACCTTAAACTTTGAATAGTCAACTTTGGAGCCATTAGAAACTGAATATGAATTTATTATAAATTAATATTTCTAGATTTTCCAAAGGTGCCCCTCACCCCTCTTATAAAAAGGCACTCCTCCTTCTCATTTCTTCACACCTTCAAAGCCTTTTGGTTCGGACAAACTCTGCCCAAATACTCTCCCAACTTCCCTCACTACAACCTATAGGCCTTAGTTTGATCAGAAATCCAACCTAAGGAGCCCTTTTGATCAAATCAAAAGGAAGAACCCGGAGAAGAGGTAATGTTTTCACTACCCCTTTTTAAGTTCATTTCTTCTTCCACTTCCTCTTTCTTTGTTATTATCATTATAAAATAATAAATCCAGTATCATATATATACTGTGATGTTATTATAAATATGGTACAACCATATTCAGTATTCTATCCATCCTTTGAATAATATGTCACCATACGTGCGTACGTACGGCTTACCGTCTCCACGTCGTGGTGTAATTGTTATTAAATATATTATTATATGGATGGGTATAATAATGATGTGTAATTCATGTAAATAATAAATATAACATGATAATGATTCTGTATATATGATATAAAATCCAATTATATATTATTATAATATCAAAAGAATGATATTGTCGCTCGTGCGTATGTACGGACTACCGTCTCCACGAACGCGATGAGATTCATTGTCCATCATATCCATTCAAGTATAATTATAATTTGATGATTTAAAAATAGTATCTAAGTACTTGATATCATTATGGATATGAATAATATACATCCCATTAATAACGAATATGGCTCACATAACAATGAATATAAAGTAAAATGAACCCGTTAACACCCGAAAAAACGATAATTCTAAGATATTATTAACAAATCAATGTTAAAATATCATATATGCTATCATATTAAAGTAAATGATTCTTGTATTATTCAATAACAATTATTTCACCATTATACAGGAGGTAAACCTACCATCGACCAAGGAAAAAGTACAAGTAAGGGATTTTCTTAACTCACTTTCAATTCCGTGATATTTCCATTGTTCGCCACTAAATTATTGAAAGTGGTGTATTGTGTACTTACATTTGATATATATTATCATGATTATCTTTATATTCATGTTATTCTTTAAATCATTTGGTGGTTATTAACTTTTGGCCATACGACTCAGTTGATTAACGTGGTAAGGAGTTTCTTATCTCGCTCTTAATTTCGTGAGAATTCCATTGTTCACCACTTAATTATTACATGTGGTGTATGTGTACTGCCCATGATTGTATTGATTGTGTAATATACTTTAATTTATGGGTATTTACATAGTCATGGTATGGTCCTTATTTCATGGTTGTTTGTTTCGTAAGTTACCAAATCGATAAGGGAATTTCAGATTTCAATTTCCACTCATTCGGCTTTACGAATATTTCATTGATTATATTACTCCAAGATTATGTGTGGAATAACTATTCATTTGATTATGTCATAATTTCCACTCCCCTTCCTGTGGATATACTTTTGATACACATAATCACTCCATTGACAATTCTCAAGTCATTAATATGAATTTGATAAGAGTAATTTTAACTCTTTCACCATTTGTTGAGTTAAACATCCAATTCGTTGGTGTTGTTTCTACAAGAATATGTGTGAATATCCTTTGATTGTTTTACACTGAATATTCAATAATATTTAGTGTATTTATATTTTTTCACACATAATTATGTCGTTGATTTATCCTTAACCTAAGGATACAGACTTTATGAGAGATTTCATCTCAATTTACATTCAACTGAGACTTCTTTGTTGATATACACCAAATCACTTTTATGTGGTGTATATAATGTACTTTGACATAGTATATCATGAATACCTTTATTCTCATGATATTACAAATTTTTTATTACCTCAAATATTTGTATTCAAGTGTCTCTCTTTTGGATAGAATCTCTAACCAAAATATCATTTTAAAATGTTTTAAAGACTTATTCTTCTATATCTTGCTCATTAATGTCCATGTTTTAAAAATGGTTTTAAGGATTTATTTATATGGACATTAAAGTTTTAAAATTAAAACTCCTTTTAAAAGTTTCAATGTGGTATGGGACACTTTGATTCAAAAAAATCTATTTTTAAATGGCTTCTTGAAAAATAGTGCGACTTTTAAATGATTTCAAGAAAAGGGGGATATTTCTCTCAAATAGTTTTGATGATTATTTTCATCTATGTCAACATCCTTCATTATTCATGATTGAGGTTAATGTGATACAATACAATCTTCCATATTGTATCAAATGAGTTATGTTTGACTGTGGATGTTCTATTTTTATACCATTCATGGTTTGTGGTTAAAGTATTGACATTTCGTGTGCTAGTTTTAATACGAATGTTTATTTTATGTTTAAACCTATTCATATGAGGAATGCATTGGACTTAATAAGTGACGGGTGGAGCCCGATATAGCTCTTTGATGCATCAGTAGGTCTCATGAGACAAACTAGTGTCTTGGCACAAGGCCTTGGAAAAATCTTATTTGTAGTCTTGGCACGAGGCCTTGGCTATGTGGTTATGATAGTCTGGCATTATGCATTCCATCATTATGAAAGTGGTTATTGATATTGCATGTGATCATTCGACTAGTAGAATATCCATGTGAGTAAGTAAATGGCATTATTTCATTTTACCTTTGCCATTTTATGCTGAAGTTCAAGTTTAAAAGGCTTTTGTTTTAGTTATAAATTGCCTTAAGTGTTTATGCTTATTTATGAAAGCTTCTGCTATAATGTTATCCTTACTGAGCATCTGAGCTCACCCCTTTCAATGTTTTATTTTTTCCCAGGATTATGAAGAAGTAATTTATGAATGACCTGTAGGGATAGTATGAGGGGATATGAAGACAAGATGTTTTTTTATGATCTAACGTAAAATTTATGGATGTATCTAGTTATTCCAAGGCTACTAAACTAATCGGTCTTTCGAGACATGATATTTCTCTTGAGCATGCCAATGTTATGTAATAATGCACCGACTCTAGGTAATTAGGGCCGGGGCGTTACAATGGGGGAATCAACATACCCCTTGATTGCAGAGTAAGGTGTGTGATGGTGATTTGTGGAAACCACGATGCCTCAAATGGGACATAAAGAGCAGAGTACGAAAATAAATATTTTTTCTTGGGGATGAACAATCTATGGAGGAGGATCTGTCAGGATCGTCCATGGACCCAGATACTATTATTTTAAATTCTATATTGAAAAATGATTTATTTGATAGGGGTGTTTCACTTTCTTTTATTTCTTCTTGCAATGTTTATTTGTTGGTTCTAAATGTGGAAATGATTCCTTCTGTTTTAAAATTTTAAACTCTTATGGGTGAAACAGAGTGTCGTGATTTCTTCTATAGAGGTTTTTTCTTAGTTGTGGACAACATTTAACTGATGTGGTATTTATCAGTTCTTGAGATTTATTCTTATGACATGTCATGAAAATGGATTGGTTGGAGATGTTTATGGCCCACATAAATTACTATGCATAAACATTTAGTTTTCTTATGGAGGATAGCGTTAGAAATATCTTTATGGGATAGAAGGGTGAATGGCTAGGTGGAACAGATTTTTTGTCACCATCTATTTTCATGATCTCATATATGTTAGCGGCTTTATCATTGGCATCAGTGGATGCTATAGAGTTGACTGTTATCCTAGTTTTTGTTGATCAGTTTATAGATTTGTTTCCCAAAAAAATTTCAAGGACTCCACGTGTGGGAGATGTAGAGTTTATGATTGACCTTTTTCCATGGACTAGTCCTATCTCACACCCATCTTATAGAATAGAACCAGGATAATTATAGGAATTAAATGTGATGTTGGAGGAGTTAGACAACAAAGGGTTCATTTGGCCAAGCATGTCTCTATGGGAAACACCAGTCTTGTTTTGTAAAAAGGAAGATTGATCTTTTCTGCTCTATGTGGATTATCATATACCTAAACTATTTATGATAAAAACTAATATCCACATCCATTCATTGATTATTTGTTTAACTAGTTGAGGAGAGCCCAGTGGTTCTCCAAGATTGATTTGAGGTCGGGATTTCAAGAATTTCCAGTCAGGAAAGAGGATATTCCCAAAACAGATTTCATAATTAGATATAGCCATTACAAGAATTTGTATATGCCCTTTGGTCTAATAAATTTTCTGATGGTGTTCAAAGAATTGATGAATCAGATATTTCAGATATATATGGATTTTTTTGTAGTGGTATTTGTTTATGATACACTGGTTTATTTGATAACATGGGTTGAGCATGAGCAACACTTGGTGATAGTGTTGGGGATCTTGATGGATCATTTCATACATGTAAAATTGTCTAAGTGCGACTTTTGGATACATGAGGGTTGTTTCAATGTCCATGTTATTTCTAAAAGGAGTTTTTCTATTGATCTGGAAAAGATAGAGGTTGTTAACTCATGTAAACTGCAAAGTATTGTTTTTGATATAAAGAGATTACATGGTCTAGATGGTTATTATCGATGTTTATTTCATTATTTCCCATGATTCGGTTCACCAATGATAGCTTTTTCGTGGAATAATATCCCATTTCAATGGTATTGGTAGTGTTAAAAATGCTTTGAAGTGTTAAATGGTTGCCTTACATCAGAACCAATCATATTTTTTCTTGAACCATGGAAATTGTATGTGGTGTATTGTGACACATCAAGATTAGGGTTGGGGTGTATTCTAAAGAAAGGGGATCATGTGGTTGAATATGGATCATGGTAGTTGAGGTTTCATGATAAGAAATACCAAACACATGATTTGTAGTTGGCGGTAGTGGTTTATGCTTTAAAAATGTGGTGTCATTATCTCTTTGGTGAGAAATCTACATTGTTTACAGATCACAAGAGGTTAAATAATATTTTATCATAAAGATATTTGAATTTGAGGAAAACAATATTGATGGAATATCTCCAAATGTTTGATTTTGACATAATGTACACACCATTTATGGAAAATTCAGTGGCAGATGCATTAAGTAGGAAATCACATGCTCAGGTGGTGAAACAGGCTTACGATCCGTGGTAGTTCTTGTCATTCAAAGCTGACCTGCAGTTGGAATGTGAGGATTGGGGTGAAAATAAATTTTTTTCTGGTTTCCTTGGATCCTAACATGGTGGGTTTAGTTATAGATGCACAATAATCGGATTATGAGTGTATGTTGATGAGGTCAATAATCAATGGTGGGGAGACCATTGAGAGTTGGGAACTGAATGAGAATTTAGTATTCTATTTTCAGAATTGAATGGTGGTACCCGGGGTGGTCTATAAGAACTTCTTAGGGATTATCATAAATAAAGGTGGGATATCCATCTTAGAATTCAAAATATGTATATGGTGATGAATGTGTAGTTTTGGTGGGCTGGTATGAAAAGGGATGCGACAATGTTTGTTTTGAGATGGTTGACTTGTCAACAGGTCAAGGAATAGCATTAGTGGCTAATATAAAAGTTGCATTATTTATCTTTCCCAGCTTGGAAATGGGATAAAATATAAACGGAATTTTTGATGGGTCTCCCAAGAAAAATCCAGAAGCACGATGCCTTATGGGTGATTAGGGATCGGCTCAAAAAGTCATCCCATTTCATCTTGATTTGTGAATCTCATACGGTGTAGGGTTTATCAAAAATCAATATCTAGGAAGTGGTATCGAGGCATGGTGTTCCAATTTCAATTGTCCCAGATAGAGACCTGATGTTCACATCTCGTTTTGGGAAATCCATGTATTAAGCCCATGGAACCCAACCGATGATGAGAATGGTGTATCATCATCAGACAGATGGCCAATTGGAGAGGATGATAAAAACATTGGAGGATATGTTAAGGGCTTATGTGATGAATTTTTGTGGTTCATGAGAGTATCAAATACTAGTGGTGGAGTCCTCTTAAAATTAAAATTATCAGGATTCTATACATATGGATCCATTTGGGGAAATATATGGGCATCAATGTCGTTATCCAATAGGTTGTGTCGCAATAGGTCAGAAAACGATGATTGGACTGAGCCTTGTCCAAGAGACTATGAAGAAAATCATGTTGATCACAAAATGGATGGAGACGACTCAATGTCATCAGAAATTGTATGCATACCATCACTGATGACCATTTTCATTCGAGGTGGGGGATCATGATTTTTTGAGAATCTATCCTAGGTTATGTCATCATCGGTTTGGGAATAAGGGTAAGTTATCTCTGAGGTATATTGGTGGTTTTGAGATACTTGAGCAGATCAGAGAGGCATCTTATCTGTTGGATTTATCACCATGGTTTTGTGTGGTGCATAGTGTGTGTTATGTGTAGTAGTTGAAAAAGAATCAGTCGGATAATGACCATGTGATTTATTGGGATCATGTTTAGCTAGAACTAGATGATTCTTTGGTTCGTGTGCTAGTGCATATTGTTGATCGGTAGGATTAATTAATTAATTTTGAAATGATTGGTTTAGTTTTCATTTTTTGGCAGCATGGTAAGATTCATGATGATGCTTGGGAGCACAAGAAAGAGATGTTCAAGTAATGGCCTGAGATATTTCAGAAAACAGACAGTTCACTACATTCTAAGGATGGAAATTCCAATTGGGGGGAGAATATATTTCCATTAGTTTTATGTGTGTAAACCTTATATATATATATATTAGAGTATATAAAGTGTTTTTTTAGTTTGAGATAGTTTAAAATGGTTTTGTAATGTTTTGGATGGATTTTTAAGGTCACACAATTTGTGCACAATTAAGAGAAACAGTACGAGATGATCCATGCCAGCAGTGGGATACACAGAGATTGAGCACATTTAGGAGAAATTGGGTGAGATGAACCATGAAGAATGTGGGATATGACAGTTTGTGCACGGTTTGTCAAATCATATAGGGAGGGTTTTGTGAGGTGCCCCTTTAAGGCAGTAGTAGGTGCATGATAACACATGCTTTTTCTAATAGTGTGAGAAAAATGTGTGGCCCATAAAAATGGGGTTTTTTAAAATACATGATAATATGGTATTTCCCTAAAAAACCCAAAAATCACCCCATTTGAACCACAATTAGGATTTGCAATTCTCAATGATTCGGGGTGAACTCCCACTCGTTTTGGAAGAAAATTGAAGGGTTTTCTTGGTGTGAATGAGCCAATTCATCTAGGTAAATCTCATTACTTATTCATTTTTGGTTTTTATTACATATATTATTCCCTATATATTGTTTATCTAGATATACACATGTTGTGTGTTGATCTAGGGTTTTTTTTGCATTGGGTGTTAATTATAAGGCTTTTTTTGATCATATTGATGGAGATCTATAGTGGTTCTAGTAGGGTGTTTTTCCGAATTTTTGGTGCGGTTGCTTGTGGGTCGAATTCATAAGAACCTTAAAGGTAGCTGGATTATATCTTTACTCCCCTTAGTAAGAACTAGAATTCTTGATTCAATTAATTGGTTTTTCTTAAATTAATTGGTTATTTTTTGTGAGAAATTATTTAGAAATCAGTTTGGTAATATTTTGGGCAATTTTGGGGGAATGGGGTTTTTGTTGTATAATGTTATTGTTGTTAGTTTTTAAAATTGACATTTTAACATCAGTGGCTTGGGTTGATTTTTGAAATTGGTAGTGGAAAAAGTTTTTTAATGAAGATTTTTATTTTTTGAAAAGTGTTTTATCATGGAAAATGATATAAGAGTGATTTCAACAAATGGGTGATTTATTGAAGTGTATTATCATGTGATGGAAAGGGTTACTTTCATGTTTTTGTGGCCTTAGGGTGTCATATGAGTTGTTATTAGCTTGTGCATGTTTTTTGTGTGGTGGGAATGACGTGAAGTGGGTGGGGAGTACCACTATAAAAAGTGGATAGAGAGTGGAAGGAAGGGCAACAATCAAGGATAGGTTGGAGAGAAGTACTACTTGTTTTGGAATGTAGTAAAGAGGTTTGGACATGACTTTCCACCGTGTTTGTTTCCTTGTTGTGTGTTGCAATGCAAGATGGATATTGGTGTGCTAAAGTGAGAGCGTGATGTGTCTTGTGGCATTGTTTTTTGGGATGTTGTATATTTTTCCACTGTTTAATGTTTTTATAAAAACTATTTTTATATAAATTTGCTAATTGTTTTATCAAAGTGGAATGTATTGGGGAGTAATTGGGGGAAATCCTAATGAGTATTCTTACTCACCCCTACTTGGGCACTTGGGTGCTTTGGCAGAAGTTGTATTCTGGGGAATAGGTAAGAGTAAAACAACTCATTTTGTTAGAAGTTTGACATGATGATTTGGGGATGGTGTGGATCTTGGAGCATGGAGCCTGGGGTGGAGCTATGGATGTTATCCAAGTTCTTTGGAGTCGTTCTATTGAGTCTTTATCTTTGAACTCTGATAGTGGTATTGTTGTGGTTTGGTAGTATTAGTCTTGTTAATGGTATGCATGTGTTTGGTCATTGGGTTAACACTAGGTAATATGTTGTATGGGTCACATTGTTAACACGCATTATATAGCTTTGTTGGTATAGGAAGATTTGGATGGTTTATTTTATCCTAATGTAAAATCATTCCCGAATTTATTCTCGAAGCCCTCGACATTTATTTCAAGCCTTGGCACCATGGGAGCATTGCATAAAGCCATGTAACATTCCTCCACCCTCTCAAGCCAATGGTATGGGGTGGGATGTTACATAACCTGTTGTATCGATGCCAATATAATAAATGAAGGCATCATATTCAGGCGCTAGGGGAGGGGTCCCAAAATTTTTCCATAAATAGATGTTTAATTTTGAATGCATAGACCCATTGGGAACCTTTGGTTGTTTCTTTGGAAAGTGTTTCCAAACAATGAAGAATTCATAACTATGATTGGAACCTTAAAAATGTTTTCAGTGTGATGGGAACCCATATGGTAGTCCTCCAGTTTGTGAGATTCTTTTAATAGATGATGTAATGGAGTGGGAAATGCATGAATGTCAGCATCTATGGATTAAGGTTATTAGTATGTGTCAGATGACCTCCTCACTTTTCCCCTCTTCTATTATCATGGGATCCTAGAAATCATCTTGAGGGTCATGTAATGGTTTCTATTTAGTTCCTGATTTGATCGACTAAATCCTTCTAATAGACAAATGGATAGATAGGCTTGTCCACTAGTGTTAGTCTAGTAGAGCATCTAGGTAGGTGATAGACAACGGGCTGCCTCATACATCGAAATATGAAATCAAACCGAGCAGGTCTAAGGTTCCCTATCGATATGTTTAGTTTATCAATGATTATATACTTTGTATGTTTTATTATGTTTTTTTTACATTATATTTGTACTTTGTCTACAATGGAAAATTTATATTTGTGTTTCTTCTATTAATTTTGGTATTGTTTTTAAATATAACATATTTCTTGTGTTCAGTTTTGATCCCAATTATTTAGGCATTTACCTGGATTTTACTATTTACCTTTGGATTGGTATTCAAAACTAAATTTTTATAATGGAATTTTTTTTAAAGAAAGAACTATTTTGTTTTTAAAAGATGATTTTGGGAAATGTTGTGTTCGTTTATTTGAGTGGAAACCCACTATTTTCCCGACATGTGTTTTTGGACGATTTCCAGAAAGGGCTTTTATAGATTAATTGGTGATTACTGAATGAGATTTTGTATGCTGACACCCTGCTTGTGTCACTTGGCATCGATAGACCCGTGATATTTTATAGGGTCGAATTTTATTCTGTCTTAGGTTCATTTGTAGAGAGGGTTGTTTGTTGTTGATAGATGGTGACCAACAGGTCAGATGGAGATCCGTCTATTTTTGGTATGGTTTTAGTTTTTGTTTCGTATAAGGTATATGGATCTCGTTTTGGTTGAGTTACTGTTATTTTATTTGTGTCCAGATATTCGTGTATTTTGGTAATGTTGTGCAGTGTGTTTCTTTTATGTTTCTGATTATTGGGTTTAATCAACCCTAACTATTTATCTTTTGATGCACCCGAATCTTGTCGTTATCCCGTGGGGATTAGAGACATCATTCGAGCATTAACACATGTCGTTTCAAGGATGATCTGGGTTGGTTCGTGATTTTTTTTTCAAAAATGAACAATATTTTTCTTTGAAATTGCATAATTCGTAAAAATGCATTTATGAAATGAATTATACAAATCTCAATGATATAAAAAATTTACCACATAATTGGAAAAAATAAATTTATATTATTCATATAAATTACAAACATATAGAAAATATGAAAACATTGTAAATAAATATGTACAAGTACATATTATAAAATGATTTAATTCAAAAAAATATAAATATTAATAAACCATAAAGTTGAATAAAAAAATTAAATAGAAAAATGTGAAAAATTAAAAAATAAAATTTACCATATAATAAAACTATTTAAAAAAATTAATATATATGATTAATTACAAACAAAAATACACAAAAAAATTAAAATATGCATTTTAATTTATTTATTAAATAAAATATAAACATTTTAAAAATATTACAACTTAATAAATAAAAAATAATAAATATTAATCACATAAATAAAAAAATAGTGAATATATTAAAACTTATTAAATAATTAAACCAAAAATAAATAATTAAAATGAATAAATTCTAAAATTTAAAAATTAATTAATTTTAAAAATAAATAAATGATATTAAATGATAAAATATTTAAAAGGAATCAATAAAATTTAATAAATTTTAAAAATATTTAAAAATTCAATTCGCAACATTAATTACATGAAATAAAAAAAATTGAATAAAATTGGATAAATAGTTAATAATGATTATATAAATAAAAAAATTTTGAAAAGGAATTATATTGACTATATAAAAATATTAAATTTAAAATTCATTTATCAGAATCAATTATATAAATATCGAACATATTAATAATATTAAAACCTAATAAATGAAAATTAATAAGTATTAATAATGTAATTTACATTCACATTGAAAATATTTAAAACTCGTAAATAAATATGTATGAATTTGGAAAAATGAATAAATTTTCCAAATATTAAAAATTAGTAATTATGAATAATGAAAAAAGTATAAAATGGTATATTGTTAAAATTTACTAAATAAAATTTACTAAATTAAAAAAAATATTTAAAAAATGAATTCATAGAATGAATTACATGAATTACAACACATAAAAAATTAACAAAAAATGAATAAATAAATAATAATAACTCTACCAATTTTTGATGTATGTATTGCATTTGTTGTATATAAAAAATATAATTAATTGTTAACCTTTAGAATTTTCATGATAATTAAAATTATTATTATTTAATTTGATGTATAAATATTTAAAGATGCATAAATAACTATCAAAATTGAATATAGTAAAAAAAATATTAATTGAATATATAATAAAAATGAATAGATACTACAAATGAATAAATTACTGGAAATTCTAAAAATATAGATGTATTAAAAAAGAATAAATAATATTAACTAAATAAAAAGACATGAACATACACACATACATACATATATACATACATGTACAGATAAAGACACATACATATACACATATGTAAATACACAAAGACATACAAATATACATACAAACACACATACACATACACATATATGCACACACATACATATACACATGAATAAGCATATACATACAAATACATGTATGTATACAAACACACAAACACACAACAACATATATGTGCATGCACATACATACACATGCAATGCAATGCATACATAAACATACTACATAAACACATATACACAAACAAATACACACATACATACACAAACACAAAAAAACACACATACACATAAACAAACACATACACATACATCTACACACATACATACGTATAGACATGCATATGTACACATGCGTGCACCTACATATACACATATATACATACAAATAAAAATAAAAATATGCACATTCACATTCACATGCACATACTCATTCATATGCATATAGATACACATACACATATGTATACACACACACATACATAAAATTACATACACATACATTCACATACATATACATACATATGCATACATGAATATGCAACATACACATACACATATACATACACAAACATGCATACATATGCATACACATATATGTACATATACATATGCATACAAACATACACATACACAAACATGAGTACATACACATAGACATATATGTACATATACATACACATAAAAACAAACACATACCCATACACATACACATAAACATACCCAGACACAGACACATACACCTACACAGACAGACACACACACACACACACACCCACACATACACATACACATACACAGACACAAACACAAACACATACAAAAATACAAATGCAAAGACAAACATGTATATATACATGAACATACACTTACACATATACACATACACTTATACATACACATACAAATATATATTCACATTCACATACACATACACATACCCTTACAATTACACATATACATTCACATACACATAAACATAGACATAGACATACACATACACATACACATACACATAGACTTACAGATACACTTACACATATATACAGACATACACATACACACTGAAATGCACATACACATGCACATACACATACACATACGCATACGCATACGCATACACATCCACATACACATACACATACACATACACATACACATACACATCCACATACACATCCACATACACATACACATACACATACACATACACATACACATACACATACACATACACATAAACATACACATACACATACACATACACATACATATTCACATAAACATACACGTACACATACACATACACATACACATACACATAAACCTACACATACACATACACATACACATAAACATACACATACACCTACACTTACACATAAACAAACACATACACATACACATACACATACACATACACATACACATACACATACACATACACATACACATACACATACACATACACATACACATACACATACACATACACATACACATACACATACACATACACATACACATACACATACACATACACATACACATACACATACATATCCACATACACATTCAAATTCACATACACATACACATACACATTACATACACTTAAACATAAACATACATATACAAATACACATACACATACACATACACATACACATACACATACACATACACATACACATACACATACACATACACATACACATACACATACACATACACATACACATACACATACACATACACATACACATACACATAAACATACACTAATATATACACCTACCCATTCATATACACAATCTTATACACATACAATTACATATACATATACACATATGCATTCACATACACATACACATACATTAATACATACAAACGCATAGAAAAACATGTATGTAATGACATGTCTTTTAAATGAAGGTAAAAATCCTTTGTTTTTGAATTTTAATCTTTTACTTAATCATGTTAAAGGAGTTTTATGGCCTACGGATGTTTGGGGCTGGTTTGGAGGACAAAGTTCATGAAAATGGGTTGTGGACTTGGTCGCACAATTAGTTTTAACTATGCCACACATGCCACATGTTTTTTCTGAAACCATGTTTTGCATAAAGGGGTACCTATAGGATACATGGTATGCATGAAACCAATTGGTTCGAGGCACAAGTAAATGTGACATCTACTAGTTTTCATATAGAGGTTTTCCGCATGGTTTGAAAAATGTGCACTCCCAAATGTTGGGGTTAAATTAGCATTTTCAGCAACATAAAAATTATCCCTTGTTTCTATTTCCTCCTCCCTCCAGTAGTTATATCTCTCTCCCCTTCATCCTATTGAGCACTAGAACACATAATATAGGGATTGATCTAGGTTCTCCATCAGGCATCTGATCCATGATCTATTAGAAGCGATGAATTCCTCTCGGTAAGCTCCTCTCATCTCTCGACTACTATCAAGGTTCTTTCTACCATCTATTGAGATATTTAGATGAAGGTTAACTCTCCCTATTTTCTTGGTGTTGGATGGTTTCTCAGATATCTACCAACCATCATTGAATATGAGGTTGATGTTGGGTGAGCAATGGTCTATGACCTTGTATTAGGTTGCCATGTTTTTTCCCTTTTGAGTTTTGATCATTCTCTAATTATGTCATCATGGTATATTCATACCATTGTAAAGAATCATTAATATCTTGATTCCATCAGGTATAATTGACTGTTATACCTTAATACGTGGTTTTTGATCATTAGAAAGTTGCTTAGATATTTTTCATGGATTTTATGGTCACCCCATGGGTGTGCTAAGTGAAATTGGCCATTCTGGTCAATTGGACATATTTTTGGTGAACTAAATTTAACTATATTCTTGTATTATAATTGTAATTTTCCTTGAGACACATGTATTTAAATGATACCAAAGAACCTATTTGGTGTTTGGACCCCTTATACTAGGAATTTCTTAGGTATGAAATTCCCTTGTTGGTAATGACACGTTTCCATAACACTCAATCCTTAGAAGTGGGGTTTCCTTATTTTAATGAATTATATGAATTGGTTATAATGAATGGAATTTTATAGGATGGAATATGTAAGATGTTCATGGTATCATAAAAATGAAATGAAAATGACTCTTCTAATTGACATGATCCATAAGACTTTTTTTCCAGGTTATGATGATTTTTTAATGTTTCAAATGGTTTTGGATAAGTGAAATGGATAATGACATGCATGTGAGGTATTTCCATCATGTTTTGGAATTTTATATTGCCATCCCTCTATTTATTCCATACAATGCGTGTTTAATCATTAAATCATGAAATGGATTTGAATTTAACTAAATGAATATATGTGTGCTAATACATCATATATTGATTAAATAAATTTTATTTGTCCTCTTATATAGATATGGTATTTATAAATGAAATTGATTTTATGTAATTCCCATTACGAGTTATACTATATTATGCCATTATAGAGGCTGAGACATGGTGGTTAGGGACTTGATGAGCATGGTTCTATAACTCCCCCTTACAATAGGTGTTGATCATGGTGACTCAAAATAGTGATATGATGTGGGTGATGTGATTTACACACCACATCCCGTTATAGAGTGTTTCCATGGTGGCTCACTCTCCATCTCGAGAATTTTTTCACGAGGTTTCTCACTCTTCCTAGGGTTCTAGGAATGTATGCTTAGCTTGAGTTTTTCGGCACATTTTATTGGAATGGATATATGAGTTACGACACAATCCAAGAAATACTAATATTATAGGTTTATGTCCATTAGGAATCAACATGCACTTGGTTCATATAGGTTGATGAAATATATAACTAAACTATTTATATAATGTATTACGATATATATATATATATATTTATATTTATAGTGACTTGGTCAGACGTTCCATCCATGAGCTAATATAGGTATACCTTCTACGTCTCCTTCAGGAACTTGACTCTGAAGTTATTTATTCATTTGGAATTTTTTTACATTCTAATCATTACCTGTACAGTATTTAGTTACGAGAACTACTCACATTTCATGTAAACATCATTGGTGGTGGCCTACTAAAATTTTATCTCACACCCTACTCAGGTGTCCTTTGGTACCTGAGAATTCTATCTTTTGTGGGTATAGATAATGGAAAAGGACCAACAATAGGTTACTGATTTTCATTATTTAGATAAAGAATAGTTATAGATGATCAGGAATAAGCATGACATGTTAATGGAGATTTTTTATTTTTATCCTTTGGTATTTTTTATAGAAAGTTCTCTATTATTTTCATTTTTCATTACAACATTCCATATATCAGGTATCAAACACTACCAGTGAGGAATTTGTTAAATTTATTTAGATTTTTTGTTTTTTATTTGTTCGGTTGGTTGTTTAACTGTCTGTTGAATTATTCTTCTAGAGTTCAATGATTCTGATTGTTGACATTATGATTCTATTGTTGATTTAATCTATTTTTATTTGATGTGCTACGTTGACATGAGGTTATAGTCTCCCCATTTTACCACCTTTACACCCTGGAAGATTGTCGATGCTTCTGGTATACTAGGAGGCATGCATGAGGCTATGTGACCCACCAGCTTGGGACACAAGTTATCTAGAACCTCAGTCAAGATGTTACAATGTTGTATAGTAACAGTTACATTATTTCATTTCTATTTTGAGACAATATATTAGTAATCAGGAACCCTTCGTACTTTTTTATAAGTTGTGATTGGGCATTGCGAACCCATGTTTAGGGAAATAGTTAAGTTTCATCATTTAAATTCTTGTTCAATTAATGAAAATTACTATTGATATCATTTCACCATTTTGTGACAGAATTAAAATTAAATTTTATCAATATTTCTTCTTGTTAAATAATTATTTATTTAATTATTCCTAATGAAATGAGGAAAATGAATTAGATCTAGCTTCAGAATAGGAAAAATTTGATTAATAAGATATGAATTTTTTTAATGTCAAGTCTATTTCGATCATGCATTTTCCTATTGAATATTCATTATGCCTTGTTATTATATTGAATTGTGGTAACACATATTCCAGATGTTGGATAACATAATTGATTCTTCATTGGACTACACTATCCTAATAGTGTTTTCATGAATAGGTTAATGCAGACATCATAAGTATTCAATTGTTGCACGTTGTGATATAGACCATCAGTCACATGAGTTGGAACATGTTATGGTATGGCTGTAGTTTATTCCATATTTGGTTTATAGTGAGTATGGACCCATATGGATTGAATGTGGAAAAAAATTATAATTAAATAATCTAAAGTGATTGAATATTTGAGAAAAGAAAACATTCCAAATGAATATGAATTATAAAGAAAGAACAACCATTTTATATATGTCAAACATAGAGACTTAGACAAAAAAAGACCTCAGTAGTGGGTATTGGGTGTCTCTTGTGTTATTTTGTATAATAATTGTTTGTTCAACCATCTAGACCAAAAATTTCATGTATGTAGAGTGGATGGGTTATTTCTATTGGAAGGATTTAATCTTATCCTTGATTCATGTCTATAGTTTACATAATTTCCCAAATCATTTCTAAGGCTTGTGTTTCGAAATATAGTGTCATGCCACTATAATGTCCTCCTTTAAAACACCCTCATGGTGGTGAAAACCATGTACCTGAGGTATATGATCTTTTTCCACCAGGGATTCCTCCTACATAGTCACATGTGAATCCTCTTCCTTCTCAAGATTTTGGAACTGACCACCAATTATATGCGAATTTACATTGCATGATTTAGTCTATTAAAGGTGTAGTTCGACCAAACAAAACATGGTTGGGAAATATTAGGTGTTTTAGTAGTAGAATAATCCCATATTTTTGGGTGATGGGGGACCTCTTTATATGGAGTCTTAGAAATAGAATATTTTAACTATATTCGATTATATAAAGATGGCTACACTGTGGAGGGTCAAGATAGAGGCTTTTATTCTTTTATATTCATCCTAGAGGTGGTAGGATGTTATCACAGAGGTATATTGGCAACATGACATGGTATTGGATGATTTTTAAACTACATTTCAGGAATAATTATTTCCCCATACTATGAGGGATGAAAAATCTAGATATGTTACTAACCTACATCATGGGAGCATGTTAGTTATGGAATATGAAGTCTGTTTCATAATGATGTATCAGTTATATCCTTCTGTAGTTGAAGATGATCTTGTGATCTGTAAGATATTTGGGGATGATATTGATTATATAAAATGATTTTAGGTCAATGTGTTCAGGTTGACCACCATTTCAAAAAATCATCAACACAACTATAATTATAGAGACAAACATGGCGAATGTTAATGGTGATAGCAAGGGCGGTTTGGCACCTTGAGTTTGTTGTGGTTCTTATTCTAGGTGAATGAATAATTTAGAGACTTATTGTGGAGGTATCATCAGTTGGGATCCTCATGAAGAGAGTATTTTATTTTCCACCAATGTGGGAAGACCAAACACATCAGGTCTCAGTGTCCAAGTGATGCAGTAGAGTGTATAAGCTTTTGAAGGATGACCCATCTCTAGCATTTCTGCAAGAATTTTTATCTAGAGCCCATTGAGTGGGGACTTACACCTACTCATCAGTCTGAAGTGGGGTTAGAAGGATCATGATGTGTATGCTATTGGAATACTACCAGACGATCAGGTTGAGGTGGCAGTCAATTTTGAGGCAGTCAGTCTATTGATTCTCAACCCCAGTTGAGCAGGCTTTCTCAAGGTAGTTATGCAGTGATTCAGGGCCATAGTACTGGCTAGTTTTATGCATTCAATCCCAATCTACGGGAGAAGAGTGAAAACCCTTATACTATTTTAGGTACTATTCTAGTTGCCTCCTATTTAGAGAATGATTTATTTGATACATCTGTGCCTAACTTTTTTATATCTGAGACTGTAATGGGATGTCTGGGCCTTGAGACTAAACACTTCCATGGAATCATGATGCTAGATAAAACACTAGGAATCCTTTTAAATATAATTATCCATTGTAATGATTTTCCCATTGAAATAGTTTTTAACCTTTTCCTATAGAATATTTACATCCAGGTCATGATGTGATTTGATGTAATCATTGGGATGGACTTCTTAGTTAGCTATCGATCCCATATTGACAATGACTAGTGTGATAGGTGTAGTTTAGTAGAGATATTTTCCAATGAGCAGCACCAGCGACAATTCCCTATTCCAGGATGAAAACTAAGGAGATTGTGGATCTCAAGAAGAAGTTATAGGATCTAGATTCTAAATGTTTTATTTACCCTGGAACCACTCCTTGGGGTTCACTGGTAAGATTTTCCATGTGGGAAGAAAACACCCTTAGGATCTATTTGGATTACCTTCACTTGAATTAGTTCACTTTAAATAAATGATAAACACATCCTAGAATAGATGATCTCATTGAACATCATTGGAGAATTTTTTTTCAAATACATATCATAGGCAGGGCTATCCTCAGGTACAATTAAGGGCTTCAGACAAACCTCAAACAGCTTTCAAGAGCACATATGGTCTATATTAGTTCCTATGTATGCCATTAAGACTCATGAATTCACCTAACATTTTTATGCAAATTATGATTCAGGTATTCCATGCAAATATAGATTAATTTGTTGTTGTTTTTGCTGATTTTATCGTTGTATATTCACACTCCAGACACCACTATTAAAACAAACTTCAGATTCTATTGAATACACTAAGATAACATCATCTCAAATAAATGTTTAATAAATGACACATATGTATCAATAGAGTAAACTTTATGTGTCACATTATCTTGGAGTTATGAGATTCAGTTGACCTAGGGAAAGTGAGAGATGTTGATTTTTGGGAGCATCCCAAGAACATTGTGGACATCCGGAGTTTCTTGTGTATTATATGATATTATTGGGACTTCATCAAATATTTATCATTCCATGATGTGCCACTTAAAAACATGAAAAATAATGGGGTTAAATTCATTTGGTCAGACGATAGTGAATCATCCTTTCAAGAGTTGAAGGAAAGAATGACTTCAACACCGATAAATATTCTTACATAGCTGGGGAGGAGCTATATTGTGTTCTAGGATGCACCATGTATCTGTCATAGAGGTATTTTGATGTAGGATGAGTGAGTAGTTTTGTAAACGTATCACCAGTTGTGGCCTCATGAGTGGAATTACCAGACGCAGGACCTTAAGCTCCCTATTTTTGTTCATGAATTACGGTGTTAGAGAAATTTTCTATCGTGAGAGAATTTTTTGGTGTTCATAGATAAAAAAAATACTAAAATACATCTCCACATTGGGGGATCTGAATCTCCAGCAATGAAGGTAGGTAAAGTTCCTATAATCATTGGATTTAAATTGTTCTTACACACCAATAATGGGGATTTGTTTGTCGATGCTCTGATATTGAAGACAAAAACATAGGATATCCTAGAATATAACGGTGAATAGATTCTTGTGGAAATTTTCACATAGATGAACCTTTATGGTTAGGAGGACCATGTTTAGAATATCTTCTCAGTGTTAGCAGTGAATTCAACTCTTTTGAAATGAGTACAAATATCGAAATTTAATGATCCTAAGGGACTTTTACTAATTGTTAGTGTTTATGATGATGATAAATCTTTATCCTAGACCATTTATGGGGATGAAAACTTATTGTTTTGTGGCCATGTATGGGGCCCATCAGACAGAAGAGTGGAGATGATACAGGAATTCAATGCATCAACATTGGAAGTTCACCCTAGTGTCACTCTTTTTTTGGAGAGTAATGAAACTTGTATTGGTGGCCTCATTTGGAATCTGATATTTTCAACATCGTCACTTGGTATCCAACCAGTCAGTAAGTTAAGTAAGATCATTAGAGATCGGAAAGAGTCCTACATTAATGGTTTAGTACTAAGTGGGAATGGGATGATGTGTCAATGGATTTCAAGATTTTTCTACACAAAACATTTCATGGAAATGATATAGTGTGGGTTGTCATTGACTGGTGGATAAAGGCTGCACAATTCTTACCTATGAGAGGGAATATCTCGGAAGACAATCGTGGATGTATATATGTCAAATAGCTTTTATGTCTTTATTAAGACAATCAATCTATCATTTTTGAAAGAGTTTCTTGCATCACATCGTAGTTATGGTTAGGGTTGTAGAAGGACTTGGGTATGAAATTAGTTCTAAGAAAATCCTATCAACCATAAACTGATGGATAGATAGTGCATACAATTTAGGTTCTAGAAGTCATAATCCATGCTTGTGTTCACGACTATGGGGATTCATGGGAGAATAAAAAATCCCCCATTTATTTTTTTATAAAAATATATTTCAGTCTAACATCAAGATGGATCCCCATAAAGACTTATATTTTATAACATGCCACTCACCTATGTGATGGCTAGAGTTAGGAGAATTAGTTGGGCTTGGACCACGACTCATGGAGAATACTATAGAGAATGTCCATCTGATCAAAAATTTCATGTTGATAGATCAATATAGGCAGTAGTCTTATGAAAATAGAGTCTGGTGAAAACTCATATTAAAGGACATAGACAAGGTTTTCTTGTGAGTCTCACCAAGGATAGAGGATAGATGTATTTGGATGTTGGGTAAGCTCTCACCAATTTTCATTGTACCATTAGAGTTTGTGAATTAGATTAAACTAGTTTTTTAACTGTTGGAACTTCCTCAATTATACCGGTCCATGGATGATATCATTCTTGTATCATAGCATCACTGATACTATCTAGACTTGACTCAGACCTATCAGCCTAATGAGGATGAATTGGATATTAAATATTCATTCAAGGATTATCTAGTGTTTACCGTTTATGGGAGAAAGAATACACTCTGAGGAAGGCCTACTCCTTTAGTAAGTGTTCTATGAATCACAATTGTGCACAAGGAAAGAAATTGGAGTGGGATGATGAAATATATTCCCAATGGTCTGAAATCATTTCTATTGACACCTCTTTACCCACAGAAGGAAAAGTTGGGGATTATTTTTTCAATGGAGGGGAGGTTGTAATGAACCATCATTTCAATTTGATTTCATTACCTATTCATGTTAGAGGTGTGTTATGAGATAATAATGTCCCATGGAGCATTTGGGGAGTGTTTGAATCATAGAATTCATAAAAAAAATAGTTTTCATACTGGCTCACATGGTTAGTTCATATTGTACATCATCTTCTCCATGGTTTGTCTGAACCCATAAAGTTGAAGAAAGAGGAACATATTGTCCATATAGTTTATCAACAACCATATGGTCTATGGTTCTTGGCCATGTGAAATTTTCTAGTTTTTGAACATAAGGTTACTAAATGGTTTTGAAATTATTTTAAAATTGTGCTCTAAAGCCATGAAACGCCAAATTTTGGGGTCAAATTAGTATTTCCCCACATAAACATTATCCCTTAAATCTATATTATACTCCATCCAGTGGAAATAAAATATTCTTCTCCTACATATTGAGCCCAAGAACATATAATATATGAATTGATCTAGTTTCTCAATACAGAGTCTAATCCTCATTCTGTCAGAATCTATATATTCGTCTCAATAAATTCCCCTCATCCCTCAACTCATATCAAGGTTCTTCTTTCCATCTATTACTCTATTTAGATGAGTGCTCATTTTCCCTTTTTTATGGTTTTTCAATGATTCTCATATCTCTTCCAACCTGCATCAAATTTGTGGTCGATATTGAGCGAGTAGTCATCTATGGCCATGAGGTAGGTCGTAACATTGTTATCAATTTTTGTATTGGTCGATACATAATTATGTTGTCATTTCATAGAATGAAAGTTTTCGAGCATCTAAAATATGGTGATTAATTATTGTATAATTTACCATTGTGGCTCAATACATGTTAGTTGATCCTTCATAGGGGATTTAGATCTTCTGTGTGGATTATATGGTCAACCCATGGGTGGGCCATGTAAAATTGGCCTATTGGTCAAATTTTCCAATAACTCAATTTAATCTTATTCATGGATTATAAATGTATTTTATTCAAGATAAGAATGTATTTAAATGATACCAAAGAACCGTTTAGGTGTTTAGACCTCTTAGACCTATAATTTCCCATCTTGGTAATTTCCTTGTTGGCTCTGACACTTTTCCATGAATCATGAGCCTTAGAAGTGGTGTTGTATTATCTTAATGAATTAAATGAATTTTTTAGGGTGAAAGGAATTTTATAGGATGGCATATGCAAGATTTTGGTGTAATGTTTTAATGAATTGACCATTACCCTTCCAATTTACAGTAGATTCATAAGCCTTATTTTCCATGTTTTAATGATTTGTAATTGGTTAAATGGTATTGACTATGTGAAATGGATAATGACTTGAATTAGAGGTATTCTCCTTATGTTTTGAATTATTATATAATGGTTCCTTTGATTATGCCTTAGAAATTATTTTTTAAATTGTAATCATGATATGGATTTTAATTTGAATAAAGGGATATATGAGACATAATGCCTCATATATTGATTTGAAAAATGATATTAGGCCTCTTATAAAGATATGATCTGTATAAATGAAATGGATTGGAGGTAGTTCCCCATGATAATTATATTATAATATGACTTTATAGGGGATGATACATGATTGTAAGGGACTCCTTGAGAATAGTTCTATCTTGATCCTTTAAATATAGTTTTGATAATGGAGACTCATGCTAGTGATGAAATATAGGTGATGGTCCTTACAAACCACGTTACATGATATATTATTTCCATGGAGGCTCACTCTCCATCCTTAGTGTTGTTTCCTGAAATCTATATCGCTTTTGGGGATGTAGGAAATATAACCTTGGCTTGATATATTATGCTCGTTAGACTAGAAAGGATACATGAGTTATTCCCCAGTACATCCATCACTAGTATTCCAAATATATGGACATTATACATCCTCACACACATGGTTTATATAGGTGGATGTAATAAAGAACTAATATATGTTAAAAAAAATTTATATATATATAATGAATTTAGCATAATTTCTATCCATGAGCTAAAGGGATTTGTCCTACTAGGTATCTTTTCAGAACGTGAGTGGGTGGTTATTTATTTATTCATAATTTCTTTACTTTCCTAAACACTATTTAGTTATGAGAACTACTCATATTACATGCTGACACCATTGGTGTTGTCCTACTGATATTTTATTCTCACTCTCAACTAAGGATTCATTTGGTACCTGAGAAGTCTGTCATCATACAGGTACTGATAAGGGAAAACAATATGTTGTGGTTTGTTTAATATATTGTTTAAATGATTCTTAGAACTATAGGATCAGGCAAAGTCTCAAGATACATATCAATTTGTATTTCATTTTTTGTATTTTTTGATTGTTTTTATAGAAAGTTGTACTACCCTGTTCATTTTTTCCTTACAACAGGCCATTCATCATGTATCAAACACTACTAGAAAGGCTTTAGTTGTATTTATTAAATTGTTTAGTTATCTATTTCTTCCACTTCTTATTTATATATCTTTTAATTTATGCTTTTGTAGTTCCTTGATTTTGATTGTTGGTATTTTGCTTCCTCAGTTGATTGTATCTGTTTGATTGTTTTGTGCTACTCTGACATGAGGGTATAGTCTCCCCACCGTACCACCATTACAACCTCACTACTAGTCAGAAACCTCTAGTATACGAGGAGGCAGGTTTGAGGCCATGTGACCCACCATCTCTTGGCATGTGTTAAGGGTACCCCATGTCAGGACGTTACAATGTACATATACATAAAAATAGACATACACATAAACCTATATACATATATGGTCACATACAAATACACGTAGACATAGACATACACATACACATTTTCTTTCATATACACATGCACATACAGATACACATACACAAATACATACACATAGACATATATATGTACACATACATGCACATGAATATACACACATATATATGCATACAACGACTCATACGTACACATACACATAAATACACACAAACATACACATACATATGCATAAATTAATATACATACACATACACGTACATATACAAAGATGTATATACATACACATACATACAATTCTATAAAAGTCCATACATACTCATACAAATACATACTTACACATACTATATAAACATACACATGCCACATAAATATGTGTACACACACATGTACATGTCATATACCTATAGACACACACATATACATACACTTACATAGACATGGATGGACATCCACTAAAACAGACACACATAAACACACACATACAAAAAAAAAACACCCACACACACACAACAAGCATACACATACAACACAAACAAACAAGTACATATAGAATTTCATATACATATAAATTCATACACATGCATAGATTTACGTACAAATATATGTGTGCATATTTGAAATTATTTCATATGAATATAAATATATAAATTCAAATATAAATGACATATTTAAATAATTAAATTCATTTATGTATTTTTATACGCTTAAATAAAATATTAATCTATCATATTTATATTAATTTTATTCACATAGTGTAATTAATATATATAAACATAATATTAATAAAATTTACAAATTAATATAAATATGATAATTTTTTATATTTATATTTTGGAAAATAAGATTGATAATATATTTTTATTAGAGGTTATATAAATCATATTTATATATTATATTTGTATATATATAATTATTTTCGTATAAATATTATTTTTATAAATATATATATATATGTTAAAAACTATTGTTTTATAAATGAAATTTCCATTTCAAATGAATATATTAATTATTATGAAATAAAATTATATAAGACACATGCATTGATTTGGCAATTCCAGACCTTTATAAGTTATATAGTGTCAGATTTTGAAGACCATTAATCATTTTAACCATTTATAATAGAGTATTTTACAACGATCATTATGATTAGTATATATTAAGGGTATTGATAAGTCGAAATGACATAGGAAAAAGATGTGATGGCCTTGACTTGAAGGACTGTATCATATGAATCCCATTAATCAAAGATTCCAATTGTGATGGAATCATTGTGTTTTACCGTTGACCATGACCATGATGATATTCAATAAATACATCATATTTGGAATTTTTTATGGGAGAAGTTCAAGCTCATCCAGATCCTAACCCAATCCATGTTCATTGAACTACTGGAAAAAGTGTCACCATTGAACAGATCCACCATAGGGAATATGCTGGTATAATATGGGATTATATATCTAGGCCCTAAATGTAAGAATTTTAATATTTTTACTTTTAATAAAACTATTATTATATTTATCCTTTTAATTGTTTATTTATAAATAATTAAATAATTAGTATGATAAAAATCTGTTTTTGATATGAGGAAACTGTAATTATCTTTTGGGAAAATGTACATTTTCAATCAAGGCACTCATCTTGACGCATTCAATAATTATTAAAATAAATTCTATTTTAAAAAAGTTTTCTTATTAAATAATATTTATTTAAATATAATTTATAATATAATTTTATGATGTCAAATGTTACTTTTATAAGGGTCAGAAAACTATTCACATTATAAAAACCAGTTTTTTTCAATTAATAGGGATTTTGATTAAAAAGTGTAAATTATTATATTTAGATAATAACTTTAATAAAATAAATAATATTTTTTTGAAATAATCCAATCCAAATTATCCAATAATGAGTTTTTTATAATTTGTTGAGATAGTCAATTTTTTTTGTAAAAATTGAAAATAATATAAATTGACGACATTTATTTTGGCATCAAAAAATCAATAAGTGGTGTAATAAATACTATAAATAGTATAAATGGAGAGAATTATATTTCTCATTTAAAATAATTTTGTTTTGAAATTATTTGATTAATTTTATAATCATTTAATGAATCCATCAAAATATATATTATACTTTATGGTTTATAAATTAATTATTTATGAACATGAATCACTTCCACATAACCAAGGGTATAATTTTAATGAGTTATATTCTTAACCCTATAAAATATTTTAAACCACTCCCATTCTTTGGAAACCATGGGAAAAACCATGGGAAGGTTTTTGGTTTCGATTAATTTTTCAAATAGAGTCTGAAACCTCTGCTCAGAAATTAATAAATAATTACACTCACATTTCTATAGAAACCCACCCAATATCCCAATAATATTCACTAAAAACACCATGATCTTCAATTTAACGCACCAATCCCTCTCTATATTCCTGAAATTGTTCCCAAAGGCTCTAATGAAACTCTTACAATGCTTTTATAAGTGTCCCCTAAAGGTAATGGATCATCTCATGTTTCTATTTATTCAAAACCTTCTTTATATTATGCTATTTTATTTTAAATTGTTCGTTTTGGAATATGTTTTACACATTAATCATTCATCCCTTATTATTTGAATTCTATGAGATACCCCTTTTACTCTCATTGAAACCACACATGATTCTTTAATTACCCTGGTTATGCTATCGAAATGTGATGTTTCATTCCCTATATTTGTATAGTGAATACCCAAAACCATTTCCATTCATGGGTATTCATCAAGATATACATTTCATTCATTTATTTGAGAAATACATATATATAACCCACACTATTTAATCATCTAATTAAAATTCATTTAATACATCATTATGTTGTATGATCTATGTGGTACACTTATGAATGTACATGATATGAATGTGATAGGCGGGCCCAAAATTAAATATCCCTCCAATATATTGGGTGATGATTTTATCTAATGAGAAGCCATGTATAGTTATCTAGAGGTTATCTTAATAACATTATTTTTGGATGTCTCAAACATTATCCTTGACTTTTTTTCGTGATGTCATGTTTTACGATGTAGACACATTTCCATATTTCCTCTGTGATATCATCTTCTATAATTCGTAAATGTTCATGTTTATTATTCACACTCCTCATATACTACCTTCATATTCCACTTGGATTACATGTTTTTATTTATATATTTTTTACATTTTGATTATAAACATAATGGAATTAATATTTCACACATATTTTTGTATATCCCCATGTTATGTCAGGATATATTAAAATATCATTGTAATATAGGGGACTATTTTTGAGTTTTTAAATAATTCGTTTGTAACCATGTTTCATGTTATTATGATATATACCTAATTTCCCCAATAAAATAGTATTCACAATCTTCTAAGATTATATTATGTATAAATTTATATAATAACTCATAAATTATTGTGTAATAAAATACAAGGGTTTCCATTGAGGCTATTCAAAGATATTCAAATTATTTGTAGATTACGATTAAAAATAGTGTGAAAACCCAAATTTTTGTAAAGCATGTAGTAATTACTTTAAATGAAAATACATCCATGTTATGATAATATTATTTTTTGTGGTTCTATAACTTTTGTACTTAGGGGAAATAACCCTAAAAAGGGATCACTGGATTTCGACTTGATCATCTCTTGGTTCATGAAAATGTGGTCTTACTACAATCCTAGATTGAAACACCTAGGGTATTTGATTTTGTAAATTCAAAATCCCAATATGAACCATTATGAATGGAAACAAAATGACTATTATACATTATACTAAAAAAATAACATGTATAATTTATATTGAAATCTACAAATTCACAGGATAATGAATGTTTTTCATTTTTGAATTATCCCTTAAATATTAATATTTTCCCATTTATGTGATTAATATTTTGAAAACATTCATCCCTAAGAATATTTTTGATGATGTAAATGATTATAACTAGAATAAAATAGTTATAAGAAATATTATCATTCATTTATGAACATAAAATATCTTATCTGATTGTGGTTCTATGTATTATTTCTTTCACGTAGATTTATTAGAAATTTTCACAGACCACCTAAAAACATTGAAGTTGAGTTATCATGGAAGACAAAAAAATTGGTCAATTTTTTCATCCTAAGAATATAAATCACCCCCTTTACAAATTTAGGTGATGGATTCCCTATCAACCCTTTCTATACTTACTTTAGTGAAATTTTATGTTATTATGGGGATGGATTGGATTTTCTTGTATAGATAAAAATTATATTTCTAAGAGTAGGAAATCACCCTCTGTATTACAAATCAACCTCTGATTCTATACAATTTCAAGGAAGAGGTTGAATCTCCTTTGGTATAATTATATCAAGAATTGATATTATTGTTGTATGAGAAATTAAAATAATAATAAGTGATTGATATTAATGAAAATTTCTGCTTTGATAACATTCCCATTGTAAGGGAATTTGCTGATGTTGTTTGAGAAAAATTGTATAATCATCATCATAACCAATATATTGAGTTCTCTATAATAAATATAAAAAATCATTTATAATATCCATGTCTCTATTTCGAATTGAGACTGTTGAACTTGAATAGTTGAATACGAAAATACAGAGGAATCTAGGTAAAGGGTTTATAATCCCAAGTGCTTCACCATGGGGTGAATCGGTCTTTTTCATTAAAAAAGGATGGGTCAATGCACCTATAAATTAATTATCGTGAAATAAAAAAATCACAATAAATTAAATGTATCACATATAATGTATTTATTAATTACTCAATCAGCTATGTTAGGCCAAATAATTATCTTTGGTGGATCATCAGTTGGGATATTATCAAGGAAAGGTGAAGGGGTAGGATATCCCCAAGGATTCCATTAATAAAATGTATAATCACTCTGAGTTCATAGTGATGAAATTTGGGCCCACTAATTCTCCATATATATTCATTGAACAGATTAATATGATGTTTAGGGATTCCCTTGAATAATTTATACTAGTATTTATAGTTGATATTCGTAAATTCACAAAATTAAATGAGGACCATGGGGAGAATTTGAATGTTGTACTAAAGACCTTTGGGAATGAAATTTGTATAAAAATTATAGTAAATGTGATTTTTTGGTGGATCAAGTTACATACATGAGGAGTATTGTCACCAAGAAATAAATATTTATAGATTATAAAAAATAGAAGTAATTTAAGGATGTAATATAAAAACATATTTGATAAGAATACATTTTTTCATGGATGTGTTGGGTACTATCATCATTTTCATGGAAAATTCTCATGATTGTCAAGCCCAGTAACAAATATAACTCATAATGGGGTGAATATTTTTTGGAATGATGAATGTGAATATGGATTTAAAGAGTGAAAGAAGAGGCGAATAACTACACTGGTGATCACTTTATTGATCAGTTGGGAAATATTTATGATGTACAAAAATGTGTATAAAAAGGGATTACATTATGCACTCATGAGAGATGAAAAATTTATATCCTATACCTCCTACTAATTAATGTTACATGCGAAGAACTACCCCACACAAGTTATATAATTGTCTGTAGTGATCTTCATATTGAATATTTTAAGATATTATCTCAATGGGGAGAAGTGTGACATAAATAAAAATGATAAAATTCAAAAGTGTATATTCAAAAAAATGGATATCAATATGACACAATTATATTGGTTATATATGACCAAGGATTATTATTTTTCAATCAATTACCATCATTAGAATTTGAACACTCAGAAACATGATCTAAATAGAAAGGATCATGCAACCATATCCATGGTGAGGATGGAAAGGGGTCCAATATTCATGGAAATTAAAATTACATAATTGAGGATAAAAAAGGAACTTAATCATACATTTCTTAAATAACTGCTCAAACATCAATTCTTGATTGAATCCTTGAAGCCCAAAAAGGAAATGAGGTGCTACAAAAAAAGGCAGATATTGTTTTTGAGTTCAAACTTGAAAATAATGGAGTTATAATGTTTGGAACTCAGATATGTGCCCCATAAAAATCATAATTGAATATCGATCATTAGGATGATGCTCACAGTTCATCCTTCTACATTAATCCTAGAATCACTAACCTTCATATATATATGAAGAAAAACATATAGTTGGATAACATGGAGTGAGATATTATAGAATTTGTATCTCAATGAAAGGTATTACAACAATTTAAGGATAAACAAATTAAGTATAGGGGTATGATGAAAACATTTTCCATACCAATATGAAAATGGGAAATATAACCATGGATTTCAGCAAAGGAATTCATAGGACATCTAATTAAAATGACTCCATCTATGTGGTAGTTGATCACATTACAATGTATATTCATTTCATTTCTATCAAGGAAGATTTATCTCATGTTTAACATTCCCATATATAAATAATATATGTGGAATGAATTATCTGAGTGACATTTTTTATTATATTTCATTGTGATATGATGTTTACCTTGAGGTTCAAGATAAAATTTTAGTAAGCACTTGATAAGGAGCCATGTTTATGATTTTTTTTTCACCCTCAGATGGATGGTCCATCTGAGAAAAGAATTAAAACACTAGAGGATGTGTTGATATCATGATACATGGAATTCCAAGGATGTTGGTATCAATAACATTCTAAGGCAATGTTCTCATATAACACTATTTTTCATTATATCATTCAACTGGAACCTTATGAGGAATTTGTATAAAATGTAGGGTTCGACTCTAATATATTGGCACGTGGTTGGAGAGGTGAAAATGAGGGGACCTAAAGAAACCTTTTAACCATTTTAATAAAAAATTTTCTTTTTTGAGAGCTAACCACTTATAAAATATTTTTTAAAACAAATGGGTGAAGGTTTATAAATGTTTTATCCTATACAAAAAAGTGGATAATTTATTTTAAATAACATTTTTGATAGGTGATGTGTAATATGATGAGTACAACTAGACACAAAATATTTCAAAAAGATAAAGTTGTTGATCAGATACATCATCAGTCTCAGATCCATCAGTATGACGTTGAATATTCATCAGACTCAGTGTCTGTAAGAAATTCAGAATGTTCCCAAAGAAGATGAATTAATACAGTTATGTCAAGAGTTTTAATGTTCTAAAAAATTCTAACCATAATTAAGAAAATAAATTTTCAATCTTCAAGTTCTTATAAATCATGAAAACTATCATCATAATAGATTTTGAAAAATTGAGGAATCATAAAGATTACATAAGTTCATGAAATCAAGAAAGGTTCTGTATTATATCCAAAAGCACCAGACACAGATATTTTAAGAAGTATTAATGTTTATAGATTATAAATCTTGAATGTTTTTCAAATATATTGTGAGAAGTCACCATAAAACTAGAATCAAACACCAATCCATCATATTTATCGATCAATCAGATGATTTTATGTAATATTGTAAAAAAAATTCATCATGATTATTATTATTGTGTTTTTGTTGGGTGAAGACAAAAAGAAAAAAACATTATTTTATTTCCATAGTGGTTCAAGAATTATTAGACTGTAGTTGACACCAATCCATCAGAGTGATATAGTGGTTGATCTATTAGATGCAGGAAGACACTAACAGGTTGTCAAACACCGACTGAGGATGTTTTGTACAATTGTTGAAATTGTGAAATATTTCAAGGAAATTGTAAAAATATTTTCAAGATGGTTTGAAGCTGATGAAAAAGTATTGTCATGCAGTATTAATATATTTATAGTTTTTAACTATGTTTTAGGAAAACAAAAATCAACATACGTCTAATAAAGTTACAAAAATGTTTAAAGAACAATGGTTTCAATGTTTCATGTCATTTAGTTTATAAAAAAACATAATGTGAGGTAATTCATTTGTTTTCAATTTATACTAACCATCATAATGATAAATTTTCAGCCTTACATATTTTTTCATCATAACGAAGAAAATTGGAATGACATACATACTGAACATAAGAATGGTTATAAATGTATGAAGTGAGATAATTTTTTTTTAATATTCAAGAAGGTTCAAGAAGAATCAATAAGAATTTACATGTTCTATATTAGTGAAATATGTATTCCAAATGAATGTGAAATTCAAAATATAGTTATTTTAATGAGTGGGAAAATATTTTTTGTTCAGTAACATTACATTTCTTGGAAACCTATAAATAGATGCACATTACGTTCATACTTTGAATCATTTTCTTGTGTGAAAAGGGATAGCTACTATCAGGTTTTAGTCATAGTTATTTCATGGAAGAGAAATCATCAGAAGATCATACATCTGTATGTTTTCCTTATTGAACTGAGAATATCAGACTGGGGAAAATTGGACTAAGAAGTTGAACAAAGATTGAGATGTGATGTTTGAGAAATGTGTTCCTAATAATTATTCTATCTGACTAATTTTTTAAGACGGAAACAATTGTACCTAGAAGCATTGAACTATGGTTCTGGAAAGTGTTTTGTGGACAAATTTTTTTTGATATTTTCTTTTATGTATTAATTTTTTGTAATTAAAATGTGTAAAATGGCAGGAGTTGGTGTAATCATTACTATATTGAGATAGAAGGAGTATAATAATATTTGGAAGAATTTTTATTCACTTATTCAATATAGTGTATTTCCATAGACCGACTAGAGTGGTTATGGAAAGAATGTAAGTTCTCATATTGAGGCTGAACCTTGTAAATCTGATGTTCTTTACATGCATTCCTACTTTTTCATGCTTTTTTATTTACTAAAAGATGATAATGAAATGAACATTTATTGGTTGAATGGGTTCTGTTGTTAAAATTAATGATACTTATTAAAGTAAAAAACTAATTTAACCCCCTACCCCTCTAAGTTGTTATTCACTCCCATGGAACATAATTAGGGATCGAAGACAAGGATCCCTTGTTGAAACGTTATCCTCGATTATCTCAATTCTTTAAATAGTATTTATATTCAAACATTTTATGTAAAAAAAATTAAATGATAGAAAATTAGGATGATTACTTATCTCTTATATCCTTCGTTGGATGTTTTTGATGCTTCCTCAATTGGGGTTCCTCCTACTGAGAATGTTGAAACCATATCGATTATAGATAAGAGAAATATTGATGTTTTTTGAAAGGCTAGAAATTTTATCTGTTTGTATCCATTATAAAATGTTTTTATAATGGTTATGGGTATAAAAACATCAAACAGTATGTGAGAAGACATATAAATTATTTATGAAGGGAACACTATAGTAAGTGAAGCACAACTAAAAATATTTCATAGTATGTTTGAAGACTTAATAACGAGAGATGGGGAGACTATTGAGGAATACTTCACTAGAGTAAATGAGGTTCTATGTAATATCAACGACTTTATAGATGTTCTATATGAATGAATAATAATAAAGAAACATATGAGAATCATTCTAGATAGGTGGGATTCTAAAACTTCCTCCATAGAAGATAAATATGATTTATATCTTGATGAATTAGATAACATTCCTACTGATTATGAAATGAGATAGGCTACAATGCTCAAAAAGAAGAATAAGGATGAAATAACATTTGAAGCTATGAGAAAGATGAAAATTCAGGATGTTATGATGATAATCCTTTGGATTTTGAGGATAAATAGCATGATGAGTTCAATCATAAAATCATGTCACTTATCATCAAGAACTATCATCGAGGAAGATGATTATATGGAGGTAAAATTCCCCACAAATGTTTTGATTTTGGTGGCATTAGGAAATTTTCTATGATTTTTCCATTGAATAATGTTTAATAATATCAACTCAATTCGGATGAAAAACCTCATAGAAATAATTTGAACAAATGTTCTCAAGATGAAAATTCATCTAAAGATATAATTAGAATATTACTATGAATAAGAGAGGTATGTTGAGTTTGAAATATGAATCACAGTCAACTGAAAATAATTCTTCAAAAGATGAATGGTCAGAAAAGGTTATAACATTCATTGGAAAAGTTGAGAATATAAAAATACAACTCAAATTGTGAAGAAGGAGGTGAAGAATATAACTGAGTATATTAACTCATAATAGAACCTGTTTCATGCCAGTATAAAATCAGGTCTCTTAATAAATATATTATAATGAAAAAGAATGATAGTGGGTCATTTGTTAAATGTGGGATTGATTTTTTTCATGAAAGAATCGGAGCACATATTGGAGATCTAATATTAAAAACATAAAATTTTTTATTAGGAAAATATGGTTGAATACCCCAGAATGAAGTTGGTAGATGAGGGAGGGGATGTCTACCATTTTCTATAAAACCTTCTTAATTCTGATTGTACCCTGAAGAAGATGAGTGAAAACATAATGAAAACATGGAAGTAAAAGTTGATACATTTAAAGTTTCTATGAAAGATCAAATCTAGAATAATGTGAAGTCATCACCCTTCAAAAATAATGTTTAATATAATTTTTCATACATTTCAGGTTATATCAAAAGAGATGGTATTGGTTGGGTGGAGAAAGGATGTGAGTAACCAATCACTTCCAAAAAATGAAAACTCACTCAGAATGAATGCTCGTCCATAACCAGGGTTTGTTGGAGAAGGAATAAGTTTCAATCCATGAAAAGTTTTCTATAGAGAAAGATCTTACTTCAATAGAAAATAATTATTTAACGGTTTTTGTTAGGGATTTGGAATCTATGGGATTAGTGATTATAAAATTTGGCATAACTTATCACTTCCCAGAATAATGTTTTAATAGAGAGAAGGAAATGGTGAAAGAAGAATGATTAACATCCCTAACCCCTATGAAGATAGAAAAGAAATATATCAAGATGAAATAAAATTAAAATAATAATAATCATTTTTAATGTCTTCAATAAGTTTGTGGAATATGTTATCAAGATATTCCTCATGAGAAAATTTATATGGACCTCTTTATCGAACAAGATTCTTTTGTTAGAAAATACTAGGAAGTTGGAATGAAGAATGTTGAGGGAAGAGATTTAATTGTTGAGACATCATCAAAAGTAAGTAAAAAAACCATGGAAATATAACAGTGGTTGGTCATTACATGTGACAGGAGATTTGAAAATCATGAAACATTTTGAAAATCAGGAAGGATGTGTTGGTTCCTTTTTTAATGATTATTACAAAATTAGACAAATCATAATGGCTGAGTTTAATGTAGAAAAGTTGAAATCATTGGATGTCTTATCTGTTGATGGACTGAAACATAACTAAATAAATATAAGTCAAAAATTTTATTATGGAAATTAATTCATTTTTATAGTAACTTATTGTATCAACATAAGTGTAAATGATGGATAAGTTATTACAAAAAGAGAAATAACTAGTGTGAATCTCTTCCAAATAGGAGAATTCAACAACTCCTTTATCATAAGTGTTGATGATGAGAAAAAGTTGTGGAAATTGAGACTTTTCCATCTCGGGATTAAAATTCTGAACAAACATTACATTATTGATGTTGTATGAAACATTTTAGAATTGAAAATAATATAATAATATGTTTTTATTCCATTTCATAAATGCAAGATGGCTAATAAAAGTCATAAGAAGGTTGAGATTCAGTATACAAAACCTATTGAACTTATTCATTATGATGTGTATGGGTAGATGAGACAAAAATCAACTAGAGGGGATATGTACTCTATCATGTTTATTTATGATTTCACCCAGATGACCAACATCATTTTTATGAAACATAATTTTGAGGATGTAGAAATGTTCAGTGTTTATAGTAGTGATATTGAGAATGAAATTGGGGTTTACATAAACAAAATGAGGAAATATAATTGTATGTAATTAACAAGAAATAATTTGGAAACATATCTAAAAAATCATGTAATCCAACATCAGTATATTTCAACCACATACCCAACAACAAAATGGGGTAGCAGAAAGGAAGAATAGAAGTTTGGTGGAAATTGGAAGAAGAATGTCGGTAGAATACAAACATTGAATGTCCTAATGGGGACATGTTGTTAGTAATAATATATATGTTACAAAAAGTGGTCTGTTGAGTCTAAAATAAAATTTTAATCCTTTTGAAATGTGTTATAACTATACCAAAATGGGATTTTTCCTATCAATCTTCAGAATAGTCATTGAAATAATTCCAGAGTTGGTCACTGATGCGTGGTGCAATTCTATGGCCTGGTGATCCTATAATAAATTTTGTAAAAATACAATGTATTTTTTTACTATGCACATAGAATAAATGAGATATTCTTCAAACAATTGCTCAGATCAGAAATTAGAGGGCATGGACGAGTCTGAAACATGTTGTTTACCCTAGGCAGGTTATAAGTTTGGTCATCATGGGCATGCTGTAGATAATGTTTTCGATGGAGTTTTGATAAATAAATTAAATTAATTTATTATAGAAACTAGAAAAATTTCATCTAAACAGAGTCTCAGATCGAAATTCTGATATCACAGTTGGGTTCAGAACATCATGTATACCATAAGTGCAACGTAATGTTGTTTTTGAAGGGTGTTTTGGATGAAGGTGTGTTGAAAGAGATTTGAATTTTATTTTTTAAAGGAAATCATCCCTCATCCCCTTACTCCCCTTGGAAACGAGCACGTAGGAGGAACCTCCTCTATTCATCCTTCCTGTTCAAAAAAAAATGTATGGCCAAGGGTCATTTTTTTATGATCATTGAATAATTGAGGTCCAGTGTGTCCCAACCATCTCTATGCACCCAATGCTTTTGCATTTTTCCTTTGAGGTAGTTAATTTTAGATTTAATTATGTACAAATTTTTTTCTCTTGGAAACATCTCTCAAACTCTGATTTGAGCCCGTAACAGTGTAGATCGGGATATGAGGATCCCGAATGTAGTTTTAGAATTTAATTTGGAGCATTGGGGTGTCCCCAGTGGTCCACGAATGATTTATAGCGAGGGGATTTCTGGTGCGACTGTCCAAAGAAGCTCTAACAGCTGCTCTAGTGGCAGTCCGGTAAGTGGAAACAGAGGTACGTCTATCCAATTTCGTCTAGGGCTTCTTTAAATCCTTGTAACATGAAAACTAGGAATCCGATTCACATGCCTTATGTGGAGATATGACCCTTGAATCGAGATAAACACTTTCAACATTAGTTTGGAAATTTTATAGGTTGGGTTCATGGTCTTGGGCAATAAAACATTGAAACAGTAATAATATTTTATTATTATTCATATTTTACCCTCCATAAATTCTTCATGGAGTGTCTGATTGTCGTGATATTAGTGGAATTGTGACCTAGATGGTAAGGTATATGTTTCAAGATATATTTGGGTGCTTAAAAAAATTAGGGTATGTGCCCCACGATGGATTTTTTGGGACGTTTATAGTGAAACATGTCTTTTTCAATAGGTTTCCGTTTCGGATGAACAAATAATGGTTCCTATATTTTTTTCTATGGGGATCCTAATGGAATGATCCATTTCATGTGTTTTAGGAATGAGGAATGGGGTCCATGTTGACCGGTTTGGGGTTGTTGCGGTCAATAGTACCATTTTCACAAATTGTACATTTTGGGTGAGTAAATAGCCTATACTACATGTTTTTATGCATAGAACATGATGGTTTCCATAATTTCCTCCATAGAGACATAGTGTGAATGTGATTTTTTCCAGGTTATATTAGTTAGTGATTCTCACTAGCTGGATTTAATGCTCCACATAGTCTCGAAAGGAAGTGTTTCAAAAAGCAGGGTTGGGTGGGTCCCCTAGGCCTTTTCTGTTAGAGGGTTTTTGATATCATTTCCTCTTCAATGGAATGTTACCCCTCTTCAACTAATTTGTGTATACACAATATAGTAGTGAATCCCTATCATTTTATGCATGAGTTTCCCATACTTATCTGCTTAATTAGAGATAGCACTCCCCATGTTTTCGGCAGAGGTTCGTTACTTTAGCAAGGTTATCTCCAGGGTTGTTACTCCCATAATGGACTAGTGTGCCAGTTCCACAAGAAGTTGATACAGTTGGAATGATCCCCTACTGTGATAGGGCACGAGCTATCCAATATTGGTGTATGGTAGATTCGGTACCCACCTACCGTATTAGCGAGGAGGTCCACTTACTTTAGTGAGGTGCTCCCCAACCGTGGATTCATGCTCACTTTTTACAGATTGGTGCTCCTCTACCGTGGGTGGAGGATCACGTTTTCTAGAATGCTTCTTCCCTAATATGTTTGGGTGTGGGATCCTGATCCAAAGGGTGGTAATCCTCTATTTTACATGGGTGCGAGTTTATGTTTACGGATTTATGACCACCGTTCTTGAGTTGATGTGGGAAGCAGGACCCTTCACTTTTTATTGGTGATTCATTGTTATGAGATATCACTCCTATTACATACTCATGTGTGGGCCCCATGAGATAGTTGTGAAAGAGGTTTCGTGGGTTGGTTTAGGATCTATTACTCCCTCAACTTTGGGGCAGTGATGAGGTGCAAGACTCTCTGCATTTCTATAAACCATGTGCAGGGCGCATGTCAGCATTGTTTGCATTACTCTGTTGAGTGACATCTGGGATAGTGTGGTTGGCTCATTCACTTTGATTAGTCGATGCATGCCACTTTTGTTTTGTAGGATATCAGGGATATCTTGGATATTATATTAATCTATGAATTCGGTACCCCATGAGACCATTGTGAGTGTTTCATTGCAACCATGGGTTTTTTTACTGTGGATAGTATAAGTTCCGGACCATGAGACTTGGTGACAGAGCTATGCATATCGTGGTTTTTGTTCTGGAGTCAATGTGAGATGTTCCCTTTTGCTTACATCCTTGGTATGTTGATCTGACTACATGGGTATTTCCAAGGATGGTCTCAAGATGGAGTTTCTCTCTCATTTGGGTTCCCTCTAGTTGGGTCTAGCAGACTGTTGTCTTTCAGTTATTCCCTTTTTTGGGGTTTTTGGGTGCCTACTGATTATTCTTATACTCACCCCTGCATGGGATTTTACCACACATGTCTTGTACCTTATGCAGAACAAAATCCATTTTGATGGTGTCTTGGTTATACCCCGAGTAGCTAGAGCTTAGAAATCTTGACTGAACATGGTTTTCCTTGGAGCTTGGTTGTTGAGCTGACAAGATGGTGTTTGACATTGATCCACTTCTTCTGATCAGGCCAGACGCTTTTATACATTTCATTGGAGGGCCCTGTATTTTCCATTGTGTACTGATGTTTTACTCTAGTTGTGGAATAAATATATAAGTTCATTTATTTTTGGTTTTGATATATGCATGAAATATTACATGGATTTTTATGTGGGTGCATGAGTACATGTTCCTAGGGATAAGGCCCCCCCATGCGTGTGATAGCCTACTCAGTGCTAGTCTCCATCCCCTGACTTATTAGATGTGGGCTTGGGGATTTACAGAATGAGCCCCATTGGATTAGGTTTTGACAGACTGATATCAGAGGGGTTCGACCATTAGGGCCTGATAGTGTAGTTGGTCTAAATGTGATCATGGTTTTAGTTTCATAGAGTCAGTTTTCGTATGTTTTGAGTTTAGATTTCAGGACAAGGACTCAATTGTTGGTATAGACGACCAACATATCCATGCTCCCGGACTCTGATTAACTACCTTTTGACACAGTACATTTGGACACTGGTCATATGGGAATAATTGTATATACATCATATAGGACAAGGTTTTGGGTTATTACTATCCATCTCGAGTCAGTTCCCAAGATATACTCTTTGAACGTCATGAATCGTGAATTTGTTCAATATGTTTCCATGATGGTAGAACTCGAGGGTTCCACAGAAGGGTTTTGTGAATGACCTGATGAGTGACAAGTGTCCATGTAACGTGGAAGGTCCTCTCTCGTTTGTGCATCTGGTGGATCCACCACCCATCATGTACTATATTGACCCACATCAGTGGGTTCAGGTGGATGAATCCTGTCACATTGGTTCATGGATGACTCTATTGGTATTTTTGTGTTGTTTTTTTAACTTAATCTCAACTACACAGGGGAAAAGGATCCTTCCCTGACTGACTCGTGTTTTTTTGATGCAATGGAAACTGCAATGAAGGGTCAGTTCTTCCCAAAGTGGATAGTATCGAAGTGTGGTGGTTGAGTCCCATTGACTTGTGTGCATAATTCTTGGAAGCGTGTTGGTAGCTGAGGACTTGGTAAGACCCATGTGAGTGTTTTATAATGCCTTCATTATTTTTGAGTTCCCTGGATTGTTCGGAGGTAGCATGAACATAGGATGTTTGAGGAAAATGCGGTGTGGTTTCTTGTGACCTAAAATTTTTAGGAAGGATGGATACTTCCCCCTCTAAGATGTATCCTTGAGGCATGACCCAAAACTCTTTGTGTGAGTTAGTGCCTCCCAAATGTTATATTTTCCAGGATAGGTGGATGATTTCCTTTAAACTATTAGTTAGATGTTGGTTCTATGTGTTGGTAGTTGTTTCGTAACATCTTGTAAGACCTAGTGTGTATGCTTGGGAGACCCAATTTATTCTTCTTATGGTACATATGTTTCTCATTAGGTGTTGATGTTTTATTGTGAGGTATCTCATGATGAGATAACCATTGTATATTTTTGTGATGTTTTTTCGTTATGGTTGGGAGTGTGTCAACATTCAAAGTATTGGTGTTCGAACAAGTCACGTGGCGTGACATGGTGTTGAGTAAGTCATTTCCATGTAGTTTTTTGGTGTTGGAATAGACTATTTGGAGCCGGTTGATGTCTTTTAGGGATCATCCAGGTGATTGTAGACCGATGATTGAATATCTGGTTTTTCACTAATGAGGTCTTGTGATCGGTTGGATCTTAGTAAGGGTTCAGAGGGTAAAATGGGGAAATAGGCTACCTCTAATGTTTTTCAACCCATAATTTTAATGATACTATTGTGGTTATTCTTGATGAGTGTTTGTTACATCATAAGAATCTTGGTTTAAAATACTGGTGTGGGATCCCAGTGGAGAGCTCAAGTCGGTTCCCATGTTCCTAGGACTTTTTCCTTTTAGGGATGAAAATCCTTAAAGTGGGGAGAATGTAGAGACTCATGTTTCCCTTTTTCAGACATAATAATATTTCTACAAATAATTCTATAAGTGGGTGTGGATATGGCGCACAATTCCATGGACTGATGTTCCCAGAATAAATTTTATAAAAATTCAAATTACTTTTATACTATGCATGTGGTGGAAATGGATTATCTCTCAAAAGAAAGCTCAAATTTGAAATCTGAGGGAATAGATGATTCCTATGTGTGTTGTTTACCCTAGGTGGGGAATAAGTTTTTTTTGATTGATCCAGATTTAAAAAATGATTTCAAGGGTGTATTCATAATTAAAATACGTTTAGTTATATTGGATTATAGAAAAAATAACTTCTAAATGGGGTATTGGACGATATTCTATGACTGTAGTTGGGTTCAGAAATTGTTTTTACAATTTACATGATAGAAACTTTTCTGAACAGAGTGTTTTTCATATAAGCGTGTTTATGGGGAGTTAAATGGAGAAAATGATTAAAAAAATAAATCCTCCCTCATCCCCTTCCTCCCCTTGGTGGCACACAAGGATTATACTCCTCAAATCCACCTTCCTATTTGACAAACCAAGGTGCCTCGAGGGTCATTTTTGACATAGATCATCATAGGATCGAGACCCAGTGTATCCTGGTAGTTACTCGACACTCAATGCATTGGTGTTCCACCCATAAGGTAGGCAGTTTTAGTTTTAAGGTAGTTCCCAACGTTTTAAATTTTAATTCTCTTTGAAACATTGATTTGGGCATATAATAGTGTATATTGGGATCGAAGGATCCCTGATATGGTTTTGAATTTTAATTTGGAGCCCTTGGGTGTCCCCGGTGGTTAGAGGATTTGTTATAGCGGGGGGAGTTCTGAGGAAGCTTCTGCGGTGGAAGTCAATCCAACCAATTTGGTCTTAGGGTTAATTAAACCACCGTAACATGAAAACCAAGAATCTGATTCATGTTCCATCTACGTTCACATAACCATTGCGTTGAGATAGACCCTTTTTGGTTGGTTTAATAATTTTATGAGGTAGTTTAATGGATTGGAGACATGAAATGTTGGAATAATAATAACATTTTATAATTATTCAACTTTAACCCATCATAACATCTCTATGGATCGTACGATTGATGGGCCATCTGTGGAATTGTGACCCCAATGGTTAGGTCGATTTTCAATAAATATTTTGGGTTCTTAACCCAAAATTAATGTGTGGGCCACACGATGGCTGTTTTGGGATGTTTATGGAATAACATGAATTTTTAAACTAGGTATCGGTTTTGGACAAACAAATTGTGGTTCCTGTGATTAATTCCTTGGGGATTGAAATATCATAATCCTTTTGATGTGTTCTGTGATCGATTCATGGGCCCCATGAAGAACTGTTCTATATTGTTGTGGTTAATAATACCCTTTTCAAAGGTTTTCCTTTTTGGGTTATTATATAGCCTATCAAGTGTGTTTTTCCTCATAGAATGTGATGGTGGACACAATATATGCCTAAGATATGTGGTGTACGTCAAATATCATATATAAAAAATGGGTTAGCGATGATGATTAGTAGGGTGGAGTGGTCCCCCCTAGTTTTGGATAGTGTTGTTTCGACTAGGTAGGAGGTGTGGGTCCCCCTTTCCCTTTTACTTCAAGTGTTTTCAGTATCATGTCATCTTCACCAGGCGATGGTCCCTCTTTGGCTATATTGCATATGTTAAGCATAGTGGTACTACTCTACCATGTTGGGGTGTTTTTTCCCTCATATTCCTTCTTAGATAGAGATAAGACTCACTACATCCTGGGTGTGGGTTTGTTACCTTTGTTTTGTTATCTAGAGGGTTGTTACTCCCATTATGGATTAAGGTGTGGGTTCGCTGTGACATTATTACAATTGGATTTATCCCCTACCATGATGGGGTGTGGTCTCTTCAATAATGATGTATAATAGAGTAAATACTCCCCAGTCGTGTCATTGTGCTAGCCCTCTAGAATTTGTGTGGTGTTCCCATAAAATGGGTGCATGCTCATTTTTTATAGAGTGTTTATCCCATACCGAGGTGTGGGCCCCTATAAATAGGATAGAACGGGGTTTCACAGGTTGGTTTAGGAGCTATTACTCCCTCCGCGGTGTGATAGTTGTGAGAAGTGGGAATCTCTATAGTTCTTTTGACCCTACCCATGGTTCAGGTCAGCATTAGTGGAATCACTCGGTTGAGTACAATTTGGGATGGGGTGGTTGGATCATCGACTTCAAGCTATAGATGCTTTCCAATTACATTTTCCAGGCTATTAGGGATGGCTTGGATCTGGTTTCCATCTTTGAGTTCAGTACCTCATGATACCGTTGTGAGTGTTGCATTAGAATCTGAATTTGTTTACCATGGGCATTCTATGGTCGAGACAATGATACTTGGGGATGAAGGTGATTATATATGGGTTTTCATTCTATAGTCTCCAAGGAATTTGTCCATTCATTTAAATTCTTTGGATGTAAAGCTAACTATATGGGTATTTTGGATGACAGTCTGGAGATGGAGTTTCTATCTCATTTTGGTTCCATTTAGCCGGGTCGAGTTGTCTGTTTCTTTTAGTTTCTCCATTTTCATTTGAGGTTTTTGGGTTGCCTAATGAGTCTTTCTATACATACTCTTATATGGGATTTTTCCACACATGTATTGTGTATTTTGTAGACCACATGTCCTTAGGCAGTGCCCCAGTTGGACCTAGAGAAAGCAGAGTATTGTGATCTAGACCGACTAGATTTTTCACCCAATCTTGGCTTTGGAGCTTACCTGCGTGGGTTTGATAGTAATCCCATTCTTCTTTTTAGGATGAAATATTTTATAGGTTACTTCAGTGGGATATATATTTTCCCTCTTTATACTATTATTGAACTCTGGTTGTGGGAAAGATGTACGCATGCATTTATTTTTGGTTTTTATATATCTCAACACTATTTCATGGAGGTTTATATGGGTGTGTGCATACATGTACCTTGGTATAAGGAATCCCATGTGTGCGATAGTCTACTCAACACATTTCTCCATTCTCTATCCTATTAGAGTTGGGCTTGGGTAGTTTCTTCTTGAGCCCCATTGGGTCTGATCATGACATTAAAAAAACATTCATTGGTATACATCACGGTTTTTGGAATTACATGTTTTCTAAATATTAAAAATACTGATCTTGGAATGTTTTATTAGAATGATGAAGAAGGAATATTTACAGGTAATTCATACATTAGACAAAGTTAAAAATATTAGAATTTTTTTTATACAAAAATTGTTGGATTTATATGATGCGAATGTAGTTGAAAATACCAAAATGTTTGTTAGAATTACAATAAAGATAAAGTGAAGGTTTCCCATGAATGTGAGAATGATACCAAATTAACACATCAAGATTCTGTAGAATTATTTGATGAGGAATGTGAATATGGAAAAGAATATTCGAAATTTTCTACTTTCCAAAATCATGATGAGATTGAAATTTTTATTACAATTTATAAGTCTCTAGTTAAGACCAAAATAACATTGAGATTAGAAAATAATAATTCACTTATCTCAAAATTTGATCCGAAATTAGTTTCAGAAGCTATTAAACATAACGAATGGGTTGATTCTATGAATGAAGAGTTGGATCAGATTGAGAAAAATGAAACATGGTAACTTGTTCGACAACTAGAAAAATAAAATGTTATAGGAACAAAATGGTTTACATAAACAAGTTGAATGATCATGGAAATTTTCAGGAAAATAATCAAGGCCTGTTTGTAAAGGCTATTCATAGGTGGAAGGTTTAGATTTTGAAGATACTTTTTACCCAGTTTCCATACTATAAAATATTTTAACCTTTCATTAAATGGTTTCACATCGAAATTACAAAATTTATCAGAGTGATATAATGTTATACTTCATAAATAAATAGACTAAGGATGAAGTTAACACTGAACAAACTTGTCATTTTCTAATAGATAAAGTTGAAAAATGTTTGTAGATTTAATGAAAGCTTATATTGGTTGAAACATGCTCCATGTACCCGGAACAAAAAACATGATAGTTTCATGATAATATTTAATTTTTATAAAAGAAAATTTTTAGTAAATTTTATGTGAAAGGTGATACAATCTATAGACTAATTATTATTGTTTATATAGATGATATAATTATTATAGGGATGAATTAAAATCATGTAACAAATTTTTTGAGGAAATAAAGAAGAATTTTGATATGTCAATGTTTAGAGAATTAACTTTATTTGTCAGATTAAATGTTCAATAAAAGAAAAATTTTAATTCATTAACTCAATAAAATTATTCTAGGTAATTGTTAACGAAATTTTGGAATATAGAATCCAAATAAGTTTCTACAGTTATTTCAGTTAGTACAAAGGTAAGTAAATATGAATCAAGGAAAAGTGTGACAATTACTGATATTGATTAAGTTTGGATTTTGTGTTCCATATATCATAGTGAATTGAAAGGGTATCATATGTTGGATGAAAATAGAATTTTGAGATATCTTAAATGAAAAACACCACAAAGGCTATTATAGAAAAGAAATTGTGAAAGGATGTTTCATGATTATATGGATTCTTATTGGTTTGGAGATTGTAATGATACAAAGTCATATTTAGGAGAAATTTTTTTCTTCAATGAATGTTGAGTGAGTTAGCATAATAAGAAATAGTGTTTAGTAATTTTGAGAATTGCAGAATCAGAATATGTTGTCACTACTTAGGCTTACACCATTATGTTTGGAATGAATGTTAAGATAGAATATTTCAATCTTAATGTTTCTAAACCCTTGTGATAATTTAATATAATCCGAGTGGAATTAGTCTTTCTAAAAATCTTTTTCAACATTAAATATCAAAACACATTAATATAAAGTTCACATTATATAATATAAAGTTTTTGTTGGAGACCTTTTTCTCAAATATATCAAAATAAAGTATCATATTGTTGATCTCTTTACAGAATATATTCTAAATTGATGGTTTGTTGACTTGAGGTTGAATCTTTTTGTTCCGCCTCCTCTAATGACTTCGTAAACATCATAAGGAAGTCCCTCCCAAGCTATGGATTATATTGATAATGGGGAATAGAAATTAATAAGTTTCTACTTTGTAAGAAGTTTTAACCTTTCGTTATTTTATGAATCTGAAGTTGTGGTTATCTCATAAGGGGGTAGATAACAATCATGGGAGAGATAAAATGAAATGTGATAAAATAAAAATGTTAGGGGGAGTGAAACATTACAAGGGCACAATGTTTTCATATAAAAAATGGATAGAATTATAACAAAAAGATTACATTATCTAGTTGTATGGTGTTTGGAAACTCAATTTTGAGAAAGGATATGTTTTGGTAAAAGTGGAAAAAATTAGTTCATTCAAAAATTGGTTTGCGAAAAGGTATGAGTGTCAGAAAATGATTAGTTGAAATATTTGTCAATGAAATTTTCCCAAAAAATCCAAATGGGTTATTGAAGAATTATTGTGATGTTTTTTTAACAATGTGTTTTATTTTTTGATAAATAACCTTTGGTAAAACAATGTTATTGAAAAATGATTTGAAATTTTCTAAATGTTCTAACCCAAACACAATAGGTGATTATATTTTTTCCAAAGGAATTTATTTTTGGAATGTAGTGTATCTACCTGAGGAGTACCAAATGTGTATGATATAAGAAAGAAGAATTTTTTGATCAGACACATCTTTAGTCTTCGATTCAATGACATGACTCTGCAGATTCATCTGACATGGTGTTTGTAATGAATTTAGAATGTTTCCTAAGATGTTTAAAAACTAAATTAATATTAGGAGTTAAAAAGATCTTAGTCATTATAAACATAATTTAGAAGATTCTTCTCTGATCTTGGATCCATCATAAATCATGAAAATATCATGATAAATGTTTTTGATGAAATGAAGGAATCTTAACAATTACATCAATTCTTGAATTCAATATAAAGTGTGGATCAAATCGTGAGGTATCAAACGTATAATATTTCAGAAGTTTGAAGGTTTATAACTAAAAGTGTTGGATTTTTTTAGAGCTACTGAGTGAAGTCGCCATAAAATTAGAATCCAAAACTAATCCATCAGATTGATTAATAAACCAGATTATCATGAACAATATTGTCGAGTATTTTTCATCATTTTCCAGGTTTTTTTAATTTGGATCATGAATCAAATAAAAAAATTATTGTCTATTTCACAAGTGGGTCTAGAATCAATGAACTATCACTGACACATATCCGTTATAGTGAGGCATATACTAATCCATCAGATGTATGATGACACCAATAGGTCATCAGATGCAGACTGGGGATGTTTCGGAAAATTGATGATAAGTAGAAAAAATGTATAAAAATAGTAGAAATATTGTAAACAAGGTTTGAATTTGATGCTAATGTTTTGTAATGAGGTATTGATATCTTTAGAAGTTGTGACTATGAATGTGGAAAAATAAAAGAAAAAAATTCTCATAAAGTAGAAACATTGTTTATGGAAGAATGGTTTCAAAGTTTCAGGTCATTCAATTAGTACAAAAATACATAACTAAAATTCATTAATTTGTTTTCAATTGATTCTAAGTATCATAATTAGAAGTGTTCAATCATAAATATGTTTTCATAATGATGAGGAAAATTGTAATGACATAAGTATTGGGCTGAATAATGGATATAAAATTCTGATGCAATATGAATATGTTATAATATTGGGGAGGGTCTAGAAGAATCAAGAATAGTAGAGAAGTGCCAAATTGGTAAATAATTAACTCAAAATGAATGTGAAAATTGAAATTCATGAATTTGAGTGAGTCAAAAATGTTTATCATCATCCATCCTTCTCAATTATGGGATACCAATAAACAAAATCAAATTCCATTCGTACTTTAATAGAATTTTATGTGTGAATGAGCATGAGTGGTTCATAGTTTGAGTCACATTAATTTTCCCACAGACATATCAAAAAATAATATAATTCTTACAGATTTGTTTACCTGATTGAGAAGATCAGACTGAGGAATATGAAATGGGGATGTTGAGCAGAGTTTACAATGTATAATTTGAGAAAATATTTCATTGTAATGATTCCATTGAATTGAGTTGACCAGAATATAGAAATTGGACCCAGAAACATTGGACTACGTTTTCAGATAGAGTTTGTGGAGTAATGTTTTTTGTGATATTTTCTTTTGTGGCTCAATTAATTTCAAATAAATCACTATAAAATTATGAAATTAATTATAATCATTCCTATAAATATATTTATGGTTTATAATGAGATTTGGAATATGTTTTATTCACTTCATAATAATAGTGAATTTCCATAGGCCCATGGGAGTAGCAATGGTAAGGATGAAAGATCTCACAATAAATAAAACCCAAATAAATCTATTGTGATTTACATTATTTCCAAATTTTTCATGCATGAGTAACTTATAATAGTGAAAAACTGTTTCAACCCCACCCTCTCCTTACATGGTATTATATCCTTTTGAACTACTGGACTTGATCATAGCCATGATATTACATGGATGATTAAAATCAATGACAATCATATGAAATATGAATAAATTTAATATAAAAGATATACACACAATATTTGGAATGATCTAGAGGATATGGATGGAGATAAAGTGTTCCTTTGTATATCACCATCGAAACAAATCACGAGTTTTACGTTGTAGGGAAAGGTTAATAAAAGATACATCCACCCCTTTTAGATCCATCATCACATCAGTGATGTGGACTATCAAATAGTACTCCCACCGAACCTAACTCAAGAGTATGATGTGTTCCATGTATTCCTCTCAAGGATGTACATACCATTCCCCTAAAATTTATTGAATCTAATTGTGGGACCATTGGAGATTGATTTTTCATATTAGGTGTAGCTGATGAAGATCTTTGATTATGTAGAAAATGTTCTATGAAAAAAGAATGCTCACATGGACAATGTAATATGGATGAACTGAAAGTTTAAGGTAATTCATTTGGAACATGAAGAGGAATTGAAACAAAAGTATACAATTTTGTATTAAAGTATGAAATTAATAGTTTTGGATGAAATTTCTAAAGGGGGGAGAAAGTAATGAAATGATATTTTATAAATGAAATTCCCTTTTCAAATGAATAAATTCATTTTTAAGAAATGATATGATAGAAAAACATACAATAATGTGGTCCTTCTTGAGAGTTTGAGATTGGCAGAGTGGTAAGAACCCCATACTACTACATACAAAAATGGGGGTTCAAAATCTATTGGGTGGTGGTATGGTAGTAGTACTATAGCCGTAGTGGGACTATTGAATGATGACATGATATCGGCGGTGGGTGAAACTATAGCTTCATTAGTGGAATACAGTAGCTGTGGAGATACAATAATAGTATTGTCTAAAACAATTTTCTATTCATATAATGGGCCTTGGGCCGAAATCTCAAGCCGATGATCTAGGTAATGGTATTCATGGCCATTAGGACTTCATGTCAAAATATATATTATGTAATAAAGCATTGGGTTGGGTGGGTTACCCTTTGGGGGGGGGCTATGACCAGCCTTTCATGTTTGTTTGTGTGAGGTGTGTGGGTGTTTAAATCAATTGTATCCCCAAGGACCTAATATATAATTTGGCTATTCTAGAATGCTATATGTTATATCCTATTATATTTAATACAACATAAATAATCATAGCCATTGCTTACTATATTTTGTTTACTAATAGTTATGAGTAGTATATATAAAGGGATATTATAAATCAAACTAACATTGAAAAAATAAGTGAGGACCTTGAAAAATAGGATAATACCTAATGTTTCCCATTTTGAGAAGAATATATGAAAGATAGAATCACTATGATTTTCCCTAGACCAATTCCAAGGTGAGATTCAATAAATGAAGCATTAGTGAAACTATTTTTGATAGAAGTTCAATTTTACCTTAATCACGACATAAAACATGTTCACCAAACCACCCAAAAAAGTGTCACCATCTCACACCACACCATTAGAGTATATGATAGTGTTATAAGGAGTTATTTTTCTAGACCCAAATGTAAGAATTTACCTTTTTATATTTTTAATAGATTATTTATTATATTTATACTTTTTATTATTTCTTGGTTAATGAATAAGTAATGAGATTCATAAAAATTATATTTTGATATGATGAAGCTGAAATTGTATTTTAGGGAGAAATATAGTTTCAATCAAGAAGCTCTTTTTATGGATTAAAAAAAATTAAATAAATATAATTATAGTAAAATATTATTATTAAATAATATTTTTTTAAATATAAATTATAATACAATTTTATAAAGTCAAATGTATCCTTTATAAGGGGTAGAAATAAAATTTCATCATAAAAACTAGTACTTTTTAATAAATATGGATTTTGATTTAAAATTGAAAATTATTACATTTAAATAATTATTTTGATAATATAAATATAATTTTTTAAATATCATTTCAAAATTATCCATCTATGAATTTTTCATAATTTTTTAATACAGTTGAATTTTTGTGTAAAAATTAAACATCTTATAAATATTAAATATATATTAAGACACCATCAAAGAAAAAAAAAATTGATTTAATAAATACTATAAAGAGTATCTAGAACCAAAAAATAGTTTTATCATTTAAAATAATTTGGTATAGAAGTTATTTGATTAATTTTAAAAACCCTCAATGAATCCTATAAAATCTATATGTTATGTTAATGTTTTAAAATTAATTATTTATGAAAATGACTCACTTAAACATCCCCGAGGGAAATATTTTAATTTTTTAGGTTATTATCCTCATATAATACTAAAAACCACTACACTTTCATAAAAACAATGGGAATGTTTTTTGTTTTGATCATTTTTTCATATAGAATCCAAAACGTATGTTTAGAAATTAAAAAAGAATTTTCCTATCCATTGCTATAAAATCACACCAAAATATTCATTCCTATTAACTCAAAACACGTGAATAATGAAGATACTCTACCTTTTCCACTTTATATCCCTCACATTGTTCCCATATTCTCTTAAGAAACACCTCTTGTTCTTTTAGAAGCACTCTATCTAGGTAAGGGATCCTCTCCTACTCATCTTCATTCATCAACAAACATTATATTATAAATTTTTATTTCCAATTTTTCATGTAGGAATATTTTTACACACAATGCTTACATTCTATATGATTTCCTAGTATTGAGAGACCCCTTTCAATATCATTAAACCATTCCATGAATTTTTTGTAATGTTAGGCAGCCATAATTAACTTATGATTTTCCATGACAGACATTTTATTGTAAATATTCGTCCCCATTTACACTAAATTGTAATCTACAAGAGTTACCTATCCCCAATTGAGTTTGTACACACATATATGTATGAACACTCCATAATCAAAATACTAAAAGTCATTAAATACATATTTATATCGAATGATCAATGTGACACACTTATGAATGGACACGATATGAAAGTGATAGGTGGACCGGAAATTATAAAGTGATACAATATTTTGTGTAATGTGTTTTTTCTCATGAGATTCTATGTATGGTGAATGGGGGTGATCCTAAGACCATTTGAATATGATGTATCAATGGTTGGTGTTGACTTATGTTTATGATGTCATGTTTTATGCTATTGACACATTCCCATTTTGGATTTATGATATCATCTTATATCAAGAATCACTATTCATTTTTATAATTAGCACCCCTATTATGTTTCCTTAATATTTATAATGGGTCACATGTACTGTTGTACTTTTTATATTATTTTTGTTATTCCATTACTCTTATTTATTGATCAACCCTTTCATATATGCATCCCAAAGATATCGCGTGTTGTATTAGAAGATCAAGGGAATATGGTTTCATGTTCTGGAGTATTATATACTGTTTTTATACCCATGTTTCTAGTTATTATGACTTGTACCCAATATCCCCAATACAGATGGCCTCATGAACTTTTGGGACTATATTATGTGAACCATTATGTAATAAATTATGAATTAATGTTTTTTAAAAGGCATGGGTAATTATAATATAAATTAAATTATTCATTTTACCCTTTATCATCAAATAGTTCACACTGTTAAAGGTGGAAAATTATTCAGTGAAATGAAAAGGGATAATAAAACAAAACATTTATCACCACATATAAAATCCTTGATAAAGGGTACCCTTTTATCATGGGGTTTTTGAGCACCAATAAAAGATACCTCTATCAGTGTTTTTAGCTCGCGGTGATATAACTCACCACCCTTATCAGAGTCTTTGTTAGCACAAATAAAAGCCACAGTACTATAGAACCCACTTTTCAAAGCTATATAAATGAACTTTATGAGTTATCAAAAAGGTTTTCAATGCAAAGAACCATTACAAATCCTAGCCGCTATCAATTCTAAAAAATGCATAGAAAATGTTTTCCTTTATCATCCATTGTATTGAACAGATCATAATGGAATCCCTTATTAGTGATGATAAATTCCATATTTATCAACATTAAAAATCACAGATAAAGGATCCATTTATTAGCGCTAAAAAATAGTGATAAATGCCACCATTATGATTGCTAAAAAATTTCTGATAAAGGGTATCTTTATTAGCGTTTTACATTTTACATAGTTAAAGGAACATTTTATCAGTGATTTCTTTAGTACTAATAAAATTTATGTTTTTATTGAGTACTTGACCACAAACCCATCACCTCATACCCCTCATCACAGTCTCACACACCCCCTCTTAATGCATGAAATGCACCATTTTCACCACTTTTCCGCTGCCCATATACAAGTTTACATGTGTGCACGTCCGGACTATATCATGGGACCTCTCTTACATTTTGAACCCCTTTACCACTACCCAAATATTCTTTTTCTCTATATTTTATGATATTTCTATTCATTTATATATATATATATTTACATGCATATTTTTTACTCATATATTTTTATATATTTAACATAATTATTTTTAAATGCATTTATATAATATATGTTAGTATGTTTTTGTGGTATATATATATGCACTTATATTTATTAAAATATATTGTCTTGTAATATTCATTTAAATTTATTATAATACATATATATATATATATTTATCTATTTTTATTAATACAAGCACATATGTATATATAAACATTTTATATAAATTTATATAAGTATATATATATATATATTCATATATTTTTATAATGTCAAAAAATATTAGAAATTATTTTGAATAAAATGTATAATATTTAATTCTATATAATTTATAATATTATTTTTTAATAATTTTTTAAAATATTTATATATATTGTATATTTAGATATATATTTTACACATTGCATGTATAATTATAAGTCTATATATTAAATATACATTCATAAATAGTTTTATATAACTGTATATTTAGATACAGATTTTCTATAATGTACATATAAATATTTACTCTTTATTTTTTTATATAACATATTTAATTATAATGATATATCTATAAAAATACATTTATATATGATGTACTTACCAAATATTGATTCACACACTCATGAAATCATATTTATATGCACACGTACACATTTATATTTTACACATACCTTCATAAAGTGTTTCCACATATGTACATATTTATAAATATTAGAATATAAATATTATTATAAAATTTATTAGCAAAACACACACAAATATATTAGAACATTACTTATATAGGTATATATTTTAATTTATTTTATAATGTAAATAAAATGGATATATTTAATTTTAAATAAAATCAATAATAAATATTTATTTTTATATTGTTTATATATTTAAAACACATTTTTATATAAATATGTAGAAATATTTTTCTACAATTAATTTATTATATGTAAATATAGGAAAATATGAATTTATTTATAAATTAAATTAAAATATGAAAATGGGTAAAATTCTGAAGCTATGATATCTATAAATTTAATCCTTGAGAAAAATTCAATCTCCACTAAAAAAGTGTAAGATGACTCGCTTAAATGAATCTAAAATCCCACCAAATATTAAAAAAAACAGATCTTCCCAACGAAAACTAATTTATGGATGACATAGAGGCCTCTTGACATTGAAAAAATAGTTACCCCAATACTTTTGGGTCCATATGATGTAGCTCTCTTCAAATGATTCAATTTGATATGTGGTAGAGGCCAAAAAAACATTTATATCAAAAGTTATGGTTGTCTAATGTTCAAGTAATGTTTTAATCTTATAATAGAAAATTCATTAATTTATTTATTTTTAATTTCATCCAATTGTTATTAAATGACTTTTACTCCTAAATAAGTTTAAATTTTTAAGTAATTTTATTTTCCAATTATTTAATAGGACAATTTTCTTAAAATATATTATATGTTATGTGTAAAATCTAAATTAGTTTTATAAAAATAATATTTTATAATGTATTTTATATTTTTATTTTTATTAATATATTAATATTTTATTATATTAATATATGATTTTAATGATATATATATATATATATATTTATGAAGTACAACATTTATTTTCATTGGTAAAAATAAGTGGTAAAATTGTCCATTTTTAGTGTTATTTTAACGTAGATAAATATAGATTTTATTGGTGAAAAAATGTTGATAAAGGAAACATGTAAAATGAATTTTATTTCAACTATTAAAGAAATCATTATCACCCCTTTTTATAGTGCTAATAGATGCATTCTCTTTATCAGAGTTTTTAACTTGTGCTTATTAAATCAAGTGCTAAAATGTGTGCGCTTTTTAGTATTGTCAGCACTGAATATCACATGATATGTAGTATTGGTTATCATCAAACATGATATCCCATATTTTAAAAGGGAAAAATTTTCCTACAAATTGGATTTGATGGTCTTAGAATTATACATATCATAATTGACATGGAAAATACTGTGATATTGAATATTCACTTGTATAAATCAAGGAATGGGATGAAAATGTGTATTCTTATAATTTACACACACATACACACACGTATGAATTTACTAATAACAACATTTATAAATGGTTTTTCATGATTACAATTAAATTTATCACCAAAATTAGTATTAATACTAAAATTTCAAAATTAAATATATATATATATATATAATAGTTGGGTGATGATAATATATATTGACTTAATATGTTAATATATACTACTAGAATAAACTCCAATATATTAACTAACATGTCTAGGTGACATTGATATCCATAAATATAGTAAAATAAATATAAAACCAATATAATTACAAAATTATTCTCCTCTACAAAACCTTGGTGTCATAGGGTGCCATTGCTCTGACTTCCCCAACCTTACACCCCATGTAGCCCATAACCTCTCCTCTATTTCAAATAGAACACCAAATTCCACATTGCATCACCACATCACATAAGTACTACTACATAATGCACTATATAAAGTGCTGATAAATTTTCTCTTTTATCAATGTTTTTCAGTATTAATAAAGTTGTTCTTTATTAGTGCATTTTCAGGCACTTATAATGGTCCTTATCATGCAAACGAGTCTCCCATCAAAATAGAAGTTGTTTGGAAACTTCTTCGTATAAGGTTATAGTGTTATCTATGCTCAGAATCATGCGATGGTGATGGGGTCTAGAATACACTAGACACACACACACACACATGGCCCCACATACCCACACTATCCTTTTCCCAATTTATGCTTCCTGTGGGCTATATCCCTCTTGCATACACACAGTCGGCTCCAACATGCTCTAAACCATCTGCCCATGTTGCTCATAGACCCTATTTATTTTAATATATTCCATAAAAAATTACAATTTTAAAAAATACTAAAAAAATATAATTAAATAAATATAAATTAAAAATGAATGAATTAAAAAAATTTATAAATTAAATAATAATTATTTATTACTGAATTTAATATATATATATTTATATTATAAATATTAATTAATAGTATATATTAAATATAGTTATATCAAATGAATTAATTGAAATAATTAAATAAATTAAATTGAAAAATGATTTAATTAAGAAAATATTACAATTTTGTTAATAAATTAATTATTAATAAAAATGAATATATTTAATATACATATATATAAATTATAAATATTAATAAATATTATATATTAAATATAAATATATTAAATTTCTAAATTTTCCAAGAAAGAAAAAAAATAAGTCACAGAATTGTCAAAATAAATTTTAATGAAATATTTATTATCCAAAATGATTAAATTTAATATATATATATTTATATTAATTTAAAATACTAATAAAAAAATATTGTAAATATAAATATATAAAATGAATAAAATGTAATAATTAAAAACATATTGAAGTCTTATTCATTTTTAATGGTTTTAATAACGTTTTATTCCTTAATAAAATTAATATTTTTAATATATAAAGAAATTAATTTATATTTATATTTATATATTATTCCCCAAAATATGATTTTTTTATTAAACTATATTTATAGTTACATTAAACAAGTCATATATTTATTGAAAATGGTTTATAATTAAAAAATAATATTAATTAAAAATATTGAACAATTATATTGTGTAATGGAAATTTTATTGAGTTTCATTTTAATATTCAATTTAAAATATATCTAATGTATGTTACCTTTATTTAACACGTACTTATATTAAATTTTTTAATTTTAATATACAATACACACACATAATATTTCCATGATTTATAAAAATTTTAATATTCATTTTATAATATTATTTATTGACATATTTTATTTAATATATTTTATATTTCTATAGGGAAAATTTTACCATTTTTTATATTTTTATTCAATAGATACTATTTATTAATATTTAATATTTTCTTTAATTTATTCCTTTCTAATATTATTTATTCATTAAATATAATAATTGTTTTTTTAATATTTTTATAATTTATGCATTTTAAATTTTCATTGTTCTATATGTTTATTATTATATCCATTTTGAATATTTATTTACACATGTTTATTCATTACCATTTAAGTTTTTGAAAAAAAATGTAACCGAAATGATTTTAGGTGCACCGTTCATGCTCTTATAAATGCTAAGTGCTATAGTCACTCTCTCTATACCTTCTCTAAGATGAATCAAGTATCTAATCTATGGAATGTTAATTATCTCTTACTCTCTAATTTATTACATGTTCGAGTTCCATGATGTTCATTAGTGTCTCAATTTTTATGATCGGCGGTCTCATTGATCAACGATTAGGAACACTATTGATGAAGTCTCCACCCTCTTTCACCCTCACTTGACAGCTCCTTATTTGTGGGTCTCTTCATTCGAAATTTTACTCTACTATTGTTTAAATAGGTTCTTTGTTTTTCTGGTTTTACATCATTTTTGGAATTTCAACTAAAAATCCTAAAATGGATGAGTTCAATTTTTTTATTTATTCAGAGATCTTAATTGGACTCCATACGGATAGTTCATTCCACATACATTATTATTTAATGGTACATCATTTCCAAAATGTATTTTTCCATTAACTTCTACCATTGAATTCTTTAAAAAAATCATTTTACTTATCATATAATATGAAAAACCAATTCCCAATTTAAAGTTATACTATTTATTAATCATATTTAGGAAATATAATCCAAATTCTATTTCCGAACATTATTTCATTACATACAATATATTCCTATATTAGTTGGGACTTTTTTGTCTCTACCCATTTACCATAATAATTTAAATTGGACTTAATATTTCTTCATAAAGAGAATAAATGATATTTTCCATGATAAAAGTATTGTGTTTCATCAATTTAATGTTGAATTAGGTAAAAATACATACATCTTTTCTTCAAACAATCTAATTCTTTTTCAAAAAAATTTGCAGTTAAAAAAATATCTATAAAATTAAATTCTATTTTTATATAGAGAATACATTTATCTTATACAATTTTGTTACCCAATCTCTTCATTTCAAAAATGTAATTCATCTTAATCATAAACAATCATCATGTATCCAATATAGACATAAAACCAAAACATAATAATTCTAATTATATCATTTCTTCTAAATCTATGATTTTTTAATATCTCCATAATTATAGATAAATATTCGATGGTTAAGAAATATAAATTTTCATCTTTGTCTCATTACTATTCAAATTGGATATCGTTATTTTTTACATTCATTTATAATATCCAATAGTATTTTGACACATTTGATTCGATCATTGATCATTTAACACTTCTTAAATTAACATTATTTCATTTTCTTCTCCTTTTTTAACACATCATGTGAAAACCTTCTTAATTGAAACTTGTTATTCAAGCCATCCGTTTTATATTTAGTCTCAAATTTCATTCTCAATAAAATAACTTCTACTTCCAGTGTCATAATATTATTTTCCAATTCCTTTAAAAATGGATTATGATAATTAATGATCTGGATCTATTCTTTAATATTCAATTATTAATTCAAATAAACAGTATATTTAATATAATGATTTTCACATTATTATACTAATCATTTGAGATCATCAACTTAAGCTTATTGATGATCATCATAACTTGAGAAGTCCTTCACAAAACCCTAAAATATTACTTTAAAAATTTATTTATATATTTAACACCATGACAACCTCGTCAATTTCCAACTTACGATCAATAAAAAAAATTTGGTTAACATCATCCTAAATAATGGATTTTTATTTTTCCAATGATTCTAAAATACCGTCATCAAGTTTTATGATAAAATATTTCCAATAAATTTAATTGGATATTCAAAAGAATCCTCTACCTATTTAATCACCCGTACATTTATATTAATCTTCTATCCACTTGAATTTATTGAAAAGAAATTTTTTATTGTGGAAAAGTTATACTATTGTTTTTTGTGAAAATTAAAACTCATCATCCTCTTCAGTAAACATATTTAGATATCCAACATCAAAGATCCAAATATTTCCACACTGAATATACGAAAAAAGTAAAATACCCTCAAATATAAATTTACTTATTTTGAACAACATTTTTAAAAGTGATAAAAAAATAATCACTTACCACTACGCCAATTCAAGTAACCCAAACATCATGTTTCTTATTATATATGAATTACATTTCATTACATGAATGTTATAAATATATTTTTGGATTCACTCACATTTCATATTAAAAATTTTTACTATATAAATCATTATGAAATAATTATACATGACTTATTTCATCATTTTATAACACCTTCATATTACTTTGGATGATGTGTTATTAATCACCTTCATATAAATTGTATTAAGTAAATCTTTGGATATAGAATTATGGTATTTAGTTTCATTATTACACATCATGTTACCTAATTAGATCATTGAATATGTCACTTGATCAATTACCTGAGTCCCATGTAATGTTATTGAGTAAACATATTTCCCCTAAGATCTTAAATGATATATCACCCTCTTATTCCATTCATGAAAATTACGCACATCAAATATGTGTACTCCCACTACATTCAAAATATTCTCCATGAAAGTATCGCTTCATTAATTCTCTATGAAATAACATGTCGGTTATGAGACCAAAATGTAAAAACTATAATTCTATTTTACACCATAAGAGGGGGGTGAATTTGGTTGTCCTAAAAAATTCTCATTATATTTATAGAAAATTTGATCTTTTGTTCTTGTTAGAAATGATACATTGAACCTATCATGTATGCACCATAAAATGATGAATTATTATATAGAAAATAAAATGAAAATATAACATGTTTCTCCCATAATAGTGTATATATAAGGAGTAAATATCAATTATGTGTTCACATTTCAATTATCTATAACTTCTCTATTTTGTGATTACTAGCTTTAGGATAATATCACTTCTCATCCATGGTCTACGTCCTCTTCTTCAAATCCACTCAGTTCATTAATGTGGGTTGAAAATATATATTCAATATATAGGTCAAACTCATAAATAGATCAATTAAATATTTAACCATGAACTATAATGGGTGTTCTCTATAATACTACAATATTAACCTCTACACATTGTTGGTTCACCCTGTCCCTTTCCTTTATTTTCATTTACACACATTCATCATTTTTTATTACATCGATTTCATGGAGCTCCTAATTTATCACAAAAAAAATTCATTTATAATATCCTATAATTTGGTGACTATAAATTGTAAAAATATATTGTTTTTGTGGTTCAAAACTATTAAAGTGCTTCAATTGATAAGTATCCCAAATTTTCCGATTTTCCACCATATATCTCTTTGCTTAATCCATTGTGGGTTCTCCCTCTCTCGCTCCTTAAAGTATATTTTACCTCATTCATGATTATTTCTCACACTGATTGATGTGAAATTAAAGCTAACTGTGTCACGACCCATCCTCAGGGTCCGTGCCATGACTACCCCAAGCCCGCCTTCCATAGGCCGGGGGCGGGCGACTAGTACCCAAGGCATAAATCATGATAAAAGTGAAGGAATTTCCATTATATAAGTAAACAAACACAACTGAGTATGCAAGATGGACTAAACACAAAATAAACTGAGTAGAAAAGTAAGTGCTGGAAAGTAAATGGGCCAGTATACAAACCCAACTGAAAGTACAGTACAACTGAGAGAGAATGTACAACAGCTGAAAAGTAAAACAACAACCACCGGGTCGTCCTCCAGGAATCCCACCTGGCGTGTGGGTACAGATAGACTTGTCGGTACCTCGGGTCTGTCAGTCCGCTCCGTGTACATCCTGCCAGGTGGTCCACCTCCAGATACCATCAAACTCCATAAGCCTCGACCACGATCAGTGCAGTCCGTCGTCTGCAACTAACAGAATGAGTTCGGGTGATGCACATGCAGAGGTGAGTATATGTTACTCATTAGGGACCTTGAGACCCCTGAATGTCTCCCCTAATCCACAATGGATAATCTATAATGGACAGATACAAACACAAAGTATCAACCAACTCTACTTAGGTATATGCCCATACATATTCCTATGTCAACAATCTCAGTACGACTCCATCTTCCAAGCCCAAGCACAAATAGTCCACACTAGAAAGAAGTCAATCATTCCAAAGATAATGATTGAAAGTCATGTCTCAGGTCACACATGTATACTTCTCAAGAAGAGGGGTGGAGATTATTAGATATATCCTCTTAATCATCTCCTCTTCCGAACCCACGTAGGATCCAAGTACAGAAGTCGTTGATGCCTAACCCACGTAGGATCCAAGTATAGTAACCATCGCTACCGAACCCATGTAGGATCCAAGTACATTCGTCATCCTTTCCAAACCCATGGAAGATCCATGTACATTCTTCCTTGCTGCCAAACCCACGTAGGATCCCAATACAGTCATCATCATCGTTACAGTTGCAGCCATCTCTAGGGTTCCCACACACAGCACACTCGATTCCGGGAGGGTCTGCTCCATGAGACAAGAGGGTCATTGGATCAATTCTCACAAAGGCCAGAGTTGATGTATCCCAAAGTTCCACCTCATCAATAGGAACTCAACGCGATAGAAGGCACGTCAATTGGACACCTGGTCTGATAGATAATGTATTTTCTATTCCAGGGTCCCAGTTAGAAATACGCTCATTTCTAACCCGGCTGATATCCATAGTCATCCAAAACTCACGTAGATTATCACAAATGAACTACCTCGTCGAAAGGGTCCCAGTGCCGCATACACCGTGTCGATCAGATGCGCGATCTTTATGTAATTTTCGTTTATGTGATTAACAGGCCAGACCCGTTTAGCCAAGTGGTCTGACGGGTTGGGTTAACCCAGTTTGATAGCTACGACCTAGTAGGGGTGTCAGACCGGTCCAAAGGAATACACAACTCAGCCCGAATGGACACGACCCGGGCACGCCCGGCGCGGCACGGCCCGGCGCGGCCAGGCGCGGCCCCGCCTGGCACGGCCTAGACCTGCCACGGCCCAGTTGGGCGGGTGGCCTGGCTGGCTCGGCCATCGGGACAAGTGGGTTCCAATGGGGGGGCGGTTGTCTGTACTGGCGGCGACAAACGACGCCGCCCGTCCCCAAACTGGCTGGCTAGACCGGCAGGCTTTCAGTGCACGCAGCCCACATGGGGGGGCAGCTGGTCTTCCAACATGGTTCCCTCCAGGCGCCATGGTCCAGCTCCGCACCGCCGGCCGGTTCCTCAGCACGACGCCCTCCTGGCACCACGGTTCGCCTCCGCCCGACCGGCCGGTTCTTCTGATGATGCAGCACGAGATGCGGGTCGTGGTTCCTCCCTCATAGTCAGCATGACAGCGCCGACTTCCTTCTCCTTGTTCTCGGAACGACGTGTCAGTGCCATGCTTCCTCCTCCTCCGATTTCCAATTCCAAAAGAAAAAGTTCCAGCGGAGGGTTTTCGGGACATGTTTGTTCGGCCCGTGTCCTCTGCGTTAGGCAGTAACACATATCCAAGACTGAAAAGGGTTTACGAAGCACAACAACAATTTTATTTTCAATAAAATTGAATGAAAACACCCCACCTCGAAAAAATGTTCAAGGTTTGCAAGCACCGTGGACGATGGCGTCTTTTCCATCATCATCAGTGTGCACCCGACGAAGTGATGTCTCCTATTTTATCACGGTGTGACGAATATAATACAGTCCATTGCTAGCGAGTTCCCATGTTAGTTTCTTCTCCCTTGATGCAGAGAACGAAGAGGATGAATAACTGAGGTTTCCGAGTTGATGTTCTTCATCCGTGTGTTGGCATTTTTCATCAATGTAGGAATCCCCTGTCTTCTTCACAAGAGTTCTTTCCTCAAATCCCCACACAACAAGCCAACCGAAATAAAATAAGGCCACCCCATATTTTAATTTAACATGCCTTGCATTTCAATATACAAATTTTAAACACTTAATTAATTAATGAAAGAGTTTCAGTTAATTAATTAAGGTTTGAGTGTTGGAAAGAGTTTAAGTGGGGATGTGAAAAGGTTACAAAATTTAAATGGGGGTTATGGAATGTGAAGGGTTGGGGATCGTTTGGGCCCCACCTCACAATTATTCTCACATTGGTAGTTAGGAGATTTTGGGTCCCACCCCAACTCCCCCATGTAGGATATAACCACATTAGATATAAAATAAAAATTTTTCCACAATTTTTATTGACATCTTATTTTAATTCAAAAAATTTAACTTTTCATCCCTTGCAAAAAAAATTGCGGTAAAAGTCCCTTTAGATAATTATCGGCATTTCGAGTTCATCGGCGCCCTCAGATTTCATTTCCAAGCACCGGTTCAAAAGATAGAAAATCCCACTGGTTCGTTTACTGAACGTACCCAAGATAAACGTCGGAAATTGATTATGGGCACACCGAGCCTCAGAATCAAGTTCCGTCAGAAACCAAAGACTTGTAAAATTCCAAAGTATTTAAGAAAAATTTTCTTTGAAATTTTCGTGTCTTTACATTTCTCCCACCTTAGGGATTTACATCCCCATAAAGCTACAACAGAAACAATAGAAACAAATGAAGGTATTGTGCATGCATCTGATCCTCCCCCTCCCATGTGCTCTCCTGATGGTTCCCTTACTAACAATGAATGCACACCACCAAAGGAATTGACCGTCCACGTAGGACCTGATCCTATCGATCCTCGATCTCCACTGTGACCTCATCAAATGTCACCACGTCATCTATGTCCGGCTCCCCATGGTCAATGATATGCATCGGGTCATGCATGTATCTCCTCAGCAGAGATACGTGGAAGATGTCGTGCACCCGGTGCAACTGAGGTGGAAGGGCTAGGTGATAAGCCACCTCGCCTACCCTGCTGAGGACCGGAAATGGTCTGATGAAGCTCGGAGATAACTTGCCACCCCGGAAAAATCTTCGTAATCCACATCGAGGTGAGACCCGTAAGAAAACATGGTCGCCATCCTCGAACTCTAGTGGCCTCCACCTCCTGTCAGCATATGAATTTTGTCTATTCTGTGCAGTCCTCATCTGCTCTTGGATGATCTACACCTTCTCCATCATAGCCTAGACCATCTTTGGTCCTACGAGTACTCACTCCCCAGGGTCTATCCAGCATAGAGGTGATCTGCATGGTCAGTTGTACAATGCCTCGTATGTTGCCATCCCGATGGTGGAGTGGTAGTTGTTGTTGTACAAAAACTCCACCAAGGGTAGGTGATCCTCCCAGCTGCGACCAATGTCAAGGACACATGCACAGAGCATATCCCCGAGTTTTTGAATGGTCCTCTCCATCTGGCCATCCATATGAGGATGAAAGGGGGTGCTCAGGCATAGTTGTGTCCCGAATGCAGCATGTAACCCCTTCCAAAGCCGAGAATTAAATAGAGCATCTCGATCAGAGAAGATAGATGATGTCACACCATGAAGCCGTATGATATCCTGAATGTAGAGGCATCTGAAGCTTTCTACTGATCCCTGCTCTCTAATAGATAGGAAGTGGGACGATTTGGTGAGTCATTCTACGATCACCCAAATGGTGTCCTGTCCTCTGGAAGTACATGGGAGACCCGTCACAAAATCCATCGATATCCATCCCACTTCTACTCCAAAAACTCCATGGTTTTTACCAATCCTGCTGGTACCTGATCCTCTAACTTCACATGCTAGAAAGTGAGGAATCGTAAAACGTACTCCGCTACAGCCTTCTTCATACATGACAACCAATGACGTCGTCTGAGGTCCTAGTACATCTTCTCCACTCCTGGATGTAAAACTAGAGGGTAAGTGTGAAAATCCGTCATCACATCCTCCTGCAGTGCAACTGGTACCATGGTATGTCCCCTAATGAGGATGACGTGCTCTGCTCCTTCAGAAAATCCATCAGGTGCCTGCCCTGTGGAAATCTAAGCATGTAGCATATCACAGTCAACGTCCCCACGCTGTGCCTCTCTGACCCACTTATGTAGTGGAGGAGAGACTGTGAGGTACTGTAGGAAGGCTCCCCTATCTCTATCCATGAAGGATATATAAAAAGCGGCTAACTGCTATGTCGCCTCTTCAAGTAGCTGAATGCCTAACCTCTTGCTGAGATCATTAGCCACAATGTTCCCATTTACAGGAGTATAGACTATCTCAAAGACATAGTCCTTGAAAAACATGAGCCAATTCCACAGTCTCAGCTTGAGGTCCTTCTGTGAGAAGATTTACCTAAGACTCTGGTGGTCAGATTAGACCGTAATGTGATCACCCATTAGATAGTGCTACCACATCTTCAAGGAAAAGGCCACTGCTACTAACTCCAGGTCATGGGCAGCGTTGTTCTACTCGTGCTACCTCAACAGTCATGCACCATAGGCGATCACTGCTCGCTCCTACATCAGGACACACCCGAGTCTGGTCCCTGATGAATCGCAGTAAACTATGTACCCTACGCCCTCCTACGACAGCCTCAAGATGGGTGCACTGTTTAATCTCTGTCTCATCTCTTGGAAGCTCTGCTGCCATCTATCTTACCACACGAAGGGTTTCCCCTTATTCTTCAGAGCTGAAAGTGGTGCCTCAACTCTAGAGAAGTCTGGAACAAATCTATAATAGTACCCAGCCTGACCTAGGAAACTACGCACCTCTGTCATGCTCCTGGGTGGATCCCAAGAAAGTAATGCCTTGATCTTCACAGGCTTCACAGCAACTCCTGCCTCTGAGATGATGTGACCCATATTGTGAACCTCTTGAATCCAAAACTAACACTTCAAGAGATTAACTTAATGATGGGGCTCTTGGAGTGTGTCTAGTACAACCCGTAAGTGGTAGGCGTGCCACTCCTCAGTAGTCGAGTAAATCAGTATGTCGTCGATGAAGACTACGACAAAAATATCAAGGTAAGGATGGAATATCCTGTTCATCAAAGTCATGAACGCTACTGTTGCATTGGTATGCCGAAGGGCATAACCAAGAACTTGTAGTGGCCATACTGACACCTGATGGCCATCTTCTTCACGTCCTCCTCTCGAACTCAGAGCTGATGATAACCTGATCTGATGTCTATATTCGAGAACCATCGTGCTTCCTTGAGCTGATCAAAGAGGATATCAAACCTCGGGAGTGGTTACTTGTTCTTTACGGTCACTTTATTCAGGTGACAGTAGTTGACATATAGTCGTAAGCTCCCATCTGCCTTCTTGGAAAATAAAATCGGATAATCCCAGGGTGAAACACTAGGTCGGATGAATCACATTCCCTGCAAGTCCTCCACCTGTACCTGCAGCTCACGAAGCTCAGTGGTAGCCATCCGATATTCTGTTGTAGATATCGGTGTTGTCCCGGGGTACAGGTGAATATAGATGTCTTCCTCTCTATGAAGAGGTAGTCCTGGAACGTCATCAGGTAAAACGTTCGCATACTAATCCACCACAACAGGGAAACTCAGACTCTGCACATCAATCACTCTGAGGATGAGACTAGACAACTGATGTGTGATTGACTGCACTCTCCTCTGCGTAAGTCCATCTTGCACTGTAAAGGTACCCTTCTCATAGGTGAAGGTGAACCTACTCCAATCTGTGTGGACACACCATACTTTGTGCCTAATGTAGTCAATCTGAGCATGTACTGTAGACAACCAGTCCATACCTAAGATGACATCATAAGGCCTCGACACCACTACAAGAAGATCACAGCTCGCCTCCAAGAGTAAGCTCACATAGTCAGCACCAGTGCGTAATCATCGAGTCTACTCCCATAGGAGTATCTAGCCAAATAGATCAAGCCAACAGATCCGTCAGAATCTTCGAGCTCCGAACAAGGGTAGTGGAAATAAAATAATGACTTTATCCTATGTCTATAAGAACTGCAGAAAGGGTGGAGTAGACACTGATAGTACCTCGAATCATCTCAGGTGCGCCATGGTCGTAGGCCTCAACTGCCTGGAGCTGAGCCTGCCCATGTCCGCCAGCTCCCTGTGGTCGGGGTGTCCCTCCTTGTGGTGGTGGTGGTGGTGGTAGAGCCTCAAAGCATCGTCCACCACCTGCTGCTCGGCCAACTCCTCTACCTTGTCCGCTTTCTCCCTATGGACCGCCACAGTCATACCTCTACCTCTTCATGGGAGGTCCCTCTACTTTTTGCAGCTCCTCTGCATGGCATGTCGGCAGTCACTATCCATGTGGCCTTGCCCGCCGCATGCATAACACTGCCTACCTCTCAAATGACTAGCTCTTCAGTGGGTGTCCCACACATCCGTACCAATATCCTATGGTCACCCACCTGATGGCCAGGCCCGCTTAGACCCCTATGACATCTTTCTACTACCGGCTGTAGAAGACTCCTCCATGTGTCACCCTGCGGTAGGCCTCGCAACTCGCGTAGGTTTAGCAAGAAACCTCTCCACAATAAGGGATCAATCCAGTACTTCTTCCTGTGTTGGAATGGTGAGGGAGATAATCGAAGCCCTGATCTCATGACTCAGTCCCTACTCGATGTTCCGGGCCCGGAAGGGTCCCGTACCATGTCCTTGGAGTAGCGTGAGAAGTTGGTAAATCTCACTGAGTAATGGGCTACTGTCATGCTGCCCTGCCGCAGCTGTAGTAACTCCTAGATGCACACCACAAGGAGGGTGGCTAGAACAAACTCCATGTGGAAGAGGATATCGAAGTCAGTCTAAAGTAGAGATGCCTCATCGTGCACCTAGAGCATTAGGCTCCACCGTCTACCTATTGCTGCATGCAGGAGACTCGCGAAAAGGATCAACATAAGGTCTGTTGGTGTCCCTACCAATCTGAAGACTCAAACGATAGCCTCCGACCAATCCTCGGCTACCTGAGGGATTGTCTCTCCGTGGAACCTGGGAAGCCTCTGTCACTGAAAATTGTGCAGCGCACTCAGGCAGCATGCACTCTCCACTGTTCGGGCTGGTGGTATCTGTGGCACAGTGGGTAGAGGTACCACTGGTGCCTTTGCTATAATGGGGCCCTGCACCGAGGCCTCATCGCTTAGTGGGATTCCATCTTGCACAGAGCTCGGAACCCAAGCTGGATGCCTCCGTGGGGGAATCCTAAAAAGAAATCGGTGCGCCATGGTCAAACAATATACCTGGTGAGATGATAAAAAGTAATCAAAAAGAAAACTTTTGAAACACACATGAAATCAATGTTGTCGATAACGAATTTGGAAATAAAAATTCGGGGTCCTAGTGTATGGATACGTCGGCCGCCACAACAACACTAGACTCCTTAGACTGAAAACCACACTCCATAATCTTAACACTATTTCATCACAGAGAAGAAATTATCAGAGTCCTGAGTTTTGCAGTAGAACCGACTCCTATTATACCAATTTGTCACGACTTATCCTCAGGCCTCGTGCCTGACTACCCCAAGCCGACCTTCAATAGGCCAGGGGCTGGAGACTAGTACCAAAGGCGTAAATCCCAATAAAATGGAAGGATTTGCCTTTATATAAGTAAAAAAAACACAACAGAGTTGGCATGTTGGAGTAAACACAAAGTAAAATGAGTAAAAAAGTAAGTGCTGGAAACTAAATGGGCCAGTATACAAACCCAACTGAAAGTAAAATACAACTGAGAAAGAAAGTACAACAGCTAAAAAGTAAAACAGAAACCACCGATTCATCCTCCAGGAATCCCACCTGAAGGGTGGGTATAGATATTTTCGTCGGTACCTATGGTCTATCCGTCCACTCCGTGTATGTCCTCCCAGGTGGTCCACCTCCATATACCATCCAGCTCCACAAGCCTTGACCACGATCAGTGTTGTCCGTCGTCTGAAACCAACACAACGTTGTGCGGGTGATGGCCATGTAGGGGTGAGTATACGATACTCAGTAGGGACCCCAAGACCCCCGATGATCTCCCAGAATAAACAAATGATAATCCAAAAAGGAAATATACAAACACAAAGTATCAACCAACTCTACTTAGGTATATGACCATTCATATTCCTAAGTCAGCAATCACAGTACGACTCCAACATCCAACCCCAAGCACAACCAGTCCACACAGGAAAAAAGTCAATATTACCAAAGATAATTATTGAATGTCAAGACTCATCTCAGACAAGAATACTTCTCACGAACAGGGGTAGAGATAATTATATATAGCCTCTGAATCATCTCCTCTGACAAACCCACGTAGTATCCCAGTACAGAAGTTGTCACTGCCGAACCCACGTAGGATCCAAATATAGTAACCATCACTACCGAACCCACGTAGGATCCAAGTACAGTTGCCATCACTGCCAAAACCATGGAGGATCCAAGTACAATCGTCCTCTCTTTCGAACCCAAGTAGGATCCCCGTACAGTCGTCATTGTCGTCACAGTCGTAGGAAACTCTAGGGGATCCGCACACAACATGCTCTATTCCGAGAGGGTCCGCTCTAGGGGCAAAGAGGGTCGATAAATCAACTGTCACAGTGTCCGGAGTTTATGTATCCAAAAGTTCCATCTCGTCAATAGGAACTCAACGCGACAGATGACGCGTCAATCGGACGCCCGGTCTAAGAGATAACGACTTTTCTGTTTTAGGGGCCCGGTTAGAAATATGCACGTTTCTAACCTGTAAAATATCCATAGTCATCCAAAAATCACTTAGAGTATCGAAAAAGAACCTTCTTGTTGAAAGGGTCCTAGTGCCGCAGACGGCGCATCGATCAGACGCGCAGTCTTTATGTTATTTCCGTTTATGTTATTAACAGGCCTGACTCGTTGAGCCCAGTGGGCTGACGGGTCAGGTTAACCGAGTTTGACAGGTCCGACCTAGCAGGGGTGTCAGACCAATCCGAAGGAATACACAACAAGACCCGAAAGGTGCGCGGCCCGGCCCAAAGTGGCGCGGCCCGGTGGGCTCGGCCGAAGGTCGAGCATGTTCTAAGGGGGGGCATCCCCCCCCCCGGTTTTCCGCATCGGGGGCACCAAGTGGCACCGCCCTACCCCAAACCGGCCGGCTAGATTGGCCAGCCTTATGCGAATGTGGACCGTGTGGGTGGGCCGCCAATCTTCCAGTGTGGATCCCTCCTAGAGTCGCGGTCCAGCTCTGCATGTCCGGCCGACGGGCAGACCTATTCCTCAGTGCGGCAGCCTCCTGGCACCACGGTTCGCCTTTGCCCGGCCGACTGACGAGCCAGACGGTTTTTACACCAAATCAGCCCATGGTGCACGACACGATTCCTCCCTCACAGCCGGCATGACATTATCGGCTTCCTTCACCATGTTCCCGGTATAGTGCATCGGCGTCGTGCTTCCTCCACCTCTGGTTAACAATTCCAAAAGAATAAGTTCCAGCAGAGGGTCGTCAGGCCGTGTTCATTCGGTCCACTCCCTCCACATTAGGCGGGAACACATATCCAAGAATGTACGAGGTTCACGAAACACAAAGAAAATTTTATTTTCAATAAAATTATATCAAAACACCCTACCTAGAAAAGAATTTCGAGGTTGTCAAGGGCCGTTGAGGACGGCGTCGTTTCGGTCGTCGTCGGTGTGCACCCTAGGAAGTGAAGTATCCTCTTTTATCACAGAGAGAGGAATAGAAGATGTGCCATCGCTAGCGAGTTCCCACATCCATGTCTCCTCCCTTGCCGTAGAGAAAGAATAGGATGAAGAACCGAGGTCTCCGAGTTGATGTTCTTCGTCGGTGAGTTGAAGTTCTTCAACAAAGTAGGAATCCCCTTTCATCTTCACAAGAGTTCTCTCCCAAAATCCCCACACAACAATCCAACCAAAATAAAATAAGTCCACCCATTATTTTAATTGAACATTCCATGCATTGAAAAATACAAATTTCAAACAATTAATTAATTAATGAAAGAGTTTCAATTAATTAATTAAGGTGTTTGTGTTGGCAAGAGTTTAAGTGGGGAAGTGAAAAGGTTACAAAATTTAAAAGGGTGTTATAGAATGTGAAGAGTTGGGGCTTGTGTGGGCCCCACCTCACCATTATCCTCACATGGGTAGTTAGGAGCTTGTGGGACCCACTCCAACTATCCCATGTAGGATATAACCACCTTAGATATAAAATAAAAATTGTTCCACAATTTTTATTCACATCATATTTTAATTCAAAAAATTTATGTTCTCATCCCGTGAAAATTCAATTGCGGTAAAGGTCCTCTTAAGCAATTACCAGCTTTGCAAGTTCATTGGTGCCCTCAGATTTCAATTCTGATCACTAGTTCAAAAGATAGAAAATCCAGCTCGTTCATTTACTGAACGTACTCGAGAAAAACATCAGAAATTGATTCCAGGAACACCGGGCCTCAGAATCAAGTGCTGTTATAATCCATAGACTCGTAAAAGTCCAACGTATTTAAGAAAAAAATTTCCTTGAAATTTCCATTTCATTAGAAACTGGTTTTTTTAATGTTTATTAATGGAATGTGTTGTGGTGTTTTTAAGTAATTGAATAGAGGATTGGGATTTTCAGGATATGTGAAATATACCAAGGATTGATGACTCTATTTTTTAAGAAACATGTGTTACTCAGTGGTCCATAGAAAAAATTTATTTATTTTTAGTAAAATATTAAATGGTTAGGAATATTAAATTAAGAAAAGAAAATAAATTGGAATCCAATATCACTTCTGTCATCAATAACAGTTTCATACTTTCATTTCATGAAATTAAAATCTCCTAGACCCTATTTCAAAATTTTATGATTACATGACCTATTATGTTCTATGGAATGTTTATTTACCCAAATTAATAAATCCAGGTCTCAATTAAAATGAATGAAATATAAAATAAATTTCTAGTTAAGTCTTCCATTCAAAAATAATTAAATTAAATTTTTCGAAATATTTATTAGTGATGATTAGTTTTATTATTTTCTGTACGTGATTCATTTGAGTAATAAATCCATTTTATTAACATTTTTAATAAGTAAATTTATAATTACACAAAAATTAATAATTTCAAAACCATTAATTTGTGATTTAAAGTTTATCATAACATGCTAAATAAGAATAAATGAGAGAGGAAAATTTTATGCTTGATGTGGCTTCCTATCATTAATAAAATTTCATAATTAAAGAGAAGAAGGATCAGGGGTTCACTGATAATTTGCATTGCTCAAATGTGATTTATGATTTCAATTACATGCTGCTTTTTTGGATATTTGTATTAATCACATGTGATATTTTGTCACTGACAAGTGACAGTCCCTGAAATATTCTTACTCCATTAAAGAACCTCCATGTTTATCTATGAAGCACCACCTAGACCACTACACACGTTGTGAAAAAATGAATAAACATTAAATCCTACCATTTTTACACTCCCACCTAGATCGGTTATAGAAACAATATTTGAATTACCCACTTTTTGTGCCACCCAACATCACATCAAGAACGTGTACTAACAGTCCCATGATTTCCCCAACTTGTTTCTTTTCATGCCACCCTTGGGTAAAATGATAACATTCTCAGAATCATAACTGATTAAATTCAAATATAGGTTCCCATTATTAGAAGTACTTATAAAAGCCTCCTTTTATTATGAATATCTTATGTGTATTTATTTATTTTTTGTAAAAATTAATATTTTATGAAATTAGGAGGACAAATATGATTCTGAAATGGAAGCACTACAACTGTATAAAAAATGTGTGAAGATTGATTTAATGTGTTCATCATGTTTTCCATATATCATGCATATAACCCTTCTCAAATCCTTTTTCCATGTTTATGTAGTTTTTATTCAAGAAAAATTAGTCATTAATAGTTGGAAGAACTTTTGTAATTGTCATAGAACAGATTAGATATATAAATGTTGGACTAAATAAGAGGAATGACTGAACATGCACACATATTGGGATGATACTACAGTTCATGAATCATTTTATATGAATAGTAGTTTAAATGATGATGAATATCCTATGGAAGAAACGAAAATGGAAAATGATGAAGACTATCATGAATGTTCAAAGTTATTTGAGAGGTTAAATAATTGTGCTAAGATACCATTATTTCTTGCATGTACTAAATACACAAGATTTTCAACTATATCAAAGTTATATAATTTGATTGATGGCAGTGGATGGAATAACACTAGCTTTATAGAGCATCATGTTCATCTGAATGATCTTAAACCAGAAGAAAATGAAATTCTTTTTCAAATATAAAAAGATAAATGAAATCTACATTCAATGGTTATGATCTATAAAAAACAACCATGTCTAAATAATTTCATATTATTTCTTGAGGACCACGAATCAATAATAAAATGAACTTAGTGTTGAAAAATCGATATATGAATGATAAATCAATTCATTAAAAATATCCATGGTACCTTCCTATAATTCAATAGTATATAAGAAAATATGTATGATAGGAAATCATGAGACAATTAACATTCCATTCATATACATGAATTAAATATTCGAAACTATGTCATCCAATTGACTCCCCTTAGTGGAATTAAATTTATAAGTTGTATCTTGAATTTCGAAATCAGCTGTGAAAATACTATCTTGAATAATCTATCAAAGGAATGAAACTTTCTTAAATATAGCGTAGTCCTCAAAGTACTTAGACTATCTATTTCGTAAATTATAACTTGCTGTAGTGGTTATGAAAGAATCAAAAATGCATTAGTATTTCTATGCTTATATCTGGACTAAAACAATCTAGTAATGATATTGATGTCTATTTGAATCCGTTGATTGAATATTTGAAATTGATGAGGGATACACATGTTACAATATTTGATGCTCATAAAAATGCAGAATTCACATTGAGGGCCATGTTGTTCCAGATGAAAAATAGATTCCATATGGAAATTTTATAGGATATATATTTTAAAGGAATATTGGGGTGTCACTTTTGTTAACAATGCACACACTCATTTTGATAGAAACAATCCTCTGAGTCTGTGTTTTTATGAAATCATTTTTTTTACCTCGGTGACATAAATACTGATCATGAATGACAACATTCTATGGGAATACCAAAAAACATAAAAAAATATCCATTAATGGGTGATCAACTATTTGATAAAGTATATTATGTTGACACAATTTTTAGTAAACCATTCTGAAAAAATCTATGAAATCAGGTAGGGAAAGAGTTCAAATTTCATTAAATTGTTTTACTATAATTATTTGTATATACTATATTTTCATGATGTTATTCATGTAAGAAAAAATTGTGCCTTTTAGTTTTGATGGAACATTATAAAATGTTCCATGAAAAAAATATGGAATCAATGATAAGATGGACATGATTGACACGAGGATAAGGGAAGAATTGGAACCAATGAAATGTAAAGTGTACACATTTATTCCTTTAGAATCATACACTGTCTAGGTAAGAAAAATATAAATATTTCATTCTCCTTAGTGGGGTAAAATTTATATAGGGTTATTCATAATGTATCTTGATTTTAGGTCAACAGATAATTTGAATTCTTACGGACTTAAATCACACAAATTTCATGTTTTGATGTTCGATTTGATGCGTGTCTCTTTACATTCCATTCTCTATAAAAATTAATGAAATAAATTGGCCAGAAAATGCTTATTTTTAAAATCCATATGCAGTGACATTATAGACCCAGAAAAGATACTAATCATAAATAAGGAGTTTGTAGTCATATTATGTGAATTAGAGATGTTTTTCAATCATTATTAATTAATATAATTGTCTATATGATGGGTCACATGGTTATAGAGGATCAAATATAGGGTCATATCCATTACATATGTATGTAAACCATTAAATGGTTTATGAATATTTTGAAAGGGTATGTCAATAATAGTTGTCAGCCAAAAATTTGTTCCATGGAATGATATATTTTGGAAGATGTTTTTGAATTCTATTCTGATTTACTATCAGAAGTTGATAAAATCAGTCTCCCAATGTCATATCATAGTAGATAACTTATGGATTAAGGTATTTTTAGAGGATAATTTTTTATAATTACCATCATATAGTGGGGGGATGTTCACCATTAAATTTAACATAATAGTGTTTATTTTTATCCATATGTTGAATCCCATAAAAAATTAATAGTGCTTTCCATCTATCTTGGAATGAAGGATGGATATATAGTACACATATTCAATTGTTTATAGGATGATTGTGAGATCATATTTATAAGTAATTATCTAAAAATATGAATTCAATTTTCGAACAACTTTGATGACTAGCCAGGGGACCAAACACAATTTTTATTTCATAAAATAGTTTTGTAATCAATGGTTATTGGTTATATGAAACAGATCATGATTACTATTGTATGACTAAAATAGTGGAGTTAATCTTGTAGTTGAAGGGATGTATATATCAATTTCCATGGATGAAAATCTATTTTATGTGACTATGTCATATATTGATATTTTTCAATAGATACATGAGTTGTATTATACAACATTTCAAGTGATAATTATCTGTTTCATATGGTTTTACAATGAGTGGGAAGTGAATGTTGATATGACATGCTTTGTGGAGGAACATTTCAGTGTGGAAGTGTGAAAAAATTCTTTCATAAAGGCCTCACAAAGCAGGGTAGGTATTTTATGTCTCAGATCTTGGAAATAAAAATTGTTCAATTATCCTACAAGCGACTAAAAGAACTATAGGGTTAGTTGAAAATTCAATTGAAGATGACCCTTCCATTGGGAGATCATAATCATCTCCTTGGGGTCCCAATGTAGACAATGCCTTGTATGTTAAAGGGTATCACAATGATGCGACTTGGATTCTCGATATTGAATATATATATATTGTCAATCATAAAAAAATACAATTGAATGTGTTGGTTAACAATTTTTTTTAATATACTATGATTTTACATATAATATTATATATTCACTATTATATTAAAATATTCTAAATTAAAATTTTCACTACACATACAAAAAAAGCCTTATGCACATGATGAAGTTACTAATTTCAGGGAAGAATAGGCTCTTGATGCTAAAACCGAATAATTATTAGGGGATGAACAACATGTTGATGAAAAAAATAAGAACGGTGAACCATCAAAATATTGACTATAATTATAAAGGAAATAGATAACGGTATAAATAAGAGATTGGATGGAATCAATGCATCCAAAATATAGAACCCTAGAAGATAATGTTCATTATTTATGTTGGGTTCTTAGTGACTAAGAATGTGCTGATGGAAAGGATCAATGAGAACCTGTGGTTTAACAATGACCAGGACAAGAACAACCAAATGAAACCTCTATATTTGATGTTATTCATCCCATCAATAATATACCTTACTAGTGGGAACTAATTTTTTCATTTCACTTTCTCCTAAATGTGAATTAAAAAACATTCAATAAATTTATATTACTAAAATTATACATGGTAATGTTGTATTTGATTTTGATCTATCAAACCCATGCACTACCTTGTTCAGATTGGTATAGGAAATAAAATCCATAAAGACATGCTACATAACAAGGAAGTCCTAAAATATCACATGAGTGTGAGGATTTATGTAGAAAAAGATCCGAACACATTATTTCCAATCCCACAAGATGATCCAAATATTACAATGGATAATGATGATTTTGGAACCTTCATAGAATTACTATATAATCATATAATGATACTTGAGATATTTCATTTACATTTTCATTCAAATGAAAAACAAGTAACAGGTGAAAAAAGGTCTGAAATGTGGGATTGTATTACAAATGGTTAAAAAGATGGTAAAGTGGACGGTCTGATCAATTAAATCTAGTAAATTGACCATGAAAACAAAAGGAAATTTCAGTAGTACCTTCTTCCCATAAGATCCACTACACCATATATTATTATTAAAACTTCTTGCAGACACCACATTAAAAGATGGATATGAGTCATGCATTCTACCAGAAGAATAAATATTTGGATCTCTCACTACCGATGTGGTTGGTCTAAAATAAATAATTGAGATTATAAAATTTTAAGGGTAGGGAGTCTCCATTTTGAATACATATATATGGTAGATTTTCATAACATGATCATCCAAAAAATGAGCTTATATGTTCATTGATGTTAATAACTGTTCATATTTTATATTGGAGTATATATTACAACTATTTAAAGGGAAAACCCAATGAATTATTATATGGATTAATTAATCCATGTATCATTTCTATGGAGGAAATTAAATAAGATTAAAAATAAATTCATAATAAAAAAGATATGTTATGTGAGATTTTTAGAAGAAAATAACAGATGAAGCACCCTTTTTGACGCCTATAATATATCAGTAAAACATTGTAATCTAATCATATAAAGTATTTTTTTATTTTTTTATTACTTATTTGTTTTTGTTTTATTAGGAAGCACTGGACATTGATATCAATCAATGTGTATACCCCCAAATATTTTTTTGGTTCCAATGCATGGATATCCACAAAACTGACAACACATGATGTCTATTGTCAATATTGAATGCACAAAAAACAACATGTTATAGATAAACATTGAATTATATGTTTCCATCAATGTTTTTTCAATATTTGTTTTAGGATTAGTGATAACAAAATATAGGATAATTCATGGTGCAAAGTCGATGACTGTATATTAGAATCTTATGAGTTACATATAATGGAAACATTTCAATGTATATGTAATGCCCCAACCCCACTTACCCAAAGTCAGTTCATTATATTAATACATTGGGATGATTACAAGGAATCATGTCCCGAAGGACCGATTGGTTTAGCAGTCTTGGAAAATATATTACATACATTAACATTACATTACAATTTCAAATATAAAACAAAACATAAATAGTTCTTTGAGAACGCCACTATTACCTTTAGCTTAACCCTGCATATCAATCATAATACACTTCTTGGAATCCTGGGAAAAATAAAACATAGAAAGGGGAGAGATCAAATGCTCAATAAGGGTAATTAATAATGCGGAAAATGACATAAATATTAAGCATGGTGAATAATTGAGACCACATGCCTTTACCAATAATAAACATGAATAATTTTATGGCAAGAATATGAGTTGAGTAAATTATGACATAATAAAACATAATCATGGGTATTCTAATAGTCAAATAACCACATGAACCATCAATATTATTTTCATAATGAGGGAATGTATAATGCCAGAGATTCTAAAATTTTTTTTCAAGGCCTCAGCCAAGACGTCAAAAATTGATTAAGGCCTCGGCCAATACCATATATCCAAATGGGAAAGGGCCTCGGCCAATTCCACGTCTAGTTGTCTCATGAGACCTACCGATGAATCGATGAGCTATAGAGGGCTCCACCAGTCACTTACATATTCCAATAAATTCCTCATATGAAAAGGATGAAACTTAACATAAACATTCATATAAGAACTAGGATACAAAATGTTAATACATTAACCATAAACCATGAATGGTATAAAAATAACACATCCATAGTCAAACATATCACAAAACCTTCAACACAATATGGAAGATTTGTATGATGATAAATCAACTTCAAAACAAGTTTAAAATCCATGAATGTATTTTGACGTTGATGAAAATGATTTGTAAAACTCTTTGAGAGAAATACCTATTTTTCATGAAAACATTTAAAAGTCACACAATTTATAAAAGGATTAATTTAAATACATTATTGAATCAAAGTTTTACATACCACTTTGGAACTTTTGAAAAGAATTAACATTATAAGAACATTCATTTCCATATAAATAAATCTTTAAAACCCATTTTGAAGACATGGAAATTAATGAGAAAGATTTAGAAGAATAAATATTTAAAAAAAATTAAATGATGTTTTAGTAAAATGAACCTTAAAATAATCCCTTTGAAAACACATTCATAAAACATGTACATGGATAATAAATATGTCCCAGTAGATACTTACGTAAAAACAACCTCAGATAATAAAGAGATTGTAAAATTAACCCTTACCAATTTCGTACCTTATTAAACATACAGCCCATGAAAGAGATATCATAAAATGAATATGTAAATACACATAAATTTATTTTTATTACATAAAGAATACAATTATGGGAAGTACATACACCACACAAAATGTAATAGTGGCAATATGGCATGAATCTCATGGGAATAAGAAGTGAGATGAAAACCCCTTACCTTGTACATTTCCATTGACGAGGGTAGGGTAATCTCCTGTATAATGGTTAAATTACTTTTATTAAATTATAAAAGAATAATATACATTAATATGATATCATATATGATCTTTTATCATTTATTTGTTAATAATATCTTAGTATTATAGTCGTTTCGGGTGTTAACGTACTTGTTTTATTTTATATGTTTTGTTACATAAGCCATGTTCGTTATGGATAGGTTTTATATTATACATATACATAATGATATAAAGTCCTTATACATTATTTTTAATCATAAAATGAGAATTAGGCTTGGATGGATACGATGGGGAATAAATTTCATCGCGTTTGTGGAGACGGTAGTCTGTACGTACGCACGAATGCTACTTCCATTTCATTTTTCATTTTAAAAGGAATCAAAACCAAATAATACATAGGTATATTAATATTAAATTATAATATAATATCTTATATGTGTTACTTAAGATCATTAATACCAGCCTTTATATTCTTCATGTATGGTATAAACGATTCATATCACTTTGAGAGGGAGGTAGTCCGCACTTCCTCCAATGAAATTATCGTATATATATAAAACATGAAACTAATAATTGTATGACATAAAATGGAATTACAGAAGAATATATATGAAATAAATATAATCAATATCACATTTAATTATTGTTCCATAAAAATAGCCACAATGATAGGTGGTAGGAGATAATTGAACAATCATCGTTCCGTGAGGCCTTTGGTTACCATACACAGAAACATTTTGTTCTTCACCCATTAGATGGAGGTGTGTGTAAGTGTAGTTCGAATACAAATCAAATCAATCTCCTAGTATATTTAGGATACTGGTTTTTTTTCAAAAGAAAATAATGAGATGAGTTTAGGGGTTGGATATGTAAAATAAAAGAAAATAAGCTATTAGAAATCGTTACCTTTAATTGGGGTAACTCCCTTTGGTTGGAACCAAAAAGGACTCTTGAAGTGCCTTCTGCCTAAGGTGAGGCTTCTAGGATGAGGAGTGGGATGTAGGGAGCTTAATTAGGAAGTGTTTGGACGAGACAAAAGGCTTGAGAGGTGTGATGAATTGGATATAAGTGGTGTCCTTTGGTAAGGAGGAGCAGGGGCTCTTTAGGAAAAATGTAAAGTATTAATTTATAATAAATTTATATTTGGTTTATAATGGCTCCAAAGTGGATTATTCAAAGACTAAGGTGGGGATGGGTCGAAATACTTTCTACCAATATATTTTATACATGTTTTTGTCTTTATATTAACCTTATCTATTAGTTTAAACTCTTGGTTAATTAGTTTGACACATACCTTGTCACTTTGTATTTTTATATTATATACTTAATAAACATAATATATACCTCCAAGAGACCCCAAGTGGTCCATTAATAATACACCTATCATGATAACAGTCCTTTTTCCGAACCTTAGATTTTTAGGAATTTAATATCAATTAATAATATAATATTTGTTTTAAACACTCTTTTATGTCAATTTTGACACTATTTGGTATTTTGTTTTTTTGAAAGTCATAACAACTTGATTATTTCTAAAAGGATACATTTAATCATCCCTAACATGTAATAGTAACCTAGAAAGTTCGTCAATGTCATAAAAACATTTATATTATATTTATTTTAATATTTATATTACCATTTATTTGATTCTTTCATTAATAAGGTAATTATTGTATCATCATTGTGTTATAAATAAATTTAATTATTTAATATATTAAAATTATAATTAAAATACCATTATGTAGGAAAATATTTTATCTTTCTAATGAATATTTATAATCTAATTTATATAATGTATAACCCTATATTAAAAATGTTTTAGTTATTAAACATTGATTTTAACTCTTTTAACTATTCTTTGAATTAAATAATAATAAATGTCCTAATCTAATCCCAGTGGACCTAAAGGGTCATATTTTATTCATAAGGATGTTTTTGGTCGAATTAAACTTATCCAATAGAACTTGGACCTCTGTTAGGGTAATAATAATATCATTTTTACCCTTAATTACCCTATTTACATTTTACCGTGGTAAATAAAAGTAAAAAGTTACTATTCACCAAAAATTATTTTTATCTTATTGAACCAAATTTTACTCCTTGATATTAACTTTGTCTCTTGGATTTTCGAAATTCCACTCACAGAAGCGGTAAAATTTTGTTTTATGTTAATTTACATATTCACCTAGTAGGTCAGTAAAATACGGTGAAAAAGTTCAATTAAATTTTTATATATCAGAAATTATTATAAACTGCCTCCAATTAATTAAATTGAATTTATATAGGTGTTATGTATCTATTTTTATCTAAAATAAATTTAAATAATATAAATAATTATTTAAATAAAAAAGCCGGTTTTAAACAATAACTCAGTGTTTTTCACTATTCATCAAAAATTTATTGTTTTCAAAAAATTACCAAAAACATACAATCAGTTAATTTTGATATTCTGAATCCAAAAAATGAATTCCATTTTGAGAGATAAAATTTATAAAATTTCAAAAAGTTGGTATTACTATTCATAAGAGCTACTTTGATTGGTCGTGGTGTCTGTTAGAACTCGAAGTTGCGCACACCACACGCTACTGTATTATTCAAAGATAAGCGTACCGTGGAAGCTTGGGGTGTTAAATTATCCCCTCCTTCAATAAAATGAATCCTTTCAATTTATGATCTGTATTGGAAACATGGGGTAGACATTTAAAAATATCTTAATTGAAATACAACATCGAAAAATGGATTAATGAGTCCTCTATTGAAAATAAAGCGTGGTAAATATGAAGGTTACCGAAAATAATACATACTAGGGTTCCATGTAGGAAAATATGGATATGGAAGAGAAATATAACCATAAATATCTGATGGGGAGTGGTAGAGAACATGGATATGAAAAGGACAACAATCCCAAATACATAAATTTGTGATGATCTAAGGTACCAACTAAGAGAACATTTTTTTTTCTATGTTCCTTTTCTTAATGTTGATGAATTTAATTATGAGATTGAATAAGATCATAAGGAGATATACTTTCTTTATAATTAGAGTTTTATCCCTTAATTAATTTCTACCAGAAACTCATCTTTCACCCCAAAACATAATACAGCTCAAAAATACTCTATTTATCCTAATCGTATAGGGTTCTAAATATAATGAATAGATAATTCACATATCAAAACTTTTAAAAATGAAACATCATTATACTATCCAAGAACATCACGTAGTCCAGTGGTAGGCGATAAATCCCAATTGCACTATGGTTGTTGGTTCGATTGCCACAACTTTGTCAGACGCGACGGGTCGTCACACAGTTTGCGTGTTGTCCTTTTATAAAAATCCAAAAATAACCTTTCAAATATAACCCCTTACAACCTTTAGACTTATCCAAAATATTTCTGTAAACTCTCAGTCTGAAATTAATATCAAAGGTAAACATAATGTAGATACTTTTTACCCTGTAATAACATGTGAATACTGTTGGTCCGGTGCTTTCTCCATGGTGCACGCATCCTTCTGTGGGGAGGACGCGCTGCTTGTTACCCCGCATTCCCGCTTTCCAAAGGCGGGTGGAATCCGTTCCTTGTTTAGGGACGTCTGCCCCTTGATCGAAACCGGGATGATGGAATGTCGGTTCTTCCTTCCATGGATTCCTCCTAGGAGCTCATCACCTAGTCCGGGTCTCCCTCATAGATTTAAGACGGGTTCGTGAAGCCCATTACTGGTGCCATATCTACATTGATGCCAGTTAATAACGCTTCTTCCGTCAAGACTCTATGAGGGGTCCTTTGGGGGCAGCAACCTTCGCTGAGGAGAATGGTCATGTTGGGGCATCGTTGGCATGTCTGTCTTTGGTCCCTCATCACAGGGCTTCTCAAGGGCGCGGAAGCCCGAGGCATCCCACATCAAACACGGGGAATGTGTACCATCTGAGATTTTCCTTAGCTTCCCATGTTTATCAAGGGGTATGTCGTGAGTTTAATGTCTTGCGGAGATGGATCGGGTTGAAGGACCCCTAGGGGGAATACCGATGTTGGGGCCAGCACGTGGGCGGCTTCCCAGATATCATGGAGTGGGATGGGGTGGCATGATCTCACCGGGATGTGGCGGCCCAGATAAGTATCAGGATGGATGGTGGAGTGAGACATGGGGCTTACGTTCTAAGATGGCCCAAGAGGGGGAATACAGTTTAACGTCATGCGGGATGGGATACAGTTTAGCGTCATGCGGGACGAAATACAGTTTAATGTCATGCGGGACAAAATACAGTTTAATATCATGCAGGACGAAATATAGTTTCACGTCATGCAGGATGAGGGGATTGGGGCTTACGCTCTGAGGCAGCCCAAGGTGGTCAGAGAACTGACATGGAGGTGTCGGTACGACCGGGTGGTGGGCTTGAACCTGGTGGAGGCTTCCTACGTACCGTGCGCTAGCACAGATCAAAGTCCACGTAGTTCGCCGGGATAGAGCATACACTCTAGGGCAGCCCATAAGAGGATTTCATGGTCGATGTGTGCTCTAAGCCCACGTGAGCCATGGTCGGTGTGGGAAACAAGAGGCAGCCGGGACCAGACGATCACATCGCGAAGGGTGCATCCGTGGGAAGCGGAATTTGGCTTACGCGTTGAGCAGACCAAAGAGGAAACAGGGGCTTACGCATGGTTAGCGGCCCTAGTGCTGGGGCTAACTCCAGGGTGAAGGCCCATGGTGCGACAAAGCACAGTGGGAAGAGGACTCCACTGGCCTTGGCAGGGGGGATGTACGGAGATTCACGGGTGCAATCATCCGCAAGAAAGGCTAGGGGCTTATACTCTTAGGCCGCCCTTCCCCCGCGGACAAACTCCGCTCCGACAAGGAGGATCTCAGTCCATGTGAGGAAGAGTCAATTCCCGTGGAGACCAGTGGCATAGAAAATGTCAGAGCTGGGGGCACCATGCGTGCGAAGCACGGGGTCGGACCACATTTTAACGTCATGTGTTAAGGACGAGGTGCTTAGCAGTTTTACGTCCTGTAGCTTGGACGATGTGGGTTTTCTCCACACCCATAGGGCTTACATGCCCAACGCACTCTACCCCTTGTGGATGGGAAGGAATTGGAAAGGCCATAGTGAAGGGGGGCCGCAGGGCAAACCACCGGGGGGTCTACGATAGCGTGGCTATGTGAAGAAGCAATAGCCGTTAGCATGCCTATGCGGAAAAGCATAAGGCAAAGCAATGCAACGGGAAACACAACCCAAAGGACCTTGAGGTTACTTCGCACGAGCCTGGAAGGCCATAAGGGAAAACAACGCATGGAGCGCATGCCCGGCAGGGGAGACATCAGGTGCCGGTGCAGGGGGCAGCCAAGGAGCGTCAAGGTGAGGTGTCCTGGGCTTTGCGCGCAAAAGGGGAGGTTTGCGCGTAAAAAACCAGGATGACGCGCAATTGGAGCAAGGGAATTGTGCGCGGAGAGGGAACTGCACGCCGGGTTTTGCGCGCACGGCATGGTATTGCGCGCACGAGAAACAGATTGCGCGCGAGGCTAGAACCCTTGGGAGGGGGAAAATTCACTGAAGCCGGTGGAGTTGCGCGCAATGGAGAACTCAGGGGAAAGGTTGCACGATATGAGGGATTACCTGTAAGTTATCTTTCGCACGGGGGGAGCCGAATTGCGTGCACGAGAGTCGCTTCGGATTCCTCAACACCCAAACCGTTCGGGGTCACCTTCTATTTATAGGTGACCTCCGGCACGAAATCTAGGCGGCGCGCAAAATTCTTCGCGTCGAGCGCAGCCGGCGCACAAAAAAATCGTCGCGCAGAACCGGGGCGCGCAAAGATTGCATGCCTCATCGGCTCAATTCCGTGAAACCCAGTGATTCTACGCGCACAGAAAAATTTTTCACGCGGATCCTCTTTTATTTAGCGCACCACATCCCGGGCCTCCGGATCGGGCCTCTAATTCCGAATATGATTTCGCTTCGTCATTACGACACTTCCTCTGGGAGTTTCTGACCTTTTTTTCGGCATCAACAAATACCTTCATCATGTATTCTTTTAAAACACTGAAACATCCTGAATTAACATAAAACATTATTGATTACATTCATGCTCCCTTATTACTTATAGAATACTGGATATACTTTATCCATCCAAAAATGTTTTAAAATCCAACAATGATGGAATATACAAATCTTTAATCAGTTCCAAGGCAGTCATGAATATCCAATATAATTTACCCAAGTCAACCATAAATTTTCCATAAATTTAACCTGCTATTCAGTCACTTTCCAGGGTTCCACACAATCTCAAGTCCTTAATGAAATAATACTACATAAAAATCCTTATATACTCAATAATTATTACAACCATTACATCGTTGATACAATAATTAAATGAAATAATTATTTAATAACAACATAAGAACTCTAATCATTCCTCCTCATCCGTGGTATTATCCTAACATGATTATTATCCAATAGCATCATTTGGGGAATACTATGATGATTTGGACATTGGTTTGTGTAGTGTCCCAACTCCTTACAGATGAATCATTTTACATCTGTAACCTTTTTCTTACCCTTGTAGTAACGTATAAGGTGTCCTTTTTCTCCACACATATAACAAACTCCCATTCCTTTCAGGCAAGTTCCAGGGTGTTTCTTCCCACAAATATCACATATGGGAAAATTATTCTTTACCTTATTCCCTTTATATGTCCTTCTATCTACCACCCTTTCCTTCTATGGCTTCTCTTCAAAGCCATAGGTATCCGAAAATTCTTTACTTATCTTATCAACAGATGATATTATTTCTTCATATGATGAAAATACATGGGAGAATATTTCCCTTCTAAATTTTGTCTTAATACCATGATAGATATGATCCTTATTACTCTTTGGATCATGTGTATTGCTGTAGTTCTCATTCCTTCTACTGGGTGCCATTTCTAAATAATGGAATACACTAGATTAGCTTATGAATAGAAATACATAATCCCAAATTTTTAAAACACTTAAAATAAATTAAAAAGTTTATGGATATTATCCATATTCATAAAAATGTATTCTTTGAGGAATTATATACTCATAAACCCTTCATTATGGTTTTTAATGAAAATAAAAATTATCCTAAGCATATCCCCTTAGAGTTTCGTAACTAAGAGTGCAGCGAGGCCCGTTTTCATGCACAAGTTCCCGTTCGAGTCTAGCTCAAAGTGGTGTTTTTGGGTTTTACCCCTAGGTACATCTGTGCAGGAGCCGCCTCTCCCTGCTCGTATCCAGACAATGATGTATTGCTCAAAAAACTCACAAAATCACTGCAATATCAAAATTCTAGGAAGTTCTTCTATACTAATCCTCAATGTCTATCTTAGGGATATGTGTTATAATTAGAGTTTATCTAAATATAGCTTCTATGGTTGTTGATAATCTTTCTATGATACCAACTATAACTCCCCGACCCCAGTTACCCGGAGTCGGTGAATTATTTGAATACATTGGAATGATTACAAGTAATCATGTCCCGAAAGACCGATCAGTTTAGTAGTCTTGGAAAATATATTACATACATTGACATTAAATTACAATTTCAAACATAAAACAAAACATAAATAGTTCTTTGAGAACTCCATTTTTTCCATTATCTTAACCCTGCATATCAATCATAATACACTTTTTGGAATCCTGGGAAAAATAAAACATAGAAAGGGGTGAGCTCAAACGCTCAGTAAGGGTAAGAAATAACGCGGAAAATGACATAAATATTAAGCATTGTGAATAATTTAAACCACTTTCCTTTACCAATAATAAACTTGAATACTTGAATGGAAATAATATGAGTTGTGTAAATAATGCCATAATAAAACATAATCACGGGTATTCTACTTGTCGAATAACCACATGAACAATCAATATTATTTCCCTAATAAATGAATGTATAATGCCAGACATTCTAAAACATTTTTTCAAGGCATCGGCCAAGACGCCTAAAAAGGATTAAGGCCTCATCCAAAACCATATATCAAAATGGGAACGGGCCTCAGCCAATTCCACGTCTAGTTGTCTCATGTGACCTATCGATACATCGAGGAGCTATAGCGGGATCTACCTGTCACTTACTTTGTATAATACATTCCTCATATGAAAAGGATGATACTTAACATAAACATTCATATGAGAACTAGGATACAAAATTTTAATACAGTTACCATAAACCATTAATGGTATAAAAATAACACATCCACAGTCAAACATATCACAAAACCTTCAACACAATATGGATGATTTGTATCATGATAAATCAACATCAAAACATGTTTAAAATCCATGAAAAGATTTTGAAATTGATGAACACGATTTGTAAAACTCATTGAGAGAAATGCCACTTTTTCATGAAAACATTTAAAAGTCACACAATTTGGAAAAGAAGTAACTTAAAGTCATTTTTGAATCAATGTGTCTCATACCACTTTGAAACTTTTGAAAGGAATTATCATTTTAAAAACATTCATGTCCATATAAATAAATCCTTGAAAACCATTTTGAAGACATGGACATTAATGAGAAATGTTTAGAAGAATAAATATTTAAAACATTTGAAATGATGTTTTAGTAAAAATACCCTTAAAAGGATCCCTTTTAAAACTCTTTCATAAAACATGGACAAGGATAATAAATATGTCCCAGTAGATACTTATGTGAAAACAACCCCAGATAATAAAGAGATTTTGAAATTTACCCTTACCAATTTGGTAACTTATGAAACATAAAACCCATGAAAGAGGTATCATACAATGAATATGTAAATACACATAAATTAATGTTTATTACATAAAGAATACAATTATGGGCAGTACATACACCACACAAAAGGTAATAGTGGCAATATGTCATGAATCTCACTGGAATAAGAAGTGAGATGGAAACCCCTTACCTTGTACATTTCCTTTGTCGAGGGAAAGGTAATATCATGTATAATGGTTAAATTATTGTTATTAAATTTTAAAATAATAATATAAATTAATAGGATATCATATATTATCATTTAACATTTCTTTTTTAATAATATCTTAGTATTATCGTCGTTTCGGGTGTTAACATACTCGTTTTATTTTATTTGTATTATTACATAAGCCATGTTTGTTATGGATATGTTGTATCTTATAAATATACATAATTATATCAAGTCCTTAAACATTATTTTTAATAATAAAATGAGAATTATACTTGAATGGATATGATGGAGAATGAATCTCATCGCGTTCGTGGAGACGGTAGTCCGTACGTACGCACAAACGCTACTTCCATTTCATTTTTCATTTTAAAAGGATTCAAAACCAAATAATAAATAGGTATATTATTATTACAGTATAATATAATATATTATATTTGTTACTTAAGTTCATTAATACCATCCTTTATATGTTCCTTGTATGGTATAAACGAGCCATATCACTTTGAAGGGGCGGTAGTTTGCACTTCCTCAAATGAAATTATCCTATATATATACAACATGAAACGAATAATGGTATGACATAAAATTGAATTACATAAGATTATATATAAAATAAATATCATTAATATAATATTTAATTAAATTTCCATAATAATGGACACCATGCGAGGTGGTAGGATATAATTGAACAATCATCGTTTCGTGACGCATTTGGTTGCCATCCACAGAAACATTATGTTATTCACCCATTTGATTTAGGTGTGTGTAAGTGTAGTTATAATACATATCATAACAGTATCCTAGAATATTTAGGATGATTTTTTTGTTACAAAGGAAAAGAATGAGATGAGTATAGGGGTTGGAGAAGTAAAATAAAAGAAAATAAGCTAAGAGAAATCGTTACCTTTAATTGTGGTAACTCCCTTTGGTTTGAACCAAAAAGGACTCCCGAAGTGCTTTCTGCCTAAGGTGAGGCTTCTAGTATTAGTAGGAGGATGTAGGGAGATTAATTGGGTAGTGGTTGGATGATCCAACAGGCTTGAGAGGTGTGAGGAATTGGTTATAAGTGGTTCCCTTTTATAAGGGGGAGGAGGGGCTCTTTAGTAAAATCATAAATTTCTAATTTATAATAAATTCATATTCGGTTTCAAATGGCTCAAAAGTGTATTATTAAAATCCTAAGGAGGGTTTGGGTCTAAATCCTTTCAACCAATAGATTTTAGACATGTTTGTGTCATTATATTAATATTATCTTTTAGTTTTAACTCTTGGTAAATTAGTTTGACACTTACCATGTCACTTTGAATTTTTATATTATATAGTTAACAAACATACTATATACCTCCAATATACCCCCAAGTGGTCCATTAATGATATAACTATCATGATAATAGTCCTTTTTCCGAACCTTTTATTTTTAGGAATTTAATATCAATTAATAATATAATATTTTTTTTAAAAACACTTTTATGTCAATTTTTACACTATTTGGTATTTCGTTTTTTTGAAAGTCATCAGAACTTGATTACTATAGAAAAGATACATTGAATCATCCCTAACATGTCATAGTCACCTAGAAAATTCGTGGATGTCATAAAAACTTTGAAATTATGTTTATTTTAATATTTATATTACCATTTATTTGATTCTTTCATTAATAAGGTAATTAGAGCATCATCATTGTGTCATAAATAAATTTTATTATTTAATGTCTAAAAATTATAATTAAAATACCATTATGTATGAAATATTTTTATCTTTCTAATTAATATTTATAATCGAATTTATATTATGTATAACCCTATATTAAAAATGTTTTAGTTATTAAACTTTGATTTTAACTCTTTTAACTCTTCTTTGAATTAAATAATAATAAATGTCCTAATCTAATCCAAGTTGACCTAAAGGGTCATATAATATTCCTAAGGTTGTTTTTGGTAGAATTAAACTTATAAAATAGAATTAGGACATGTGTTAGGGTAATAATGATATCATTGTTACCCTTAATTACCCTATTTACTTTTTACCGTGGCAAATAAAAGTAAAAAAGTTACTATTCACAAAAAATTATTTTTATCTTATTGAAAAAAATTCTACTCCTTGATACTAACATTGTCTCTCAGATTTTTGAAATTCCACTCACAGATGTGGTAAAATTATGTTTTTTGCGAATTTACAAATTCTCCTAAGAGGTGGGTAAAAGACGGCGAAAAAGTTCAATAAAATTTTTATATATCTAAAATTATTATAAACGGCCTCCAATGAATTAAATTGACTTTATATAGGTGTTATTTTTCATTTTTAACCTAAAATAACTTTAAAAAATATAAATAATTATTTAAATAAAAAGCCGGTGTTAAACAGTAACTCAGTGTTTTCACTATTCATAAAAAATTGAATGTTTTTAGAAAAATACCAAAAATTTACCATAAGATAACATTGATATTCCGAATCCAAAAATGAAATCCATTTTGAGAGATAAAATTTATAAAATTTCAAAAATTGGGTATTACTATTCATAACGGCTAATATGATTGGTCATGGTGTGTGTTAGAACTCGAAGTTGCATACAACACATGATACTGTATTATTCAAAGAGAAGCGTATCGTGGAATCTTGGGGTGTTACGGTATATATATAAATATTTAACTGTCAAAAAAAATTTCAAAATAATTTATTTATTTTGTTCAATGATTATATAGTGTCCAAATTAAGATATCTATAATAATTTTGGATATTATCTGTTGATATTTTTGAATGATTTTACAAAAAATAAGAAGACCAGCATCCCCAAACATATAATTTCTAATGAAAATTACAATATTAGTAAAAAAATTAGTAATCATTTACTAGTCTATATTTTCTTAGTACTACCAATTTTTATAACAGGCTATGTACTCAAAAGAATAAGTAATGTTTTTTATAGATGAGTGGGAAGCATACATGGTGTTAGAATGTTTTTTGACAAAAAATTTATGGGATTAAATTTAATTTTTGTGATCTATTATGGGATATTACGTTAGAAATAATTTGGGATTGTGATGAATTACTATTATAATTAATATATATTATTTTTGATCTGTTTCTCAAGGATATGTATGGTGGAGAAAATAAATTTACTTTGAAACAAATTTTCAGAATATATGGTGTTAGAATTTATAAAATCATCATGAAGAGGTCACTTCCAAATACTTATTTTTTTATTTTTCAAAAAATTTTAAATATTTTATTTTTTAATTTACTTATCATTTTTATCTCATAGTATTTCTGTAAAATTTAAACATTAGTTCAACATATTTTACATTTTTCATACAAATAATTTGATCTTGGATTATTTTGAATCTTTAGGAAAATAATCAATAATTAATTTTTCATGTGTTGATATTGACCGCACACTTATCAAATTCATGATGTGGTCAGTATGACCCAATGTTTGTGTTTTTAAAATAAAAGTGTCATTTTAGTTAAAAATGTGAATCCCACTGCCAAAACAATGAAAATAAGAAAATATTGAATTCAGAATTTTGGGAAACAATTAATAAATCATTTTTTACATATTGAAATAGATCGAATTTTAATCTAATACATGATGTAGTCTGTATAACTCAAATATTGTGTTTTGAGTACAAATGTATTATTATAGTTTAAAACATACATAAAATATTCAAAACTATGCAAATGTGCCTGATATTTTTTTTCAAAAATAAGAAAAAAGATTAATAATTCATATTTTATTTGTATGAAGTGACGACATTTCAATCTGAGACACAATGAGGCCTATATGACCTGAAGTGAATGTTTTATATTAAAAGGTTCAATTTTAGTGTAGAACACTTGTCAAATAGTCAAAACTAATCAATCGATCTCAGATTATTTTAAAACTACATGACAGAAATCTATAAATCATTTTTCATGTGTTGGAATTGACCGAACATCAATCTGACACATGATGTGGTCTATATGACACTAATAAAAGGTTTTCCATAGAATGCTTTCATTTTAGTCAAATGTTCACATAAAATATACAAACAAAGAAAAGGATATTTTATTATTTTCAAAATTTTGATCAACGATACAGAATTCAATTTTCACATGTTGGAATTGTCTGCAAATCAATATGAGTCAAGATGTGTTTTATATGACCTAGAGATCATCTTTTCATAAAATGGTACCATTTTATTATAATATAGATATCAAATAGTCAAAAAATATCAAAAAATATCATTTTTTTGTTTTAATTATCCATAATTTAATTAACATGTGTAGGAATTGACCGCATATCAATCTGGGATATAATGTGGTCGATTTGACCCAAAGTGTGTGTTTTTAATAGAAAGGTTCCATTTTAATTTTAAACACGCATCAAAAACCAAAAAAATGATAAAACAAGCTTAGATAGCTTGGAAAAAATATAAGAAAAATCCATAACTCATTTTTCACATGTAATATTTGACCGCACATCAACCTAACACATTATGTGATCAATAAGAACTAAAGTTTGTATTTTCATTGCAAAAATTCCATTTTAGTTTAAAACAGACATTAAATATCCAAATCAAAGAAAAAAACATCCAATTTTTTAAAAAAAATTATGAAATCAAGCCCTAATTTATTTTTCACTTGTTGAAATTGACCGCATATCAATTTGTCACATGGCATGTTCAACATGACCTGAAGTGAATTTTTTTAATACAAAAGTCTGATTTTAGTTTAAAACATATATCAAATTGCAAAATCTGTGGATAAAAGCTATAATGGTTTTTAAAGATTATGAAAATGATCCATAATTTATTTTTCATGTATTGGAATTGACCGCACATCAATATGATACACGATGTGGTCAATATGACTCGTATTGTGTGTTTTTAAAATAATGGTTCCATTTTAGTTTAAAAAAAGAACATGTAACATCCCAAAAACAGAAAATGATATTGGATAGTTTTCAACCATTAGGAAAAACGTTCCATTATTCATTTTTCATATGTAGGTCTTGACCACTAATAAATATGACACACAATGTGGCCAATATGACCATAAGTGAGTGTTTTCAATAAAAAGTGTCATTTTAGTATAATACATATGTCAAATAATCCCAACCAATAAAAAATGTCATATAACTATCAAAATTTATAACAATGACACATAATTCATTTTTCATGGGTAAGAATTGACGATACATCAATTTGAGACATCACATGGTTGATATGACCCCAAGTGCGTGTTTTAAAATAAAAGGTTCCATTTTAGATTAAAATGAGAGTAAAATATCCCAAACCAAGAAAATGATATTGGACTATTTTCATTCATTAGGCCAATGATCCATAGTTTATGTTTCTTGTGTAAAAATTGAGTGCACATCATTCTAGGAAAAGATGTGGTTGATATGACTTGATGTGTTGGTTTTCAACAGAAAAATGTCCTTTTACATTAATACAGACATAAAATTGAGAAAATTGAGAAAAAAATTTCAAGTTGTTTTTAATTTTTTAAAAAAATATACAATTCATTTTTCATGTGTAGGAATTGACTGCACATTAATCTAAACATGATTTGTAAAGACTCTGATTTTCTATGTTTTTTTAAATTATATGGAATTATTACATGTCTACGAAAATTGATGGCGTGTGATTCTGATGCCTGGTGTTCCTGTAATGATTTTCATAAGCTTTTTTATGGTACATTTAGTAAACACATGAGCGACATTTTATAAATTTTAAACTAGTGTCCAGATTTAAAAATCAATGTCACCATTTAATATACAGTGCCATTATTCACATAAAGGAGGCTTCAATACCACCACAGTAGTTCTGGATAAAAAGATAGGTTTTGGGACATTTAAAAGAATAAATAAATTAACTATGTTATTTTATTTTATTTATTAATTTTCCTCCATGGGAAAAATGGAAGCGTGGGACCAGTGATGTGTGAAGTCATTAAATGGAATGACCCTTCAATTGTATGTAACTGGGTAATTGTGAATGAAGAAGGTTCCTAATTAATGAACCTTCATAAATCCCACGACTTTTAGAATCCCTCCCCTCTACTATTTATATGGAGCTTGGGGATATGTATCGACACTGCTTCATCCAGAAATGAAGTGCTAAAAATGTTCTGAGATGCCAAACCCTTAGAGAATGGAGCAAGTTCTTATGGGAGGTGATGGGTGACACCGATCCACAAACCAAAAACTGTCATACGAGCGGCGTCATTGGAAGCTTGTTGTGGGAAAGACGAACACATACACTTCCTTGATCATGGGAGTCGTCCATCGTTCATGAGGTATGGATTTGATTTTTGATTAATTGATGTTATTATTGAATCCAGTAATCCTACTTCATTATTACAATCTAATGAGGAGGGAGTGGGCCTGAAGAAAATATCTTTAACCCTCCCATACTTTTCTACCCGTTCTTTCTTCAATTATTACCATCGGCGTGGTGCCATCGACTGGCTACAATAGAGGAAACGCGTCGTAAGTGGAGGTCGCGACACTAAGCCACAATGATCAGTGGAGCGGTAGGCACCGACTTGTTATGGAGGAGGTGAAGAGCACCATTGGACACCGCCAGTGAGCAAGGGGCTGCAGCTCATTAGATGTAGCGGTCGGTGGAGCTGGACGACACATTGGCCGATCACGGAAGGGGAGGGTGGCATGACCAGTGTGCCACCAGTGAGCAAAGGGCACCGACAGAAACCATGATGAAGGAGGAACCTACACCTCTTCCAAGTTCCGCAGTGACCGGGCGGTGCCCATGTGGAACATCTACTTCACGAACTGAATAGTCATTCGACCTTTTAGGAAGACCGGGGGTCTCACCACCCGTTTTGGCTAGGGCAGGCCCCGCTCTAGCCGGGCTGTGCAACAGGCAGGCTGCCCTCCACCACGAGCTGAATTGGGGTCCACTGCAAACCATGTTGCGATCCACCATGAGGAACACCACACTACACCTCGATCCAGGCCGCACTCCACCCCAGGCCAGAGTGCACTCCACCTCGGTCCTGGCCGCGCTCCACCTGAAGCTGTGTCACGCCACATGGGACCGGTCCATGTGAGCCTAGCGGGCTGCCACACTTGCGGGCTAGGTCACACCCCCTTATGGGATGGGTCGGACCGCAGCCCGGGGAGATGAGCCTCCCACAGTCTGGCCTAGCCATGTTAGACCCATAATTTGTTAGGTCGATGATATTCGGGTCAGTTCGGGTCATTTTGACAGGTTCGGACCAGACTCAAGCCCAACCGAATCCAGAAACACAAAAGGGGCCATATCCTCATAATCAGACATCCATTTGACGAACCGTCTACAACTATGGGATCCTTGGATCGAGATGATCCTATTGGTATACTCCACTTGAGTGTTTAATAATGTTGGATTACGACATGGTTGGATCGAATGAGAATCCAATCGGGCCCTTGGAACTAAAAAACTTATAACTCACAGACCGGGCATTTTATGGACGCACCGTCAGTCGAGTTGGAACACTTACGACATGGAGGTCATTTGGGTTACTTGTTGTGGTTCTTAGTGGAAGTCGAGGTATGACTGATATATTAAGAGGTAGATTCTACGGTTTTCGAGCGCACCAGGTGCGTGGAATCATGTGGTTGGCTGTAACGTGATGACAGAACATCGATCCAGTGTGAGTCAGCATCTATCGATCAGGTGTGGATCAACATCAATAGATCCTATGTGGGTCGACTTCTATCAGTTCCTGTGTGGGTCAGTTCTCAGCAATGCTATGTGGGTCAGCACATACCTATCCTATATTGTTCATATCCCGTGTGGGCCAACTGGGGTTAGTTCCTATTTGTCATGTGTGGGTCAAAAACAGTGTTTCTTAATAGAATAATATGATCTATCCTTATGAATAATCATCTATACTAATGTACATTAGTTATACCTTTTTTTGAACTAAGTATTCAAACTTCGTGGTGATACTTTCATGGTGTTACAAACGTGGTACTTCATTCTTCATGGTGTAAACTGTATGGTGATTTTGTAGTCATGGTTTTATCTTTACGATGTTACATACATGGTAATTCTATCTTCTTGGTGTTGTCTTCATGGTGTTACATGTGTGGTACTTCTACCTACACGGTGTTACCTGTGTGGTACTTCTACCTTCGTGGTGTTGTCCTGGTGTTGTTACCCGTTTAGGTACTTCTATCATTGTGGTGTTACCCATGTAGTACTTCTACATTCATGGTGTTACCTTTGTGGTATTATTTCCTCATTTATGAGATGAGTAAATCATGATAACATAGGTATATGTATGGTCATATACCTATGTAGTGTTGATGTCTATTTCTTCATGCTAGAGACTGGGGTCATTATTTGTGGTATTTAATTTGTGGAGATATGGGAGACCTATGAGGGTATCAGAGTCCATACTGAGTATCATTATACTCACCCCTAAATGGGGTATGATCACACCTTGTTGTGTCTCATGCAGACGATGTACATCATTGATTGAGGCTGAGGGAGCTCGGAATAGACAATGATCAAAGGTGGACCATTTGGTGTGACATGAAGTAAGGGATACAGATCGTGAGTTGTACCTACCCATTAGGTAGGATCCTTGGTGGATGATCCAGTGGTTGTTTTGTACCTTTCAATTCTATTTATACTTTTCAGTTGTAGTTGTACTTTTTCAGTTGGTCTTGTTTTCCGACCCCGTTACTTTCAGCACAATTTTACTACAGTAGTTTACATTGAGGTTTCTTCTTGTTGTGTTCTTAGACTTTGCGTCTATACAGGTTAAAGAAACGCCTTCCTTTAGTAGGTATTCTCCTTTATGTTGCTAGATTCTAGCCCCTGGAATATGGAAGGAGGGATTGGGGTCGTTATTGAATGGGCCACAGGGGACGGGTCGTGGAAAAGTGGAATCTGAGGATTTGATTCACCTGAAGAACTAGGACTTGGATCTTTTCTATGTGGAAATACTATTATGTGTTAGGGGTGTGGTTTTCAGTTTGGGGAATCTAGTTTTGGTGTGACGCATATGTATCCATACACCAGGACCCGAACATCTGATTTATGACCCAAGTCGTGAAAACACTTATTGTGTGTGTTTTGAAATGTTTTTATTATGATCACTGCACGTTATCTCACCAGTAATAAATTATTGAACATGGAACACCTGTCTTTATTCTGGATGATGCCACATAGACTACCAACTAGGATTCTTGAGAGAGTATGAGATTAAGGAACATTGAGCGATGAGGCCTCGGTGCAAGGACATATTACTAAATTTGCAGCTTCTGGTGGTGTACCAACTACACCACTACACATTGGAATGTCGTTTCCACTAGCCACACTAACAGAGGATGAACACCAACTAAGAGTTTTTCATGAGTTTCAATGGTAGAGGCTTCTATGGATCCAAGGAAAGATGGACCTGCATGCGGCTGAGGACTAGCTGGAGTCTATAGTTAGAGTTTTCCACATGGCTGGGACACCAACTTTCATTTTGGTGATACAAGAATCCATTCTTTTTCAGGTAGCATCAGGGAGATGGTGGAGCTTGATGCTCCAGTTACACGATGAGGTGACCCTAATCCGGGCAGATATAGAGAGACTATTCATGGCAAAGTTCGTCCTATCGACCTTATGCTTTCTGTGTATACCGGAGTTGCTGCACTTACAGTCAGGCATCATGAATGTGGCCCAATACTCCCTAAGGATCACTAATCTCTCCTGATACTGTAACGACATGGTATGAGACCATTTTATTAGGGCCCTAAAATTTTAGAAGGGTCTTGGATGGGAGATCAGAGCATTGATGATATCCCTGCGCATTCTGACATTGGCTGGGGTGCTAGATCGAGCACTGATGGAGGAGAGATTCATTGATGAACAGGAACTTATGACAAGAGCCACCACGGGACATCAAGTAGTAGAGTCATCTTCAGCAGGTAGTAGATGCAAGATACAGGGGTCTAGGCAGTCCTGGACTTCTGGGGGAAATACATAGGATACAAGGTCAATGGTTTGGGGATCACGAGACAATGGGTGAAAACTGATGAGAAAGTAGTTCTAATCGTGTGGTGGGTAGAGTCACATGGCTCGTGGCTTCCCGAGACGCCGTACGGATTACCAATAGATGGTCGAGGGACCAATGAGTTAGATATTCGATCAGGGAGGTCTTCATGTAGCAGATGGATGTGGAAGAGGATCTGGCCGCGCAATAGGCAGTGGCCTACGATTTGAGGTTCTACCACCACCACCTCTAGGTGGTCCACCCATACCACAATGATCAAGTGGATGAGGATAATATCATCTCTAGGAAACAGAGGCCTACGACCACAACACTCTGAATATGATTAGAGGTTTGATCTTTGTATTCTCAACCTTACATACAGTACCTATAATCACCGGTGCCAATCACTCTTTTATTGTCACTGCCCTCATTCAGAGCTAGAATATTCTGGTGGAGCCATTGACTTGATCCTTATGACTAGATACCCCTACAAGAGAGGATTAGACAATTAAACACTGGTGATGGCAGTGTGAGCTTACTCTAGAAGATGGGAGCTTCAGTTGGGATCTTCTAGTAGTGTTGTAGAGGCCATACAACATCATCCTAGTTATGGACTGTTTATCCACAGTCCATGCCCATATTGATTGTATTAGGAACAATATACGGTGTTTTCGTGAGGATGGGACCCTACATTCCTATACAGGCACGAAGTGAACCATTGAAGCCTAGGATGGACTTACCCGTAGGAGGTTGCAGCTGATAACACATAATTTTCCATTCTTACCTCTGGGGCTATTGATATTGAGAGTTCGAGCTATCCAGTAGTGGTGGACCAGTATGTTGATGTCCTTCCTGATGATGTTTCGGGACTACGTCCATGCAGAGAGGTAGACTTTTACATCGACATGTACTCCAAGATGACACTGATATCTACATCGGCATATCAGATGTCTCTCGCAAAGCATAGTGAGTTACGGGTATAGTTGGAGGACTTATAGAGAATGCGGTTCATAAGGAACAACGTTTCTCTATGGGCAGCCACGATTTTGTGCACCAAGAAGGCATATGGATGTTTGTGACTATGTGTTGACTATTAGTGCCTGAACAATTTGATCATGAATAAAAAGTATCCACTTCTATGTATTTATTATCTATTCGATTAGATAATTGGAACTCATTGGTTTTTGAAGATAAACCTCATATCCGGCTATCATCAGCTCAATGTATGAGATGAGTATGTGTAGAAGACGACCATAAAATGTCAGTATGGCCACTCTGAGATCTTAGTTATTCCATTAAGTGGGACCAACACCCCTACAGTGTTCATGGGACTCATGAACATTATCTACCAACCAGACCTTGATCACTTTATGGTGGTCTTCATCGACGACAACTTGATACACTCAATATCAGAGGATGAGCATACCTATCATATGTAGATATTTCTAAATACACTCTGAGTGCACTAGAATTATGGTATGCTCTAAATGTTCCAATTATGGATACGAGAGGCCCTCTTTGCGAGACACATTATCATAGAGGCTGGAGTTGCAGAAGATCCTACGATGATAGAGGCTTTACATGCATGGGAGAAACCCATGAGTAAGGCTAAGGTGTTGAGTTTCCTAGGGTTGGCTGGATACTATTGGATATTTGTGTATGACTTTTATCTAGTTGTAACACCACTGTTACCATTGATGAAGTAGGGATATCCGTTTTTATAGATGGAGATATGTCAAAAGAGTTTTCAGAAGCAGAGGTAGAGGCTGATGAGTTCCCCAATATTAAGGGTACTAGAAGAGGGCTTTGGGTATGTAGTCTACTACGACACATTTAGGATCAGTCATGGATGTATCCTAATTCTAGAGTGAGAAGTTATCTTTTATGGTTCGTGATAAGTGAGAAGGAATCAGTATAACTACACTACCCATGACCTAGAGTTAGTAGCAGTGGTCTTCTCCATGAAGATGTGGTGACATTATTTTATTGGAAAACGTTATATATTCTACTCTGATCACAGGAGTCTCAGGTATATCTTCTCTCCTTAGGTCCTGAACTTGAGACCACAGTGATGGATATTGTTCCTCTAGGACTATAACATTGAGATAGTCTATACTCATGGGAAGGTAAACTTTATAGCATATGCATACAGCTTGAGTTCTGGTCTGCAGTTGTTGAGTGAGGTGATATAACAGTTTGTTGTGTTGTGGATATCCTTCATGGATAGAGATGTAGCAGCATTCCACATGTCTATGATAGTCACTCCCCTAGTCATTTAGTGAGTCAGGTAGGCATATCTTGGGGACATTGACTGTGAGACATAACGTGCTCATATATTCTCAAGAAAGACACCTGATGTATTCTATAAAGGTGGGGTTCACGTCATCCTTTTCATAGGACTTACCATGGTACTGGTGGCACTACCAGAGGAGGTGTTGAGGGTGTTCCATAAGTTTTCTCTGGAAGTACGTTCTGGTGTGTCGAAGATGTATCAGGACATCCGACATCAGCAGTGGTGGCCAGAGATGAAGAAAGAAGTGGCATAGTTTGTTTCATGAAGCCTCACTTGTCATCAAGTGAAGGCCGAGCATTAGGTACCATAAATCTTAGCACAAGAACTAGAGGTGCCATATTATAATTGGGATGGAATCACCATGGACTTTGTGACAGGCCTTCCATGTATGTCTAGGGGACATGATTCAATCTGGGTGATCACTTACCGACTCACCATGTTGGCCAACTTCCTACCTATATGAGAGAAGGGATCAGTAGTGGGCATGAGATTCCTCTACATACAAGAGATTGAGTGACTTCATGGGGTTCCATCGACTATCATCACTGACCATGATGCACATTCCACACCCTAGTGGTGGAAGGGATTACAGGAGGCGTTCGAGACTTAGCTATGTTTGAGAACCACCTTTCATACCCCGACAGATGGTTAGACAGAGTGGACTATATAGACACTAGAGGACATCCATCATGCTTGCGTCATAGTTTTTTTCTGTAGTTGGGAGGATCCATTTCCCTAGGTGGAGTTCACATACAACAACAGTTATCACTCCACCATCGGTATTGCCCCATTTGAGATCCTTTATGGTTGACCTTGCAGATCAACTCTATGTTGGATGGACCTAGGGGAGTCATCTCTTATGATTATAGAGTTGGTACATGATACCAATGACAAGGTACATATCATTTAGGTGTACATGAAGACAGCACAGAGTAGAAAGAAGTCTTATGCTGACATGAGGTAGAGACCTTTGGAGTTTGATGAGGGAGACAATATCTTCCTTCGGGTCTCACCTCGATGAGTTTTATGGAGATTTGGCTGAGGAGGAATGTTATCCAAGAGGTTTATGAAACTATTTATGATACTTCAAAGGATAGGTGAGATGGAATACCACTTGGAACTTCGACCGTAGTTGGAGAGGGTGCATGATGTCTTCCACGTATCCCAACTAAGGAGATACGTTCATGACCCATCTCATGTCATCATCCACGGAGAGCTAGACTTTGATGATGCGGAGACGTTTAAAGATGTTTCAGTAGAGATTGAGGATCGACAAGAGTGGGACCTTTTTGGATGATCGATACCTTTGGTGTATGTTTTCTAGCACCACATGAACATCCAAAATAGAACAAGGGAGAGGGAGGCACAAAATCATTCTCAGTACCACCATTTTTTTCTTAGTCTATGTTGTGGCTTTCGGGGAAAAAAATAACTATGGTGGTAAGAATGTAAGGTCATGTATTTTCAATGTAAACTTTTTTAAAATATATGGAATTATTAAGTGTCTGGAAAAATTGACCGCGGATGATTCCGAGGCCTAGTGTTCCCTGAATGTATTTCAGAACATTTTTATGGTATAACTAATAAATGCACATGTGGTGTTTTCTAATAATTGAACCAGTGACCATATTATAAATCTGATTCACTATTGAATCTACAATGCCAAAATTCACATAAGTGAGGCCTCACTTCGATCGGAGTAGGTCTAGAGAAAAATTTAGGTTTTGGGACTTTTAAAAGAATTAATAATATAAATTTGTTATATTATTTTGTTTCATTATTTTCCTCCAACAATGAAATGACAACATTGGACAAGCAATGTGACAATCCATTAAAGGGATTGAACCTTCAATCCCAAGTAACACAATAATTTGAATGAGGAAGGATCCTAAATAATGAACCCTCATAAATCCCATTAGGATCAGACACCCTCACCCTCAACTATTTATATAGATATTGGGGAGAGGTATCATCACTTATTATTAAGAAACGAAGTGATGAAAAAGTGTTGAGACACCAATCCCATGGAGGATGGAGCCGACACAAGTGGGAGGTGACAGTTGAAACCGAACCAAGAACTGAAGGATGACATACGAGCGACATCCTTTGAATCTTGTCGCTGGAAGGAAGAATGCTGACACTTCCTTGATCACAAGAATCCTCCATCATTCTTGAGGTAGGGATTTTACTTTTTATTAATTGAAGTGATTATTGAATCCTTTAATCCCCCCTCATGATTACAAGGTAACGCAGAGGGTGCGGGCCTAATAAACCTAGCCCAGACTCTCCCCTACCTTTCTACCCTTGAGTTCTTCATGGAATAAATCCAGCATGACGACATCAACTGGTTATGATGGAGGCAGCAAAACATAGCACACTGCAAGAGGATGTCACACCACTATGCTACGGTGGTCAGTAGAGCGGCCGACACCAACCGACCGTGGAGGAGGATCGACGGGTCATCGTGTGCTATCGTGGAACAAGGGGCCATAGTGGATGGTGGAGGTGATAGGCACATCGGTTTTCCACATAAGACGATGGTGGAATGACTAGCATGCCTCTGGTGAGAAAGTGGCCAAGATCGAAGCCGCGACAGAGGAAGAACCTATACCTTCAGTGGGTTCTGTAGTGATTGGGCAACACCCATGTGGTTTCACGACTTCATGAACCAAACATTCGTTCGACCATTCAGGAAGCCTGGGGTTCTCATCCCTCGTGTAGGATTGGGTGGGCCCCACTTCAACCGGGTGACGCCACCTGTGGTTTGGGATACACCTTGAGCCGAGCCCCACTCCACCACGAGCTGGTCCATGCTGCACTAGGAGACGGGTCATGCCCCCCTCGAGTCTAGACATGCTCCACCTGGGGTTGGGGCGTGCTCCTCCGTAATCTGGTCCACACTCCTCCTTAGGCCAAGCCGTGCTCCACTTCAGGTCAGGATGCGCTCTACTATGGGTCGGGCCACAAAAGCCCAGCAGGCCGCACCGTGGCCAGATGAGCCCAGCCCACCATGGCGCAGCCCAGCTCAGTCAGACCCAGATCAGGTAGGGCAAACCCGAACTTGGTCGGACCTGCCCAGACGGGGTCGGGTCGGTCCAAACAGGCCAGACCAGACCGAGGCCCAACATGTCCTATAGACACCAAAGGGGCCATATCTTGGAAACCAGATGTACATTTTACAAACTATCTATGAAGATGGAATTCTTGGATCAAATGGTACTATTGGTATACTCCACATGAGTATTGGAGAATTTTGGAGTGTGGTCGGGTTGGATCGAACCTGAATCCAACCATAACCTCAGAACAAAAACATATATAACTCACAGATCATGTGTCTGATTGATGAACCATCTATCACGTTTGATCCCTTATGACATAGAAGTCCTTTTGGTTACTCCATGTGGAGATTAGTGGTAGTCTAGGTATGATCGATATCTCGAGAGGATGATTCTACAGAGCTTGAGTGCACTGGGTGCGAGGAATCCTATTGTACGATGTAATGTGAAGAAAGAAAATTGATCTTATGTGGTTCAACATCTATTGATCCTATGTGGGTCAGCATCTAAGAATTTTTGTGGGTTAGTTTCTATTATATCCAGTGTGGGTCCACGCTCACTGATCCTATGTGGGTCAGCACATACCGAACCAGTGTGGGTCAAATCCTAGGTGGGTCAGCAGCGGTTAATACCTATCAATCATATGTGGGTCAGCAGTAGTGCATCTAAACAGAATAAGAAGATATAGCCTTACGAATAATCATATATACATTGGTACTTGAGTTATACCTATTTGTGAGATGAGTCTTTTACCTTCGTGGTGATGTCTTCATTGTGTTACATATGTGGTACTTCAATCTTCATGGTGTTACCTATATGGTACTTTTACCTTTATTGTGTTATCTTCGTGGTGTTACCTATGTGTTACTTATACCTTTATGGAGTTTTCTTCGTGGTTTTAATTGTGTGGTACTTCTTCCATCGTGCTGTTTCCAACGCGGTACTTCTACATTCGAGGTGTTGTCTTCGTGGTGTTACCTGTGTGGTACATCTATCTTTGTGGTGTTACCCATGTGGTACTTCTACCTTCATGGTGATAACTTTGTATTATTCTTCCCTCCTATATAAGATGAGTATATCATGATAAATTATGTGTATGTATCGGTATATACCTAAGTAGTGTTGATGTTTATCTCTACAAGCCTGATATTGGGGTCTTTCTTAGTCATTCTTCCTTTGTGGAACTCTGGGAGACCTATGGGGGTCTCGGGGTACCTACTGAGTATCATTATTTTCACCTCTACACGGGCTACGCCCGTACCTAGTGGTGTCTTGAGTAGAAAACGTACAACATAGATTGAGGCTGTGGGAGCCATTACTGGATGGTGCTCATAGGGGGACCATTTGGGGTGATGTGATGCAGAGACTACTTATCTTGAGATGTACCTACCCTTTAGGTAGGATCCTCGGTGGAAAATCCATGGGACGTTTTGTACTTTTCAGTTGTATTTTTACTTTTCAATTGTACTTTTACTTTTAATTGGTTGGGCTTGTATTTCGGCCCTTTTACATTCAACACTCTTTTAATACATCATTTTATATCATGGTTTTTTCTTGTTGAGTTCGTGGATTGTGTGTATGTATAAGTTAAAGGTGATACCTTCCCAGTTTAGGGATATGAATTTTCGATGCTTATCACCAGCCCCTGGACTATGGAAGGAAGACATGGGGTAGTGATGGAATGAGCCCTGTGAGATGGGTCACGACACTATTCGGTCAATATGATTTGAGATGTGTTTTTTCCATACAGAAGTCTCATTTTAGTTTAAAAATACGTCAAATAGCCCAAACTGATCAAAAAACCATTGACTGTTTTAAAATTTTAGGAAAATGATCCATAATTTAATTTTCATATGAATGAATAGTCCACACATTAATCTGAGACATGATGTGGTCGATATTACCTGAAGTGCGCATTTTCAATAGAAAGGTTCAAATATAGTTTAAAATGAACATAAAATTACCAAAACCTAGAAAATGATCTCAAATTGTTTTAAGCTTTTTGGACAATGGTCCATTTTTTATGTGTAGGAATTTAAAACACAACAATCTGACACACGATCTGGTCGATATGTCCTAAATTGTGTGCTTTAAATAGAATGGATTAATTTTAATTTTAATTACAAATAAAATAGCCAACATCGAGTAATTTTTTTTAATTATCTTAATATTTGAAGAACAATATCCATAATATATTTCTGACATATAGGAATTTACTGTAAATCAATCTAACACAGGATGTGGTAGGTATTACTATACGTGAAAATTTTCAATTTTGAAGTGCCATTTTAGTTGAAAATTCATATCACATATCCAACACCAATAAGATGAGATCAGATTGTTTTCAAACAAAAGGAAAAATATCCATTATATATTTCATGCTTATAGGAATTGACTATACCTCAATATAGAAAATGATATGGTGTATATGAATCAAAATGTGTGTTTTCAGTATAAAAGATCCAATTTAATTTTAAACATATACCAAAAAAAGATGTAAAAAGGAAAAGAGATCCCATAATTTTTAATTTCTATTACAATGTTCCATAATAATTTTTTAACATGTTTGGATTTAATTCACATCAATATAAAACATGATCTAGTCAATATGAATCTAATTATGTATTTTAAATATAGAAGTCTCATTTTAGTTTTAAATGCGAATCACTTAGCCAAATGTGAGAAAATTAGCATCGATTATCTTCAAACCCTAGTAAAATGGTATAAATAAATTTGGGATGTACAATAATTGACCACAAATCAATTTCACACATGATTTTGTCATTATGAATAAATGTGTGTGTTTTCTATATAAGTGTCATTTTAGTTTAAAATATTCCTAAATTAGTCAAGATTAAGAAAAAGAGCTCAGATTAATTTAAATGTTCAGGAAAATGACCAATAAATCAATTTTGACATGTAGGAATCAACCATAAATTAATCCGATAGATGTTATGGTGGGCATGACTCGAAATTCAATTTTTCAATATAAAAGAATCATTTCAGGTTAAAACTCATATCACATAGCCAAAATAAAGAAAACAAGTTCGAATTGTTTTTGATATTTTAGAGAATGACACATGATTCATTTGGGATGTATAGGGGTCAATATCATGTCAATCTGATGCACGAAGTGGTCATTTTTACTTGAAATGTTTGTTATCAATATAAGTGTCATTTTTGTTTAAAAGGAACCTCACATTACCCAAACCGATCAAATGTGTCCGGTTTATTTTCATACAATTGGAAAATGATCCAAAATATATTTCTGACGTGTATGAGTCAACCACACATCAATATGATTAATGGTCAACTAATAATATCATTAATATATACAAAATTGACAATATAATTTATCATATGTGGATTATATAACATTAAAATTAATTTATTTTATTTAATTATATTAAAATAAATATTGGTTTTAAGGCAGAATATTTCTTATCATGGTGAACGACAACAAAATTAAACCTGTTACACATGGTAGGGGTCTTTCTACCCCCACTCACTTATTATATGCTGATGAGATCATTCACTTATTCCAGGTGGACAAAAAAACATTAGTAATATTAAGAACGTTATTCCACACTATGAAAAATTCTTAAGGCATGAGATTAGTTAGAAAAATTCATTGTTATATATTGGAAATAAAATTCTTACAATTAAAAATTTTGAAATTTCTATTAAGTTTAGAATTATAGATTGTTCTCTACCTTTCTTCTATACTGGTGTTCCATTGGTTTGTGTAATGCTTGAGGCTAGACATTTTCATCAAATTATAAGCCAAATTAAAAACCAATTATCCTCTATGACGGTCATGAACCTTTCAATAGAATGATGAATCAGTCTAGGGAAAGCAGTGACAATATATGAATTTGACCATTAAATTATGGTTTATAAATGGTTATTTTCCCTTATTAATATAATAATTTTTGTTCGGAACATTCTCTAGAATGGATGTATTTCTAGATGAAAAATAGAAATTGCATCATGGATAAAATTTTGTCAATCGATTGATTTTGGGGGCATGGAATCAAATTTTATTCCATATTCAATCATGCTTTGTAGGCGACTTTCATGTGGACAATGGTAATAAGGAAATCTAAGTATATTACATTTCTAAGACTCATATTCAGAAGAGGACTAAAAAATAAAACCCTTAATTACATGGATTCCTCAATTCGATCTACTATTAAAGAATATTTCTCCTCAATTAAAATGAACTCAGACTTGCTGGCCAACATTAATTCTTCCATCAACTTCTAGTTAGACAATAGAAATTTTTGCCTCTCATTAATCTCTTAAGATCCCTAAACCATTTAGATGAATCTAATATGTCGATCAAATAGAAAATGGAGAATTACTTGGATTGAAACCATGCTAAAGTTAGTGAAATGGTCTTGAATTTTAATTCAATAAATGGTTAAGACACCCACATTTGGGATCCATCCATCAGCAGATGATTTCCATCCAAATTAGGCTACAATTTGGATATACAGGGTTACTATAATAGCTAAACTATGTTTTGAAATTAGAGCTAGACACTTCCTTCAATGGTTTCCCTTACAAGGAGGATCATTCATGCAATGATACCTACTAAAAACTTTCTAAAGTATGCTAGAATCACTCTTTTCTCAAATTGTGTGCTAGGAAATTAAAATAAAGACCACATCGACCACCAGTTTGAATGAAGATGGACAACTTCTATTCATTGGGTCTTTTTTACTGGTATGTTTGAGTTTTATCTTCCATGTGTTGATGTAATTCATGATGTAATCATTACCTAGACAATGATCCCAATATCCCATCAATTAAAAAACCTTTTCATGGATGCCAAAATTGAAATAAACCTTGTAATATGGACCATTAAAAATGAAATGATCCCTGAGAGTTCCCTAATATTTATTTTGTTGGCTGAGGTTCAAGTTATTATGGTTGTGAAAAATGAAAATTATATTCAAAAGGGTTTCTTGATAACTCTATTCATGATTTGACTATGTTTAAGAATTTTGGAATTAAAGGTAATTACCATCCTCCTATATAAGCCTTGGATGTCTTATAGATTCACACGATTCTTTGTTGGATCAAATGAAATAATGATGGTGATTTTATTGGAAATCCATTTCCCTATGGATATGGTGATTCCTTGAAAAATCATCTTAGTGATGTAATGGGATGCATTTAAGGTCCTTGTGGAGTAATTATTTCTCTGCAAGATAAAATTATTGGAATAATCAATGCGGTTGAAATGAAAAATCAACGTGTTTGTATTAACATGTTGCATGATTGTGATTCCAATACAGTTGGACAATCAATTAGGAATTTCAGTATCCATTATTCAGGGAAGCTCATCATTAGATGGGGAAACTGCATGGACTCTCTTTTCATCCTTGAGCTTTATTATCACTCATCTTTACCATGGAAAAACAAATTTCACTACAGGGATATCTAATAAAAGGATTTATTCCACTTTAATGATATTCCACAATGACGTAACAGATGACCTTATTCCCATTTTGCAATGGGAATAATATAAAAAATCATACATTAGTTTGGTGTAACGTAGTTTCTTTTTAATAAAGGAGACTTTTCCATTTAAGAAAGTTTTCAATTTTTTAATATATATATATATAATGGAAATTTTGAATTGAAATCATAGTGCAATGTCTTAATTTTATTCCAATACGGTTTAATATATATTAATTTTCCTTTTTTATGTATTCTCATCAAGTTTGATATTAAAGTGTTGTTTCATAGTTGTTTTAGGGTACGACTCTATAGCTCCTAAAATGGTCTTTATCAATGAATTGAAAAATCATCGATAAAGGGACTATTTATGAACGCTTTTTTTACCTATTATAAAGGACATTATTTTTTAACATCACTTATATTTTCTATTTTTTTAAACATGGAAAAATATATTTTTAGCACATTTTGTTTTTTCATAGTATTATAGAGAGCTCATTACCTACAAGCCCATCTAACCACACCCCAGCCCACCCCACACTCATTTTCCATTACTTGCCTCTCATAATCGACCATCATGATGGAAAAATCATATGAAATCACCAATTTCATATCTCTATGAGCTAGCCATCATCTCTTTCCCTCACTCAGTCGTCAGCCAACAACTACTCTCAAAGACCACACACATTACCCACCATTCAGATTTTTTTGAATTTATATCCCCCTCATTTTAATGTTTTTTAATAATATTTTATACATTATTTAAATATGTATATATAGGAATGTTTTTAACAAAATTTCATTGATATTTTTTTAACCATTACTTATAATAATGTAAATTGAAATTATAAACAAACCTTCCCCCAAGTGCTCCCCCCTTATGTCAAAATCAAATATGCTCTGATCCCCAGATGAATTTAACCCCTTCTCTGTCTGGAAAAAGATATTTTGGATGAGGAAGTGGAAACCGAGAGGAGATAATGGAATCAACGCGAATATGGTGGAAATAATTGTGTATAATAACCATTTTGAAGGAACTGATCGATAGTGATAGACATCCAAAATGATGGATAGTGACGAGGTACAGATCATTCCTCAAATTCATAGAGGCTGAGAATAGATTGAGCCCAAACTATCAATCCTAATGTTTATTATATGCTGGAACGTTCATGGGCTTAGCAACCCATGACTAGTTTGAAAGCTCCACTGTCTTTTCACTAAAATCCGCTGTGATATATGTATATATATATATATATATAATTTTTTGAATAATTTTATTGATATTATTTTCTATATTAGTCACATTAATGTAATTTGGAAATATAATCAAACTCTCCATGGAGAGCCCCCATTTATGAGGGAGATTAGTCTTGAAATCCCAACGAATTTCTAATATGGGTTTCAATATCCCCTTTTCGGATGTTGATATAATTAATTATAACTAAGGGAAATATGTTAATGGGAAATAATTAATAGTAATTAATTTATAAAGAATTAATAATTAGTAATTAATTAATTCCAATTAATAGTATTCATTAAATTAAATGTAATTTTAATTATTATATTTTAATAAACTTTATAACAATAATTATTAATTGTTTATGATAATCACTAGTGAAATGGAAATAATTGATAACAATAAATAAATATTTTTAATTAATTATTAATAATAATAATTAGTCATAAATTGTTTAATTTTCAAATAATAATCAATTGATTAATAATTATTATTTAGCTAACAATATATATTAATAATTACTAATTAATTAAGTAAAATTAATGATAATAAGTGATTAGTTAATAATGATGAGTTTATTTGTTATAAATAAATTACTTAACCCTAATTTTTAATTTTTAATAATTATTAGAATTATGGAAAATTTGACTTCGGGCCATTGGGCCTTCTGGCTAGATAAGTTTTATGTCCTCTATGCCTTTCAAAATTAAAGTTATATATTGTAAAAACTAGGGCATGTATATACATATCAATCCTTGTGAGGGTGGATGAGGCCTAATACAGTGATTTGTTTGTGTGTGGGGGTTTTTTTCTTATAATCTTCTATACCTATAATAAAAAAGTGAAAAATTATAAATTAATTTTAAATAAATAATTAGTGTTAATTAATAATGATTTATTTATAGTGAATATTAATCATTATTTTTAAAGAACTACTAATAAATAGATAAATAAAAATTATATATATTAGTAATTTTTACATTATTTTTTTCCATATTTTTCAATTTATTAATAAATAATAAACAATTAATAATAATAAGTAGTAATTCTTATTAACTACCAAGTAACATGAATTTGTAATATATTAATAACAATAATTATTATTTATTAAATAAGTCTAATCATTAATGAATTACTAATTAATTATTAATTATTATTAATTATTATAAAACAGATACTTCCATTTACTAAAATTTATTATTTAGTTCGTGTAATGTGAAAGTATGTGAATCTAGAAAGATTTGAATTATGCTTCACTCAAAATTAGCTTGGACAGATGACTAATATGTGAAATGTTGGGTCCAGGAAAAGCATGTACCACATATTTCATTTTGCGATGTTGTGGTTGTAAGGTTTGAGATCTTCTCTCTATAGAATATATGCAGATTAAGGCTATGATTTGATGGATTTTGGTTTAGATTTATATTTAGATCCAAGATAGGAATTTTCTTCCCTTCTCCAGATCGAGAGGGTTGTTTCTTCGATCTGGGATTCAGTGATCTCTAAATATTTTTAGAAATTATCTATTTTGTGTAAGATCCCATCAATGTAGGTTAGGATATCATCAGCTTCTGATAGGTTCACTACTAATGCAGTTCCCCTACTAAATTGATGAATTTATATGGCCAAAAGTGGGAAGAACATACCTCTTTTGTACTGATAGATGGAAATAGAATATTATTCTTAGATTTTAGGGTGTACACAATATCCCATCATAATTTATTATGAAGAAATTATCATTCGTGTTTATTGAGTCTGATTAGGATATTCATGCAGAATATATTAAAGACCATAAATCATATACCATTAATTGATTGATGGCTCAATGGTGGAAAACCCCCTCTAAAATCAAATATATGATGTTTCACTTCCTCTAGATATGTGGAATTGATGGATATCACATTACATTATTGTGTAAGGGGTTTTCCATAAAATCCTCGTAGGGATTTTTAATGATTGGACCACCAGTGCAGGGATAATCACGAGATAAAATAATGTGAAAAAATGTATAAATAAAAGGACAACAGATGTAACATGAAAAAATACACATAATTAAAGGGGTAAAAACCACTATAATAAAAATGAAGGATCCATGTGGGTAAAAGTGGGTAGACACTCCTTCACTATTATAAAGTGAAAATCATCATAAATAACTCTCTTGAATTAGTAAGGAAATCACCTCACTAATACTGTACAGAAATAGATTATGAGAGTGGATGAAGATGATGATTTTTGAAGAGATGAGATAATGAGATGGTATGAGGCACTTTCCTTTTATAGGATGCATCTCCCCCTTCATACTCCCTTATAATACATGTGGTTTTGGGGGGTTTGGCCACTGATGTCATCAACCCAAAAACATACCTCCGCTTACAAAATGGGGGGAGACACCATCTTTGAAGAAATATTCTGCCGACACATCTCCCTAATGTAGATTTTATTGAGAACCAATCACATCTCCACATAACATTTATTTCTTCCAGAAATGATTATTAAGTTTCTACATGGGAACTTGAGGATCTGCACCATTTGAACTTTTTACAGTCAATTTAATTCTTTAGGAAATATTCCAGATTTTATTTAGTGTGATTTTTTTGTATGTCCACACTTCCATCCTCCACCACATCTCAGACGATGTGTTATTTTACCCTAATGTGCATCATTAGGGATTGAAATTATGGATTCCATACAATGTGAATGGTCCTCTGACTATCTCAAAACATTGTAATCATCTCTTTTCAATGACCGAGCTCCTCCAACAACCATCTCATCCAAATTGCCTCCTTCCAAAGACGTTTCGATTCCATGTACTCTAACTCCATAATGGATAACTCCAAAATGGACTATAACGTTGAAATACAGCTCATAGCTCCTCCATAAATAGTTAACACAAAATCTCTAAAGGATTTCTTCTGGTCATAATCACATTCAAAATTGGAATCAACTAAGCCTTTAATAGTGAAATATGATCCTCCATAACATAATGTAACATTTCAGATCTCCTTGATATATCTCAATATCCTCTTCATAGTGCTCCAATTCTCACATCCTAGATTCTCCATGTACTATCTAATTTATCCCACTATAGGGGAATGTATAGTTTATAAGATTTAATAGAGAGCATCAAACTTCCCATTACAAATTCATACGATACCTGAGACATCTATATCCTATCTGCTTCACTGCTAGGACTCATCATTGAGGATAAATTGTAATTAACTTGAAGAGATTGTAGGTATTAGAGTATAGTCTTTTATTTTGATGAATTTTGAGGTTCTTTGTAGGTAATTAAATTATGAAAAAAATCATACTATTATTTCTCTCTCATAAAAATTTTTATACCAAGAATCTGGTTTTCTGGTTCCAAGACCATCATATCAAACTCCCTTTCCTATTATTTCTCCATCTCTTGGATCTGATCATTGTAGGGTCTTCAACCAATATGTAATCCACATAAAATAGAAGGATACTGAAATAATTACCATTCGAACCCCTGAAAGGATATGAATGAATAATTTTGTATCAAATGCACATGTTATAGTAATGAAATCTATTTTTCCAACACCTTGATAACTGTTTGAGATTGTACATATATTGTTTAAACCTGAAAACCATGATCTATTTTCCTAATTCTAAAAAATAATTTAATTATAGAATAAGTATATCTTCATCAAGATCACTATGGAGAATAAAAGTCTACACAACCAGGTGCTCTTGATATAAACTTTATGTAGCACACATTGCCATAACTATCAGAACAGTCGTAATTCTACCAACATGATAACATATTTCATTAAAATTAATATGTCCATTCTGATCATATCTTTTGACAACCAGTCTTTAATTTTATCATTCAACGTGGTCATTTTAACCTCGTTTGATCTTAAATACTAGTTTGTTTCAAAGATCATTCCTTCCATGAGGAAATTGAACAAGATCTAATGTCTTGTTATTGTGAAAGGATTCTGGTTCCTCCAGCATCATTGCAATCCATGAGTATATTTCTGAACTCTTTGTCACCCCCACTAAAGAAGATGGATCTCCATCCTCCATGAATATGAAATAAACAATATTTGTCACAGTGAAATAGATTGTGTCTCATACTAGTAATCTTTCCCCCAAGATGACCATCATTGTCCATAATCAACTAGTACATGATGATAGTGATCTGGTAATGCCTCGGAGGAAACTGGTTCTTCCATGGGGTTTTCCTCAACATTAACTATTGTAGACACAACACATTACCAAATTCCAATTCCTTCGTAGCCCCCTCTATATTTTCAGAAAGTATAATGTAAATAAAATAAAAATTATTTGATACCACCTTAAAATTTCTTGACCCCAATGCCACTATCTAATTCCCCAAGCTAGTGGGTCACATGGCCCTAAGAACATCCCTTATAATGCTAGAGGTTTTCAAATAGTAGTCAGGGCCAAGTTCTTGTCTTTGGGGATAATATTAAATAATTTTATATTGTATCACAGTGATAGTAAACAAAAAAAAACCGATAGCATAAGTGATAAATGATCAAGATAGAATACAAGCATCCAAAATTGAAAAATATCATCATTTCCCAAATAAAATTCATATATATTGATTTTTATGTCATGTCTCCATAAAGAATCCAATTATGTATATAGACAACCCGTTAAACACAGGTATAAAAATATCAAAAATATCAAAAGAACTATGTCAGCCAGCATCATGAGTCTAGATCAGACCTGTGCTCCCATACTCTTATGCACAAGAATATCAAAAATCATCATGTGGCCACTTGAACTGGTCTGTACCATTATATATATATTATATTTGGGTAAACATAAGAGGCCCAGACATTCCTTAAAATAGTTCGAAAACTATAATTCCTTTTGAAAAATCATATTATAGGTCAAAACATTCTAATAAATAGGTCACACCCCTCCATCTACACAAAGATTGGTCTTCTTAAAAATAAATTGTAGTAACATCTCTACATACACTACCTATATCCCACTAAAAATTGGGTCCACGTAAAATTCCATATTTCACAATTCCAATTTTAATTTTATTTCACATTAATTTCGCATTTCAATTTAAAATTTTGATCAAAATTGTTTACCACTTACAAACCAAATGGGACCACACACCACATGAATCAGAATATGGCTTCAAATTAATCCACATCATAACACATTCCCATCCATGTGTCCAATGGTTCATGAATCATCATGCCATAGTTGGATACTTAGGGTTTATGTTGAATCCTAATTAAGAAAATTCTATTTAGTTTATGAATGGATCTCTAAGAACTAACCAGGTGTATTAAACTCTTGAGAAAATCATTTATCAAATAGTAGGTATATGAAACAAGGTACATATCAAAAAATCATGCAGTTATGTAATGAAAACTATATGGAATGAAATAATGCATGAATGGTGAGTCCGATAAAGTTCCAAAAAAGATTAACGAGACATGTACCCTCATCTCATTAGGAAATGACCAAAAAGTTCATTAAACATATCAACAATAATATCCCAACTTAATTCCATCACCCATAGGTGAAATATAAATCAACTGTCATAAGAAATATCTTGAAATAACAATGTCAAATTCCAGCAATGTGATTTTCTCCACGCATGGGTTAACTACTCCGAGACACACAAAATTTCCAAATTTTAATTCCTTTATAATGAACATTCAATAATCTCAAAATAATATGGAATGAAAAGAAACACTCATTTGATACCACTTTTTAATGTCCTAAAAAATATTCCACTATTTGATGCCCTGAGACTATGGGTCACATGAACTCAACTCCATTTCCCTGCATGGCATCAATTTTCAACAAGTATCTAGGGAATAAGTAATATTTGTCGGTATAACATTTCATCATGTTACTGTGTATCATTATGGAAATAATCATAACATTCAATTATGTAAATTTTAAATCATCCATATATAAAACACACATCCAAGATTAGAAAATATCAACAATTCCAAAATTAAACTCATATACAATGATGTGTATGTCATTTTCCCACAAAGCATAAAAAATAGGTATATATACAAAATTTTAATTGCATGTATTGAAATTTCAAAAATATCAAAATAACTATTCTAGACAGCATCATGAGATTTGCTTGATCCTTTGCTCCATAACTCTTATGTGCAGGCATATCGTGCATTGTATTATGGGGACATGAATTTATCCCAACCTATATCTATTTAATCTGTCTTCATACTCAATGGTGGTCTAAACATGGTGAGTGAAAAATTCATAGTATTCCACCTCCAATGGTGTCTACAAAAATCTATAATCTTGAATAACAGCTATGCTATGTATAGTGTATATCACAAGTATAATAGGAAAAAAACAAGTGCCCATAGAATCTATGATACATGTAAAGAGAAGGGTCTATCTAACCAATTCTCCCTACAGACAAGGACCAATATTATACAACAAAGCATCTATATTGAAAATGAAAATCAACACCATGGCCATTCAATATACATAGTACATATTTCAATCCATATTCGCGTTGTAAAACCTTTATTTCATATCAACCATGGTAGAGCCTTACAACTAGAAGTTTCATATATATCCTATATGATATGTATAATTAGAAATGTTATACCCCACAAGGTCAGATCAATGATATAAAAGACCAAGGCATCATTATTGAGTCATATGAGCATATCTATGTAAACTCCGTTAAAAATGGAATGGGTTCTAAGTAGTTTTTGAACTAACCATGTCCACTATGAGACAAAGAAAGTCCCATCCAAGGGGTAGAAAATCCCAATGCATTCAAATAAACCATGTACCATCAATAAATCTATCCAAAGGAATCCAAGACCACTATCATGAAATATGGGAGAACCATCTATGTAATCTAATGGAATGGGGATCCAAGGTATACCAACCATGGAATCCACAACCATTCAAATCATTTATTTCATTATAGTCATCATTCGTAAAAAATTACATTCCATGAGTTTACCCAGTCATTTTACACAACTGCCACTGATGAAATTAAAACATTCAACATCATGTCATTATGTGGAAAATGATCAGTACCAAGTCCTAATGAATTAATTATATTCAATTCAACAAATAAATGGATTCCTCAAGCCATGAAAGCTCTTATAGACCCAATGATGTTGGAAAAAATGGAAGATTCAATGGAATACCCCATGGGTAGCCTATGTTGGGGAAAAGAACCTTCAAAAAACTAAAATGAATTAGTGTGAATCCATCATAGGTTCCTAAATATCTAAATAAATTTTTCAATTAATTAATGGGGCATTGTCAGAAAGTATATAATGCCTTGAAATTGCAACTAGACATATATCACACCAAACCTCGGGAGAATGGTATAGACCAACAATCATATATTTTTCGTAGAAAACCCATACTATTTCAACTTCAGATTTGATCCAGAGTAGGATAAAATTAAGAACATTTTAGATGCTCCAAAATAATACTTATTATCTCGAAAAAAAAACCACAACTGATAATGATAAAAATTAAGAATGACACAAGTGGAATATGGATCATACTAATGTGTATCTAGTGAGATAAAATATTTTAAAATCAGTGTCTAGATAAATAATTGGGATCCAAGCTTATCATTAGGATTCGATGGGGTTCTCCTTACACGAGAGAGGAGAGGGTGTCAGTTCTCTCTAAAAATAGTGTCCACTATCTCTTCTTTTTTTAAAAAAAAATATATGGGAATTTATATGGCATGTGGATTATTTACACATCTTGTAATGAATGTAACCCCCCCCCCATGGGAAAATCCTTTTACACATAGAGAAATGTCCTGGCCAGGCCATTACACATATGATAATGATTACAAGACATGAAATCCAATTAAATGTCATTTAATTATCCACTATCCAACCTTCAACTATCCTAGTTTCTTCCATTCAAAGTAACCCATTCAGTTGACAACAAGATTTTTGGGTCCATTCCAAATAGAAAAACCTAAAAAATTGTTTAACATGAAATAAAAAGAACCCTTACCTCATGAAAAACCTAGGATCTTACATACAGCATCCCTCCGCTCAGGTATTATCAATGCTCTCATATGAACACCTCATTCTATCAAACATCCTTCACTGTACATCCTCTACAGCTGACGTCCATTCATAGATCGAATAAACACCTACATAACCCACAAAGTATCCATCAATGATGAAGTATCCCTCATACACATCCTTCACAATGATCTAGGTGCACTCTCCGTGCACTACCCCAACCCGTAATCAATACTCACCCCTTCTTCCTCTCATAAGAAACACTTCCTTTTATGCAGTCTATTAATTGGCCGATTGACTATTTAACACCCCAAGATTTCATAGTACGTTATTTCATCGAAGTAATTCAATAAATTTCACTACACACAACACCGAGTTCAAGCGCACCACAACATTCCATACTAATAGTTCAAAAGTGGTTATGAATAGTATTATCTGAATTTTGAACATTATATAATCCTTACAATTTATGAATCCAAATTATGAGTTTCTTAGACATAATGTAACAATAAATTAATTTTCTTTTTCAGCTAAATGAAGTATTTATCAATAAATGAAAGTTTACCACCTTTTAATGTCAAACAACTTTTAAATCCAATATTTGAAACTTTTATATATTCTATTTGACAAAATATTCTTCTTCTTTAGAATCAGGACTTAGGTATTTGTTTTTATAAATTTTTGGTGTTTTTCTGATATCATTCATAATTCGGTAATTAAGGAAAATACTAAATTTTATTTAAAATCATCTTTTTTAATCTAGATAATTTATATTACTAAATTATACTGTTGATGTAAGGACCCGAAACATGACGTACATGGACAATAAATTACGTTTTCAGAATAATTAATACATAACATAAATAGACACACAAGGACCATAATAGATTAGTGTCTTTGGAAACTCGGAAAATAATCTTCTAATCCTATTGAAAGATCTTCAACAACTCGCATAACGATCTTCCCCTTTTTTGTATCCTTACCTAAAACCATTATTTATTTCTTGGGGAAAAAAACATAAAAATGGTGAGATCAAATTCTCAGTAAGGGAAAACATAGAAAACATAAAATAATCCATAAACATTTGAAAGAAAAAAGTTGAACATGAAATTTAAACATCAAAATCTTGAGAAAAGACATAAATCGTGGAACTACGTAAGGAATATATCATAATGGAACATAAACCATGATAAAATATAATAGGAATAAAACATTTAGCTGTGTCAACAATTCAACACATGTTATGATTTCCATAGTAGCCAAGGAATTGCTGCCAAGACCATCTTTGTGGACAAATTCCCTTTCTAAATCGAGTTCACTCCTCATTTCAGTCCTGTAACACTGAACCGAATTGACTTACCATTCTAGAAATATATATCTCATGAGATATAAATCATTACCCAATGAATTGGAAGAAGATATAGGTCCCACCCATCTCATAATGAAATCATTCTTACTTGTGCCACAAAATAAACATAAAACATTCATCATAACCCAAATAATAAAATGGGTTTCATAAACCTAATCCCAGCATTTCATAATCCATATAAAACAAATGGACATTTCATCATAAGAAAAGTGAACCATGTAAATAATAGAGAAATTAAACTTGAAACAAACACATATAAAATAATGTCATCTTAGATGGAAAATGGTTTTGATGAAACATTTTAAATAAATTATTGAGGAAAATATCCATTCTTCGTCAAAATCATTTTCCTTTCAAAAAATGTCGTGAACTTTTAAAATAAATTTTTTTTGTTGAAAATATTTATAAAATCATGTAGATTAAGCTTCATGAAAATGAGGCTTTATTAAACAGTAAAAATCTGTTCACACTGTATAAGTTAAAAATAACATTCTCCTCGTACTTTTGTTGGAAAAGTCAAAAAGTACCTTGTATGGTAAAAAAATTATTCCGTACATACCATGTAGTAAAAGAAAAAAATTGTTAAAAATGACATTAAACATACATGAAAACACTTTTATAAAACATGGAAATGGATGATAGATATAACCCCAGTAAATACTTACGAATAAGCAATCTCAGATAAAAATGAGATTTGCAAAATTATCACTTACCTTTGGTCCTATATGCTTCATATGGATATGAACGTCCTGTATATTGATTTAAATAATGTCATTAACTTATTAAATAATCATATTCATTGTTATGATATCATATATGTTTCACTTTTGCCATTATATTACCCGTTCTTTTGTACATTCCATGTTAAAGCAGTGTTTTGGGTAAAATCATTTCATTTATTTTATGTGTTTCGACTTGTCGTTCTTGATATTATTACTTATATCCTGATTTAAATAATTACATAATGTAAAACATGCTTTATATATAATATATATTCATCATATACATATATATTATAGATCGATAAAAGGAATGAAATACACCGTTCATGGAGACGGTAGGCCGTACGTACACATAAACGCTGTTTTCGTATCTTTATTGAATTGAATGAAATTAAGTAGATGACATAAATATATATACACATAAATACAATATCATTATTATGTCATATATTTAATGATTACTTATTGTATAATATTTATAATCATTCATGAGTGGTTAACATGGATAATGAATCTTATCGCGTCGTGGAGACGGTAGTCCGTACGTACACACAAGCGATGATATCATTTCCATGATCATGGAATTGCATTTAAGTGTATGTATAATATTTCAGAATAAATATCACTTTTAGATAATCATATATAGTTATTTATTTACACCATTATACCCATCCAAGTAAGGTGGTGGCCGAAAACAGATTACACCACGACATGGAGACGGTATTTCGTACGTACGGACGCGCGGTGATTTCATTTTCCGTAGGATGGATAAATGGTGAAATAGGGTTGTTTCATACTTATAATAACATATAATTATATGATTGATACTGATTTTATTACTAAATAATGAAAAAAATAAATATGATAAAGTATAAAAAGAAATAAAGTTGAAAGAATCGGTAACGGATATTGCCTCTTCTTTCGACACGCCTTTTTGAAAACCTCCTCATAGGGCACTAAGATTGGTCTTTTAAGAAGACCAAAACCTCTAGGATGTTTCTAGAAAAGTGTAGAAGATAAATTGGCAGGGTTTGGCCTAGCTTGAAGGCTCAAAGTGGTGTGAGGAAGAGAGGGAGGAGGTGTGCTTTTATACGAGAGGAGAGGGCACCTTTGGAATAACTAAAAATATTATATTATTATAAAGTCATATTCTATTTTTAATAGCTCAAACTTGATTTATATATAAGCTAAGGTGGGGATGGGTATAAATCCTTTCATCCAATCGAATTTAGAAAAGTTTAGGGTTCTATTTTAACCTTATCATTTAGATTTACCTTTAAGTTAAATAATTGTTCTTTTACCGTATTTTCTTGTTTTCTTACACTATAAGGTTAATAAAATTACAATAACAAGAAAAAAGAACCCCAAGTTGTTTATTATGAATATATATAACCATATATAAGTCATTTGGAAGAACCTTTTATTTTTAGTAATTAAAAAACAATTAATAATATAATATTCGTTTTAAAAACAATTTTATGTCAATTTTGACACTATTTGGTAATTGTTTTTTGTAAAAATAATAACAGAATGATTAGTTCTAAAAAAGTTAACTTTATCAATACTAACATATCATATAAACCTATAAAATTAGTGTAATTTATAAAAAGTCTCAAATTGCTTTTATTTGGGTTTTTATAACATCAATTATGTCAATATTTCGTTAATAAGATAATTACTACATCATCATTGTGTCATAAATAAATTAAATTAGTTAATGTCTAAAAATTACAAATAAAATACAATTATGTAGGAAATATTTTTATATTTATAATTAATATTTATAGACGAATTTATCTTATGTTTATCCCTTATTAAAAATGATTTAGTTATTAAACATTGATTTTAACTATTTTAACCCTTCTCTAAATAAATTAATAATAAATGTACTAATCTAATCCAAGTGGGCCTAAATGTTCATATTTTATGACTATGGTTTTTTTGGTCCAATTAATCTTATCAAATAGAATTAGGACATGTGTTAGGGTAATAATAATATCATTTTACCCTTAATTACCCTATTTACTTTTAACCGTGGTAAATAAAAGTAAAAAGTTACTATTCACCAAAAATTATTTTTATCTCATTGAACCACATTTTACTTATTAACATCAACCATGTCTCTCGGATTTTTGAAATTCCATTCACAGAAGTGGTAAAATTAAATTTTATATAAATTTTTAAATTCTCCTAAGAGGTTGGTAAAAGACAGTGAAAAGTTCAATAACATTTTTATATATCTAAAATTATTATAAAATGACTCCAATGAATTACATTGAACTTATATTGCTATTATGTATCTATTTTTACCTAAAATAAAGTTAAATAAGTTAAATAATTATTTAAATAAAAATCCGGTTTTTAAATAGTAACCCAGTGTATTCACTATTCATCAAAAATTTAAAGTTTTCAGAAAAATACCAAAATTTCACCCTAAGATAATTTTGATATTCTGAATCCAAAAATGAAGTCCATTTTGAAAGTTAAAATTTAAAAAACTGGGTATTACTATTTATAATGGCTAGTTCATAAGGATATTATAATAATATCTCGTTTAGTGAAACATAGTATTGCGTACTACACACGCTATCGAAGAAGGTCTTGATTTCGTGTAATGCAAGCCATGTTCGGGCTCCGTGTAGTGAAATATCTGTTTGGTGTTGCATATAACATAATCAAAACTTATTTCATTTATACATTAAACAAAATCTATAATTAATGTTTTGTATAAAAATTTCCACAAAACGAACATCTAATAGTGTGTAACACTAGCCAAGAATAGTGTTGCGTATACTGCAAGCTAATATGGTGTTGCGTATAGTACAAGCTAATCTTGGGGTAGCGTACAAAACAAGACATCAAAGTAATTAAAAATAATATTTCTCATAAAATCTCGGGCTGTTACAATTGAGTGGTTTTTTATTATAATTATATTATTTTTTTACTATTTAATCTAATATTGGTCATTGTATGTAATTTAACATTTAAACTGCACATAAGCAAGTGTCAATCTTTGGATAGTTATTATTTCTTAAAAATTGATATTTTGGTTTTCACAACAGAAATTAATTTAAAATTAATTAATGAAAATTTTATGTTGTGAAATGGGTAAAATAGAATTTATTTTTGAATTCTGAATATCAAAATTATATTAGGGTTATTTTTTGGTATTTTTCTTCAAATGTTCATTTTTTGATGAATAGTGAAAAAAATGTGTGATTGTTTAAAAAACACTTTTTAATTATATAATTAATTATTTGATTTAAATTTATTTTATGTCATAATAGATATATAATAAAAATATTATTTCAATATAATTCATTGGAATATTTTTTGTAATAAAATTAGATGTGTAAATTTTATTGTACTTGTTACCATCTTTTACCCATGACCTAGGATCATTTGAAAATTTACATAAAACATAATTTTAATCCTTCTGTTAGTTGAATTTCAAAAATCAGAGAGACAAGGTTGATATTAGTAAGTAAAATGTGGTTTAATAAGATAAAAATAATTTTGGTTGAATAGTAGCTATTTACATTTATTTACCACTGTTAAAAGTAAACAGGGTAATTAAGTGTAAAAATGATATTATAATGACCCTAACACATGTTCTAATTCTATTGGATCAGTATAATTATACCAAAAACAACCTTAGGAATAAAATATGAACCTATTTGACCAACTTGTATTAGATGAGGACATTTATTATTATTTTATTTGAAGAAGAGTAAAAAAGAGTTAAAATCAATGATTAATAACTAAAACATTTTTAATATATGGTTATATATAAGATAAGTTCGACTATAAATATTTGTTAAAAATCTAAAAATATTTCCTATATAATGGTATTTTATTTATATTTTTTTGAAATTTAATAATTAAATTTATTTATGACACAATGATGATTCTGTAATTACTGTATTAATAAATGATTAAAATAATTGATATTATAAATATCCAAATAAATGTAATCTGAGAATTTTTATGGATTACAATAAATTTATAGGTTAATATGAAATGTTAGGGTTTATTAGATGATTGTTTTTCAAAGTAATAATGCTGTTATAAATATAGCAAAAACAAAATACCAAATAGTGTCAAAATTGACCTAAAAGTGTTTTTAAAACAAATATTATATTATTAATTGATATTCATTTCCTAAAAAAAATAATGTTCGGCCAAAGGTCATAAATAATATTATATATGTCATTAAAGAACCACTTGATCTTATCTTGAATGTTTATAGTATGTTTATAGAGCATATAATATGAAAATACAATTAGACATGGTAAATGTCAAACTATTTAACTAAGAGTTAAATCTAAATTATAAAGTTAATATAATGACCCAAACCCACATAAAAAATCAATTTGATGAGTTATTTTTGACCCATCCCAACATTACCCTTTATTTAATTCATTTTGGAGACATTAGAAACTGAAAATTATATTATTATTAAATAATATTTCTAGCTTTTCATAAGGTGCCTCTCAACCCACTTATAAAAGGGCACTCCCACTTATCTATAATTCACAACTTCATAGACATTTGGCTCTTCCACCCCCTACACAAATACCCTCTCAAATTTCCTCCCTTCATCTTAGATGTCATCTGTTAGTCATAAATCCAACCTATGGAGCCCTTTTGATCAAATCAAAAGGAAGAATCCAAAGAAGAGGTAAATATTTCACCACCTCTTTCATGTTACTTTCTACTTCCTCTTCCTCTTTATTTGTTTTTTCAATTCTAAAATAATAAATCCAATATATTATATATACTATGATGTTATTATAAATATGTTACAACCATATTCATTATTCTATCCATCCTTTGAATTACACATCACCATTCTTCCGTACGTACGGCTGACCATCTCCACGTCATGGTGTAATTGTTTTTCAATAAATTATTATTTGGATGGGTATAATAATAATGTGTAATTGATGTAAATAATAAATATAACATGATAATGATTATTTATATATGATATACCATCCATCTAAATATTTTTTTAATATAAAAAAATGATATTGTCGCTCATGCGTATGTACGGATTACCGTCTCCACGAATGCGATGAGATTCATTCCTCATCATCTCCATTCAAGAGTAATTTTAATTATATGATTAAAAATAAATTTTAAAGACATAATATCATTCTAAAGCTGAATAAGATAAATCCTATCCATAACAAACATTACATAGATAATAAATCATATAATGGAAAACGAATCAGTTAACACCCAAAACGATTATAATACTAAAATATTATTAACAAAGAAATATTAAAAGATCATATTTGATATCATATTAATGTATATGATTATTTTATAATTTAATAAAAATTATTTCATCATTTTACAGGAGGTTAACATACCCTTGACCAAGGAAAATTACAAGGTTATGGTTAATTTCACAATCTCTTTATTATCTACAGTTAATTATACGTAATTATCTACTGGGACTTCTTTATCATCCACATCCATGTATCATAAAAATGTAATTTTTTTACTATTTACTAGAAAATTGGGTAAATTCATTTAATCCCTTATTTTACTTTATATGTTTTTAATGGAATCATTTCATCATTTTCGAAACAATGTACTTTATGAACTTTTCTACAAAATTATGGTTAGAATGTTTTTTAAAATTATACGGTAGGTGCGGCTATTTTCCGCCAATATAACATCGTCAAAGATTCCAATAAAATATTATAAGAATATTTTCAAAATAAATTTTTTCTTATACGTTTTGAAAATAGAAAGATATATTTCTCTAAAAAAGTTGTTGATTTCATCTTTGTCATCTTCCTTTGATTGATTTTAAGCTTATTTGGAGGTGATTTATTATGATACAAAACATCCATATTGTATTGAAGGTTTTGTGATATGTTTGACTATGGATGTGTTATTTTTACACCATTCATGATTTATTGATAAAGTATTGACATTTCTTTTTCTAGTTTTAATAAAAAAAATTATGTTATGTTTAAACCTTTCCATATAAGGAATGCATTGGACAATGTATGTGACAGGTGGAGCCCGCTATAGCTCCTCGATGCATCGATAGGTCTCATTAGACAAACTACTGTCTTGGCACAAGGCTTTGACAAAATCTTATTTGTAGTCTTGGAATAAGGCCTTGACTATGTGGCTATGAAAGTATGGCATTATTCATTAAATCATTATGAATATGGCTATTGATATTTCATGTGATTATTCTACTAGTAGAATATCCATGTGAATATGTAAATGGAATTATTTGATTTTTCTCTTCCATATTATGTTGATGTTCATGTTTAAATGCATTTTGTTTGAGACTTGTACATTGTATTAAATGTATATGATTATTTATAATAGTTTCCCCTTTATTGTTATCCTTACTGAGCGTCATAGCTCACCACTTTCTGTGTTTCATCTTTTCCCAGGATGTGAAGAAGTATATTATGACTGACCTATAGGGATAGTCTATGGGATCTCAGTATTGTCTATGGAAACAATATTGTTGTAATTTTATATTTTATGATGTAATGTAAACTTTATTAATGTATCTAGTACTTAAAATGCTACTAAACTAATAGGTCTTTCATGACATGATCTTTTGTGACCATGCCAATGTTATGTAATAATGCCCTAAATCTGGGTGAATGGGGTCGGGGAATTACAGTTGGTATCAGAGGAAGTATAGTAAAATCCTTGGAATCTAGATGTAGATAAACACTAATTAGAGCACATGCCTCTAAGATATAATATTAGGAATATTATAGAATAACTTCCTATAATTTTGGTATTGTGGAGATTTTTTCGGTTTTCCAAGAAATACATCCCTGTCTAGATATGACTAGGTAGAGGCAGCTCTGGCACTAAAGTACCTAGGGTTAGAACCCGAAAACACCTCTTTAAGCTAGACCTATATGAGAAATGGTGCATGAAAATGGGCCTTGCTGCACTCTTGGTTACGACACTCCAGGGGGATATGCTTAGGATAATTCTCATTTTCTTTACAAACCATTATGAATTGTTTATGAGTATATACATCCTCAAAGAAAATATTTTTATGATTACGGTTTTTATCCATAAACCATTCAATTTATCATAGGTATTTTACAATTTTTTAATTATTCATTCCGATTCATAAACTGACCTAGTGTATGCCATTGTATCAAAATGGCACCCAATAGAAGGAATGAGAACTCCAACAATACGTATGATCCAAGGAGTAGGAATGATCTATCATTCATGGTATTAATAAAACATTTTGAAGGTAAATAGTCTCCCATTTATTCTCTATGACAACCCTCCTTTTTATTACAACTTAAACATGATTTATTACATAAAACTTCACTTGATAAAACAAAGATGATTGAGAGGTTTAGTGTCTTTGGGGATCAAGAAAATTACATAAAAACTTAAAACATTAAATACAACATCTTTATTGAAAACTTCCTTTACATGACCACTATATTCCCTCATACTTAGCGTTGCATGGGATAACCTGAGGACATGCATAAGAAAAGGGTGACCAATAAAGCCAAGTAAGGGAGTACATATGGAATAACATGAGGAGTACAATACATGTTATAAAATAGTCATATCAATAGAGAATAAAAGAAACATGAACATAAAGGCATGATAAAGCATGATAATCATAACATGGAAATGTGGCAACAACACTTAACATGGAACTTGCATGATCCAAGGCTCATTGCACATAGAGCATGAGTAAATCCTCATAGCACATGAAGCACGAGTCAACCCTTGTTTCACTTGAATTATCATGATTCAACACTCATTTAACATGATGTATCATGATACTATACTTTACCCAATGCATTGGTGCGCTATAAGGGCACACCCTTCTTAAACATTTCATTTCATGGATAAGTGTGCCAAATGGATCATAAAACATGGATTCATAAAACTTAATCATTTATTCCACAATAAAGTAATGTGGAATTCATACATGAAAATTTACAATAAATAAGTAAATGTTCATAATGTTGAATAACCTTGATGCATAAATGGGAATGATATTCACTACACAATGAAATTGGCTTAGAAAATCAGTGTGATTTCGGCAGCGTAACGGCGTGACATAAGAATTCATAAAAATGGATGGTGAGAGAGAAATGGGTTCCTAATCATATTTAAATGTAATGGAAGGTAATGAGGTCATATAGATACATGTCCCAAAAATTGTAATGGAATTTAGATTCATGATACAAAAGTATTGCTTGAATGTAAAAGAGAAGAGAGAAGTTCCTTTCGGAATTTCGGCATAGTAACGGGTGTACATGGGAGGAATTTAATGAGAGAGAAAGGGTCTCCCATCATTCAAACATAAATAGGGAAGTATGAGGGAGGTGTTAAACTATACCCCAACATTCATAATTGAAATTAAAAGGGAAAACAACTTAAAGAAAATTGAACAAAAAAAGAGAAAGGAAGAAAAACCCTTACTTGGAACTGTGCTTCCAAAGGCTATAGAGAGTCTTGTGAGAGGCTTATTGGGAGATTGGGGAACCTTGGGAGGATTCTAGAGAAAGTAGGTCATAAGTTGGATGAACTCCAAGTGCTTTGAGTGAGGAGGATGTCTGAGCTCGGGTGGGTTAATATAGGAATGGTGAGGGAATTAGTTATTATTTTGGTTTGGGACCCCTTATTTTAAATTAATCCAAACAACAAACCATCCCATGGTTTGTGGAGGTGAGTCACACTCCCATGGAAATTAATTTAAAAAGGCAAAGTGTTGAATCTGTCTTGAGGGGTCCATTAATGCTTTGAAAAGAAAGTCAAACAAACCCAAAATCACATTATTTTAATGTTAAAACATATATTGGACGGACATAAAGATTATATTATTTTATTACATCACTATTGGGTCATTATGCTGTCATAAAACACATTATATATTTAAACGGTATTTAATTTTTACCCAAAAATTTGACTGTCTCAGAAAATTATGAAAAATTCACTGTTGGATAATTTCGACATCCTGATTCCAGAAATAACTTTTATTTTATCTAAATAATTTTCTAAATATGTTAATTTTCACATCGAAAATAAAAACTAACATTTATCGAAAATTCTCGGGTTTTGACAGAAATGGCTTTCTAACCATAATAAAAATTTTAATTGCATTCAAAAAATTATAAGATCATTTATATTTAAATAAAAAAAATAATTTATTATTATTATTATTATTTCATTAAAATATTATTTAATTCAAAAATCCCTTATTTTAATTAAATATATTTCTTAATTAAATAATAACTAAAAACACCATTTGTACTTTAAAAACTATTTACAATGTATGAAAAATGACTTGAAATTATATTCATTATTATATACAAAAATAATGTACATGAACATATTACTATCGATTAGTTACATAACCCCTTAAGACAGCCACATAAGACCTAAGGGTAAGGTGTGCGATGGTGAAAGACTCTTGGGGTGGCTCGGATAACATCGCTCAAGTGTTAATTTCAATCAACTTCCACTTTTCCCATAGACGGTCACGTTCGAGCTTGACATGATCAAGCTCAGCTTGGGTTTGATCAAGGGCGAAGCCCAAAGATGCCACCTCTATTCCAAGCTCTGACAAATGGGCTTCGTATGGGGCAATTCTACTGGATGAGGCCATCACTTCCTTTGTCTGAGTAAAATTGGATGTGTTAAACACCTATATTTATACTAATCAAGTGATCACTGTTCAATGGTTATAAAAGTAACGGTCACAATTCATATCATAAAACTATTGAAGTTGATATTTTATAAAAAAAATTATATAATGAGACATTTAATAAGATGAAGAGGGATTTTCCATTAATGAAACTTCGGGTCGTTACAATATTTTCCCCTTAAGAAATTTCTCCCTCAAATTTTCCTTTTCCCACACTAAAACAAATGTGGGTAACTCAGCCTCATCAAATCCTCTGATTCCCATGTTGCTTCTTCAAACTTGTGGTTTCTCCACAACACCTTGATGAGGAGCTTTGTCTTATTTCGTAGCACTTTTTCTCTACGATCTATGATCTTCACTGGTTGCTCCTCATAAGAAAGATTGTCTTCCAATTGTACCACCTCAGAAGAGAGTACATGTGAAGGGTCTCGTATGTACTTCCTTAAGAGGGATACATGAAATACATTATGCACATTTTCCATGGTAGGTGGAAGTTCTAGTCGATAGGCCATATCCCCAACACGATCAAGAATCTCGAAGGGGCCGATGTACCTTGGACTTAAATTCCCTTTCTTTCCAAACCTCATGACCTTTTTCCACAGAGATATGTGTAGAAACACAAAGTCTCCAACATTAAACTGAAGGTCTCGTCGACGATTATCTGCATTACTCTTCTGTCGACTCTGGGCTGCCTTGATATGCTGCTTAATGGTTTTCACCTTTTCCACCATTTATTCGACCATATCTGGTCCAAGCAGCTTAAGTTCACCGACCTCATCCCAACATGTCGGTGTTCTGCACCTTTTCCCATAAAATGATTCATATGGTTCCATTTAGATGCTTGAGTGGAAACTATTATTATAAGAGAACTCAAACAGAGGAATATGTTGATCCCATCCTCATTTAAAGTTTATTGATAACGCTCTAAAAATATCCTCAAGTGTTTGGATAGTCCTCTTGGATTGACCATCAGTTCTAGGATGATATGTCGTACTGATGTTCAGTTCAGTATTCAGAGCATGTTGAATAATATTCCAAAACATAGAGGTGAATCTTGGATCTCGGTCAGACACAATAGATAGTGGAACTCCATGCAACCTTACCACTTCCCTGATATATATCCATGCCAGTTGATCCAATGATAAATCCTCTCGAATAGCAAAGAAGTGTGCTGTCTTTGTAAGAGGATCCACAACAACCCAGATTGCATTGTTGCCTTTGGATGTCCTCAGAAGTCCAGTGATAAAGTCCATGGTGATGTTTTACCATTTCCATTCTGGTATGGTAAATAGTTGCATCATCCCCTTAGACTTCTGCCTCTCTGGCTTCACTTGCTGACACATAAGGCACATTGATGTATATTCAGAAGTCTCCTTATTCATATTATCCCACAAAAAGTTTTCTCGGAGATCTTGATACATCTTTGTGCTCCATGGGTGAATAGAGAAATTTAAACTATGTGCATTATCCAAAAGTTCCTCCTTCAACTCTGGACATGATGGACCACATATCTTTTCCCAAACCACATAATTGATTCCCCATTAACATTAAACTCCGATGATTTCGCTTTTTCGATAGCTTCCACTTTTTCATGAATTCCCATATCATTCTTTTGAGCATCCTGTAACCTTTCCAAAAGAGATGGTTGAGAAATCATTTGTGAAAGGATTGATGATGTTCCCTCCTTTATGATTCCCACATCTATCTTCATCTAGTATAAGAATATTGGATCCTTCTCAATTATCATCATTGATTGAATTGTTGGGTCCTTTATACATAGGGAATCTGCCACCATGTTCGCTTTCCCAGGGTGGTAATGTATTGAATAATCATAATCCTTGATGAGCTCTATCCATCTCCTCTTGCACATATTAAGATCTTTCTGTGTGAATATATATTTAGGACTCTTGTGGTAAGTATATATCTCACATTTCTCTCTATAGAGATAATGCCGCCATATTTTCAGGGCAAAGATCACCGCCGCCAACTCCAGATCATGCGTTGGAAAGTTTCGCTCCTAGATTTTCAACTGCTTTGAGGCATAGGATATAACATTATCATTCTTCATTAGCACACATCCAAATCCCTTCTTCGAAGCATCACTGAATACCACAAAAATTTCCCCACTTGTGGGTAAAGTGAGCACGGGCATAGTGATAAGCCTCCTTTTCAACTCCATGAATCTTTCTTCGCATTCATCACTCCAAGAAAACTTTAATCCCTTTAGAGTTAGCTTGGTAAGAGGGTTTTACAATCATGATAAATTTCTCACAAATCGTCGACAATATCCAGCTAACCCCAAGAAGCTACGGATATCAGTTACCGATGTCGGCCTCGTCCATCCATCAATTGAATCTATTTTGGAGGGGTCCACAGATATCCCATTGCTTGTGATGATATGGCCTAAGAATGAGACCTCCTTCAACCAGAACTCGCACTTTCTGTACTTTGCATAGAGCTTCTCCTTGCGCAAAGTCTCTAGTACAGTTCTTAAATTCTCCTCATGATCCTCCGTGGTTTTGGAGTATTTTAGAATGTCATCTATAAAAACAAACACAAATTTGTCAAGGTAATATCTAAAGACTCAATTCATCAAGTCCATGAATATTTATGGAGCATTGGTGAGTCAAAAAGGCATTACTATGAATTCATAGTGCCTGTACCTGGTTCGAAAAGCAGTCTTGGGGACGTCATCCTTCTTAACCCTTACTTGAAAATATCTCTACCACAAATCTACCTTGGAGAAGTATTTTTCTCCACGCAGTTGATCGAAAATGTCATCAATTCATGGGAGAGGATACTTGATCTTTATCGTGATTTTTTTTAAGTTCACAATAATCGATGCAAAGCCGCATTGTCCCATCCTTCTTCTTGACGAAGAGGATTGGTGCACCCCATAGTGAAGCACTTGGTCGTATGAATCCTTAATCCAGATTATCATTTTGTTGTTTCTTCAACTCTTTAAGCTCAACAATAGCCATTCTATATGGAGTCTTGGATATTGGTAGTGCCCCAAGTATAAGTTCAATTGAGAACTCAACATCTCTTCTAGGAGGACGACCAGGCAGTTCCTCAGGAAACACTTCAGCGAATTCCCTTATAATAGGCATTTCTTCAAGGTTGGTTTCTTCCTTGGACTCAATCATCTGAGTCAGATACGCCTGCTCATAGGGCAGTAATATCCATGCTTGAGATGATGGATCTAAAGGAGATTCATCTTCCTCCTGACACTTGTAAAGAATCGGGGGTCTATTCTACATATGGAGTGTGATTTCCCTCTCCCGAAAATTTATGTTCGCTCTATATAAAAAAAATCCAATCCATGACAAGAATTGAATCAAATTCCACCAGAGGGAGTATGATGGGGTTCAGCGGGAAATTTAATCCACAGACTATAATAGGGGAGGACTTATACTCATGGGATTCAATGATTGCCCCATTTTCCATACTCACTGACATATTTACTTCCATGATTTGTGGTAGTGCTGGGATTGTTATACTAAACTTTCAAGATATAAAAGAATCTGTATAACCTGAATCAAAAATTACGTTCGCTATTCATGAATGAATAACTAGCGTACATGTCACCACTTCGTTGTCGGGGTTCACATCGGCAGATGTTATGGTAAAAGCTCTTCCTTTCTACCTTGGAGGTTGCTTTTTGTCTCAGAAAACCCTTAGATTAGGGCACTGATTTTCAAAATGATCTGGTTGTTTGCATTTGTAGTATTAAAAAATGCGTTGAGGTTCGAACGGAGCGATCCTCTCCTCTATCACAGCCGTGGGTCTTTCTTGCCGACAGTTAATAGCTAGGTGCCCTTCTCTTCTACACCTAAAGCATTTTCTCCTCCCCTTAAGGAAATTTCCAGGGTGCTTCTTTCCGAACATTTGGCAAGTGGGGTGCTGAATCTTCTTATCACCGTTGGATTTATCCATCGGAACACCAGCATTGAAGTCCACCTTACGCTTCTTGTCCCCATGATACCCTTGTGATTCCTCGATCTCTATTTCGACCTTGACGGCACATCATTCAATTTCCTCATAGCTGTCGAAGTCACAGATCGTTAATGCTTTCCGCAAGCTAGGCTTCAGCCCACCAAAGAAGCGGTCAACCATGCATTCGGGGTTAACGACAAAGCCGAAAGCATATCGTGCAAGCCTTGTGAAGTTTTCCTTGTACGCTCCAAAAGATTCTTCAACTTTTTTCATGTGGGAAAGGAAGTCCCTTTCCATCTTAAGCCGGAGGGTGCGTGGAAATATTTATTGAAAAACATCTTCCAGAAATCCATCCATTCCAACGCCTCGATCTCCTCCTCAGGCTTCGTATTTTTAATCAATGTCCACCATTGATCAGCTTCACCCTCCATATGATAAGCCGCAAAGAGAACCTTCTCTTGTTCAGAACATTGGATGATGGAGAATATCTTTTCAATGAAGTTGATCCATTGTTCAGCGATCGTGGGATCAGATGATCCACTAAAAGTAGGAGGCCTTTGTCTCATGAAGCTCTCGATAGAAACTTGATCTTTCATAGGGGGTGTTGAACATTCCTCTTGACTCGTGTTTCTATTCAAAACATGAGTTAGCTGAGAGAGAAGAATGACAAAGTTCGCGATTCCCACTCCCATTATATCTGTCATCTCATTAGTAAAATCATCACACTGATCTTCACAGCGGTTGTTAGCCCGAGTCCTCCTATTACCGGCCATTGGCTGGAATAAAAGGAATGTTTGGGGTAACACATAAAGGGTAATCCAAAGTCAAAAGTTGATGACTTATAAATAAACTTTCATTTACTTAACTCATGAGTCTATAGGTTTCAATATAGGCTTTTCATGATCTGTTTTCTAACATATATTTGTAGGGGAATATTTTTTAATTCCCTTAATAAGGGTTCATACTATGCTTTTGAATTTATCAAAACATATCCATCGGGATTTTCGTAACCTAGAGTGCAGCCAGACCCGTTGTCGTCCACCAGTTCCCGTTTGAGTCTATCTCAAAGCGGTGTTTTTGGGTTTTACCCATAGGATACATCTGTGCTAGAGCCGCCTCTACCTTCTCGTATCCAAACAGGGATGTATTTGATTGATAACCCATTTACTCAGCACTTACCAAAACTTAGGGATGTTTTTATTATACTTAGTCTTGTATCTAAGGCTTTACTAGGGTGTCCTAATCCCAAAAATAATCAAACCTATCCTATGATACCAACTATGACAACACTGCTTTTTATTACAACATAAACTTGATTTATTACATAAAACATCACTTGATACAACAAAGAATATCAAGAGGTTTAGTGTATTTGTGGCTTAGTAACATTACATAAAAACTTAAAACATGAAATACAACATCTTTATTGAAAACATCATTTACATGACCACTACATTCCCTCGTACTTAGCATTTCATGGGATAACCTAAGGTCATGCATAAGAAAAGGGTGAGCTATAAAGCCCAGTAAGGGAGTACATATGGAATAACATGAAGAGTACAATACATGTTAGGATATAGTCAAATCAATAGAGCATAAAAGAAACATGAACATAAAGGCATGCTAAAGCATGATAATCAGAACATGGAAATGTGACAACAACACTTAACATGGAATTAGCATGAGCCAAGGCTTATTGCACATAGAGCATGAGTAAATCCTCATTGCACATGAAGCACAAGTAAACCATCATTTTACTTTAATTATCAGGAGTCAACACTCATTGCACATGACGTATCATGATACTATACTTTACCCAATGCATTGGAGCGCTATAAGGGCACACCCTTCTTAAACATTTCATTTCATGCATAAGTGTGCCACATGGATTCATAAAACATAATCATTTATTCCACGATAAAGGAATGTCGAATTCATACATTAAACATTGAAATCAATAAGTAAATGAGAATAATGTTGAATACCCTTGATGGAGAAATGGGCATGGTATTCACTACACAATGACATTGGCTTAGAAAATCGGTGCGATTTCGGCAGCGTAACAGCGTGACAAAAGAATTCATAAAAATGGTTGATGAGAGAGAAAAGGGTTCCTCATAAAATTTACATTTAATGGAAAGTAATAAGGTCATATATATACATGTCCCAACAATTTTAATGGGATTTATATTCATGATTCAAAATTATTGCTTGAATTTAAAAGAGGAGAGAAGTTCCTTTCGGAATTTCAGCATAGTAACGGGTGTACATGGGAGGAATTTAATGAGAGAGAAAGGGTCTCCCATCATTAAAACATAAATTGGTAACTATGAGGGAGGTGAGAAACAATACCCCAACATTAATAATTGATATTAAAAGGAAAAACAACTTAAAGAAAATTGGAAAAAAAAGAGAAAGGAAGAAAAACACTTACTTGGAATTGTGCTTCCAAAGGATAGAGAGAGGCTTGTGAGATGATTCATGGGAGCATGGGGCGCCTTGGGAGGATTATAGAGAGAGTAGGGCAGAGTTTGGACTAACTCCAAGGGAATTGAGTGAGGATAAAGTGGGATCTTGGGTGGGTTTATATAGGAAAGGTGAAGGAATTCTTTATTATTTAGGTTTGGGACCCCATATATTAAATTAATCCAAACCACAAACCATCACATGGTTTTTGCCCATGGTTTTTGAAAATGGTAAGTGGAAAAAAATATTTTATAAGTCAAAAGTCCGAACATCTTAAATTAATAAGGTTTCTTATGTGGAGGTGAGTCACACTCCCATGGAAATTAATTTAAAAAGGAAAAGTGCTGAATATGTCTTATGGGGTCCATTAATGCTTTTAAAAGTAAGTCAAACAAACCCAAAATCACATTATTTTAATGATAAAACATATATTGTCAGAACATAAAGATTATATTATTTTATTACATCACTATTGCGTCATTATGATGTCATAAAACACATTATATATTTAAACTGTATTTAATTTTTACCCAAAACATTGACTGTCTCAGAAAATAATGAAAAATTCACCGTTGGATAATTTCGACATCCTTATTCCAGAAATAACATTTATTTTGTCTAAATAATTTTCTAAATATGTTAATTTTCACTTTTGAAATAAAAACTGACATTTATCGAAAATTCACGGGTTTTGACAGAAATGGCTTTCAAACTTTAATATAAATTTTAATTTCATTCATAAAAATATAAGATCATTTATATTTAATTAAAAAAAATTAAGAATAATATTATTATTTTATTAAAATATTATTTAATTCAAAAATTCCAAAATTTAAAAAAATAGATTTCTTAATAAAATATAAACGAAAAACACCATTTGTACATTAAAAACTATTTACAATGTATCAAAAATGACTAGAAATTATATTCATTATTATATACAAAAATAATATATAGGAACATAGTACTATCGATTAGTTACATAACCCCTTAATACAGTCTCATAAGACCTATGGGTAAGGTGTACGATGGTGACAGACTCTTGGGGTGGCTCGGATAACATCGCTCAAGTGGTAATTTCCATCAACTTCCACTTTTCCCGTAGACGGTCACCTTCAAGATTGACATGATGAAGCTCAGCTTGGGCTTGGTCAAGGGTGATACCCAAAGTCACCACCTCTTTTCCGAGCTCCGAAAATGGGCTTTGTATGGGGAAATTATACTGGATGAGGCCATCACTTCCTTTGTCTGAGTAAAATCTGATGTGTTAAAGCCCTATATTTATACTAATCATGTGATCACTCTTCAATGACTATAAAAGTAACGGTCACAATTATTATCATAGAACCAATGAAGTTGACATTTTATAAAAACATTTTATATAAAGAGACATTTAATAAGATCAAGAGAGATTTTCCATTAATAAAACATTGGGTCGTTACATTCTCAGCATATGAATAAATAATATTATGTGTTAATAAGATAAGTAAATTAATTTATGAGTCCTATGGATTTGAATGGATGTAAGAGTAGAAAAGGATGGTAGAGAGAAAGATGTATAAAGAGAAGAGGGAAAGGAATAATTTTACCATATGTAATAAATGTGGAATGAATTGCCATGGTAAATGCTAGAAGGGAATGTGGGTTTGTTATAAGTTTGGAGAAAAAGGACACCATGTACGTGATAGTATGTGTTTGAAAAAGGATTCATATGTAAAATTCTTTATCTGCAAGGTATTGGGACAATACTGCAATCAATTTCCTAGTATTAGAATATACCACAAATGATAACAATCATGTTGTGATACTACCTCAGATGAAGAGGAATAACTATTGTTCTTATGTTATTATTATATAATTATTTCATTTGAGTGTTGTATCAACAATATACTGGTTATATGAATTATGGAGATAAATAAGGATTGTACTACAGTAATATTTTATTCTGTATTTGATATTCTATGGTTATAAGAAAATTGAATTAATATTAAGATAAACCTTTTGGAAAATACATGGTTGAAGGAAAGTTAATCCTTTATATAGTCCTGATAATGATTAAGTGCTTTTGGAATAAAAGATTTTTTATTTGGATAAATTGTATTTGATATTTTTGACTTCTTTAGAACTGATTAATAGTTTTTCAATTTCATCATTGTTGGAATATTTAAAATTTTTTGATATAAAGAATATATCCAGTTTTCTATATAGAATAACAGAGAAAGAATATAACCAATAAGGTATTATGATAATTTAGGGTGTTACCATGTTTAAAAAGAATAAATTATGAAGGTGTTCACATGTTATTATGTGGAAAAAAAGATCTTCATTATGTTTATATTCCTTATAAATTTTGAACATTGAGATTGGATAAAAGTTTTTTGGATATGTCTAAAGGTTGGACTGGATTATGTTTGAAATTGGAAACCATTATTAAAGTTATTTTTTGAATGTTATAAAAAGGAAAAATCAGAGGTTGGGAAATAACTAGTCACATCCGGCAAGGATGCAAGACTTACACCTGTAACCAAAGGGAGACAATGGTGCATCACCTACCACATGACTACGTGATATCCTTGATTGTAAAATGTAATTTATTTTTTAAAAGGTCTTATAGGTGAATTAAAAAATCATTTTTTGGGAACCCTATACCATTAGGATAAATAGAATAGTTTTTCGAAATCCTTGGGAGTGATAGATGATATTGTGGTAGAAATTAGTTTAAGGATGAAAATATACTTGTCAAGTATATATATATATATATATATATATTACTATTATTCTGTGGATAAATTAATTCCTAAACTTCAGGGAAGGTATCTTAAAACCGAAAATGTGTTATCCTAATACCTTATGTTTTTTTTAAACTGATGGTATTTTAATTCATCATAGAATGATGGATTTGAGGCCCTCAATTTTACACTTGTTTTTTATTGATGACCAAAATCACTCCCAAGAAATATTTACATTTTTACTCCGATTATGTTCCTCTAAATTCCACCAATTTTCTCCTTATCGATGTCATTTTATGGTGGTGACCCTTTAATTTCCCTTTCCCTCTTATTAAGTATAAATTTTATTAACCCAATTTATAATGTGGGATTTCCCACAAAGGTATTTTCTATTTTCATCCTATTATTTTCGAAGAACAATTCCAAATTGTGAAGATGAAATTTATTGAAGGAGGGAAGAATGTAAAACCCCATGATTGCATAGTTTGTTATTTCTTCGAAGTAATTCAATAAACTGCACTACACGCAACACCGAGTTCAAGTGGACCACAACATTCCCTACTAGCTGTTCAAAAGTGGTTCTAAATAGTATTAACTGAATTTTGAAATTTATATAATCCATAAAATTTTAGAATCCATATTTTGAGTTTCTTATACATAATGTAACATCAAATTATTTTTTTAGATAAAAGAAGTATTTTTCAAAATATGCAATTTTATCACCTTTTAATGGAGAAACCTTTTTTAAATCCAATATTTGAAACATTTATGTATTAAATTTGAAAAAAATAAACATCTTATTTAGAATCGGGACATAATAATTTTGTTTCAATAAATTGTGGGTGTTTTTCTGATAACAATCATATTTGGATGAATAATGAAAAATACTATATTTTAATTAAAAACAACTTTTTTATTCAAAATGATTTATATTATTAATTATACTATTGAGTGGATTTTATGTATAATTAGATTATATTTTTACCATTTAATCCAATGTTGGTCATTAGATGTAATTTCACATTTAAACTGGAAATAAGCAAGTGTCATTCTTTTAATAATTATTATTTCATAAAAATACGCTTTTTGGTTTTAAAAAAGGGAATTAATTTTAAATTATTTTTTGAAAAATATATGTTTTTAAATGGGTAAAATAGAATTCATTTTGGAATTCGTAATATCAAAATTATCTTAGGGTGACTTTTTTGTTTTTTTCTAAAAACATTCAATTTTTATGAATAGTGAAAAACACTGCGTTATTGTTTAAATTTTTTTTTTATTTAAATAATTAATTATTTTATTTAAATTCATTTTAAAACAAAATATATTCATAATAACAATATTAGTTCAATGTAATTCATTGGAATATTTTTTATTATAACATTAGATGTGCAAAATTTTATTGAACTTTTTATCATCTTTTACCCACCTCCTAGGAGTATTTGTAAGTTTACAAAAAACATAATTTTACTAATTCTGTGAGTGGAATTTTAAAACTCTTAGAGACATGGTTGATATCAGTATGAAAAATGTGGTTCAATAACATGAATGTAATTTTTGGTGAATAGTATCTTTTTACTTTTATTTAACACGGTTAAAAGTAAATAGGGTAATTATGGGAAAAAATAACGTTATTATTACACTAAAACATGTCCTAATTCTATTGTACAAGTATAATTCTACCAAAAACAACATTATGAATAATATATGAACCTCTTTGGACCACTTTTATTAGATTAAGAGATTTATTATTATTTTATTTAAAGAAGTGTTAAAAGAATTAAATTCAATGTTTAATATCTAAAACATTTTAATATATAGTTATATATAAGATAAATTCGACTATAAATATTCATTAGGAATATAACAAGATTTCCTACATAATGGTATTTTATTTATATTTTTACACATTCAGTAATTAAATTTATTTATGACACAATGATGGTGTAGTAATTAGCGTATTAATAATGGATTAAAACAATTGATATTATAAATATCAAAATAAATGTAATTTGAGACTTTTTATGAATTCCAATAATTTTCTATGTTAATATGAAATTTTATGGTTGGTTAGATGAATTTTTATCGAAGTAATAATGCTTTTATGAATTTATCAAAAATGAAATACTAAAGACTGTCAAAATTGTAATAAAAGAGTTTTTAAAACAAATATTTTATTATTAATTGATATTTTATTCTTAAAATTCTACGGTTCTGCCAGAGGTCTTAAATAATATTTTATATGTCATTAATAAACCATTTTAGTTTCTCTTTAATGTTTATATGATGTTTATTAATCATTTAATATAAAAATTCAAAGATACATGGTAAATGTCAAATTATTTAACTAAGAGTTAAATCTAAAATACAATGTTAATATATTGACACAATCCTATCTAAAACTTATTGGTTGATTGTTTTTCATCAAATAACCACCTTATCCATTAAATAATTCAATTTTGAGTCATTATAAACCGAAGATGATTTGTTTATAAATTAATAATTCTTGCCTTTCCTATGGTGCCCCTCACCCCTCTTATAAAAGGGAACTCACCCTTCTCTCTAATTCACACCTTCAAATCCATTTGGCTCAGAAATCCCCTGCACAAATACCCTATCAAAAATCCTACCCTAATCATATAGGCCTTACTTTATTTATAAATCCAATCTATGGAGCCTTTTTGATCAAATCAAAATGAATAACCTGAAGAAGAGGTAAATATTTCTTCACCTCTTTCAGGTTCCTTTCTTCTTCCACTTCCACTTTCATTTTTTTCAATTATAAAATAACAACTCCTGTATATTCTATATACTATGTAATTATTATAAATATGGTTCAACTATATTTATAATTCTATCCATCCTTTGAATGACATGTCACCATACATGCATACGTACGACTTACTGTCTCCACGTCATGGTGTAATTGATATTCAATACATTATTATTTGGATAGGTATAATAATGATGTGTACATGATATAAATAATAATTATAATATGATAATTATACTATATATAAGATATAACATCCAATTAATAATTAATTTAAAATCAAAATAATGATTTGTTCGCTCGTGCGTACGTACGGATTACTGTCTCCACAAAGGCGATGAGATTCATTCCCCATCATATACATTCAATACTAATTTCAATTAGATGATTAAAAATAATTTTTAAAGACTTAATATCATTCTGAATATGAATAAGATACATCCTATACATAATAAACATTACTTATATAACAATGCATGTAACGGAAAACGAATCTGTTAACACCTGAAATGACGATAATAAAAAAATATTTTTAAAAAGAAATATTAAAAGGTCATTTATAATATCCTATTAATGCATATGATTCTTGTATAATTTAATAACAATTATTTAACCATTATACAGGAGGATAACGTACCCTATAACAAGGAAAAGTAAAAGGTAAGGGTTAATTTCACAATCTCTTTATTATCCGAGGTTGTTTATACGTAATAATCTGCTAGGTCCTCATTATAATCCACTGCCACATTTCATAAAAATGTATTTGAAAACATTTTTACTATATACAACACAATGGGGTAATGTAATTTATACCCTCATTTGGCCTTATATGTTTTGAAAGGAATCATTTCGTCATTTTCTGAACAAGGTACATTATGACCATTTTGACAAAATTATGGTAAAAATATTTTTTTTACTTATACGGTGGGTGAGTCTATTTCCAGCCATTATAACATCATTGATTCTTCCCATACAATATTATAAGAATATTTTGAAAATAAATTTTTTCTTAAATGATTTCTAAATAGAAAGAGATATTTCTCTAAAAAAGTTTTGATTTCATCTATGTCATTATCCTTTGATGGATTTGTTGTTTATTTGAAGTTGATTTATTATGATACAAAACTAATATTTTTTTTGAATGTTTTGGGATTTTATGGACTATGGATGTTTTATTTTCACACCATGCATGGTATTTGGATAAATTATTTTTATTTCTAATTCTAGTTTTGATAGGAACGTTTATGTTATGTTTAAACCTTTCCATTTGAGGAATACATTGGACTTGATATGTAATGGGTGGAGTCCGCTATAGCTCATTGATGCATAGGTAAGACTCTTGAGACAAACTTCTTTCTTGGCAGAAGGCATAGACACAAACTTATTTATAGTCTTGGCACAAGGCCTTGACTATGTGGTTATGAATTTTTGGCATTATGCATTCAATCATTATGAAATTGGCTATTGAAATTTCTTGTGATTATTGGACTAGTAGAATATCCATGTGAATATGTAAATGAAATTATTTGATTTTATATTTTCCATATTATGATGATGATCAATCTTAAAAGGACTTTGTTTTAGTATTATACATTTCCTTAAATTTTTATTAATATTTATGATAGTTTGCACTTTATTGTTATCATTACTGAGCAACTAAGCTCACCCCTTTATATGTTTTATTTTTTCATAGGATGTGAAGGTTTATATTTTCACTAACCAGCATGGATAGTCTATGGGATCTCAGTGTTGTCTATGGAAACTATGTTGTTGTAGTTTTATATTTTATGATGTAATGTAAAAATTATTAATGTATCCAGTACTTCCAAGACTACTAAACTAATCTTTCTTTTGAGACATAAACATTTGTTATCATGCCAATGTTATGTAACAATGCACTAACTCGGAGTAACTAGTGTTGGGGGGTCACATGCTACCATATTCTCAATTATCACCTAGAATATGATTCCTCAACCCTACCACCACCACCACCACCCTTTAATTCACTCCTATTGATACATTACACACTTATATGGAGTGAATTTTCCACATTTTTGATTTATTGTTCCATGTACATTGGTGATTGGTGTATATTCACCCATTCCATTGAGGTGTGCAATGGTTTCTTTGAATATTTCTATCATAGTTGGCATGATAGTTTTTATTTTTTGATCATTGATAGAGAATTATAGTGATAGTAAAGACGACATGAGAATTGTGATGCATTCTATTTATTATTTTATGTTTCATTTTTTAACTATGGTTGGATAATATTTTTGGTTCCCGAGGTACAATTCACTTGAAAGTAATTGCATTCCATTGTTTTGTATCAATTTTTTATTTCATTTTATATTAATTTTTAGAATGGAATTTTATTTTATATAATTATACATGTATTTGAAATAATTTTAATATGGAGTATTCACATCATTTTTGGTGTCTTTTCATGTGATACCAAATAATTAATCTCGAGTAGTAGATTATCATTGAATGACTTTATCAATAATTCAATCACATGTGAGAGAAAATAATAAAGGTTATGTGAGTTAATTTTGAATAAATAAATATATTAATAGAGAAATTAATATTTTGTGTGTGTTTCCTTTAAAACTTATGTGAGTGATACATAATCAGCGATCTCAAGTGTGAAAACATGACACAAATAGATACTATGACTATATGAGAAATGTGTTGTGGTATTTCACTAAGTGATTGAGTGGGACAGTGACAGGCCAATTATTCATTAGGCCAGAGAAAATAATGAAGGGTGATTTATGTGAAAATCATAATGCTGTCTATCATCCTAGAAAAAGTCAAGAGAGTATTTTTCTTAAATTTTTAATAATTTATAACTGAATAAATAAATATTCAATTGTTTAAATTAAATAATTATCATTTCATGAACCTGAATGGACATCACAACTCTAACACTTCAATCTATTCGTATTTCCTACATAGATTCATTTTGACCATGTAGATCATTTTAGTTAATTTAAATACATTTATTAAATAATTTTTTAATTTTTATTTGTAAGCTATAGTTGGTAATAAATTTTATAATAATATATTATTAAATATTCATACAATAAGATATTCATAGATTCTATATATAATCTATCTTTGGTTTGATCCTTCTCAATGCAACTAAAATAATCAGTAGATTAATAAATTTCCAAATTTTCATGTTTTGAGATTCATGTTCCAAAATCATAATATTGGAGTAAGGGAAGTAAATCCTAAAGGGTATAAATTTGATGATGAATAAAATTAGGTTGGTTCATCAGAGAATAGGGAAACTTCAACCTCTTCAGTTTAGAGAGTACATGAAGGATCATAGATTCCTATGATTGATTCTCAACAATGGATTGAAATTTATCATCCAAGGCCATTAGATTACTATGTGATGGAAGACATTTTTGGTCCAAATCCTATGAAATATTTTGAGGAACCTATAAATAGAAATGTGAAAACTACTATTATTTTTGTTCACAAAGATATTTTTGAAAATGATGAAGAATGAAATGCAGAATAGGATGTTCAATCCTTGAGAATTGTAGATATTGATGGTGATATGGATGGTAGGTAGACTAATTCTGATCCATTTACTCCTATACCATATTATATTCCTACTTCATCCTATATAAAAACGTAATATTTTAATGATTAAAAATCAGTTTTCATGGGTATTTTTAAAGAATTATTTAATAGTTTTGAAAATACAATTGAATAGATTAGATAAGAAGACCTCACTAGGATATTCAAATTTGTTATCTCTCATTTTAAACATAAAATTCTTCTTAAAATGGATATTATAATGAAGGATATTAAGGAAATAAGATCACTAGTTTGTTCTCTATATGTTTTTCCTCAGGATATGATTTTGAAGTTTCATCAATGATTTTTGAATGACATGTTTCAGTATTTTACATCTACAAAACCTTTTTTATCTTATCAATTAATCCTCCTACACCTATTTGATGTACTATAAGTGAATATCAAATAATCCATATATTTTTAATTTTATAAAACCATAGATATGGTGATTGAGGGATTTAAAATAGTTATAGGAAAGACCATTGAGATAGCTAGAAAATTTATAAAACCATATGATAGGCATAGAGATACAATAAAAAGAGACATTGATTTTTCTATCAATGTGAACATCACCAAATATGATCTAAATAAAATTTTAAGATCATTGTTTATTTATCTCAAATGAATGCTTTGACTCAGGCCTTCAAATATCAAGTAGGGACGTTAAATGTTATTATTCCGTTTTTGGAATATTGTATGGAGAGAAATTATGATTATTTTTAGGATTTGGAGCATGGTTAAAGGGTATTGAAATATATAAATATATTTCTCAAACCATACCTTTACACTACTAATAATTATATCATGTCTCCTACAACCTTATCTACTCCTTTATCCTCTTCTAATACCACCTATTATACAAACTGTTTTGGCTAGTCTCTTAGACAGGCATTCAACACCTTGGACATATTTCTATGTGCGTGGTTCTTTAATAACCTTCTTACGCATATTCAACATAACCTCCCCTTCCTTCTTCACCCTCTATATCCAATATAAAGGATCCCATCCTCTATTTTGAAATTAGTGATATATCTAATTTGGATACTAATTAGAGTTCAAGATATGGTCTCCTTATGAAATCATTTCGATACTAATGAAATATTTTTTTTAACCATTTCATTACTATTATCATATTATTTTTAGTATTTACTTTTTGTTCCTTTTTTTTAATATTTTAATATTTTTTTTGTAATCCAAAATGGTGGATAAATTTATGATATTTAAATTAATTCCATATATCATTAATTATTTATGATCATTAAAGGAGAAAATTGATGAATTAGTCCATCATATTCTTATTTTAATGATCATATATCAGGTTTTTTATGTCATTAAATAATTTTATGTTTTATGAAAAAAAAAATTTCTGGACAAAACAATGAAAATGGATTAGTCTTGAAGTGATGATATAGAGGTGACCACACATTTAAATCTAATAAACTGCCTGAATAATCACATAACAAAATTTAGTATAAATAATTTGTAACATAGTCTAAAAGTGACTGCATGAAGAGTTTAAGTGGCCCCATGAACTATTCAGACAACAACAGGAAGAAAATGAGTGACCGTATAATGAAATAAGGTGACCACAAGAAGATTCTATGTGGCCATTCCAGGTGACCATACTATGTGACTATGCCAAGTGACCATGCCAAGTGACCATGTGAAGTGACTGTGCCAGGTGATAATGAAAAGAAACCATGGATCATGAAATTGGAAAGTATACATGCTAAGTGACCACAAGCCTATGCATTCATGATTATGTGATGGGGAATTAACCATGTATAACTGATGAAGATAGAAATATTTAAATCTAAAAAAACTATATTTTGAATCATTTATTAAATATTTTGAGCATATAAGGTTTCCAGATTAGACTAATGGATTTGAGAATTAATTTTTGAACATCCTTCAAGGAATAATTAGAAAAATATTCTATCATAAAGAATAAAATAAAATCATTAAGAGAATATAAATTGATACATAGATACAAATTTATGACTCTCTATGAAATAATACTACACTAGACAATTCCATGAAACTTTACATTTATGGTCAATTTTTGAAACACTTGGTTGAATATTTTTCATATACAGATTTAAAGATAAATGGTCAACTGAAGATGAATGGATTGAGTAACATCTAACTTTTTATCCCACGATATTTTTCTCTCTCTATTTAATCAATTTAAGTGGTTTTTGCATTACTCTATATATTCTTTATAAATTACTCCTACACTATATTGAAGAGTTCAAGATTGTAGTTCATTTTATTATTTCACTTCTATTATCCCATATATAAATATACATGATTCTATATATAGCGTGGAATAAATTTTATATAGTTTTTTATAACTAAACAATACAAGCTAATGATCAATTTTATTATTTCATAAACTACTTTGTGGTGTGTGAATTTAAAATGGATAGGACCAGGTCTCATATGGAGACCAAACCATTTGTTTTAACCCCCAATGTGTTTTTCATTGTATTTTTGTGGTATTTTCGAATCAAATAATTTTTTTACTTTGAAAAAATATATCAAAAAATATTAATATGTTATTTAACTTCTATAAGTGTTTTTGGTATGTTTTTCATACATGTACGTTTATTAACAATGTTAAAGTGTTTGTAAAATTTTTATAGATGAATTGTGATAAAAATACTTTGAAATTTCATGAAAATATTAAGTTACATATTTTTATATTATAGTTAATTGGGATATATTTATAATTGGGAAAATTTTATTTCAAATTTATTTTAACAGAATGTATAATTTGAAAACTCAATTCACCCCCTCTAGAATTTTATACTCTAATCAACATATATATTATACATTATCCCTATTCTGATTGATGGATTTTTCTTCTAAAGACTCTCATAATAAGTTTAACATAAAATGATAAGAATGTTATTTAAATAAGAAGTATAAAAACCACATCTTCAAGATCATCATGAAATAAAAAAATACAAACATGATTATTAATGAACTCTTCTTGGTTCCTATAAACATTTAGACACCATAATCTACTTAATTATTCCAAAACATGTATATTTCCTTTTATAAATACGATGTTTTTTGAAATTCCTATTAGTACTATAAAATATATTTAAATAGAAAATTAATAAATATTTCAAAAGAAATTTTAATGACATTTGGGATTACCCTTTTGGTGATTCTAGTTTGATGATGGAGAATGATATCATTCTCCAATTTAAAAATTTAAAAACCATAATATATGCGAGAAATATGTCTTAAAAATTCAGAATAATTGATGAAAATAAGTAATTTATTTTTATATATGTTCTTATAATGAAATATTATTATATTCACCGTAATTCATATATAGTAGTAGAAATCCAATGTTTTATTATTTTCATTGCCTATACTCATACCATTGTTTTTTTGATAAATAAACTCCTCAGTATCAAAATAATATTACTCTTAAAACATTAATATATAACATATAATTTAATATTTATATGTAAAATATTGAATGGAGTGTATTAAAAATTTATAATGGTCGTCATTCATGGTCAATTTATTTGATATCGATGTATTAAAACCAAAAAAATATATAAATAGATTTTAAAAATTGAATTAAATGAGCATCTCGTGAGTCATAAACAAAAAACGAATAAATAATTTAAGAAAAATTAAAATATGTTTTATATGATTAAAATACAATGCTTTACCACTATAGTTTAGATTTTAGGTTGAGATGGATTTATATTATTATCTTTTTTGAAACTATGACTACTTGGCCCGTACATAATAAAATTTTATCTTTATTTATTAATATTATTTCTATAGTTGACACTCAGGGACTTACTAATCCAAATATTCATTTACATAGTCTCCCTTTTAAATTACATTGATATATAATCCATTATAAAATTGGAAAATAATTAGAAATTAATAAAAATAGTTGATTAATTTTAGGATAAAAAATTTATTAATATATACCTCATTCATACAACAATAATCAAGGATCCCAATTATTTATACTTAAGTCAATTATTTACTCTCTCAATACTGAACAATTTAGTAATGGAGACTCCATTAATTTTTTCTTTACATTTAATACATTCTATATTTCAATGTTTAATAATTAAATTTAAATGAACTTGTAACATTAATAAATGTGTAAGTGAGATTGATGGAGTAGAGGTACTCCCATAAGACCCTTTAATTCTATTATTATATACATTATATTGTACTGACTAGAAATTTGATCTATTTGGTTTCTCCTACAATAATAATATACCTTAGTTCAGAAAATTATTTATTATTCATAGAATGATATATATATATAAATATTTGTAACAAAAATAACTCATTTTCATCAAGTATAATTGTAAGAATAAATAACCATAATATCAAATATCAAATAAAATATATTGAAACATGAATAATAAGATCCATAAGGGTAATATGTAGTTCATTGAGCAATTTGGGAGATATATCAATACTCACGCTCATGTGATCATTTTGAGGTTGTTCTTTATGTAGAATATCACTATATAAATTATAAATTACACGTCTCACAAAAATGTAATGAGTGAGTGATGATAGATATTAATGAAAATCAATTTTACTTCTTGAAATTTTAATAATAGAAAGGTATAAGTATTAGTTTCATTCCCATTTAGAAGAAATTGTTATGAAAGATAGTTTACTATTTTTCCCTTTTTATTTAAATGATCATCCTTTCATAACACATTATGTATGAAGTAATTGTCTTGAAATTTAAATTCATTGATAATTATATAATGAATGGAATATAATTATTTCATCTTTTTGTATAAAAAAATATTTAAATTTATATTTAAATAGATACCTTTTTTTGTTTAGGTGAATCATACCCCATCATTGCCTTTTGGCAGGGTACGATGGGTTCTTTTCAAAATGTTTATTCTCTACACTCCTTTTATGTTTCATAACATAAAAAATCTAAATATAACTCATTAATAAAAAAATGATAAATAAAATATTACTAATTATAGTGAACCATAAATTATTCCATCACCTAAAAAAAGATGGATGTATCCCTAGTTTCATGGTTTATTAGGTGTGCCTATTTAGATGGTGGGTAGGGTTTTAATCTCCACTCTATGTTCCTAATATTATTTTTCCAATTAAGTGTTAAAAATGATAAATACCATTATAATGAATTATCTTCCAAAATAATCTTTTATAAATACCCTCTCTAACATTAAATGAAGAGTAAATAAATATTTTATTTTTCTATTTTTCGTAAAAATAGATAAAGTATGTCATAATGCAACCCAAATGTTTTCCCATGTTACTTCCTTCAATATAGGAACAAAAATTATCTTTATTTGTTTTCAATTGATACTCAAATTAATGTACTCATCTCCATGTAACAAAGGAAATATGACATGTTAGGGCTAGTAAGTCAACCAAGTGACTTCCATCTAGCATCAATTTTATGAAAATTACTTATTAACATTATAATATTTATTAAAAATTATACACATTATAACTCCCTTTATTTTTCAACTATATCCATTATTCATGACTACTTATCATCTAATTGTTCCTCACCCCAACATTTTATCCACCTTATATAAACTTCTCAATTTCAACACCACCACTATGTTGTGTTGGGATTGTGATGTCTCTTCAAGTCTATAGACTATAACTAACTAAATATTCATTAATCAGTAGTTCATTTTGGGCTTATAAGAGTAGTTATAGTATAAATATTCAACATGAAGAAGGGTATAAATTTTTTTAGAACAGTTGACGGTTGAGAAGGATGGATTTTGTTACTAAACAGGGGTATTAAATAGTGTACTTATTGAGATGGTTGAGTTGGTTATGAAGACAGTAGATAGGTTGGGATAATAAATGGTTGTCCATGATTCTCAGTGGTGGGTAAAAAATTCAATACTAGATTATTACCTCAATAAAATAGATGTTGGGTTAGATTATGATGTGTATTATAATTTTATTTAATGTTCTCTCATAGATGGTGGATGCACGTCCAAGCAACATAATCCCGTTTGATAAATTTACGTTCCTAATATCTATTCATTACATTAAATATTAATATATGTGAATGGAGTAAAAAATTATATTTGGTTTTTATGGTGAAATGAGCATCCTAATTTTGGTGCTCATAGATAAGGATGGATGTTCTAGAAAGTGGTTTCTTAGACCTACACTCATGGGTTTGATGCTAAAAAACATTAATTACACATAGAAGCTAATGAAAAATGATAGGATCCAGGATAGAAATATATTTATTTGACACCAATTAGATAAGATACACATTACATATCGTAAAGTATTTCATAATCCAAAGGACTCATGGTTTTGTGAATTTGAGGAAAAGCTACATAGACAGTATAATTTATTGTACCTTTCAACAATTTTCACCAATTATGCGACTACATAATCCTTTACAGTATTATCATATGTTGTAGTCATATTCAGAACATAGGTAATGGAAACAAAATAAAGGGGTCAGATCAACCACTGAGTAGGGGGAATATTCAACATTTCATAAAAGGGTTAGATTATAAGTATATTAGAAAACATGAGTAGGGCAGAAATATCTCATTAAAAGGAACATGGAGATAAAATAGTTATCTATATGTCATAATAAAAGGAAATGTAATATCAAATGAACAAACATATACCATGGAAAATGATTTTATTCATTAGATAATTTCCCTGATCCATGGGGCATCATAATAGAAATATATGCTAGAAATGTAACATCCTCTTGAATCACATCATAAAACAAAAATAAACACAAACACTAGAATATAGAGTTCTTCATGAGTCACCCACTCACACCCATCCTTGAGAAAAACATTAATCATGTCCCTTATTACTGATTTCATGATTCATTACTTTAATAATAAACACACTTGAGACCATTCTTCTGAGAAAACATAATCGCATAGGTATAAAAATATCTCATGACATATATAATTTTAACCAAAGCATTAAAGGGATATATATATATCCCAACCTTTAAATAATTCACATATATGTTTGGAACTTGGAATCAATAATTCAAAAATCATAAATAACCCATAGAAATAAAATGGGTTTTATTTAAAACTTCTTAAAGATTTCATGGAAGGAAAATTGGTTTCATATCATATCCAAATGGTATCACATAAAATTAATGGAATAATTAGATAAATTGATACCAGAATTAAATTAAACAAAATGATTCATTTATAAAGTAATTTTTTGGGTGATTTATAATATATATATCCATAGGATTTAGTTATTTTATAGAGGAAAATTGAAGAAAAACAATGAAAATGATCTTTCATAAAAAATAATTTACAGTTATATAATGAAAAGGAATTGAAAATTAATTTGAAAAATAATTTTCAAGAAGCTATCATTAAAAATATTTTAAAACTCAATTTTAAACTAATTTCAAATAATAGATAATTAAAAAATACATAATGGTTTTCTATTGGAAATGTTGAGTTAAAGATAAAAATTCAAATTTGAATGTGAAAACCTTTTTAAAAACTTCAACATGCCTATGTTGAATCCCATGTCATAAATATAATGATAAATCATTCATTTAAAAATAGGAATAGAAAATGTATATGATTACTAGAAATAAAACATATTTGGATTTAAAAATAAGAATGGTGAGCATTATCAAGTATAGTTAATGTGGATATGGAAGAAAAAGATATCATTTAGAGAAGATGGGTATTATTATTAACATCATTAAATTTCATAATGATTGAAATATAGAAAAATAATTTCATAGAAAATAAAAATAGATAAATTATAATATTATTATTGAAATGAAAAAATCATCCTACAAAAACATATTAAAATATCAATAATTAGGACTCATGAAAAGAAGGTGAGTTATAAAAACCAAGAAAAACATCATATTTTCATAGAAAAGAAATTTCAAGTGTATTTCATATGAAAAATGTAAATATAGAAAAGAGAAAATTAAATAAAAGAGTATAATTTTCTAAACACATGATAAATAATTTTAAGAAGAACTATTAAATCTCCATGAAAGGGTACTGAGTGAAGAAACACTGTTATGAATTTTGTAACATTCAAATAAAAATACCCCAAAAAATATGAAATAAAACACCCAATATAATGAAATAATATAAACACATGATATAATCTATAAAATAGTAAATATATACACCATATAAAATAATGTTTCAGATTAATGAAAAATATATCTAAAAGATAGAAATATTGAGAAGAGAAACCCAAACAATCTTCAAATTTCTGATGTATGAATCATTTAAAAAGTATTTTATAAGAAACAAATGTAAATAATAAATAAATGGTGACATATGTGAAAATACAATAATAGTGGGATTTTACCAAATATATAATAATAAATTTTAATAAGAAGCATTATAACTCAACAATTGTGTACTTAGTTAAGAAAAACCGTCATATATTTGGTCACAATTGAATAAAAATAATTCGAAGGACGGACTCATGAAAATAATTTTAAATCCCATAATAATAACTAATAATAAGAATAAAATAAAATGGTAAATAAATTAAAATATATAAAATAAATAAAAGGTTCTTAACATGAAAATATTCCTTATTGAATATATATAGAGATGAAGACACATAGCATTTATTCCTACATAGTCTAACACACCCTATTTTCATGTATAATATAATAAAACAACTGAATCAATTATTTCATATCATTATTGATTTATATTTCCACTTATAATCTTAAATAATAATTATTTATTATAAATTTTCTAGCATGTAATATTTTATTTTCATTATCGGATGATGGGAAATTAAATTGTATTAAATATTATGTATAATGTCAACAACAATCCCCAATATTTGATACTAATTTCAATATTCAAATATTATTTATGGAACTATAATAGATGTTTCACAGTATTTATAAAGTTTTAATTTCATTCCTTGATTATAATGAACCAACCATGCTCAACCAGACACGTCACTCAAGCTGGCCCACCAAAGAGCCCGAAGTGTCTTCTTAATCTCCATGGGATGGAGAAAAGATCATGGGAATTAAAGATACAAACCATGTGATTTATTTTACCCAAAATATACAATATAACATTACTCTTGTCTAATGTGATAAATATAATAATTAGAGTACATCAGGGTTGATGTGGTACACAACGATGATATAGAAAAACCAGGATAAAAATTTTAATCATAGAAATAATACCATCCAAGAACAAATACATGACTCCCGGTGATCAATCGTAACTACTATACCAACCCACTACAATGATGATATAAACCAAGAGATTTAAAAAAACAACATGAAACCCATCTATTTACCCATATCAAATAAAAAAATTAATATGGTTAAATTCATATAATAATTGTATATAAAATTCCAAGTAAGATACCACCATGAATCTATAAAATCCCCATTACCATTTAATTGTAAGATATGTCTGTATAATAAAGCAGGTTTTATAAAGGAATTTTATTTGAATAAAACATTTCAAAAAAAATCCATTTACTTTTCTATAAACATTATGACTATATAAATCCACAAAAATAAAAAAAACATGAAAGATAAATTAGAGAGTTGTAGTCAAAGTAACCATATCAGAAAAGATAAACACATGGTAATGAATGCATGAAATTTCTCAACAAAAAATAAATCCAGGAAAAATTTACAAAAGAGATGTTAACTATGAGTGTATTTACATGGGCTTGTGAAGAAAAACTAAACTATCATTAAAGGACTCATATGATATCAACCGCAACCATAGTTTATCAATATCTAGATACCCATTAACTCCCACAAAATAATGAGAACCTATCAATAATCCCTAGTTCTACCAGAATTACTAACGTTTTCATATGTTGACAAAAAAATAAATCCAAGGTTTTGAAGGTCCTATGCTTTCTAACCCATCCAAGTAATTGATGATCACCATTTTATAAAACTGTTTCTCAAGTTATGTAACTCCACCTTCATGTTTGAAAATCCAATTTATTTTTCAAACCATCACTAAGGAATTTTATCGAACATTTCACATGTTTAGAACTATTTGTAAATAAAAACGTCTTTAAAACCCTTTTCATTCCATCCAAGATTAAATTTCATTAATAAATCCAACATTAATATCAATAAAATCTTTTTAATAAACCAAAAATAAGATAATTACAAGAACATCAAGTAAATCATGAGATAATACCATTATATAGAGATTCCTACACTACTAATGTAGGAAACTAAGCATCATTAAAAAATTATTGTTTGAAACAATGATATTGATCCCATTATAGCATTGATGAAAATAAAAAAAATCAATTCCCTATTAAACCCTAAATATCCATGAAATAAAATACCATTTATGTTCCCTAGAATCAAGGGGAAGAGATATGATTAGTGGATTAAGAAACGGGAAGATGAAATCGGTGGAAAATGGATAATAGACCCACTATTAACAATAATGGGTTTCTAATTAACATAAATTAGAGCATCCTAGTATGTCAAGTAGAGGATGGGATAAGCTAATTATTCACTGTGAGGATATTAGAGTTAAAAACCACAAGGATTATTTATTTAATTCTCCATTTTTTTGAATGTCATATGTCTCTCATGGTTAGGATACAAGTCTATAAAAAACCCAAAACTAAATTCTATCTATTGAAAGCCGGAGTGAATGGGTTGCTATGAATATCATCATGGTTAGAAAATCCGTGTTCAAGTCACGTGTCGACCTCTATTCCCAAACCAAATCAACTACTCAGTTTTACTAGAGACTTGAAAAATTAGAATACCCATGATCCAACCATGAGAAAATGACACCAGAACTAATAGATCCATATAACATGGTTACTACATGGTAACTATTAATAGTTCACAGATCGTGAACATGGCTTGATTTTCTCATAATTTTAAATTATTAATGCTTGACCCATAAAATTCATTAAAACCTAAAATTATATAATTTTTCCAAAAATTAAAAAATAACGAAGAACCATAGATAATCACAAATTATCCACATCATGAAAATATAAATTCATATAAACTACTCAATATTATATACTTTAAAAAATAGAAGTCCATTGCTAAAAAATCAATGATTACTTCTCCCATATCACATCAATTTTCTAACTTCACATACAAATAATATGATATTAAGGAATTTTTTTCCATGAAACACCATTTTACGGAAATCCATAATCTAAATTAGAAACTCAACTATCGAGGCATTGAGATAAAGATCAACATCTTCCCATTATATCCCATGGGAATATGTAGTCGGTACATCTCTGACAGATAACTCAATACAATTAATGAATTAAAGTCAGGGGATATGATAAGCCCAATAGATAATCCACCATTATAAGTCATTTTATGATCTCAAAAGGGTCAAAAGTCCTAGATGATTACATACCCAATATACCCAAAGAGTGATGTCCCAAATGAACTGAAACCTTGAGAAAAACCCAATAAAATTCCATAAAATCCAATGGGAGATGAATAATATCCACATATGATTTTTCCAAACTCTAATATGTTTCTCACCTATTTGAAATAAACTATAAAATATCTATATTCTCTTCTAATGTATCATTCCGTCTATGGATTGTTCTCCCAATTCTTTCCAACATACTGGAAATCTACATGGAATAAAATAAAACTATTCAAAAGGATACTTTTCATTTATTTCTTATAACCATTTTTAAATTCAAACATCACAAAAGGGAGATTATTTTCCCATGAACCCCTAAAATCTAGCATGCATACGTGAACATATCCTCCGTAACCTGAATGGATCACTCAGTTTCCCATCTTACTAATAGTGATTTTTCATTATTAACATAAAATTCATACACATACCCTCTTGTAAAAATTTATAAAACTTGTATGTAAATCATGGATCTCTTTCCAAAATAATATATGAAGACACACCACAGAGAATCATGATTTCTTAGACATCTAAGTCTCCATTTTCTTCCACCTTCAACATCTCCAAAATAAGAAGGCAATGATCCAATTTTGTATCTCCATCACTGATCAATCAAACAAAATACTTCCATCGAGGAATATATAGTAATCCTATAGTGAATTTTTCAATATTTCATCCCACTAGCATACAATAATGACTAATGGTTTCATGAATCTATATGTTCCCTCATTCCCTGGATTAATCTACTATTTGGAAATGTATTTTGAAATTAAATAGATATTATTATTCTTCATCCATGGACACCAATACCAACATCTCAAATATTGATACATCTTGGTGGTCTAATGTTTTATGTACCAATATGAACAATACCCAGTATCCACCAAATATATCATTATAGATATTATAAATTTTTTTTCAGAAACATAGAAAACCCTTAAGATAATGATACCAAACTCTTAATGTATCCCCATCATATATGATTTTACCAAAATGATATAAATTGATATATATTTCTTGAATAATCTAAATATGATCATCAATGGATTAATTAAGTTCACAAGAGAATGTAAAACTTTACCATCTACCTCTTCCCAATCTACGCTCGCCATAGTGGATGAAATCATCAATGACCACTCTTCTACTAATTCATTCTGAATGATTCAATGACTACATTTCCTATCCAAAGTGTGTATGTATTATCAAAATCAAAATTCATAAGATACATAACCCAACACATTGTTTTATGATTATATATCTTTGGGTGAAAATATAATTTTGTCTTCTATGATCTAAATATATAATTATCAACTCAACTAATATATTGTGGTGCTATGTATTAAGACCATATATCATCGTAACTAACATTAAATCATGAGTAAGATAAATATTTCCTAGAGGGTTTTGTGGATTATGGCTATAAACCCTCACATATCCCCCCATATTTCATTGATTCATAACCCCGTACATGAGGCATCACATAAAATGACAATTTCCAAAACAAGCTCTTGAGAAATATGAATAGGAGTTAAGTCCAATTTCACATTTAGTTATTAAAATGATAATTGAAAATTTAATCCATTTTTAACATAACATCCTTACACGTTAACACATTCTTAAGAGATGTAAACACGGAGAAATCCAAAACCAAATTCTTAAAATGACAAGATAATACCAAGAATCTCCAAATATAAAATAAATATATGATTTTCACCCATGAAATAACCACCAAAATATTTATAGGATCCACTGAACTTCCACTCTTAGATATAACAGGTCATAGAAACCCACCTACTAGGATCTAAAAAAAATATTTAGAAATATTTCTCTAGTGAAAAGGTTGTCTCATAGTTATAAGAATAATATCTAGTTGGTCCATGGATTCCTACTCCGACAATGAATACACAAAAATATCATAAAACCAAAAATTATTAGAGTCCAAAAATGGAGGAAATATCCAATACCTCAATTCCATAAACACTTTTGGAGTGTCTATAAGAACAACCATAAATAAATACTCATAATGATCATACCTACTCCTAAACATTTTCATAGTAATATATTACTCCAATAATCATAGCTAATGGCATGTTTTACAATGATCATTGATAGAAAACCATTTGGATCCCTTGAGATGATCAGAATGACCATATATCCTAAGAAAATGATACATATTCTTAACTTCAAACAATTATATCCCTCATTAATCAAATAATATAAAACGGATTTCATATTCCTTGTTATGTAAAAAAATAGTGAAGCCCATGGTGACACACATAGATTAATAATTCCATTGGCCTCAAGATTATTGAGGTAAGAATTATGATCCTTAAACATAGTGGGTGACATATGATAAAATATAAATGTGATGAGAGTCTTCCCTAGGAGAAATTCTATTGGAAACTCAAAAACTCTTTCAGTAAGGAATCCTATAAAATATCTAGGAAAAAAATCATGGAACTCATTAAATTTAGTGGGTAGTAGACCACATAAATACTATTCAATTAGTTCAAGAAACATGTTGAAAAAAAATCCATCAATGTATGATCACACTATCTACTGAAAAATTATGTTACCAAGATCTACTGGGGGGTTCTCGATAGATTTTTTACAAGGTATGTTGAAAATGATCCAAGAAAAAATAATGGATTCATTGAAATCAGAGAAAAGAAATTATGTGCATAAGTTTGTTCCATTTCATAGTGTTTGTCAAAATTTAGGGTTCAAACTTTGGAGAATGAATCCTGAATTTGAATGTTGGATTTCCATGAATTCCTCAGAAATTTTTGGATAAGTAATGAATATATCTAAGGGTTGATGTTTCATAATGTTTTTGTGATTTGAGAAAGTTTGGTGTTTGGTGAAGGTACAAAGATTTGAAAAAGTGAGATGAGAATGAAAGGATTATGGTAATATACGTGGCTATGAGAAGCTTCAATAAATGGAAAATTTATCAAATTATTTATGAAGAGAGGGTGGATTTAAATTATGAATTCAGCGCTTCACAAAAAGGTTGTGGCAAGGTGGAAAGCATAATAAAAGGTAGAAAATTTTTATCAATCGGAATGTAGCACACTCATTTTAGTAAAAAATCATTAATGAATATTTTTGGGGTAAAAAAATGTGCCCAAGATGGATTGATGGAAAATGAAACCATCCAGGGCAACATTCACTCCCTAAAAATTCACAAAATCACCGAAAGGTATTGTCTCGAGAAGCTCTATCATGAAGTTGTTAATCACCATGAATGGCGCAAAGCTAGTAGACGTAAATCACCATGATCATCATAGAGGAGTGGAGGTCACCTCTATGAGCCCTATGAGCAATGTGACCACTGTAATGGAATGAAAAAGTCTCTATGAGTCTAAGAGAGATTGATCGAATCATGGAGCTCTATTTCCATTGTGGCACTCCTGCGATGATTCTCAATACCCAATACAAATAATGTTGTTTCTCAAACCCACCCACAAGTATCTATTCCCCTGTTTTCCCCCTTATGATCACTAATATCATGAAGCTCCCTTTTCACGATGAACTAGCGAAAAAATGCATCATCGATTGTATTTGAGAATTGTAGACCATCTTTCCCATCATTCCAAGTTAACACCTTTTTATGTGGGGATACCCTTTGTGATTCACCATGACACTAATGAAGGTAGGAGTCGCTTTCAGGCACTCAGGAATTCTTAGACCATTCACCCACCCCGAAGCCCCCACTAAGCAAATGTACATTCCAATACTCAGTGGGTTCAATATGATTTGAGATTAACCTCCATTCATGGATCCCCATTTCAACATGATTAATTATTTACATTCCTTTATGAAGATTACCCTCATCACGAAGTACCAGAGCTTTGTGAATCCCCTTTTAGTGGTGCCTTAGGCTACATGAATCCTTCTCCTGTGTGGCCCTCTAGGCTCATATTATGTTATTTCATGGTACCTCATGTTGTGCTTCATGTTTTTTTGACCTACCTTAATCTTATTTACATAGGCACACTAATAGATATTATGTCTTGAAATATCAACACTAACATGGGAATTTAAATTGATCCCTCCTCCACTTCACTGCAATTAGGAATTACTTGTGTTTCCCTTAGCCATGTGTGGGTTGACACAAGTTATGTAAGACTAGGGGATGAGTAGTGAGTGCTCATCATCTTAGATAATGTTCATTAAACTACCAATCACTCTCACCCCAGAAAATGACATTAATCATTGTGTTTCTAGATGTATGAAATGTTTGGGAGGACATGGATGGCTATGTGGATCAGAGCTCCCCAATACATCCACTCCCATTGGGATTTGTATCATTGTGCCTTTCATGTAGTCGCCACGTATGCCCTAAACCATTTCCTTAGGAATCCTTCATAGAGTAAGTCCCAATCTCCATGTCCCTATTGTTCTAGACATTCGTAATCCACATGCCTATCTCTCCTTAACAATGTGGAGTTTGATCCTAGTCTTCAAAATATTGTAGGTAAGAAGCCTCTCCAATGTTAAATAAGCTCACTTCCAATAATCTATTTGTTTAATGTGCTTCATATCGATTCAACTTCATCCCACATGATTTTAAATTATATGCCCCATACCGAACTACATGGGTTTTAATCCCTTTCAATAAAGTAGGGCTCCTCCATGAAGCCTCCGTCCAATTAAATTGTAAAACCGACATTTACCATCTAGGGATGTATCCGTCTACATCGATGATTTTAATTTTTGGGAAGAATATCCTAGGTGCACCTTCCAAAGGTGTTCTGATCCATCCATCCGGGTCTCTATCCATGCATAATCCCCACACTCCATCCATACAGTTCCAAACAAGAGTGTCCCTCGTATGATGGGCCATTAACCATGAAAAATACCATGTGTGTATCTGGGTGGCTATTCGTTGTGTACATAATGATTTTATACCCCATTCATGAACTATGTGGACTTTTTTTCCTTTTATGTATTTTTAAAACATCCCTGAGGTGTTGTCCAAACATCCACTTCCTATTGTGGTCGCTCCCTCAAGACTTTGTATCATAGGATGATCATGCCGAAACCAAGAGGTTCTACTTTCTTTGGGTTTCTACACATTATCTCCATTCTCACAAGACACCTTCTTAAGTGTATCGTCACCCCTCCAAACATTGTGGACATTGATTCCCAGTTACAAAGATATAAATGAAAACTCCTCGAGTATCCTGTCCATCTCCATCATCTTTACATCAGTTCCATTCCATATCATCTTCATTTATTGAAAGCTCCTACCATATTCATATAGATTTTACCCAGAATCCCCATCATGGTAATATCTTACCATCCCCATGTACAACCTACCATGCATAATCCCCATACCACCCTTTTGAACGACATGGGTTTTGATCCCTATCTTTCAGACATGGTACATAGGATGCCTCCATGATGTTCAATGCCTAGAAATGGTATTCCTTGGTGTCCCCAATATTGGGGAGCACACCAATGACCAATATGTTTTGATGTCTAGATAATCCTTCATTTGGAAAAACCATAAATTTTTTGGAAACACCATCTTGGGTCAGTCGTCAAATGGAATTTTGACCCATCCATCTGGTATACCATTTAGGTTCCCCTGTTAGGGTTGTACCGAACTAATCCATTCTTATCAGTGTTCTAGTTTATCTGATATATCCCTGCAAGATGTTAATATCATGGATTACTTTGTGATTATCATGTGAAGCTAAGTAAAACCATATAGATATGACTCTAACATAAGATTCCCCGCATTAAATGTGGGATTCCCCAGGCTTCCGAACACTCAAGACACCCTCTAATTTGGGAAAAATAATCTTTACCAAGGATCCAGTGTCTAAACATGACATTGATTCCCTATGTGACTAATTCCTTGACTGAAGGTTGATTCCTTGATTTGAAAATTCGGAATGATGTAATAGAATATGCATTGTTAACCAAGATCCACATTGAGAAACCACGAGGCGGAATTCCATGAACCATGTGGTACTATTTAAGGTAGACCAAGACTAGGAGATGAATTATGCAGAGGAATCCATGGATGGGGAGATCCAAATCCCATCATCTATTTTCAATCAAGGAGGGGACTTCTCGGACAACGTTATGATTTCCTCCCACCTTTGGAAAGTGTGAATGTGGGTAATGAGATTCTTGTCCCCATAGATGTTGCACACCATGATAGAGAGCATCCTAAATAGAAATGTTGAACCTGAGGTGAAACTATTCTCCTCAATAATGTTTTAGTTGAATTTGACACATCCATATATAATTGTGTTACCGAATCTATCTATCTTGTTCATGGTCCCACAATGAAAATATTGGGCCTGGTGTGGAACTCAGTAGAATTTGGGGCAATTAATCTTTGGGAATTTTGTTCTGTGGCATCGTTAGCATCATTCTCTTGATCAATCACATGAAGATTGAACACTTTTGGGGAATTGGGTACTACTTTCCCACTATATTTACTCATAGCTAAATATTCTTCCTTTATTTTTCCCAAGCTATAGGATACCAGTCACCTCCCACCCGCAGAAAATGGGGAAAGGGAAATTCCAATGCGGAAATCCCGTACAGCTCCGCCCCCACCACAACATCATCTAAAACTACGACTATCAGGCTCTCATACCCTGTATCACCCTCAAAATTATTCCAAATAAGGTTGATTGATATATTTTTTCTCATTGTATGAATAAGTGGGAGAAATCCCAACTAGCGACATGGCCCACCATGATTTGGAGGCTTCTATGACTCTCTATCACCACTACTGCTAATCTTAGTGTAGTGAGATGTTACACCAATCTCTAACATCCAACTATTTTTTGGGCCTCTACATAGAACAATCCTATTACTTGTTCCCCTATACTGAAGAGGTGGGAGATTTCAGAGTCATCTTGGTTATGAACAACACTCATGATCCGTCAAGGTGGGATCCCACTAGGTTTTACCAATGTCATCCTAAGGCCGTTCAGGTTGCGGAATAGGTGGTCAATACCCTTACACCACCAGTCCCAATTTAGCTAACCCATCACTTACATTTGGTGCAAGGTCGGGAAAATTCCCATGAGGGGGCATCACCTTATAAATATTTAGGGGCCCATACAACCTCCAGAGCATTCTATCATATCCATGCCACTGCTTATTGAAGATTAAATATTGGGTAATTTTGATTGAGGCCCTGGCCACCTCACAGACAAGATGATTTGACTCTTTATATCATCAGCAAGAAAAAATTCGGTCATGGGACAACACATGATGATAAGATTTAGTGTAGAGGCCCACCTGTACCACCACCAGTTATAGTGGAGGTCATCGACGCTCTTGCACCTATCATGGAGGTCCCCCCATTACACCAACATTTGTCCTTGAGGAGGACCTCACCTTCTTGTTGTTGTCCAGCACGGAGGTGCCACCGGTGACCATAATCCCATATATATATAGATCTTCCCCATACTCCTGATCATAAAATGGAGGTCCCTCATTTCTTGTTATGCATTATCCTAGGTTCTCCTCACACCCTTGATCACATAAGTGTAGGTCCTCATCACCCCATCATCCATCGACATGGAGTTTCACCCCCCACTCTCATAGAAGTCCTAATGGAGGTCCTCCCCACACCCGATGACAATGGGTATGGCGGTTATCCTCATATACTATCCAGCTCCAACAGAGTCCTTCCCCACACCAGCACCATCCCACACAGAGGTCCTACCCATGTAGAAGCTTTACATGTCCTGAGGAATTGTCCTGGGGAAAAAGGGCCAACTGTTACACCCAAAAGATGAACCATGAGAAGTTCCAGATCAATTTTAATCTAGGTTTCTTCTAAAATTATCATGTAGAGTGTGATTTAATGATGGAACATTCAAATTAATCCTCTGCATTTGGCTCTAGGTTAGTAACACTGTGGGTGAGCTTCATTATTCTAGAAAGTGAGATGTAAAATATACTTGAAACCCTTCACATATTCATGTTGGTGCAGGAAGACCGGGATCCCTTTCGAAGAATGGCCATACAAACATCTCTTCTATCATCATGATAATTCTATTCCTCAGTGAGAGGTCACCATGATTTTATATTAGGAATGATGGATGATATGTATTAGACAGATCAATAACTAGTCAATACCACCTTCACAAATGAAGTATATGTCATCTACCCATCCAATAGAGACATTATGATGTGGTTAGTTCCATATTTAGGGAATCACCCAGTCTGTAGTAGTCTATTTTCTCATGCTGTGTCTTCTCCACTAATCATTCCACTGCCAATGTGATCTATAACAGTGATTTTATTGGTTCCTCAGCACCCTGATTGAAAAATGGTGAAACTAAATGCCAGATCCTAATTATAAATGAACAATTTCATCGTACAGTCTCATAGAAGATAGTTTACTAAGATTTTATGGCCAATCTTGACCCCGGACAGTGACATTCCAAATTTGATCACACAGGATGTGGTCATGTGTTTCTGTCAAACCCAATGGGGCACACATTTCTATCTCATGAATTTTCAAATGGTGTATCTGATGAATTAATATAATTATGACTATATAATCCAGTAGTGTTGCATGGTTGTTCTATCTGTGCTTCCCATGGATCACAATGCTGCATTACCCAACTGGCTTCAGTCTCTACCAATGAGATGTGTTCAGATCTTCCCTATGATCTCTAGAATCACTAAAGATGCATCATCATACATGAAAATATGGGGATTGGGGTAGTATGCATATCTTCACTTAAGCACTATCCAATACTGACCCGACATACTAGGTGATATCATGGATATTGTTAGGGTTTTGTCATAGTGAACATGGATGAACTCACAGTGAAGGACACCGAGATATGGTTCATTGAATATAACGGTTCTCTATAAAATATGAAACATATGCTAGATAACCCTGTAATTCTCACCTGTTAGTAAAGACACTATCCTGTCCAAATCAATCCTCCCATTTCATAACCTCTTGGTTGAGACCCCAACATGTGTAAAGGATGGAATAGGCCAGTTAATCCCTCTAACCCATCTGGATCGATGTAGAATATGAATGACGATCCTGAGAAGGTTGTTCTACTTCAACATCTCATAGAACATAAAATTTTCATTCATGTGTTCATTATCGAGCACATTGTGAAATGAAACCTATATTATAGTGATCCCCAGTATGATCCCATCCATCCTTCACCAAGGTAGAAGGGGAATGCATACATATTCACTGGTGTATTTCCTCCCAATGATCTCAAAAACCCTACATATCTTAATTGGGTAATGGCTGGAGTATGTGGAAAGTATCCATGGTACACCTCACCAAATCCACTCGAGCTGTGTGAGAATGTTCTTTGTGATCCTCAAATACATTCCATTCACCAAAAAACCCCATAGGTTAATATTTAGGTCATTCATATAGCTTCTCTATAGGAAATCCCTCGAGCATATCCTCAAGATGTTCTATCATCAACTCCACAAGATGGTGAGATAGCTTATCCTATTCAAGAGCCTTCCAACACAATGGAGATTAGGAATCCTCTCCATGATATGAATCCTCTCCTGGATGTCCCAAGAACTGATCTCATTTCCAACCTAATGGATCTTAAAACATGACAGGTTGAAATCATGACTGCTGTAATGTTGTATCCAGTATGGGTGGATGATTTTTCAGTGCCTATAGAATTTAGGAACCCTACTTCCCCTTAAATGATATGGTTGACCTATTGTATCATCTGTCACACATTATTTATAGGTGTGGAAACTTTTTTAGAAATCTATCCTAGTAGGTATCCACTAAGATATAGTGTTTTGTACAGACATTGGAAGTGTATGTGCTTATTTGGTACGACCAGTTAACCATTGGGTCTATTGCTGTTTGGGAGGATCTTCATAGAAAATTTCTTTATCAGTTTGGCTCCACCAATCAGAATACAAGTATTGTAGAGACCTTCGAGTGAAAATATGGAAAAATGAGAAAATTTAAGAAATTATATCCATGTGGATGGGCCTCACATATTAACTCAATATACCGATGACTCATGATTGTCTACTGATAATGTGCATGGGGAATATGAAGGCTGAACATGCTCCATCTCTCACCACTCAGAACATCACAAGTAGACTCTGGGATTTTTCTAACAAGGCACAGTCCAATGTGAAATCCTTGCAATAGGCTATGATGTCACATATGTTGTCTCCCTCATCTCATACAAGAATATCCCCCCAAGTTCGATACACTTGTCATTAAATAGGTAGTTTACCCAAGGCCACTTGAGTTGTTACCAACAATGCCCCATCCACAGCTTTGCCGAGGGCCAAATCCTCTGGCCTAGCATCAGGCTCAAAATAAACAACCTCAAAATTGGTACAAACCGCCACAGAATTCACCACCACCGCTAAAGAATGCTGATCAGGTTCCACTTCCATTGAAGGCCCTATGACCTATTAGGGCTAGGCTCTGATGGCCCCTTTCTGAGATATGAGAAAACTAACCAACATGTTTAATGAGGCTCAGGTCCCAATTTATTTTTGGGGTGCCTTGGATCCAAGAATTCTGTAGTATCCTATGTTTAAGAGACCCCAGGTGTCTAATCGTAGTGATCACCTTGTCTATTTCCCCTATCATCGATTCCATGGAAATACCCTTAATATGTGCTAAGTGTTCAATTAATATCTCTAGGACTAGGTCGAAAATAGTGGTGTCATATGGGGTCTCTCCCATGCATAAGTTGTGTGTGTTTCCACAAAGAATGGTAATGAAAGTGAGCATGAATGGAAGTTGGTCTCCAGACATGGGTCTGAGATGTTTCAGGACTTGATGGCGCACAAGGGAGTCGCTCGTGCCCATGGTTTCATTCGTGCTCGTTTGAACAAGTTAGAGCCTCCCAAATCTACCACACCTCTTCCGTCTGACACTTATACATCCAAATATCATACTTCTATCTCTCCAAAGGGAATACAATGACAAAATTTGGGAAATATAAGGCCCCCCTGATGAAGAAGAATTCAATTATGATTGGTGACTTCATACACCCAGAGATGGGAATCACTCCAGGACCTGCCCAGTATTGGAGGATTCATTATGTGATGATTAGAAGTTTACCTCAGTGAATACAGTCCTATTGGTGGACCCATACTTGGTTCCCAATGATGATATGTTCTAGGAAGAACCTATTATGTACCAAGTCAAGGCCATCATCATTGATGTAGTGGAGACATGAATCACCAAAATTAACTATTCATCACCTAAATCCAAGCCTTCCATGATAATAAGACCATATGGAAGTCCCATCATAGATCTCAGCATCCTCATTCCTCTCATCATGTGTCTTTAAATTCTCTTCTACCTCCATTTGTGATACTCGATCAGGGAGAGACACTGTGACCATACTATGATCAGCAGTGCCCAGTTGTGGCTAGACCTCTGTCGTCTAGCAGTCATCCAATTGAAAATTTTCAAGGTTCCACATGTGAGTTGTAGGGTATCTGCGGAATCTAGCTGTTTGACCAGAATCACATTCCATACCCCATACTGTCGAGTATCATCATATCGGTGGAAATGTGTTCCTCTCACAAAAGTATGATATTCCCATGAACCGTTCTAGATCCATAAAAAGCTATCAATCTCCAAGGATCTCCACAAATCCTAAGATATGAGCGAATCCATCACAGTGGATTTAAAAATCCCTTTATAGTTAAAAATAGAGGTAGCTGCCACTGATGCCCTCCATTTTCAGGAAGTTGAGAGGGGGAAGAATTCCAGAACATCATCTCATTATAAGGTGATGAAAATGGATCTCCCATACAATGCCATATTAGTCTGTTTTACATCACTGGTTAGTTTAATGGAATATAAGTACAATGTAGTCTTGTTGACATACATTCTAGGATTTAACTTATCCCAACCTCGATGGTCTGCAACCTAGGGATGTCTAAAGAATATTTGAGTCCCTATGACCTAAATATTCAATGTTACAATAGGGGAAAGTAGATTTCACATGGAAAGATCCACATGAAGTCTCTGTTTAGTGTACTAATTTGAAGTATTATGGTCTTGGTGGTCTCCCATTTCACTACCTACAACACACTGATGGGTAGGCTCTAGCACCATCTGTAAGCACCAATTCCCTCGTTTATCACCAGTACCTCGAGTACTCCTATAATTGATGTCTGGGAATGCTCAAGGTCAATGTGTCTCCATTTTCCAAATGTGAATCCCTTTAACTAGATGCATACTATTACAAGTGAATGGAAATAAATCTAGGACAATATGGTTAATCACACTTCTATTATGGCCATTTCTAGGGTGGACCTAGATGATCCCTTCATTTTCCCAATTAAACAGTTGGAGGACAGAAAACTATACCTAGGAAATTTCATTATTGTCTCAGGAAGTACTGAGAAAAGCATCCATAGGTGCACAGAGTGCCAAAAGATCACTTACAACTCTTACATGAATCGGCCTTGAGTAAACATAGAGCCCCTCACCCGTGTAAGTTATCTAGATGTACTTCCCCGCGATACAATAATATTCCATAATTTCATGTTCCGCCAAGCCCGGTTGAACATATATAGAAAAAAAAGAACTATTTCTTTGATATTATCATTCATGTACCCATGGTGTGAAGGCCTGATGGAATTGGATCGACAAATTTTCTATTCATGGTTTCTACAATGCAGGAGTCATCCGATGATGATTTGACTGCCGTTAATGATGGTACCAATGTTCCATCAGTATAAGCCAATTTAGAAGAGTTTAATTTGGCTGATGATCCTATCACTATACACGATGAATAGGATCTATAAGACACTCCTCCAACATTTGAAGAAGGCGTATGCACCACCATTAATGAGTAGGTACAGTTGAATCTCGGTAATGAGGTTAACAAGAGGCCAACACTGATCAACCCCACTATTCCTAAGAAAAAACAATTATAGTGTATGGATTTCCTAAAGAAACATCAAGATGTATTTTCTAGGAATTATGAAGAGAGTATAGTACTAGACCATGATTGATTCATCTATAGTCTCAGTCTTCTAGTGAGTCATCGCGTGCTCAAATAACATTCATGAAAGACGCAACCTACTCAGGGTTCCGTGGTTGAGGCCTGGGTTTATAGGATAAATAATGGAAAATTTATCGAATTATTCTACTACCCAAGATGGTTAACAAAAATTATTCATTTTTGGAAGAATAAAATTCATATCAAAGTCTTCATTGACTTACTCGATCTAAACATCCATTGTTCGAAGGATGATTTTCCCCTTCCTTTGACGGAGTTGTTTATCAACTCCACCACTGAATTCCATGCCCTCTCCTTCTTGGATGGGTATTATAGATATAATCAGATCAATATGGACCCTGAGGATGAAGAATAAACCACCTTTAGAGAATGACAAGGTATGTTTTGTTACCAGGTAATTCCATCCAGTGTAAAAAATGATGGATCCACCAATCTATGTGCTATGAACCGCATATTAAAATAGATTTTCTAGAAGTTGGAGGAATGATACATGAATGATTTGGTGGTCAAATAATGCTAGAATCATGAACATCTATGAGATCATGATAAAGTGTCGGGATTCTTCCACTCCTTCGATCTAAAGATTGACCCCTTGTATTTTGACTTCAGGGATACCTCTGGAAGGTTCCTTGATTTTCTAAATAGATACATAGGCATCGAGATCGATTTAGGCAAGATCAAGGCCATCAATCTGATGCCAGCTCAAAGTAGTCTGTGAGATATTTGAGGCTTCCAAGTCTATTTATCCTACAAACACCAATTCATTGTGAATAAATCTAGAATATGTAAGCCCAATTGATCACTAATTAAGTATGTTACATCTACTAATGGAATGATGAGTGTCAAAATGATTTTGAGGATATTAGGTAGTACATTATGGAGCCTCCTATTTTGATTCCCTCATTGACATAATGATACTATTCCTTTATGTGACCACCCTAGAATGATCTCTTAGCGCCCTTCATGAAGTGATGAACAATGATGTCAAAGATAATAGTTTTCACTATCTCTACTGAATTCTCCTTGATGCTGAGACTAGATATTCCTCTATCCAGAAGAGATTTCTCGTGATGTCTTTTGTACTATATAATTTGTTCCATTATCTATATCACCACAAGATACAGATGTTGTACCATGTGGTTTTGCTAAATTAAATTCTTAATATCCTTATATTGATAGGTTGTCTATCTCGGTGGGAAGTGATCGTTCAGAAATTCAACATTAGGTTCATTTTGTATTTACCTATCTAGGTTACAGAACACGCATATTTTCGAGCTACTCATCCATCCCCCTTAGAGAAATCTATGGATCATTATTTTCAATAGGTAATAATTATATCAGTTAAATGGGACATTCCATGTAGGAAGATTCACTTCTTTGGAACCTCATGGATCCCTATTCAGAAAAGTCTCAATGATCACATAGTCAACATATTAGGACTTGGTATCATCTTCATAACACCCACACATGCTGACTTTCCCAACATATTCTTATTGTAAGAAAGAAGAACAAAAAATGAACCATTTTATTAAGATCTCAACATTGTTCATGAGCTGGCCATCAAGATTGATTTTCCCCATTTTCATGTGAAGGCGGAATATGATTTAGTCTTCAAATTGATCAATGGTGACTATGCCATTAGGATGACAGAGCATGTTATCATGTTAGAACAAATTTTCTAGATGATGTCTTGGTTCTCTTATCGTCTTGAGGACAGTCATGTTCCTTAGTCATAGAATGGTCCATCTGATCCCTTAGCCGGCTTCATAATATCTCTTACAGATCCTGATGAGGTTGATTTGATCATCTGTATGGCGCATCAAAGGGTCATAACTCATTTCATTCCATACGATGATGAAACCAAAAAGGTAATACATATTACATTTCTTTATCAAAATCATGTTCTCCATAAACCTTACCACTGTAAAAGATATCCTTAACTAGGAGATTCATTTTTTGAGTATCTCAAACACGGAAATATCTAGACAGAAAAAGTTGAATGTGAGTGGATCTGTCATCATGAAGTGCATTTTACCATCCAAAGTGGTCCGAACAATTATCATATTCTCTCTAAAAGAGTTTTTGATGTTGGTATCCTACAATTTATTCAACAAGATGACATTTCCCTAGTATTGTAGAAAGTTCATGCTAGTTCTTGTGGATCTCGTCAATTATGGTCAGAACTCTCCAAATCAATTTGATGGTTGAGATACTTTTAGACCACCATGTTCCATGACTATATAATTTTAACCAAGGGGAGTCACGCATGTCATATCGTTGATAATTTTATGATTCGGCCGCTAGATCCACTCCATATTACAATGTACTCTTGGCCCTTAAAGACCTGTTGGCATGATGTCATGGGACCATATCAACCATCAATAAAACCCCAAGGCATGTTCTTTCTAACTACCTTAGATTTCTTCTCTATATGGGTAGAAGAAATTATGCTCATGGAAGTCAAGGCTAATTCCATCATTTATTTTGTGAGCTCCAACATCATCTACAGATTCAGAGTCGTCCATTCCATCCTCAAGGATAATGAAACCATTTTTCGAGAATATGAGCTAAAGATGTTATATTCAAAGTATTGAATCTAGTTTAACCACACTTATTTCTATCATTTCAATAAAGTGGGATGATCTAGGGGTTCAACAAGACCCCCTCCATCATTTTGAAAAAGATGTTTAGTCATAATATGAAAATATGGTTAGACAAGCTCTCCAATTCTCTCTTAGATTAACTAACGAAAAAGCAAAATTCCACCGAGGTGACACCGTATTCAATGGAATATATAACATAGGAAGTCCTATCCATCGAGATTCAGTTAACATCACTCCATAGAGACATCTATGATTAGAATATGTTATATATGATTGATGAAGTCTATCTAGAAGAACAGGAATCCCAAGATGATGATAGGATTCAATCCTTGAAGATTTAGAAGTGTCGCTAGAAAAAGTTAGACACTGATTTCAATAAGAATGTTTGTCTCTTCTACTTACTCCAAGGTGATACAGTATTCGATATGAAGACAATGATGATACCTGGTAGGATTCTTGAAAAGTTTGAACCCAAATGAAAGGGACCCTATATCATCCACAAGGTTTAACCCAATGGTTCATAATAATTTTTCACATTGGATGGTGAGATAGTTACACCTCAACCAATTCCAAGTTCCTCAAGAAATACATTGCATGAGAACCCTCCTTCTTGTTTGGGATACAAGATGTAAAACTTCCTAGAATCACCATCAAACATGATGATAAACTACTCATTCCATTTGAGCTACAGAATTTAAAACTACCAAGCATCACCATCATACATGACATTAAACTACTTCTTCTATCTGGGCCTCAGGATGTATAACATCCCAGAATCATTGAACTCCATGTTGTGAAACTCCTCCTTCAATTTGGACTAGAGGATGTAAAACATCCCAGCATTAGATTCCTATATGAACTTAAATTACTCCTACTATCCTAGTTGTAGAATGTAAACCTTTTGACTATCTCCATCCTTCATGGTGTTTAATTTCTCATTCTTTCCTGGTTTCCAGAAAGAAAATGTCCAGCATCACCATCCTACATGTCATCAAAGTACTCCTTCCATCTGATCTATAGGATGTAAAACTACCCAGCGTCACCATCTAACCTAATCATTAACCATGTCTTCTATCTAGGCTGTTGGACTTAAAAGGGACCTTCATCAGTTTCTTTCATGATGTTAAACTGCACCTTCCATCTGGTCTATAGGACATAAAACATTCCAGCATCACCGTCATACATGACGTTAAAATAGTCCTTCTATCTAGGCTGTAATACATAAAAATGTACATCATCATCAACCAATATGATGCAAAAAGTACATGATAACATGGGTCTTGGACAAAATTAAATTACAAGAACCATTTTCCATTTGTTTCATCCTAAATGATGTTAAACTACACCTATGTCCTTACCTCATGATGCTAAACTGCAATGTATTCAAGAAAAACATGTGTCTTGATTCTCATCCTTATGGGGAACATAGGAATTCCCCAACAATTCATCTTCAGGTCTAGCCCCAAATTCACCATATATTTTCATCACATCAATCTTCTATTTCCTCTGATCACTCTAAGGATTCTATGTGGTATGATATGAAACCTCATAGGTCCTCCTTCACATCATGTCTAAAACAATAATTCCATGTCTCACCCTTGAGAGAATTTATCCTCACCAACATTTTTACCACAAGACATTGACCTTCGAGTCAATTATTACTACATGTTTCATGATTACCCTTGTAATGTAATACATTAGAGTGCCCAAAAATTTCATTATAGTCTCTAGCCCCAGGTTTATCAACCTTTTTTCCCTTTCAACACTATCTCATAGTCCACCCTCTACAACCTTACAGTATAATATTTTTTGTCCTGTATGATGATAAACTATCATGTCCTTCTTTCAAGAAATTAAAATTCATAGTGACTTCTACATGTCCTTAATAATAAACTTCCTCTTTGTCCTACGTGACATTAAAAAACAACTTCTTCCTTACATCATGACAATAAACTACGTAGAACTCATCTGGGAAACCCCTTATCTGGACCTTGTTTTATAAACCTATTTTTCCTTTTTTTCTCCACCCGTTAATTGAAGTAATCTTCCGTTAAATGGATACGTCATCTTTTACCTTTCCTCATTTACATGATCATATGAACTGTGGATGAGATTAGGATTATTGGATTCTATATGGACATCCTATCATTCCACCTCCATGCTTCACAAATCCCATTATTTGGGTACCCATCATCTTTCACATCTGAATGGACTCCCAAACGGTTTTTTAGATCTGACTTAAGGATCTCCTAGCAATTAGTTAAAATGTACCTGAGGTCACATATGACATATTCAGACAATTTTTTCTTTTAAAATATGGGTAGTAGTTGAAACTCATTTTTTCCCAGTCCTAGGTCACACGATGTAGATACTTTTTTTCAAATATGGTCAGAATCTATCCTCCCTTACAACACCAACCCCTTTGGTTTCCAAATGTTGGTCTCATGATTCACATTACCTCACACATCTTTATTTCACTATGGAACTTCAATACCCTCAGTTTCATCCCACTGTGCACCTTTGGGAATTTTGTTGATGGACTAGTATTATGGGGTCATCCTTGATTCCACACCTGCATTCCCATATATTGTGCTTCCATGTGTTGTAAAGATATACTATGACCCATGATTCCCGCACTAGGAATGGATCTTGTGGGATTAGGGAATTTGATAGGGGTTATACATTCATGGAAGAGTCACGCATCTATAGTTTAAACTATATGACCTTAAACTATTAGTCCATTTTCCAAATTTTGGGCATCATTACTTTAAACTATGTGTGTTTACTCTTGGGAATGTTGGAAGGGTTGAGTGTGGACTTCATGGTCCTCATTCATATTGAGATGATTCATAACACCACACAACATATTTCATCTTTCTAAATATCAATCTATTGGTCCAAATTAATTGACCATATACTAGGGGGTTATGTCTTGAGAATGTGTATTGTGGTGAAGACCTCTTTGGTTCACATTCACATTAGCCAACCTTATGGAATCTTGTTACACCTCTCTACCTCTTACTATCTGAATTCTATAACCTTAAATACGATCTATTTCTTCCAAGCTATATGATGTTAAAATTTTCAACCTTATCCCAAATGTCATTAAAATATCGCGTCCCAACCGTATGATGTTAAAATATATGGACTGGTCTTATTATACATATTTAATTTGTAGCGTCGTTGTCCCGACCACATGGTAAAAAAATGACCCATCATTTTGGTGTTCTCTCTTGAGTTGGAATCACCTTTGGCACCAATAATCATCCATGTTGTTTGTCATGACCAATATATAGATTGATTCCTATAAATAACCCAGACATTTAATACTGGGAGACCACTCCAAAAAACTGTTGTCAACAATTGAATATTATCAAAAATGATATATCATATCCATATTTTCCTCTATGTATGGGTTAGATCATAATGGTAAAACCCTCAAAGTATAATATGTTCCCCATTTCCCATAAAATTGAGATATATAGTGATACTCAGATCATCAATATTAGGAACTAGGACTACATTGTTTCCCCTATTCACGACAATTCCCCTCCATCCACACTGCATGACAATAAACCCCATGGAATTCAAGAACTATGTGTGTCTTGATTTCCATTTTTATAGGATAATATGAAATCCCTATCACTTCCCCCCAGTCCCATCACCACGTTTACATTCCAGCATATCCCTTTGGCCCGAATTCTATTCCAAAGTCTATAACCTTAAACTAGGAGGCCCGAGTCCATGTAACATGAATTTAAACTATCATCCAGAGTTCAGGATGTATGACCATACATTATGTGCGCTGTCTAGGTCATATGACATTAAACTATCCCATGTATCTCCATTTTTATTGAAGTGAACTAAAGTATATTCTTACCATATTCATTTTCATGATGTAACGCTGAATATTATTCTAGGTCCCCACTAGAGAGATCTTGTATAGAAGTATTTTGGATCTCTCTATAGACCAACACACCCACCCAATGTTCTTTCGTCATGGGGGAATAATTTCAATAGTGGACAAATCTATTTAAAAAGGCATCATTGTAACAGCCCGAGATTTTATGAAAAATATTCCTTTTAATTTTATTAATGTCTTGTGTTGTACGCTACACCCAAAAGATCTTTCACAACACGCATCTTTGACTTTCCTTGCATTACACTCAATCGCAACCTTCCTCGATAGCGTGTGTAGTACGCAATACTGAGTTTCACGAAACAATGATATGCTATTAAAATATTATTAACTAGCTGTTATGAATAGTAATGACCACTTTTTTAAATTTTAGAAATTTTAGCTCAAAAAATGGACTTCATTTTTGGATTCGGAGTATCGAATTTAGCCTAAGGTGAAATTTTGGTACTTTTCGGATAACTTTGATATTCCGATGAATAGTGAAAATTACTAAATTATAATTAAAAACAACTTTTTTAATCAACATAATTAATAGTGATAAACTATTAATTTGAGTGGTTTTAAAGTATATTTAGAATATATTTTTACAATTTAATACAATTTTGGTCATTGTATGTAATTTCACATTTACACCAGACATAAACAAGTGTTAATCTTTTGATAGTTATTATCTCTTAAAAACACGCTATTTGTTGTGACAGCGGAAATTAATTATAAAATTAATTAATGCAACTTATATGTTTGAATTTTGTAAAATAGAAATCAATTTTGAATTCGGAATATCAAATATAGCATAGGGTGAAATTTTTGTACTTTTCTGAAAACTTTCAATTTTTGATGAATAGTGAAACCACTAAGTGGTGGGTTAAAAACTGAATTTTGCATAAAATTTAATTTTACCGCTTCTGTGAATAGAATTTCGAAAATCCGACAGACATGGTTAATATCAAGGACTAAAATGTGATTTAATGAGATGAAAATAATTTTTGGTGAATAGTAACTTTTTACTTTTTTTTTACCATGGTTAATAGTAAATAGGGTAACTAAGGGTAAATATGATATTACTATTACCCTAACACATGTCCAAATTCTATTGGATAAGTGTAATTTGACAAAAAACAACCTTATGAAAATAATATGACCATTTAGGTCCACTTGGATTAGATTATGACATTTAATATTATTTTATTTAATCAATAGTTAAAATAGTTAAAATCAAAGTTTAATAACTAAAACATTTTTAATATGGGGTTATAAATAAGACTATAAATACTCATTAGAAATATAAAAGGATTTCATACATAATGATATTTTATTTATAATTTTTATACTTTAAATAAATTAATTTATTTATGACACAACGATGATGCAGTAATTACCCTTTTAAGGAAATATTAACATAATTGATGTTATAAATGCTCAAATGAATGTAATTTGAGACTTTTTATTAATTCCACTAATTTTCTAGGTTACTATGATATATTAGTGTTGATTTAATCAACTTGGTTCGAACATATAATTCTGTTATGACTTTCACAAAAATCATATATCAAATAGTGTCAAAATTGACACAAAATAGTTTTTAAATCAAATATTATATTATTAATTGTTATTTTATTCCAAAAAATCTATGGTTTGGCCAAATTACTTATATAAGGATATATATATTAATAATAAACAATTTGGTGTTCGTTTGGCATGTTATAGTAAGTTTATTAACCATATAGTGAAAGAAAACAAAAAGACATGGTAAAAGTTAAATTATTTAACTTAGAGTTAAATCTAATTGATAAGGTTAAAATAATACCCTAAACTTGTCTAAATCCTATTGGTTGATAGGATTTCGACCCATCCCCACTTTAGCTTCGAAATAAGACCCTTTGGAACCATTATAAACTGATTTTGACATTAATATAAAATAATATTTTTAGGTATTCCTAAGGTTCCCCTCTCCTCCCTTATAAAAGGACATCTCCTCCGCCTCATCCTCACACCAATTTGTGCACTCAAGCTCGGCCAACCCCTGCAAAAATATCTTCTCCACTTCCCTAGAAATATCCTAGAGGTTCTGGTCTTCCTCAAAGACCAATTTTAGTGCCCTAAGAGGAGGTCTCAAAGAGGCGCTTCAAAGAAGAGGTAATTACCGTTACCAATTCTTTCATCTTTATTTCTTCTTCCACTTCTTCTTATTAGGTTGTTTCATTATGAAGTAATAACATCAGTATCACTCATATACTGATATGTTATTTTAAGTATGAAACAACCCTATTTCACCATCTATCCATCCTACGGAAAAAGAAATCACCACGCGTGCGTACGTACGGAATACCGTCTCCACGCCGTGGTGTAATCTACTTTCCACCCCCACCTTACATGGATGGGTATAATGGTGTAAAGAATAACTATACATAGTTATTACAACATCATATTGATTCTGATATATTTTATAATCCACTCCAATTCAATTCTATATTTATGGAAATGATATCATCGCTCGTGCGTACGTACGGAATACCGTCTCCACGACGCGATGAGATTCATTCTCCATGTTAACCATTTAAGAATGATTATAAAGTATATATAATAAATAATAATGAAATATATGACATTATAAAGCTACTGTATTTATGTATATATATATATATATTTATGTCATCTACTTTCTTCCATTCAAGACAATAAGGAAAGGAAAACAGCGTTCATGCGTACGTACGGACTACTGTCTCCATGAACGGTGTTTTTCATTTCATTTATCTATCTATTATATATATATATATATACTGAATATATATGATATATAAATCATATTTTATATTCTGGAAGTAAGTAAATCATGATATAAGTAATAATAATGTCAAGAACAACAAGTCAAAACACCTACGATAAATGAAATGATTTTACCCAAAACGCTTCTTTAACATGGAATTTACAATAGAACGGGTAATATAATGTCATAAGTGAACCATATATGATATCATAACAATGAATATGATTCTATAATAAGTCAATGACATTATTTAAATCATTATACAGGAGGTTCAGACACATATGAAGCAAATCGGACCTAAGGTAAGGGAAATATCACAATCTCATTTTTATCCGAGATTGTTTATTCGTAAGTATTTACTGGGGTGTATTTTATCATCCACATCCATGTTTCATCAATATGTAATATTATTTCCATCCACCTACAATTGGTTAAAATCCATTTTCACCCTTCGGTGAGTTTTTAGTAATATGTATGAAAGGAATCTTTTGTCGTTTTTCGTACGAGGTACTTTTTGATTTTTCCGAAAAAAGAACGAAGAATGTTTTTTTAACTTATACGGCATGAATGGATTTTTAAGAAACTTACTTTACAAGTTTTCAAGTTTATTTTTAATCAACTTATTTTAGTTCATAATTGTACGACATGTTAAGAAAGGAAAAGTGTTTTTGAAGTAGAAAGGATATTTTCCTCAAGAATGGATTTCAAGTATTTTATAAAAATTATTTTCCATCTAAGATAATAGAAGGGTTCTGTTTTTATCCATATTATTACATTGGTTTGATTATGTTGTGATGGAAATATTTTTATGAATTTCTTTATCTTATATGAATTGTTTTATGATGTCATGTTGTTTAAGAATCCCATTTTTATTACATGGGTTACGCTATGATTTATGGTTTATGATTATGTGGCACACATAAGAAAGGATTTATTATAAGATGGGAGGGACCTATATCTCCCTCCAATGCATTGGGTAAAGATTTTATATCTCATGAGATAGACATGGCTGAAATGGTAGGTTATACCGGTTCAGTGAAACAGGACTGAAACGAGGGTTACTCGATTCAGAAAGGGACTTTGTCCACTAAGATAGTCTTGGCAATGAGTCTTGACTAACAAGAAATGATTCTCTATGATTATGTGTGGATGCCACAATGTTTCATGTTTTAACTTATGATTATTGTGATTACATTTCACTGCCATGATTTATCCCATGTTATGAAATTATGCTCTCTTTTGCAAGTTACGATTTCCAAAATGTTATGTTCCTATGAATACGATGTGATTGATATTTCTTTTGTTTACCCTTACTGAGAATTTTAGCTCACCCTTTTATGTTTTCTTTTCCCCAGGATATAAAGAAAGGTTTTAGGTAAAAAAAAGAAGATCTTTATAGGATATGTTGAAGATCTTTCACCACGATTAGAAGATTACATTCCGAGTTTCCAAAGACACTAAATTATTACGATCCTTGTGTGTGTGTTTTTGTTATGTACTAAGTATTTCACAAATGTAATGTAATGTCAATGTACGTCAAGTTTCGGGTCTCTACAGTTGGTATCAGAGGAAAGGTTTAGTCAACCTTGGTAAACTAGGATGCGAGAACTTTAGTGAGATCCCTAGAGATATTTCTAAGGTATGTCTAGGGATGTCCCTAAGGTTAAGTATACGTATAGGTTATAGTACTAGAATTACGCTAACGATCATAGAATTAAATCTAAGATGTTAGATATTGAAGGTACTCCCCCTTTATTATGTTGTTTTACCTAGCATGATTTTTTCCTCTCACACTATTCTTTTTGGGTTTTAGACGATGGCTGGAACCTGAAGGAACCGTGTTGATCAATGCAATGGACAATGCAATGATTGTCCTCCTAAACAAACATAAGTTATGGGAGATGGAGTGCAAAATCTTATTGCTATACTTACACAAGATATGAATCATTCTGGAATTACAAATGAGCAGAGAAGGGAACAATATTCTATTGAGTCATTTATGAGGCAACGTCCACCTTCTTTCAGTGGGTCTTCTGATCCACTTGTTGCTGAACAATGGATCAGTACCACTGAAAAGATATTTTCAGTTCTTCAATGTTCTGAACATGATAAAGTCATCTTAGCAGTATATCGTTTGGATGGTGAAGCTGATCAATGGTGGAATCATATCAAGAATACAAGGCAAAGAGATGAAATTGAGTTCATGGAATGGGACGAGTTCAAGAACTTATTTTTCAATAAGTACTTCTATCGTATTCTTCGAACAAAGATGGAGAAAGAGTTTCTTTAACTAAAGCAAAAAAGATGATGAATCTGTTGGTATATACGAAGCGAATTTTACAAGACTTGCAAGGTATGCATCTGGCATTATCATCCAACCTGAAAGTAAAGTTGATCGATTTTTCAGTGGCTTAAAACCAAGTCTTCTAAGGGCATTAGCTATAAGAGACTTTAGTAGCTATGAAGAAATTGTGCGTTGTGCTATCAAGGTAGAAATGGAAGTTGGTGTTACATATCCATCTCATGGTTTTGACAAGAAACGAAAGATGGAGTTCAAGGAGAAATCTCAGAATAATGGTGAAAAGAAGATGAATGTTTCCTTATGCACAAAGTGTGGAAAGAAGCATGGTTGGGATTTTCTTAAAGGGACTAGAAAATGTTTTAAGTGTGGAAAAAAAGGTCATCGAGCAGCTGAGTGTCAAAGTAATGGAAAAAGAGATTCTAATTATGTGAATAAAGAAAACACTGTAGAGAAGACAACACCAACAATTCAATGCTTCAAGTGCATGGAAATGGGGCATTATGCTAATAAATGCCCTAATCCAAGGGTTAGTGATGATCGACATGAGCAACCGCTTAAGGAAAAGGAAAAAGGGAAGTCACATGCGATCACCATTGGCGATGTTGAATATGATAACGATGTGGTGGAATGATTAAGTGTTTATGTAATGGGATTCCAAAATAATGTTGTATCGTTGAGTATTGCAATATTTATTGATGTGGTATTCAAAGTGATTGAGATATTTTTTGGAAATAAGATGATATGCGCATAATGAAGGGAAAACGAGAAAATGAAAATTTTAATAGTATTCATGAGCTCATGATTGATATAAAGACTAAGTGATATCATGGTTTGAGTATATAGAATTTTGAGGATTTTGGTATGTGGAAAGTGTTAACTTTAAACTGCATTCATGTTTTCACTAAGGTATTCAAGAGAATACATGATTAAGGACTTTGAATGTTTAGAATGTGACCAACAAGACATATCTTATGGGGATCAACGATGGTATTAAATCTCTGGTAATTGTTTTCACTATATTATGAGGGTGGACTGCAGTATTATGGGTAAGCCTAATGATTGGAATGGATTATGTTGGAATAAGTTAGTATTGTTTAAGGATAGAAGTTTTTTTCGATATTATTGATGGGATGTTATAGTAATATAGTTTTAGAAAAAGGACAACCTGCAGGACGGGCGACAGCCCATCGCTTCGGACAGGGCTGTGGGAATCGAACCCACAACCGAAGTGTGACTGGCCTTTATCGCCTACCACTGGCCTACAGGAAGTCCCTGTTTAGTAGAAACTAGTTTTATTATATTAAGCAGTATGATATATGAAGTATAAGTCCATTTTAGGAACCATATGTGATTAATCTCACTATATATCGACTTATGTATATAATTTTTGCTAACCTTTTGTTTGAGACAGATGGAATGACCCGTCATTCTATCACATGATCTGCTAATACTTCACGAATAACAAATTCAACTTCATTTATTTAAGAGATGAAGTGGAAAACCAAAAATGTTGTCCTAGTGATCTTATACCTGATGAATCGGATGGTACCTTAGATCGTCACAAATTTATGGATTTGTGATTCTTGGCTTTTCCATAGCCATGTTCTCTACCACTCTCCATCCGAACATGATGGTTAGATTTCTCTTCCATATCCATATTTTCACCTATGTGGAAACCCAGTGATTAGTTTATTTGGGTAACCTTTACGTTTCATACTTTTTTTTTTAAATATTGGTTTTGATATTCCTTTTTACGATGTGGGTTTCTATGAAAGAAACTTTCGAATAATAAACCATTTATAACCCCGGCGAATTTCGAGGGCGAAATTCATTTTAAGGGGGGTAGAATGTAACAGCCCGAGATTTTATGAAAAATATTCTTTTTAATTTTATTAATGTCTTGTGTTGTACGCTACACCAAAAAGAGCTTTCACAACATGCATATTTGACTTGCCTTGCATTACACTCAATCGCAACCTTCCTCGATAGCGTGTGTAGTACGCAATACTGAGTTTCACGAAACAACGATATGCTATTAAAAAATTATTAACTAGCTGTTATGAATAGTAATGACCACTTTTTTAAATTTTAGAAATTTTAGCTCAAAAAATGGAATTCATTTTTGGATTCGGAGTATCGAATTTATCCTAAGGTGAAATTTTGGTACTTTTTGGATAACTTTCATATTCCGATGAATAGTGAAAATTACTAAATTATAATTAAAAACAACTTTACTAATCGAAATAATTAATATTGACAAACTATTAATTTGAGTGGTTTTAAAGTATATTTAGAATATATTTTTTCAATTTAATACAATGTTGGTCATTGTATGTAATTTCACATTTACACCAGACATAAACAAGTGTTAATCTTTTGATAGTTATTATCTCTTAAAAACACGCTATTTGTTGTGACAGCGGAAATTAATTATAAAATTAATTAATGCAACTTATATGTTGGGAATTTTTTAAAATAGAAATCATTTTCGAATTCGGAATATCAATTATAGCCTAGGGTGAAATTTTAGTACTTTTCTGAAAACTTTCAATTTTTGATGAATAGTGAAACCACTAAGTGGTAGGTTAAAAACTGAATTTTGCATAAAACTTAATTTTACCGCTTCTGTGAATGGAATTTCGAAAATCCGACAGACACGGTTAATATAATGGACTAAAATGTGGTTCAATGAGATGAAAATAATTTTTGGTGAATAGTAACTTTTTACTTTTTTTTACCACGGTTAATAGTAAATAGGGTAACTAAGGGTAAATATAATATTACTATTACCCTAACACATGTCCAAATTCTATTGGATAAGTGTAATTCGAAAAAAAACAACCTTATGAATATAATATGACCATTTAGGTCCACTTGGATTAGATTATGACATTTAATATTATTTTATTTAATGAATAGTTAAAATAGTTAAAATCAAAGTTTAATAACTAAAACATTTTTAATATGGGGTTATAAATAAGACTATAAATATTCATTAGAAAGCTAAAAAGATTTCCTACATAATTATATTTTATTTATAATTTTTAGACTTTAAATAAATTAATTTATTTATGACACAACGATGATGCAGTAATTACCCTTTTAAGGAAATATTAACATAATTGATGTTATAAATGCTCAAGTGAATGTAATTTGAGACTTTTTATTAATTCCACTAATTTTCTAGGTTACTATGATATATTAGTGTTGATTGGATCAACTTGGTTCGAACATATAATTCTGTTATGACTTTCACAAAAATCATATATCAAATAGTGTCAAAATTGACACAAAATAGTTTTTAAATCAAATATTATATTATTAATTGTTATTTTATTCCTAAAAATCTAGGGTTCGGACAAATGACTTAGATAAGGATATATATATTATTAATAAACAATTTGGGGTTCGTTTGGCATGTTATAGTAAGTTTATTAACCATATAGTGAAAGAAAACAAAAAGACATGGTAAAAGTTAAATTATTTTACTTAGAGTTATATCTAATTGATAAGGTTAACATAATACCCTAAACTTGTCTAAATCCTATTGGTTGATAGGATTTCGACCCATCCCCACTTTAGCTTCGAAATAAGACCCTTTGGAACCATTATAAACCGATTTCGACATTAATATAAAATAATATTTTTAGGTATTCCTAAGGTGCCCCTCTCCTCCCTTATAAAAGGACACCTCCTCCCCCTCCTCCTCACACCAATTTGAGAACTCAAGCTCTGCCAACCCCTACCAAAATCTCTTCTCCACTTCCCTAGAAACATCCTAGAGGTTCTGGTCTTCCTCAAAGACCAATTGTAGTGCCCTAAGAGGAGGTCTCAAAGAGGCACTTCAAAGAAGAGGTAATTACCGTTACCAATTCTTTCATCTTTATTTCTTCTTCCACTTCTTCTTCTTAGGTTGTTTCATTATGAAGTAATAACATCAGTATCACTCATATACTAATATGTTATTTTAAGTATGAAACAACCCTATTTCACCAACTATCCATCCTACGGAAAAAGAAATCACCACGCGTGCGTACGTACGGAATACCGTCTCCACGCCGTGGTGTAATCTATTTTCCACCACCACCTTACATGGATGGGTATAATGGTGTAAAGAACAACTATACATAGTTATTACAACATAATATTGATTCTGATATATTGTATAATCCACTCCAATTCAATTCAATATTTATGGAAATGATATCATCGCTCGTGCGTACGTACGGAATACCGTCTCCACGACGCGATGAGATTCATTCTCCATGTTAACCATTTAAGAATGATTATAAAGTATATATAATAAATAATAATGAAATATATGACATTATAAAGCTACTGGATTTATGTATATATATATATATATGTATGTCATCTACTTACTTCCATTCAAGACAATAAGGAAAGGAAAACAGCTTTCATGCGTACGTACGGACTACCGTCTCCATGAATGGTGTTTTTCATTTCATTTATCTATCTATTATATATATATATATATATATACTGAATATATATGATATATAAATCATATTTTATATTCTGGAAGTAAGTAAATCATGATATAAGTAATAATAATGTCAAGAACAACAAGTCAAAACACCTACGATAAATGAAATGATTTTACCCAAAACGCTTCTTTAACATGGAATTTACAAAAGAACGGGTAATATAATGTCATAAGTGAACCATATATGATATCATAACAATGAATATGATTCTATAATAAGTCAATGACATTATTTAAATCATTATACAGGAGGTTCGGACACATACGAAGCAAATCGGACCTAAGGTAAGGGAAATATCACAATCTCATTTTTATCCGAGATTGTTTATTCGTAAGTATTTACTGGGGTGTATTTTATCATCCACATCCATGTTTCATCAATATGTAATATTATTTCCATCCACCTAAAATTGGTTAAAATCCATTTTCACCCTTCGGGGAGTTTTTAGTAATATGTATGAAAGGAATCTTTTGTCGTTTTTCGTACGAGGTACTTTTTGACTTTTCTGAAAAAAGTACGAAGAATGTTTTTTTAACTTATAAGACATGAATGGATTTTTAAGAAACTTCCTTTACAAGTTTTCAAGTTTATTTTTAATCAACCTATTTTAGTTTATAATTGTACGACATGTTAAGAAAGGAAAAGTGTTTTTGAAGTAGAAAGGATATTTTCCTCAAGAATGGATTTCAAGTATTTTATCAAAATTATTTTCCATCTAAGATAATAAAAGGGTTCTGTTTTTATCCCTATTATTACATTGGTTTGATTATGTTGTGATGGAAATATTTTTATGAATTCCTTTATCTTATATGAATTGTTTTATGATGTCATGTTGTTTAAGAATCCCATTTTTATTACATGGGTTACGCTATGATTTATGGTTTATGATTACGTGGCACACATAAGAAAGGATTCATTATAAGATGGGTGGGACCTATATCTCCCTCCAATGCATTGGGTAATGATTTTATATCTCATGAGATAGACATGGATGAAATGGTAGGTTATACCGGTTCAGTGAAACTGGACTGAAACTAGGGTTACTCGATTCAGAAAGGGACTTTGTCCACTAAGATAGTCTTGGCAATGAGTCTTGACTAAAAAGAAATGATTCTCTATGATTATGTGTGGATTCCACAAAGTTTCATGTTTTATGTTATGATTATTGTGATTACATTTCACTGCCATGATTTATCCCAAGTTATGAAATTATGCTCTCTTTTGCAGGTTAAGATTTCCAAAATGTTATGTTCCTATGAATACGATGTGATTGATATTTCTTTTGTTTACCCTTACTGAGCATTTGAGCTCACCCTTTTATGTTTTCTTTTCCCCAGGATATAAAGAAAAGTTTTAGGTAAAAAAAGGAAGATCATTATAGGAGATGCTGAAGATCTTTCACCACGATTAGAAGATTACGTTCCGAGTTTCCAAAGACACTAAACTATTAGGATCATTGTGTGTGAGTTTTTGTTATGTACTAAGTATTCTGCAAATGTAATGTATTGTCAATGTACGTCAAGTTTCGGGTCTCTACAATCATACCATCTCTATTGTTTTCATGCCCTTTATTTGGAACCTCATCCCCTTTCACATTTGAAATAACCCCCAAATAGTATAGTCCCATGCCATTTTGGACCACCTACCATCATTGGAAAATGTATTGGAAGGAATCCAAAACATTTCGTGTTTGGACACGTGATTTAGAACTTGATCAATGGTTGGCACTCATTTGTTTTTCCTTAGTTAAGTATACCATGATATGGATACTATTTTTTGAATATGGTCAACAATTATCCTTTAGTATCTTGCCACCAACACTATATTCCTAATTTCCAGTTCCTTGATTCACACTTCTTATATACCTTTGTTCGGATTGGTTACAACACCTCGAGATTTATCTTCCTCATGCACTAGAACCTGGTAAGAATAGAAATATGGATGATCGGAGATACTTATACTCTAGTAACCACCCTCACTCTCAGCCTGAATACTTCTGGTGGACATCCATACCATGAATGTTTTTATTGGCTTACACTATCATATCCATGTTGAGAGACTATGTTGTTGTTCCTTATTTATCACACAAGGAATGTCCCACATGATCTTAGGGATGGATCATTAATTGTTTCACTGATATGATCAAGATGGTAAAATTAGATCAATTAATAAGATTTACATTCACATTGTTGAAAAAACTAGAAAACATAGAAATATTCTTCTATTTTCAGAAAGACAGAGTCCCCATGGGTTGACCCCTTCAATTGACTTTCTCAGCTACACCACTCTTTGGATTATGGAATCTAAGATTTTTTATCATTGTTAGAGATTACTTCCTTCATCATTTTCTATGGTGATATGTTCATTAACCTAATCTATAATCTATCCTGCTCATCTCAGATATTGGCCTCCTCAAGAGATGATCACCTTAGCTTCACCTTAGCTTCCACAAATTGGACCTGTAGTCATGAAATGTGTTATGATTGGGTGTTAGTAAATGACAAGAACACGTTCACATGAATATATATGAACTAAATATCTTATTCTTCCTCTTGAGACTTCTGAATGTTGATATATTTTATCCTCTTATTGGAAACAATGATTATACATTTTCTCTCTTAGCCTTTTGAGTAATGTAATCCCAGATGAGCATATCCAGACCTCCTGAATCTACCCCTCCAACGAAAATGTCCCAGATCCAAGGAAGATGTGATTCCATCCTACTTATCCACTATTATTGAAGGATGTTGTCGCTAAAGTGATTGATCATATTCCACAACTTGCGAAAGGCAACCAGAATGTCCTCCACATCAGAATTGACCTCAACTTGCTCCTCTGGGTCAGCAGGTTCGTGTTTTGGAACACATATAGGAGTTCATTAGTTGGATCATCCATTGGTATAGAACCATAAGGACTGGGATTCATATCATGTTGTTGGGCTTCATAACTAAATTCCACCTTGATATGTTCATTTTCAAGCCCACCTGTGGATCTACCCGCAACCATGTTTTTCATGGTCTGGTCAGATCAGGTGTCTGATTGAATTTCAATTGGTGTTCCACTTTTGAAAGGAGTTTTGGGACCACTGTACATCCTCAATAACATTACACCAACTACTTGGAGCTGTATTCAAATTAGAATAGTGTTTGTTGGTCTAGTTTAGTGAAAACAGCTATGACTCTTCATGGAAGAAGACTTATAAAGATTCAATAGTTGATCGTTCCCTCGAGTTGCTACTATATTGATCCTTGGACATGACCCCTTGTATCAGGTTAGGATATCTAAAGATTCCGGAAGGGATACCTCAGTTTCCATAATCTATTGGACCCTGTTCCCACCATCATTCTACACACAAGTCCCGATGTTTTCCCCTCTATATCCATTGTCATGTGGGAAGTGGTATTTTCTATGAGTCTCTACAATACAAAACACAGAACATATATTAGTTGAGAATCCTAAGTTACATGAGTTAAATGATAGCATAAAAGAATGTGTTAAATATTACCACAAGCTCTTATGTAAAATCTCCTAGTATTTAGGATACAACCTCACCACCCCCCATGGGTATTCCCCTCTTGGAATCTTTTCCACATGATCCTTCATATCCCTCCAGCAGAGGGAATCACTCTTCTAACATAGCATCAAACAGTTGTGGTGGAGATGTTCAGTTATGTCATACTTTCACCTAATCCATCATATGACAAAGGCTGCCAGGTCAGTTCACTAAATCCTCTAACTCAACAACATATTAATATATATCTATCTAAGAAAATAGAATTCCAACCAAGATGGGACCAATTCTTGGATGATCCATTCTGAACAGATAGTGATGATCCCACATTTCGAGAGAACTAAGGAATTTCCTTTTAACATCCTAGGTTTTGAAATCATCTAGGTAAAAGCTTCTGTGGGTATGTCAATGTAGTGTAGTCTCTACCTAGGAGCATGGGAATAAATTTTATGGAACCTTCATGATGTCCTATTTTCATCCATGTTATACACAGTTGGAGCCATTGGATTTGCTTCTACCACTCCTCTTTCGTTTCTGGGTAGAGTGGCCCTTGGAATTTTTGGGCATACCACTATTACATATCCCCCTCTACGATATGCATCAGACATAACACCATGGTGTGCTATTTCTGTCAACTGATCCTGACCATTAATTTGAGGGTGCACCCCATCATCAACAAGGGTAGTCCTTTCCATTCAGATATCTCTCATGTATGAAATCAATCATCTTTTTGTGTGTGCCACAACTATACCATAAAATGTCGAAGGATTGGGCAAATCAATCTTCATCTTTCCATATTCCCATTTAAACATGTGTAAATTTTTCCTCATCACACAGGACTGATCCTCATGGAATACGCCAACTAATCTTTCTGGTTTAAACTTTGTAGCCCCCAAAATTTCCTAATGAATTGATGTGACATATATAAATCATAAACTGGCTCATAAAATATCCATACCACTAGAACTCCACCTCACAAGGCCAAGAGATTAAACAAATTCTCCTCAATTCCCTTTCCATCATCAGTGAAGATTCTCGTTGGAAGTGGGAACATGTGAAAATTGAATTCAACTTACATCCAAACATTGTTCATCACCGTCAGGGAGTTCAAATTTATTTGGAAACTCCAAACTCTATTCTGAATGGATGTTCAAAAATATCACATAGGAGAGGAAATGGGGTTTGGATATTCGTATTCCATTATGTTTTATACTATCTATCCGTACAAAAAATGGTGCGGTCTACATACATATTTTGTATTCTTCACCTAATAGATGTGCCAAAACACCTTATACATCATTGGAAACACTAGGATCAAATGGTTGAAACACTTCCCCATTACTAGTGTGTCATTCCATAATGAATGTGATCATTTGTGCACCGATTTTTGCATCTCTAATCTACAACATCCATCAGAAAATGAGTGCAGAGATAAACCAATACAACCTCACCACCTGGTGAGCTCAATGTTAATGCTTCACACCCACAATGGACATTGTATGTCCTCTAGGAATCTCCATTAAGAACCTTCATTGCTTTGATGAGCCCCTCTTGGGTAGGTATAGGGAATCATAAGCAGTTTCACGGGTGCCTCCTCGCCCTTAGAAGGATGATCCAGGAAAAAATTCAGGAAATTTATGAACCATTGCTTAAAGTGGACGTCTGTTATTTCCTATTTATCATTGCCTGAAATCTGGTCTATCTATGCCTTCTCCAGCCAAGGAATCTTCTATGGATCTTCCCATGTATTCTCCATGAGGAGGAATTCATTTTAAATTTCCCCCAAATTGGAATGCCTAAAATATGGGGGTTGTCCTAGAAGTTGATAAATACCTCCCTATGGTGAATATGTAAATTGTTGGTTCTCAAAAACCACCTACTCAGTACTTTTGGAATCTTGTGATTCTGTTGGTTGTAATTGAATTTAGAATCCCACATGGACTTATACAGACATACCTTCCTCATATCTACTCAAAATTCATTACATGACACACACACCCAGTTGGTCCAAACCCCTTCTTTTTTATTGTTTCCACCCACACATCAGTCCCAATTGTCAAGTCCACCATTTATCCAATTTCATTGAAACTACCATCATAATGATGTGATAATGTAGTGGATATGCCTTTGGATGAAATTATTTCCCATGAACATCGTATGAATGGTTGTAAAGGGAGTCAGAAGGTATATGAATATGATGCAACTTGGTATGGACATCAGTAGCTCTGAACCACTATAATTAACATCGCGTTCCCATGACCTAGTAACCCGATTTATCCTTACTCTCTTTGGGGCTGAAAACATCATCCCTCAAACTAAATCCATATAAAAAAATCTATTAATGATGTCGTAATTCCTTTTTTCTTCCATCAGTATCTCCACTAAGGACTCATGATTGGATTGAATATGTGCACATTCCCTAATCTGGGGATTATTTGTCACATCCTCCCTTCAAGTGAAATCTTAAAGGGCCTCCTGAAATAGCCTCGTGATCAGTAACTTGATCCAAGACTTTTCTTCATCGCTATTCTAAAGGAAAATCATAAATTGAATTCGTGGAGTACACATTTTCAGAGCCTCGATGTAGTCTACATGCTTCACTGAGAAAGAATGGATCATGGTTAATGAGTTCGATAAGTACCATTAATAGAGAACCGATCAAAGGAACCTGATTCACAAAGAGTGTTCACAGGGGTACATGAGATTGGTTTTTTGACAACTCAATCACATGTTCATAGAGATAGAATTCCAAAGGGGGGGGGGGAACTCAAACTAAATATATAGGTGGTGGCCATATGTGCTTCCTATTGGCATTGGTTTCCTCAATGGTCAGGCCAATATCACCCTATGCTCTGTGCACCCTCGCCACGAGATAGCTTCATAATCTACAGGTTTTCAGTGATCTACCATCATAATATGACCATATTTCCCTTTCAGATACCATTCTAAGGGGGAGAATTTTTTTGGCACGTATATAATTTCAATAGATGGATCAATGGAATCTAGAAACATTTTGGAAAATATTCCATCCATAAAAAAAACACAAAATCATCTAAGGGAATACCTCACGAAGCACCATCATGATGCCCTTAAACATCACAAATTTTGAAAATTAGGCAGACGAATAGCCCCACAACTACTACAATGGAGTTGAATTACCTATGTGAGACCTACATGCAATGCTAATACTAGAGAGGAGTGAAAAAAGGCTCTTCAATCCCCACAGAGTTGTAAATGATCAATGGGTACCATTTCATATATGACATCCCATATATTCATCATGATACTAGGTTTATATAGATATGTTGCTCAACCCCACCCAAAAGGATTGTTACCTAGACCTTCAGCCTTTAGAGCTCTCATTTCGTGACGCTCTATTATCCACATGAACTAGTAGTAAAATGAATCGCCTATGGTATATGAGAAATGAAAATCAGTTTTCCCTTTATGGGTCCCCAATTCTCCATTATTCGTGAAGTACCTACCATCGCGATGAAGTTTCCGAGCACAGTGGAAGCGCGTGGGTGGATGTGCCCACTTGGATTTTTGTCATTAACAATGATCAATCCAGGATCAATACGATGATAAACGCCAGTCTCCACGGATCGAATCATAGAAAAAGACAAACAAGATGGTTTTTCCCGGAACCACAAACAAGGATCGTTACAGGTTGATTATAATTAATTTAATTAATTATAAAGAAATATCTTTTGGGTGTTCTTTCTTTGTTGATGTTCTCAATCACGTTGTCGATGTGATCCGTCGTTGCGTCGCAGAAGCCAAGTGAAGACTCCCTCTAGCGGTGATCCACACGTGTACCTCGTATCTCTAGACATCGCCAAAAGATTCTCCAGGTTCTAGCGTGGAGAAGCCTTTGCTTGTGTTGTCCACCTTAGATTATCTTGATCCGATGGAAGAGGATCTCTCTCGGTCTTGAGAGCGTTCTTGGAGGAAGAGGTTCTTTCGGCCTTGAAAGAATTCTCCAAAGATGTTGTGCACAATGATTCTCTCGTGTCAGAAAAGAGTTGGGGTTGTGAGGATATTTATTATCGGGTGTGTGGGGTTATAGAGTTATGACAATAAATAAACACGTTACGCGTTTTATTTATTTCATTGACTCTTTATTTAAAACCCCATGTCGAATAAATAATTCCTTGACATGCGCCCACGCTGATTATAATAAATATCATTTAAAACAATATTATATCCTCAAAATCCCAACTAAAAAAAACTACACGGCGTGTATTAATAAATACACGGCGTGTACTTGTTATTCATTGAAAACTACACGGCGTGTACATTAAATGTACACGGTGTTTATATCTTGTTTTAATTTATTCATTTCCTTTACAAAATAAAACTACACGGCATGTAATAATAATACGCGATGTGTACTTGTTTTATATTCTTTTTCCTCCATCATTAAAAACAACTTAGGCTTCCTTGAATAATTATTAAACCACGTACGAGAATAATCTTTATTCAACTTGAGATACTTGGATACACTTAGTGTGTGACCCTCTAGGCCTCTTTCTCGTTGGCATTAGGCGGGCTTGCCTAAAGTCCAAGATTACTGTCTAGCAACGGGTCAAGGCACCCAAGAGAAAGAAGTTGACGCCGCATTGACGTATCACCTCATACGGATGCTTACTGTGTAATTTAATCCCTTTGTCTCAATATCTCATCAAGCAGGTTTCATGGCAGTGTCATAAAACTATATGCTTTATATGTCGTTCTTTGACTACCTGAAATAAACTCATCGTTTACACCATGGCCATGGAATTTAATGTGACAGTTCTATTTCAATCAAAGGGCCGAGATATCAACTTCCATAAATGGAAGGGACAAATCCTTCCTTGACTTATCCATTAACAACATGTCACTCGTGACACACCCAACATACCCTACTTTCCGCCAACTGTCTGCGTGACTGTTTTCGTCAGTAAATCTAAGTGCACGAGTCATGACATGAGTTAATGATAATCTTCTAGTCTAAGGACCATTACACACGCTCGTAGATAGAAATATCCGATGACACCACGACATGCGGAATTACTACTGGCGGGTCTGTTCTCATAATCTCCCATCATAGAGATTACCAAGTGCGAACTCCATGAGAGAGAGTCTCGTCTTCTTATGAGTACTCGCACATGACGGTCAGTATACTATGTGTCCTATCATAGTATGTCATCCAACCACAGAACATTATTTAAGAATATTGTTATAGCATTTCAAGGTTCTCATCATAGCGGGGATCTGCTATGACCTTATTAATGCAACAAATATTTCAGGACATTATTATATTATAGTCCTGCAGAACAATGATCAATATATAATAAGTGAACATTTATGTAATCAAAGTTCAAAATAGTTGGTTCTGAGGACACCAACCCTTACAAAATCCCACTTGGACTAGAGCCAATTGCCTACGACTTTTAGTCCGCTAGACCTCACATGATGATCATGTTTCTGTTGAGTCAAGGCTTTAGTCAATGGGTCCGCCACGTTGTCTTCCGTGGAAATACTGCTCACTGCAACATCACCTCTCTGAGAAAAATCCCTCAAGAGATGATACTTCCGAAGTATGTGCTTTGTCCGCTGATGTGACCTTGGCTCTTTTGCAAGTGCCACCGCTGCAGTATTATCACAATAGAGTGTGATAGGATCTTTACTGCTCGGTACAACATCCAGCTCTTGGACGAAGCTTCGCATCCATACTGCTTCTTTAGCTGCCTCATAAGTTGCGATATACTCGGACTCCGCTGTAGAATCTGCCACCACACGTTGTTTTGAGCTCTTCCAGCTCACTGCACCTCCATTCAAACTGAAGATGTATCCAGTCTGCGACTTCATGTCATCATGATCAGTCTGGAAACTAGCATCTACATGTCCTCTGATGACTAGTTCCTCATCTCCTCCATAAACCAAGAACATATCCATAGTATGCCTTAGATACTTAAGGATAGGCTTGACTGCCATCCAATGGCGGTCTCCTGGATCAGCTTGATATCTGCCTACCACACTTAATGCATAAGAAACATCTAGCCTCGTACATAGCATAACATACATTACTGACCCAATCGCAGATGCATAAGGGATCCTTTCCATTCTCTTTCTTTCCTCATGTGTCTAAGGACACATTTTCTTGTAAAGATGAATTCCATGTGACACTGGCAACAATCCCCTCTTGGACTGTTCCATACTGAATCTCTTCAGTATCATGTCAATGTATGTACATTGACTTAGGCCCAGCATTTTCTTAGATCTATCACGATGGATCTTGATCCCAAGAATATATGCCGCCTCGCCCAAGTGTTTCATGGAGAAGCATTTATTCAACCATGCCTTAACTGGCTGTAAGACAGGTACTTCGTTTCCAATTAGCAATATGTCATCGACATATACTATTAGGAAAATGACTGCACTTACACTAAACCTTTTGTAGACACAAGGCTCACATTCGTTCTTAACAAAGACAAATTCTGTAACAGCTTCATCAAAACGAATGTTCCATGACCTTGATTCTTGCTTTAATCCATAAATGGATTTTTGCAACTTCCATACCTTGTTGGCATCCTTTGAAGTCACAAACCCTTCAGGTTGTGTCATGTAGGCATCTTCCTGGAGGTTCCTGTTAAGGAAAGCTGTTTTGACATCCATTTTCCAAATTTCATAGTCATGGTAAGTAGCAATGGCCAATAGGATTCTGATAGACTTCAGCATTGCAACCGGTGAAAAGGTTTCATCATAGTCAATTCCTTGACACTGTCTAAAACCTTTTACAACCAGTCGTGCCTTGTAGGTTCTGACTTTCCCCTCCATGTCTAGTTTCTTCTTGAATACCCATTTATTACCAATAGGCTTTACATCAACTGGAGGATCTACCAAAATCAAGACTTGGTTTTGTTACATGGAATCCATTTCAGAATTCATGGCTTCTTGCCACTTGGCAATGTCTATGCCTTCAACTTCTTCCTTGTAGGTAAGAGGATCATCATTGTCAACCAATAATGAGTCACCATCCTCAGTGACAAGAAAACCATATCGTTCTGGTTCTCTCACCTCTCTCATGCTCCTACGCAGTTCTTGTGTCTCTGGAACAGATTGTTCTTCCACGGGGCTTTGTGGAATCTGTTCTTGTACCAACTCATGTGTATCTTGAGCCTCGACTTCATCGAAGTCTATCTCGCTCCCACTATCTCTTCTGGAGATGTGCTCCCTCTCAAGGAATATGGCGTGTCTTGCCACTGTAACCTTTTTGTCTGAGGGGTTGTATAGGTAATATTCCCTTTTTTCCTTGGGATTTCCTATAAAGATACACTTTGTGCCTCGGGGTGCAATTTTGTTACCTGAAGAGGCCTTAACAAATGCTTCGCTACCGCACACGTGTAAATTCGATAACATGGCTTTGAGTCCACTCCATAACTCGTATGGAATACCATTTATTGATTTAGTTGGTACTTGGTTTAGTATGTGTGCTGCTGTTTGTAATGCATATCCCCAAAAGGATAATGGAAGACTCGCATGACTCATCATTGATCTCACCATGTCCAACAGTGTGCGGTTCCTCCTTTCACATACACCATTCCACTGCGGTGTGTAAGGAGGAGTGAGTTGAGATAGAATCACAAACTCCCGTAAGAAATCAATGAAGTCTTGATTAAGATATTCTCCTCCTCTGTCTGAGTGGAGTTTCTTAATCTTCTTAACAGGATGGTTCTCAACTTCATTCTTGTATTCTTTGAACTGATCAAAAGAATCTGACTTATACCTCATTAAATAGATATATCCATATCTACTAAAATCATCAGTAAAAG